>OZ014485.1:18937982-19536923 GCA_963965965.1 Trididemnum nubilum
GAAAATCCCTTAATTTTTTTAGATGAATTTGTAAAATTTCGCGGCTATCTTGGGATGAAAACCTTTTTTTTTTGGTCTTCACCTCAGATTTCGTGAAAAGTCGTGCACTTTGCAAGATGAAGACCAGATTTCGTGAAAATTCGCGTCTTTGTTAACATGAAGACCTTTTTTTACGTTCTTTACCCAAGATTTTGTCTAACGTCGCGATGAACACGTTTGTTTTTTAGTCCACACTCTCGAATTCGAAGTATTAAAGTTTCTGCGCCCCCCACCAGTCACGCTATTCCGGCGCCAGGCCAGTACGCTGAACATTGCAAAAGTACAGTACAAATTACGCGTAGTTTCCGGTCTAAACTTACCTTGGTAAGAAGGATGGAATACGGAAGAAAATTTTAGTATGGAATGATCATCATCATCATCATATTTATTTATTTACCAAGTGACGTAATATCACAAGAAAAAAAACTGCAACTTCCTCTAGGTCTATCACCAAAGCATCGAAATATGCAACTCCTTTAAAACCAAACACACAAACTTGCAGAGTCAAAGCGATATTTAGTCACTTGGTGAGGAGACAGCGAAGGACCGAAAGGTCATCTAAGTCTGCTGCCACCTCACCAAGTTAAGGTTAAAAAAAAAAAAAACAGCTTCTAGATTTTCTCAGTCTGCTACTTTCTATGATAAAAAATTTTACGCAAAATTAAAACAAAGTGTTGCAAAGATATGTACATTTTGTATAGTGTATACACAAAACTCACAGTCACCATGTAAAGAAAATGCAATACAACATTAGAATTGTTCTAACTCTAAGCATACTAAAAAATAAAAATGCTGTAAGTACAGATTGGATCGAAATAAAATTAATAAAGTTCATAAATGCTTATTTATGTTTTATAGAATTTAAAGTGGGCAATTGTAGTGGAAAAAAAAAACCTCCTTGATTTGTTTTGTATTGTTTGCCAATATGTCATTAGTACTGGTACAATTTCTAATACCAGTATATATCAACCTCAGTCAGTTATAGCAAAAATTACTAATAATTCAAGGGCACATCAAAATGAGAGATGACGTATTGTAATAAATGTGTGATAGATGAATGCACCAAAGTCATGCTATTCAAGCAATAGAATAGGTTATTGTTGAACTCAAGCATAAATATGCAACTATGATTCCTGTAATTACTACTGCATTGCTGATAGAAAGCTGTTATTCTAGCTTTTATCGGTTTCATAGTTTGATAAAAAATGAGCTTTAACAGCTTTTTTAAATCTGTAGAATGAAACTTCTTTCATACTGCTTGGAATTTCATTCCAAATTTTAATTCCTGCGAATGATAGAGACTTTTGCCCTAATCTTGTTCTAGTTCTTGGAAGAAAGAAGTTGTTTTTGTGGCTAAATCTTGTCTTATGTGTATAGCAGTTTTTTATTAGGTTAAACTTATCTGTATTTGCAAAAGATAATACATTATTGTGAATTTTGTACATTAGCTTTGCAGTTTCCAGAGAGTAAATATCCTTGAGTTTTAAGCATTTAGCTCGATAGAACAAAGGATTAGTATGCTCACGATATCCACTTCCAGTTAACAATCTGATGCTTCTTTTTTGCAGAATAAAGAGAGGTGCTAGTGTTGATTTTGAAGCAGTCCCCCAACTACTTATGCAGTATTGTAGATGAGAGTATATGAGGCAGTGGTAAACAGATCTTAAGGTTTGCTCATCTACAAAGTGTTTTAATTGATTGAGGGCCCAAGATCCCCTTGCTACCTTTGAACATTGTTCCTTGATTTGTTGTTTCCAGTTTAGATTGTCGTCTATGAGAACACCTAGATACTTTATGTGATGTGATTGCTTGATTGGATTATTATCTATTGATACTTTGAGTTCAGGTTTATTTTGTTTTGTTGTCACTACCATAAACTCAGTTTTATTAAAGTTAATTGATAATTTATTCACCTTGAACCAATTGCTTACATTGACTAATTCATCATTAATATTTTGTTGCAGTGTTGAAACATTAGAATGGGAGAGAGTAAGGTTTGTATCATCTGCAAAAAGATGAATTGTGGAATTTGAGGCAAGTGGTAGATCATTGATATAAATATTATATAACAACGGACCTAGAGTTGATCCCTGAGGAATGCCGCAAATAACATCTCTTGACTTGGATTTATATTGATTTACAATTGTATACTGTTGACGGTCAGTCAGGTAACTTGCTAGTAACTGTAATGGTAATCCTCTAATTCCATACTTTTCTAGTTTCTTGATCAGTATTGTGTGATCGATGGTATCATATGCTTTTCTTAAATCTAAGAAAATAGAACATGTAATGAGCTTTTTATCCATATTGTCAAGTAGCTTATTGTAAATATCTAAAACAGCTTCATTTGTTGAGCAATTTTTCTTAAAACCATACTGGTTTGGACTAATCAAATTATTGCTTACAAAATAATTGTTTAGTTGATCAAGCAGACACTTTTCAAAAAGTTTGGCAAAAGGATTTAAAATAGAAATAGGGCGATAATTACTGCATAATTCTCTTTTGCCTTTTTTGAAAATTGGAACAACTTCAGCGATTTTTAACACTTTTGGAAAATATCCTGTTGATATGCATGCATTAAAAACGTTAGTTAGAACTGGAGCTATAACAGAGCCTGACATTTTTATATACTTTGCAGGAATTCCATGTCTTCCTGTACTTTTTGATGGATTCATAGCTCTGATGTAATTTACTACTTCTTCTTCAACTATTGGTTCTAGAACAAACGAATTACAACTACTCTGAATCAAAGATGTGGCATTAAATTTGCCATCAATTATAGCTGGTGTTTTGATTGTAGACGCAAGGTTAACTCCTATCTCTATGAAATATTTATTGAACAAGTTACTGATGGCCTGTGGACCTTCTGCACTTTCACTTTTGGAAGCATACATTTTATTAGGAATGTTATTTTTCTTCACATTTTTCAAGTGAATAATTTTATTTATAATTTTCCAAAGCGACGAGGTGTCATGCTTATTATCATTAACTAAATTTTTAATGTAAAGTCGTTTTGCATATTCCTTAATATGAGTCAGTTTATTTCTATAGACTTTGTATTGTGCCCATGTACTACTGTCATTTAATTTAAGGGCTCTTTTGTACAATAAATTTTTTTGCTGGATTGATATAAGGATTCCTTTGGATAACCATGGTTTGTTTTTTAGTTTTGTTTCCTTTCTGCTTTGTTTTCGTAATGGTGCATGTATGTTTAATGTCTTATGAAAAATGTCAATAAACTTTTCAGTGTAGTTGTCAATGCATTCCTCTTTGATATCACCTAATAGCTCCATTCCTTCAGTTAATTTGTCTAGAAATTTTTCTACTTCAAAATTTTTTGTATCACGAATTAGGGTGACAGTTGATTTTTCACTCTTGGGCAGGCTTAAATTAGAACACACCATTACTGGCAGGTGATCACTTACATCTTCCACCAGAATAAAACTTTTGTGTTCACCCACTACATTGTTTGTATAAACATGATCTAAAAGAGTTGAGCTTGTAGTGGTTATTCTTGTCGGGTGTGTAATTAAGGGAATGCAGCCTAAGCTATATGTTAAATTCATAAAATCTTTAATATTGATATCAGAGTTACTTTTCAACAAATCTGCGTTGAAGTCTCCTCCGATATAATACATCAATTTTCTACTATTCAATTTTTCAATGGTTGATTCAAAACTCTTGCAAAACTCTGATAATTTCTGTTTGGGGTGTCTGTAAATTACTCCCACTATACATTTTTTGTTATTCCCTAAATCTAGTTGAATCCACATATCTTCACAGTTAGGAATGTTTAAATCAAACTCCTTGCAAATTGAAATTGATAAAGACTCCTTAATAAAAAATCCTACTCCTCCCCATCTTGTAGTTGTGCCTTTGTGGTAAAAATGGTACCCACTTAACTTTGCATTGTACACCTGTAACAATTTAAGTTTGGTTTCACTTATAGCAATGATATCAGGTAAGATATCATAATTTGTTAAAAGTTCATTCAATTTATCAAAATTTGCATTTAGGCTTCTTATATTCACGCAAAGCAAAGAAAATTTACACTTTTTGTTAATAATATTGGCTTCGGCCTGTGAGCAGTATTTTGAGTCAACCAAACCAGAATTTAAATCATTTAGTAAGCTTTTTATCTTGTTGTCTACCTGTAAGCATTTAGCTGGGAAAAACGAATTATTTGTGTGATTAATATCAAAGTTTAGTTTGTCATCATTTCTCATTTCATTTAACAATTGCTTATCATCTAGGGTTTGAAAAGGAAACAATTCACTGTAACAAATTTGGCAGAAGTATGGTTCAGTAGAAGAACAATGAGTGTGAAATTTAAGGGGATTAATGACTGTGCATTTGAGATGAATCCATCCACCACACATATCACACTGAATAGCACACTGGTTCCTTTTACAAGGTCTTAAACATACTTCACATGGACATTTAACTGGCATTATCAAGCAGTCAAACCAATGAAAGATTCAACACTAGTTAGACAAAATAGCAAATTTAGAATCAGCCACAAAATACGCAGAAAAAGTAGTTTTGAATTAAAAATGAAAACAGGTGAAAAGTATCTTTCAATATACTGGTAATTATACATTTAGACAGAAAGGTACAGAAAAAAAAAAAAGTCAGATCCAAACTATGTACACTAAAATACAAAAACTACAAATGTCAGATCCTGCTATGTAGGCACAAAACAACAAAAGAGTGCTGAGTGTCAGGTTGAAGTAGCCTTCTTATTCATACACCCAAGAGTTGTTAGCACAGCAATAATTGTTAAGTTCACCTTCTTTAAACCATAAAGCTATTTCTTTCTTTGCTGTTTCCACAGAGTCAGATCCATGACATATGTTTCTCTCAATGTCAATACAATAATCTCCACGAATTGTTCCAGGAAGAGAATCAACAGGGTTAGTCTCTCCAAGCATTTTACGATCAGTTTTAACTGCTCCTTTTCCTTCCCAAACCATTGCCACAACTGGCCCAGACAACATAAATTCAACAAGTTTTGGGAAAAATGGTTTTGAACTGTGATCTACAAAGTGCATTTCTAGCAAATCTTTACTGGCAGTCGTCATTTTCATGGCACAAAGCCTAAAACCTTTCTCCTCAAAACGGCAAATTATTTTGCCAACTAAACCCCGCTGAACACCATCTGGCTTCACTGCAATAAAATCTTAAAGAAAACGTTGGATTTGACCAAAGAGGAGGAAGGCTTGAACCAAAAGTTAAAAGATTCCACCACCAACTATCACTAGGCCTACCGTTTAACCTCTTTCACCTGTCTTATTCAAATAGAATGATTTTTAGTATGGAATAAACATTTTTAGTATGGAATAAACAAAAATTGCCAGTATTGCCAATGGAAGATTTTTAGTATGGAATAAACAAAAATTGCCAGTATGGAATATGGAAAAATCGTTTTCCATTCCATTCCATGCCCTGGTGTCTGCAACAACCCCCTAGGCGACTTCTCCTTGCTGCCACGGAGAAGCACGGGTTAGACTGATGTTTTACTTTTATAGGTTGATATTGAGCGTCTCTCCTACCGAGCTTACATTTCTGGAAGCTTCAGTTTTGTGATGACAGCAGCTATTTTAACTTGATTTTTTTTTTAATCAAGGACTGAGTTTTCATGGCCAAGTTCGAATGTCATTAGAAGTTGGTAGCCACCACACTCCTGTACCTTTCGTAAAATTTCAGATAATTTTTCCTCTAAGACTATTCACGTAAAAATTTTCCTCTTAATACCATTCACGTAAAAACCTTACCATTGATAGATCGAATTATGCCGAGCTTGTCTCGCAATCACTACTGTAATCTGAAGTCCAAACATTACCATTTTTTCAGCATCACAAGCTGATAGAATGTCTGCTGATAAATGTTACGACTCAGAAGTTTTGTTTGGGATCAAAACCAAGCACAATTTGGCAGCAGAAGCAGGAGCCGTTGGCGTGCAAACTATTAGCAGCTTGGCTTGAATCACTACAGGAGCTTAAATGTGCATTTACATTGGACGCGAAGCAAAGCAAAGCGAAGTGTTCCGGACGCACCCTTTGGCTGTGTACAAGTTCTTTAATTAATTGTTATTATTTCAATGCCTTACTGTGACGTAACAACTACACTTGACGCAGTATGTGTTTAGCAATAGCCGATTGGCAGTTGACGGGAGACTAGCGTCAAGTAGACCCAGGAACAAATAAGTTGCTCTTTGCTCGGAAATGCTTGAAAGTGAAGGCTCGAAAAGACCCAATAATACTTGAACTGTTGCTGAACATCAGTCAAGGATAACTTTGTTGCTCAAACGTAATTATACAATAATTTGCGTACATCGTGGTGGATTTTCAAGTTTAGCCTATATGAGTGTGGTGACGACAATTAGTGAAGGTTAATATCGTGTGTGGATTATTAATAGCGAAAGGATTTCCTTATAAATTTTCGAGTGAATCTAGACTATCGTTGTAGAAGTTTAGTAGGTCTGCTGCTTCGACGCCAAAGACCCGGTCGAGAACTCAACATACGTTCGTCAGCATTCGCGACGGACCACGAAGTAATCAAAATTTGACGTCATCAATAACTTGATAAGGTTGCAACTGGTTGCAAACTTCGCAAGCGGTTGCTGAATTTCACTTAGACAAAAATGCTGTTGAGCGGTTGGCTTAATTTGAGAAGGGTGCAAGCAACCACAAGCGAAGGTTGGCAACCGTCGCTTAGCGTCCAGTGTAAACGCAACTTTAGTCGTAAATATCTGGCCAATTTTCGGTGCCTTGCTGTGGAGGAGCGTGATGGAATAATAAATGCAAATCCTACAATGCTTTTACCGGAAATATTACTGTAATATCTTGTTTCACAGAATTTATTCTGAATACACACAAAAACATACCGCAAGAATAGCAAACCTTATTGTGACGACTACAACAAATTGCATTGGGCCAACAAAATTGTTGCAACACTCAAATGGAGACAAATAACCTGTACCTACCACAAAGGGGCATTCTACAGTAATATCATTATGGCAGGCATATCATGACCCTGTGAAAAGTGGATAGCGATTGTATTCTCCACACACACTTGACAATATTAAAGCAAAGTTTAATTGATATAAACGATGATAAATCAAGGGCATAGCCCCCTCTGAGTTTCAACACTATAACTTAAAAAACTGAAAATGTAATTTTTATCTGCGCAACTGCAATTGGCTACAGCACTATATGTTGTTGTTTTGTATACCTCCAACCTCTTACCAGCACTTAATTTGTTTTTATACTTTGCTGCAAACGCGGCTAAAGCTGTCAACGCGGGAGAGCAATAAAGAAACAATTAAACGATGCATTTTACCAAAATGCCTAATGTACATATTGCTTTATGATACCACATCATACGTTTAACAATAGAAATAAAAGTGAGGATTGCACAAAGCAAACAGAGGCGCAACAAGGGGATGCTTAGAAGACCGAAGCCCCTCCTTTAGCCAAGACACAACAAATTATTCCAATATTTTTTTCTGTAGAACGGTATTCAAATCTGAGCAATTGATTTTTTGATTAACTCTACAAATGTGCGATTTGTCCTCAAAATGGCGTTAAAATGGGTAGTAAAATTGCCCAAATTCAAACCCCATGGACTCCGGCGGCTAAGTGTTCCGCCCCCAGACTACCGTCTGTGACATACATACAAATTTTGGCTTAGTAAAACAGCATAAATCCTCGTCTTAAAATCCTGCATGTGCATCTAACCCAAGGCCAGTATTGTTTACGTCATAACCACTGTGTATCATGTCTGGGTTAGCCAGCACGCGTTTCAACATATCATTACCTTATTGAAAAGAGATAGATAAGTGGAAAAAATTACTGAAAAAGTTTTGGCCCCCTCGAGTTTTTATCCTGGCTATGTTCTCATGATTAATCGAATTGCTGTAATATTAACCGGGCTGACGAAAAAGCATTTGGTATTTCAAACGTTCCCAGTCTGCAATTATACTTCGCCAATTGTCTTGTTTTTTAATGTTTTACCGATAGTTTTTCGTTACTAGAGTAGTTTTATACTCCTTTGAATTTTTAATTGATGCCAAATTGGTATAACTGACGTTTGCAAAAATTGTCAGAAAATTGCCTGATATTAAAAATTTCGAAAGCAATTTTTAATTAACTATCATTATCAGAAGTAGACGTAACTGTTTCAAGTACAGCCTTAAAGGTTACGGTAACTACTTCATTGTCGGACGTGTTATCGTTGGCCAGAGTTATTGTCGCAGTGCTGCCGGTAGTCGTTGCTAATATCCCGCTTTTTTGTAGGCTTCCAGAACCATTATCAGGTGAGGAGGTACTAAAAGAAGTATCTCGAGGCGGTGTTACTGGCATGGTGGTAGTCGTAGTGGTAATAGAGAGTGTACTGGTTTTTGCCGAAGCACTGTCAGGAGTACTTTCAGCATTGAAAGTTGTTGTCGCACTTTCAGCAGGAGTAGATGTTGAGGCTGGTGTCAGGCGAGTTGCAACAGCTGCAGCTAATGCATTGGTGGTAGCTCTTACTGGAGTTTCGTTACCAGGATTATTCATTGTTGAAACCATCAAAGTTGAAACAGAAGTCGGGGTGAAATTAGAAGAAGGTTCTTTCGTGTTTTTCATTTGATCAGTTGTTGTTTTGATACGTATGGGCTTTGTTGTTGATTCGTCTGTTGTTGTTGTGTCGTCGAGGTAATGAGTCGTTTCTTGAATGGATGTTTCTGTCATCGTTTGACCAGTGCTGGACTTTTTTGGTGTTCCTGGCGATAGACAATAATAATTACTCTAAACGGCTTAAAGGAGCATCCCGGTCAAAAGTTTTGCAACTTGCGAATCCTTGTTGAAAAAATCCTAAAATAGCTTTGGACAAGTCTTGAAGTTATTTTTTTCTAATTCAAGACTTCTACGATTTTATCGGATGACAATTTACAGGTTTTTCACCCTAAAATTTTCCAATTGAAAAGAAATTTTCATAGAGTTAATAAAAGCTATTTTTAGCCCTCCAAAATGTTATGTGACTGTGTTAAGGCCATAACAAAATAAAAAATAAGGGGTCAAAGTTGTTCAAAATTTTTCGGAGGGAAAATTTTATCAAATCTTCTAAAAGTTAATTTTCTGTCACAACAGGAACAAAATGGGATCATGGCGATAAAAAAAGATTTTAGGTAAACTGCAAGACGTAGAAAAAAAGATTTGAAGTAAACTGCAAGATGCAATTTAGATTTTTCATTAATATTCAGACCAATAGTGGAAAACTTGACTTACATGCCTCTTTCAAAACTTGTTTACGAAACGATTGAAGCTGAATAATCAACTTTGAAGTTTATAGCATTTTTGATGATAATTTGTTGACACTGGAGTTTACTGATTCCATTTAAATCAACTAACCGTGGAACTAAACCTACACTTTCCTCCTTCTTTTTATTGATTGCTGGATTGTTTCAACACATAATTACTTTGATGATACGAGGCAGATATTCATTCTATTTTTGGAAGGTTATACCGGTATGGTAATGCCCGAGCTGCAATTTCCTCATTAAAAAGCACCTTGCTTTCCGGCTAGACCGACAACCAAACAGTCGCATTCATCTAATGCTTGCTGTGAAAATTACGGTAGCTTTTGGCTTGCAGTAAAATATTCCAAAAGATTGCAAAAGAATTTTGATTGCATTTAGTAAAATGCAGCTAATGGCTGCTTAAATAAAGAGGCGAAAAAATAGCAAGCCCTGCAAGTAAAATTTCTACAGCTGGTGTAATAATGTAGGCCTACAGTAAAACCAAAGCAAAAAAATACCTATCATTGTAGCTGCTATTACAACAGCCATGATTATGAGGATAACAATTGCAATCCCAATAATAATTTCCTTTCTGTGCCTCCTCCAGTAGCTTCTTCTTCTATTGACTTTGACCTGTCCACCTGCTCAACGAAAAAGACATTAAGTGATAAGTCCTTCTGCTTTTTCGTCTTTTCGTCAAAAGCTAGTTTTTTCATGATTTTTTGAGATAATTTTAAGCCCAAAATCTTTTGAGATAAAATTCTTGCCAAAAACTCTCACAAAAAATTAAATTATATTAATTTTCTAATGCAGGAACAAATTTTTTGCCAAAGTTTTTTAAACAAAAATTCATTTAAAGCAATCAATGACGTAATATTGACTTGGCCCAGTCCAACGTTACTATACCAGGGTGACCCAAAAAAAACGGGCCCCAGCTTTAATTAGGCCCCGTTTCTTAGCGTTTGGTCCAAACGAAATGAAACTTTGGTCATAACTAGTTTATTATACTCAAAACATCACATCAAAACACTAGGGTCTTTGGCCTTTTTTTCTCCGTTCTACAGCATGTGTTCTAGATGGCCTCCATTTAGCTCCGTGCATTTCTTGAGGCACAGCACGAAGTTGTCCATGACGTTCTTACAGACTGAATTGGTAATGGCTCTCATCTCCTCCCTGATGGCTTCCTTGAGTTCCGTGATGGTTTTGGGTTTCCCTGCGTACACTCTGTCCTTAAAATAGCCCCAAAGAAAAAAATCTGGGGGGCTTAGTTCCGGGCTATAGGGTGCCCACTCCAAATCAGTCTTGAGACTGATCACTCGGCCTCCAAAGTTCTCTTTCAGCCAATTTCGTGAGAGGTTTGAGTTGTGAGAACTTGCTCCGTCTTGGTTGAATCAGACCTTGCTCATGGGCGACGGGAAGAAGGTCAGGAGCTCACTCTCGAAGGTTTTGAGGACCTCCACATATCGCTCCTTGGTGACTGTCACTGCTGCGCCAAATTCTTCGATGAAGATTGGTCTGATGATGCCTCTAGCCTAGAATGCAGCCCACACCGTGCACTTAGGAGAGTGCAGGGTATTGGTGGCTTGCACGCTCCCCCTGCACTCTCCCAATCCCCTGCACTCTCCTAAGTGCACGGTGTGGGCTGCATTCTAGGCTAGAGGCATCATCAGACCAATCTTCATCGAAGAATTTGGCGCAGCAGTGACAGTCACCAAGGAGCGATATGTGGAGGTCCTCAAAACCTTCAAGAGTGAGCTCCTGACCTTCTTCCCGTCGCCCATGAGCAAGGTCTGGTTCAACCAAGACGGAGCAAGTTCTCACAACTCAAACCTCTCACGAAATTGGCTGAAAGAGAACTTTGGAGGCCGAGTGATCAGTCTCAAGACTGATTTGGAGTGGGCACCCTATAGCCCGGAACTAAGCCCCCCAGATTTTTTTCTTTGGGGCTATTTTAAGGACAGAGTGTACGCAGGGAAACCCAAAACCATCACGGAACTCAAGGAAGCCATCAGGGAGGAGATGAGAGCCATTACCAATTCAGTCTGTAAGAACGTCATGGACAACTTCGTGCTGTGCCTCAAGAAATGCACGGAGCTAAATGGAGGCCATCTAGAACACATGCTGTAGAACGGAGAAAAAAAGGCCAAAGACCCTAGTGTTTTGATGTGATGTTTTGAGTATAATAAACTAGTTATGACCAAAGTTTCATTTCATTTGGACCAAACACTAAGAAACGGGGCCTAATTAAAGCTGGGGCCCGTTTTTTTTGGGTCACCCTATTATCATTTTAGAATTGTAGGCTAATTAACGTATTATTCTAACGTAATAAGTACTGTAATACTTCCAAGTTTAAAAGGACGAGGAGAATAAGAAAAAATTTCGCATCAATTTAGGAAACCAGTATTGCTCCATTTACTCCAAAATTTTGGTTCTTTTAACTGTATTTGGCGAATACAAGAGCATTTCTCCTGAAAAGCAATTGTAAAATAGGCGAACATTCTATAAAAATCAACCTGCAGTTACAGCACGTATGGAGGTTGTTAAATACCTTAGCATTAAATTCAATCGATATCAATTCAAGTTTGCGCCATTACTAAGCTAGTCAAAAAGGAGGAAAACGAATTTAGCGAAATGATATTAAAGAACTCTTACAATACAACGAAAACTCCGCGCCTACGAGAGGGGGTTCAGGTAGATACATCGTACCTGGATCTTGGGGGACCCGGGATCAGAGCCCGGAAGATCCTATTTCACGCATTATGTTTTTTGTAGAACATATTAATAAGGTAGTGACAATTAATTTAATTCAACGAGCGACAATCGAACCAAAAAAATTACTTGTACCGAGAATTGAAACCTTATATCTGGAGCATACCGCACCAAACTTTTTGCCTGCTAATTTTGGTGCTTTGATGTTAATCGAATGCGGTAGTTTATTCTTAACATACATCAAAAGGGCAAAAGTTTCCGGTACTCCGCCCTGGACACCGTTGGGAAATGGGGGAAGGGGGGAGATTACAGCGCTCCCACAGACCCCTTAACTACATTTAAATCAGATAAATGTCATCATTCCCTCGCTTTCAAATGCAGATCTTCAGTACTCAATAAATTTGGATAGCGATTAATTTCGACGACAATACAGGGGCCTGAAAACCTTACATTAGCCTTTATATCCCCCAAAAAATATCTCTCTGAAGCCCTGCTAAAATGAATGCATGCCTAAAATCCTCCTTTATGGCGTTACCTTCGACATCAGTTTTTGTTCCAGATCCAAGTAATTTTGATTCCCCAAGATCAGAATGGTCCGCATCTGAAGACTCTGCTGAAAACAACGAAGTCACGAGTTTAGGTGATAACCGGATGGTGCCATTGCCAATAATGTCAGTTTTGTTGAGAACTAAACTCACCTCGTAAAGCTGAGAGTTTAATTCATTGCACTTCATAGGCCAATACGTAACTCCGCAGTGGCTACTGTTAAGGCCGGATTTACCATATGCCAGGGGTTCCGCGCTTGGATGGTAAGACCTTTTTTTGTTTAGTCTTCACTTTTATTTGGCAGAAAAATGTACGAAAAATACCAAAAATGCCAGGTTTCCCGCGTAATGTAAATCCGGCCTTGGCTATGTAAAATAGATTTTGAGTTGGTTGACTTGAAACTTATGCCTATTTTCAAATAGATTGCCACCGCATGCAAAATACTAATCAGTGCAATTTTTAAAAAATATGGAATTTGGTAAATTGCAAGAATTGATAGACTTCACTACACTACGTAGTGACAGTGGAAGCCTCATACTGTTGGAATTTTGTCTGAAATTTTGAAAATGTTTAATCTCCTATCTTTGCCAAAATTTGAGTGTTTCACAGTCTACCGTTATTTCTGAGATAGGCTACTAAGTTTAAGTTTGGTCATATAGACTCTTCATTAGTAAACCAGAAACAGACGTGCGGAGAAAAAAAGAAGAGGATTGAAGAAAAACACTTTGCTCTTGTTGCGAAGTTTTTTTGCCCTCACGCGTATTCGACTGATTTGATAGGACTATTTTGACGCATTCTGAGCGCGAATGAACCGTGAAGAAAAAAGTCACGCTGTAGAGTGTATACATATTCGCAGCGCAAATGAACCGTGAAGAAAAAATAGGGGAAAGCTGTCAGTTTCCAGTCTACTATAGAGTCTATGGTTTGATATAGAAGAAGTGTTACCTGTAAAATTTCAGCAAAATTATCTGTGATTTAACTTCCATATTTCAATTCCAACACTGGAGCGTATTTTGAGAGGCCATCAAAATACTGATTTACGTTTGAGACAAGTTTTGTTAAAATTGATCTCTTCTACAAATAAAATTTGATTGCTTGCATTTTTCGTAAAAAGTAAGAATGTTTGTTAACGGTAGACGTTAAATTTGTTTGAATCCAGGTTGAAGTAAGGAGGCTTCCTACGGTTCGAAATTACAGCTGACCTGAAGTAACGCCAGCAAGGCTCTTTGAAAAACATCAGGTTTTTAGAGAATAAACGTCAGATTATACCAAAACCACAAAACTGGGCTTTTGCAGCAAATTTCATACAGAAATATCTATGAATTGAAGTAAAATTGAGCACAAGACTTTTTTTTTGAGATACTTCTCTACAATACGTTTTTCTCGGTAGTATTGAAAACTTTTTGTAGGAGATAACCTTATTTTTAAAGCTGTCTGTATGACAAATAAAATGCAGGGAGTATTGTGATTTTAGATTTCAGGATCTTTTTTCGACTAAAACATCAAATTTTCATCAAAAGCATCAGATTTGCTCCTGAAAGCAAATTACATCAGATTTCCATCAAAAACATCAGACATCAGATTGCAAGTCACGGCCAAACCCTAAAGTCGAGGTTACTTCGGGGCGAAGTGCTCATTTTTGGTCTTTACCTAAAGTTGAGAGGGAGAAATAGCTCTACTGGAGCGCTGACCTTACTTTAATTTCGTCTTTGCGTACTTTTTACGCTGAGCCAGGGTCCGAATTTCTCTCTATGAACCTGCAAGGTGCAGTATTGGCTTAAAAGAGAACTGAAGATAAAATCAGTAGGGGTATTCAAATTTAAAAAATAGGGTAATCGTATTAGATTGGATTGGAGTTGACTCAACCCTTCTTTACCCAGCCGTTCCAGAGATATTCTGCTTCAAACACCACGAAGCGGCCTTCTTAATTATAATTTTTATTGATAGCCCTGACCTTCCAATACGGTAGCTTAGCCTGCAAAGGCCTTTATCAACATATAGATAAGTTGAAAGATCTTTGTGGCTTAGCCTAATTGCGGCGTTGCCTAAAAATTGAACTAAGATGACGTTTCTGATGTTATCAACGTCAGGGCTGCCAATAAAAATTATGATTAGAAAGACCCTTACGTCGTGTTCGAAATATAATATTTATTTCTGGAACGGCTGGGTCAGCAAGAATGGAATTAACGCCAATCTAATGTAATAAAATCCCCCAATTGATACTGCCTTCAGTCCTCGTTTAAACTGCTGTAAAAAAAAATCAAAATTTTAATCAAAAATTACCTTCAGTTGACGTTTTATTTTCAAGCTTCCGGCTTTCGCTTTTTTCTGTGTTCATTTTAGGTAAAATATAGTTATGTAATCAAACAAATCAATAGCAGCGGCAACTGTTTCAATATAGTACGGAATATGCTAATAAAGAACCTCTGAGCAAAACAAACAAAAATACTGAAGTATAGAAAATTCAATGTTTCGATGGTTAACAGAATCAATCATTCACATACCATAAAATTTTAAATTCTAAATATTTTAGACTGTTTTTAGACTTTTAATTTTATGATCTGTGAAAGATGATTTTGTTAAACTCAGAGAAATCGAGTACTTTCTGAAAGTGTCAACCTGCACAATACACAAAAAACACGGTTTCAATGGTTACAATTTTTTGACAATTGTTTTTTGCGTACGATACCTTTTCTGGCTAGGCAAAACGCTATTTTGTTTTTTGGCAAACGAAAATGTCTTGAAAACAGTAGGAACACAGCTTCGGAAATGTGGTGTTTATGATTAAAAGTTTGTATCGAAAGAAACAGCTAACGAAGCTGAAACAATTATCTCTGCCAGCAGTGGGTCGGCGAAAGTTAAAGCAATGACTCTTTAGGGGAAAGAGCGTTCCAAAAGTTTACAAAGGGGAATTGACAAGGGTCTAGGATAAGACAAATTCATTTCGTCGTTCACTAACTGCACGAAAAAAATTACTGTTAATATCATTCTTTTAAGAAGGAGACGGGGAAATTGCGAAAGACCTTACGGTCATTGAGTCAAGCAACCTCCCTCTTGTCAAAGAGGCAGTTTATGCCAGTATCACAAATGCTTTTTATTACTTTGTGTGAGTGAATTGCGACATTTTGATGATTTCAAAAAGTGACGATTTGTCATAAGCATACGTATATACCTTTACATGTCGAAGCAGAGATTTGCCGATGTCATAAAAAGGAACATGCAAACTGCGTAAAAAAATCTTTGATGCTAATATTTGTACAAAGATAATAGAAAGTTTTTGTAGCAAAATTTTGTGCGGGAATGCAATTCCAAATCTTGAGTTACTGATACTTAGTACACCTCTGTAATTTACTAGCGCGGTAACGAGTAATGTGTAAATTGTTTACAATAAGCCGACTGCCTCGTGGCTAGACTAAAACGATCATTGTGGGCCCCCAGCAGCCGAAGGCCAACAGGGGCCTGAGGACAAATTTGCTCCCAGCTGCCGAATGCAAAGTATTCTGTGGACCTAACACCTAGCGTTTCAATTTTTTCTTGCTAGCTTTGAAATTGTACGGCCATTTTGGTTACTTCGCAAAACACATGCAAAATGTCATACGGATAAGCAGCCCTTCAAAAATATAAGTAAACTGGCGGCGTGAATGAGATGTGTGGGCGATGGCTAATGGTAACTGGAAAATTTCTGTCATCTTATGATATATCGGTAAACGATAAAAATCTATGATTTGGAAAAATGAGCTAATGGGACAAAAACTAAACAGAAGTGATTGGTAATCAATCAATTAATACTAATCAAATAGTTCACTTCCCTACCTCTTAAGTCTTTTTGAAACAATTTCGGAGTCTATATCACTGTAAAAGACTGGCTTAAGATCGACATAAATACGATATAGTTTTCGTATTTTGCTTTTTCGTTGACAGGCCAAATATGAGTGGGTGGAAGTGCCCCCTGGCTACGCTACTAACTGGAGATGCAAAATATAGCATTAGTTCTCTTTTTAAACATTTAAAAATGAAACCAAATTTATATCATTATAGGTACATAATACAGTAAACAAATTAATTTTGCTTGTTAGATCCTGCAAACTTAAGTCTGTCTTTAATGCAAACTTTCCGTTTTGTAATATATCAGCAAATTTCTCAGCTTCTGCAGTTTTATGGTACAAAAACTAAATAGTTTTTCGTCTGCTCATTCATTGGAGTAGCCAGAATTTTTGATTGGGGAAGGGGGGGTAAATCACAAATCGCATGCAACGACGTCGTCAGAAATTTTGAAAAAGGAATTTTTTATTGGGGCAAAGGTATCGTAGAATGGAAAATCAGAAGCCGTGGCCTGATGTTGGCACGTAACATGCTCACTTCCCTACCTCCAAGTTTTGGAGAGGTTCAAGAAGAGGGCTTAACCAATAGCTTTAACTCGTTCAAGGAAAGGGCTTAAACCAATAGCTAAAATGCGAAAATACCTAAATTGAGACACGTGTTTGAGTAAAGAAGTGTACTGTAATTCAAACGTATCACAGACGGGGGTCTGGGGGAGGAGCCACCAGCCGCCGCAGGATATGGGAGTGGGAGCGAAGCCCCCAGCCGCTGGGCGATTTTTCGTATTGTTGGAGAAAAAAGCTATTTTAATATCATTGGATCACATTTCGCACGTATTCAGAGCCTTTTGAAAGTATTACATTTGAAAGCCAATTGAAAAAATTAAGTTGTTCAGTTCTCTTTTTGCTTACAATTTAAGTCTAAAACATGGTAAAATCTTGCACTTTGGAGTTAAATTTTGTGAGTGATTTGGCCAGGGTAGAGGAAGTAAAGTACATTGCCTCCTGCAATATTTTAGCTGCAAATAACAATCCTGTCGAATGTTTTTCTTAGAGATTACTATTTTGTCATGAAAACAACCAGTTTTATAAATGCATATACGGCCAGGTGGCCCAGGTCCTTTCAATTCAAAAATTTGTTCAATGTGCATTCCCCTTACTGTGCTAGTTTTTTTCAAAAGTATTTTGTTGCATAAAAATTGGCAAGGTGTAGGTGAATTGTTATTGAAAAATGCACGATAGATAGTTACGCCTACAAACCATGTTATTACCCGGACCGGATTTACATTGAGTTGGGCCCCTGGCACTTGGGGATTTTTGCAATATTTTCCTGCCAAATACAGGTGAAAACCAAAAAAGTCTTACCATCTGAGCGAGGCTCCCATGGCACGGTGCCGTATGTTAAATCCGTCTCTGGTTATTGCATTACGTTCATAAAAAGGTTAGATGAGGGCCTCATTTAGCAACTTTTAGGATACAAACCCATAATTTCACTCGGGTTATACGTTTAAATTAGTTGGTAAACATTAAATTAAAGGGGCCCTGGCCCTCTAGAACAATATTAATGTTGAAGGCCCATTTAAATTGGTTGGCAAAAATTACGTTGAGGGGGAGCGGGCCCCCTGGATCAATATTGTTGTTGGGGGCTCATTTAAGTATTATTGTAGGGGGCCTATTTAAATTGGTCGGTAAAAATTAAACTGAGAGAGCCCGGGTCCCCTGGATCAATATTATTGTTGGGGCCCAATTAAATATTAATTGTAGGGAGCCCATTTAAATTGGTTGGTAAAAATTAAATTGAGGGGGCCCGGGCCCCTTGGATTAATATTATTGTTGATTACTGCTGTTCGCGTGTACTGTTGTAAGCGAAGATGCTAAAAGAAACTGAAACTGAAGAAACAATAGTATTTTTTGTGACATTTTTATCATTGGCAGCAATTCAATTGGGGGAGGGGGGGGGCGGGACCCCTGCCCTCTCTCTGTCTACGCCTATGTGCTCATTAGATATCGTTAATATTGCAAAAAATCTCGACGAAAATGTTCGATAATAATATACTTTTTGTGAAGTATTGTAGCTGTTGTTGTTGCAGCTGCATATTTATTCTCCTGTCACTGGACAGATTCAGACGCTAACTGTTGGATGACACCTGCGCAACTGACAGGAAGGTTTTCCTCTGGCCCTCCCGGTTGTGAGTCCCTTCTTAATAAAAGGCCCCCAAGGTGCAGGCGAATTTGTGGGTAAAAGCAAACGACAAAAGCGGAAAGAAGTCTTCACCCAAACTCGACGGAAAAAAGCAATAGATTTTTTTTAGTCTCCAAAAAAAACAAAAAAAAAACAAACAAATCCTCGATAAAGACCTTTTCTTCGCACAAGATAGAGAAAAAAGGGGAGCGTATTTTTAGTGAAACTGCTGGGCCTTTTAGCCAAACTCGCTTCCCTCCGGGATCAAACCTCTAGTTACGTCACTGCAGGATGATCCACACACTTTTCATTGCATGAGGTTCTTCTTAAAATTTCTAAAACTTTACTCTTCCTGATTTCAATTCTTAAACAAGGCACTGCTGTACAGTATTAAATATCAACGACTTTGGCAAAATGGTCGGCATCCAGTAGCAAGCCGCTGGTTGGAACTTACTGCCATACTTCACTGTGTCGTCACCGGAAAAGCTTGACGGGATATCGAATTCCATTAAAGCGGAGTTCCTCTTTTTAAAACCAAGGCCGCTTGATTAATGAAAAAGCAAGCATATACAGCACAATACAACAGACACAGTATACTCGGTTATAGTGACTCATTGTATGCTAAATATAGATACTGGTACTCCATCACAACTCGAGAAAAATCTGTTGAAACAAACAAGACTTATCAACAGGGGCTATGGGGGCATTCCTCCCGTAAAATTCCCCATCCGTATTTTCCCAAAAGAGCGTAAACACTATTTGGACAAAATTTTCAACTTTGAATATTTTCGATATTTTGGTTACCGGTAATTACTTTCATAAAAACAATACAAACCAAAGAAAATGTCTAAGATTAAAAAAGACCTATGAAACCAAAAACGATATTCTGCAATTTTGGATGCAAATGCAAGACATAAGTGCAGGGTCTCAGAGAGAAATTTTTCCAGGGGGTACGAAGGTCGATGCCGGGTCCCCAAATGTCTTCCAAAAATGACCAAAAAAAAGGTATTCACTGAAATTTAGTCCACTGTTTTGCCCAAAATAATGTGAAGACCAAAAAAAAAGGTCTTCACTGAAATGTAGACCCATTTTTTGCCCAAAATTAGGTGAAGACCAAAAAAAAGGTCTTCACTGAAATTTAGTCCCATTTTTTGCCCAAAATTAGATTAAGACCAAAAAAAAGGTCTTCACCGAAATTTAGTCCCACAATTAGATGAAGACCAAAAAAAGAACACCAAAAATACTTAACGCGGGGACCTGGACTCTTCCGGGCCCCCTGAGTCCGGGCGCCCCTAGCCCTGGGCCCGGGTACGATGTACCCCCTGAACCCCCCTCTCGTAGGCCCTGCATAAATGTGCACATTTTTAAAAACTCTTGCTCCCAGCATAGGCGTAGCCAGGGGGGCCCGGTGGATCTGCCCTCTGCCCCAATTGAAATGCCACCAGTGATAAAAATCATTGGTGGGCACAAATTTGTTAATGTTAATCAGTTAATAACGAAGCTAACTTTCTCATTAACTAGTCAATTCGTTAAAGTTTTTTTTTTATAATAACGGACTAAATTAACTTCCGTAAAAACGCCCGTTAACTTAACGACAATGGTTCATTAACTTACGTTAACAACGAGGGGGTCCCGGGGCTCATAACCGACAACCAGGGAGCCCAGAGGCCCCTAACTGACTACTAGGAGGCTCTGGGGCCCCTAACTGACTACCAGGGGGTTGCGGGGCCCCTAATTAACAACCAGGGGCGTCGGGGCCCCTGACCGACAACCAGGGGTCTCGGGGGCCCTAACTGACGATCAAGGGTCCCGGGCCTAAGGCTCCTTAATTCAAATTTTTTACAATTTATATGCAAAATCTGTGAGAAATCTTAGAGTTTTCTCCTAAAAGTTGCAACCCCAGGCCCTCGTTTAACGTTATTATGAACTTAATGCTATAACACAAGCGGTACTGCAAACCCCCCAATTGAAATACTACCAATGATAAATATAAAGAGAGCATAGCCAGTATGTTGTCCTTGTCCAACCAATTTACATCAGCCCCCTACAATATTATTTAAGTGGCGCCCAATTTAAATGGGCCCCCAACAATAATATTGATCCAGGGAGCCAGGGCCTCTTCAATATAATGTTTGCCAACTAATTTAAACGTATAACCCGAGTGAAATTATGGGTTTGTATCCTAAAAGTTGCTAAATAAGGCCCTCATCTAACCTTTTTATGAACGTAATGCAATAACCAGAGACGGATTTAACATACGGCACCGTGCCATGGGAGCCTCGCTCAGATGGTAAGACTTTTTTTGGTTTTCACCTGTATTTGGCAGAAAAATATTGCAAAAATCCCCAAGTGCCAGGGGCCCAACTCAATGTAAATCCGGTCCGGGTAATAACATGGTTTGTAGGCGTAACTATCTATCGTGCATTTTTCAATAACAATTCACCTACACCTTGCCAATTTTTATGCAACAAAATACTTTTGAAAAAAACTAGCACAGTAAGGGGAATGCACATTGAACAAATTTTTGAATTGAAAGGACCTGGGCCACCTGGCCGTATATGCATTTATAAAACTGGTTGTTTTCATGACAAAATAGTAATCTCTAAGAAAAACATTCGACAGGATTGTTATTTGCAGCTAAAATATTGCAGGAGGCAATGTACTTTACTTCCTCTACCCTGGCCAAATCACTCACAAAATTTAACTCCAAAGTGCAAGATTTTACCATGTTTTAGACTTAAATTGTAAGCAAAAAGAGAACTGAACAACTTAATTTTTTCAATTGGCTTTCAAATGCAATACTTTCAAATGGCTCTGAATACGTGCGAAATGTGATCCAATGGTATTAAAATAGCTTTTTTTTCCAAAACAATACGAAAAATCGCCCAGCGGCTGGGGGTTTCGCCCCCAGACCCCCATTTGTGATACGTTTGAATTACAGTACGCTTCTATACCCAACACACGTCTCCCAATTTAGACATTTTCGTATTTTAGCTATTGGTTTAAGCCCTCTCCCTTGAACGAGTTTCTAGTTAGGTGCCAACACCGGGCCTCGGCTTCTGATCCTGACGTCATTGCATGTAATTAGTGGTTTGGGCACTCTCCCCCAATCAAAAATCCTGGCTACGCCTAAGGGTACAAACCACTTTGCGCTGCTAACACTTGTTGCGCATTAGCACAAGTTTTATAGAAGAAAAAACGAAGAGAGGAGCTGCAGAACAAAAAGAGCAAGCTCGGAATCAAATGAGCAGGCGCAATGAGAAACGCTGCAAATATAATTTTAATCATGCAGGTATAGATTGGGTTAGATCTTAGATGAGCTGAACTGCGATACTACGGAAAATAATAAGCTACAGCCTCATAGGCCTATTAATTATCGCAATTCGTTACTTCCAAAGATTTTCCGATCGCAGCTTCGTTAGTGCCTATGAACCTATTTTACCTTTAAATTAGATTAGACTGTAATACGTAACTTCCAAAACACAGAAGGAGTAAGAACCACCATAGCAATACATTTTTCCTTACAATCATCTAAACAGTGTCAATACGTGTTCTAGAAGTGAGTGAATAAATAGAAATGTAAATTATACCGTACTCAAAATGTTAACAAATTAACGGACTTCTTTAACTTCCGTTAATTAAAGCTAAAAATAACGAATTAACTAAAAAAAAAAATACGGAGGTATGAAGTTTGTTAACGGACTAGTGGATAACTAAGCTAACGTTTCGCATTAACTTGCCCAACTACATATATGATAAAAATGTGACAAAAGAGTCTATTGTTTCTTCAGTTTCAGTTTCTTTTAGCATTTTTCGCGTACAACAGTAATTAACAATAATATTGACGACCAGGGGCCCTGGGCCTCTCCTCAATTCAATTTTTGGCAATCACTTTAAATATATAACTTGGGAAAAATTGAGGGTTTTTCCCAAGTTGTTATCTCAGGCCCTCATCTAAACTTTTTATGAACGTAATGCAATCAATAACTAGGGCCGGATTTACCATATAATGGCGCAATTGCCAGGGACCCAGTGCTCAGATGGTAAGACTTTTTTAATCTTCACCTGTATTTTGCAGGAAGATGTTGCGAAAATCTTTAAAGTGCCAAAGTGCCCCAGGGCAATTACATGATTAGTAGGCGTAACCATCTATTGCACTATGTTTAAATAGCAATCCACCTGAACCTCGCCAGTTTTTACGCGAGAAAATACTTAAAAAAAAAATTAGCTAGGAAAAATACTCATTGAAAAAGTTATTTAATTTGAATTGAAGGGGCCTGGGCCCCCTGGTCGTATATGTACTCCTACAACTGGTTATTTTTATAACAGAACAAAAATTTCTAAGGAAAATCTTCGAGTGGATTATTGGAATGACCGACGCTCGCGTCGAGTGTTTTTTTGTTTTTACTCGGCCATTTTCAAACTAACGAGTGTAAGATTTCAAACTTTTGCTTAGAACTCGAGAACGGTTATGTCTAGCTACATAAAATTTTGATAGCAGTTTGAGATTATTGATTTGCATGTTTGTACCAAATTTCGAGGTAAATAGTCACGTGATTTAGATTTTAGGACCCAAAAACCGCCCTGAAAGCTTGGCGTAAAAACCGGTCTCGTTCAAAAATGGCTTAAGTACGCCACAAAAACATTTCACGCGGTTATATGTCTTAAGATACCCTTTCATCCCAACCAGCACACTTTTAGCCGTGATGAGGTTTTTTCTTTTTTTTCCTTGTTTTGTTTTTCTTTCTAAATCTTGTCCGCTCTTCTTCTAAACCACAAAACATCAAAATCTAATTTTTGCGTAAAGTTGTTGAGCTGCATACACAATTTTGTCTCCCGAAATTTTGGGGAGCGACTCCCTTGGGAACCTCTCCAAAATGGGGCCCCAAAAATCAATTTTTTGAACGGGTCAACTACAGTGCTAGTTTTTTTTTAGTATCAGCAAATATTTAACAGCCAAATCTTTTGACATAGGTTGGGGGTACCATCCCCCACGAGAACCCCCCAAATGGACCCCTAAAATCAATTTTTTGAACAGATCAAGCTAGGGTGCCAATTTTTTTTTATATCAGCACATATTCAAGAGACACATATTTGACATAATTTGGAGGTGCTTCCTCCCTCGGGTACCCTTCAAAATAGACTCCCCAACAATCAATTTTTTGAACGTCTTAACTTATAGGGTGCCAGCTTTTTTGATATCAGTAGATATTCAAGAGGCAAATATTTTGACATGGTTTGGGGATAACACACCCCCTGGAGACCCCCCAAAAATCAATTTTTTGAAAGGCTCATGCCAGGGTGTTGGTTATTTTGATATCAGCAGTTGTTTAAGAGACAATTATTTTGACATAGCTACAACGGCTTAAGCTTGGATACGATGTGTTTTTTATAATGATCAGTCACTATGTTGTCAATTACATGTATATATTGACAATGTTTTAAATTCCAAACCCTCTTTTCCCTGAAGATATTTCTAATTAATTTCTTAACGGGAAAGCGAAAGTTTTTTTTTGAGAATCTCATTGTTCAACATGCGTCGGTCGTTCGCTGAGATTGCTTCTCAGCAAGCTCCCATCTAGTTATTTATGGCTAAAATGTTGCACGAGACAATGCACCTCATTTTCCCCGACTTGGGCCTAATCATTTATTAAATTTAACATCAAATTGCAAGATTTTTGACGTGTTTTGGACCAAAATTTTTTGAGAAAAAGGAGAATTGAACAATTTAATTTTTTCAATTGGCTTTCAAATGTTTAAAATCTAGTTCTTCAAATGGCTCTGAAAACGTGCGAATTGTGATCCAAGGCATCAAAAAAGCTATTTTTTTCAAAAAGTCGCCTGCGGCTTGGGGCTCCGCCCCCAGATGCCCGTCTGTGATACGTTTGAGGTACACTAATTTACTCAACACGTCTCCCAATTTAGACATTAATTTGCACTCTTCACTTTTGGTTTAAGTTCTCACCCTATAGCAAAATTTTGGTTTCGTGCCAACCACAAAAGGTTCGTTTTTCAAAAATTTCTGATGAAGTTACTGCGTCTGATTTGGCCCTCCCCCTAGGCCCGGCGCCAGGATAGCGTGATGGGGGGGCATAAATAAACTTTGTGGGAGCACAAAAACTTTAATACTTTGAATTCGAAAGTGTGGACCAAAAAACAAAGGTTTTCATCGCAAATTTCCACGAATTCTGGGGTGAAGACCAAAAACAAAAAAAAAAAGATCTTCATCTCAGAAAATGCGCAAATTTTCACGAATTCTGGGTTGAAATCACAAAAAAGTCTTTTTTGCAAAATCTGCAAAAAAACTGTTCTTGCTCACAAATTCTGGGGTGACAATCATTATTTTTGGAGGCTCAGACCTCGAACTGCACTCCTGTGGCATTGAGCCTGCAACTTTGTTTGGGGCACAATCCTCGCTTGGGGGACACAATTCTCGTTTGGGGGGCACAAGCAGTGATTTGGGGGGCACAGCCCCGAAATGCCCCCCCGTGGCGCCGGCCCTGCCCCCCCCAGCCAAAGATCCATGGCTCCCACACTGACTCCGCGAAGGCTACCCAACTAAAAGAGATATTTACGAGCATCACTGCACTTCTTTCTGATGTCATCAATAACACTAGTTTTTTTCTGTTTGTATTCAAAGTTTTTTGTTGAGCAATGTTACAGCACCTTTTTCTGGTGTAAATTTGTAAATATCACTTATTTTTCTGTTTTCTTTTGTCCAAGATTTTTTTTCCATTTTTTGATTCATTTTTTTGCGACATTTTGGCTGTTTAGCAGAAGACGTGACTTATGCCCTTTGGCCAAGGTTTTCTAAATTCAATCTATAGCTTTATATTATTTTATTCTTGAGGGTAGAAGCAAACTCGAAGACTATTTTGGTCATTTCGCTTCCTTCCTATTGCCAGTAAATTACCGCTTTCAAACTCTGTTTGTGCATTAAAGAGATACTGCTCGAAATCGGTTTTAAGAAATAAGAACTACTTGAGGTAAAAAAAAGAGGTGCCCCAAGCCTTTTTCCACATTTCCCTTTATTTGCGAAAATACGATTTAATCCGTTTGACTCCGTACCATTGACAACCCTGCATTTCATAATTTTGTGACATCAAAAAAGGCATAATTTTAGAAAAATTCTCACAGACTAAGAAATGCAATAGCCAACTGGTAGCAGTGACTAGCCTAAAACCATATCTGAAAATTTGGCTATTGCTACTGGAACCTTAATCATTTTTATTTTAAACTGAACTTCTTGTACCGTTAATTGGCTCTGGCCCATGTTCATTGAGCACTCTGGAAATTGAGAAGACAGTGTACAAGCTTCTGGAGTCTGTACAATCATCTAAGCTACTGATCTACAGTGCGGCTTTTGTGATGTAACAAAGTTGCGAAATGCAGGGTTGCCAATGGTACAGAGTCAAATGAGTTAAAACGTATTTTTGCAAATAAGGAAAATTGTGGAAAAAGGCTTGGGTGGCTTTGGACACCTCTTCATTACCTCAAATAGTTCTCATTTCTTCAATAAAACCGATTTCGAACAGTATCTCCTTAATTGTGGTTTTAAACTGCGCTGGCTTTAAAATAAACGCTACTATTTTAATTACAAATGAAATCTGCCTTGGTCTTTGTGTCTTAATACAGCCCTGTTTACAAAGGGCTTAATAACAGTGCAACAATTCCAACAATAATCATAACAGTTCTTTACGCGATTTCCTCTGTAACAGGAAGTTTGGGGTTCAACCGCTTAACAGCCAGGCCGGTTTAATTGTGACTGTAAACAAGTTTGGGCTGGTGATACTGTCGTTGAAGATCCACAAGTTATAGCCGAAGAGTTCAACAATTATTTTATTAACATTGGTAAAGAAATGGCTGCTCGATTCAAACTTGCGAGTCTAACATTTCCTCAAAGCTATTTCATGAACCTTATAGAACAAGCAATTCGAAATTGTTTTCACCGAGCACTGAAATTGAAGTGTACGGGCTAATAAATCAAATAAAACGCCACAAAGCTAAAAGAGCAAACGATATCAATTTTAGATTTATTAAACCAGCCAGTCCCAATATTGCTCACATTTTGAGTAAAAGGCGAGTATTTAAACTGTTCGTATCTACAGGTATCTATCCTGATGCTATGAAAGTGGCGGAAGTTATTCTAATCTTTAAAAACGGGGATCGTGAGAAAACATTATAGACCAATATCATTACTTTCGCAATTTAACGAAAAATTGAAAAAATGCTACACACGCGAATTTATTCATTTGTAACAAAATTCAATCTACTTAGCGATAAGCAATACGGTTTTAGAAAAAACTTTTCCACAAATCGATTTCATTACACCAAAATTGGTGATTCAAAATCAAAACTATTACCAGTTGTATGCGGTGTACCTCAAGGTTCTTCGCTAAGTCCGCTATTATTCACTTTGTGTATTAATGATCTTCCCTTAGCATCGAATTTTTCCGCCACTCTCTATGCGGACGATACATACATGACACTTTCAGATAAAAGCTTAGCTCAACTTGAAATAAAGCTCAATGCTCAAATGCAGTGTATCAATGCTTGGTTACAAAGATACAAGTTATCGTTGTATCAGTCTAAAACTAAATATTTAACAAGCACCCTCACCAAGTAGTTAGTTCTTAAATTCAAGATTAATTTGCATCAAAAAAAAATTAAACGAAGCCAGTCTGTAATGTACCTGGGACTGTGCTTTGACGAAAAGTTAACTTGGACAGAACATATCAAAATCTCTCTTTTCAATTAGCTAAGTATGGTGCTATGTTGCATCAAATTTGTGGATTTGTGAATGAGCACACTCTAAAAATGCTATATTACGCTTTCATTTGTAGCCGTGTACAATATGGAATTTTAGTTTGAGGTACTGCAACTAAAACCAAATTACATGAAATAGATATTCGACTTAATAATATTGTGCGCACAATAACTTGGAATAAAAGATTCTTTCACGTCACTCATTTGTATAAAAAGTTAGATTTTTTGAAATTAAATGACATATATAAATTTGCTCTTGCTAAATTCATGCATAAACCTTTTGATGATAAATTGCTACTAATTATTCGAAGTCGTTTTGTAAAAACTGTTTAGGTTCACTCGCATGAAACTAGAAGTGTCAAAAAGTGTAACTATTTTTTACCACGAGTAACAAAATCTGTTTGCCAAAACTCTTCTTTGACTTTTCGAGGAACCAAAATGTGGAACGAAATTAACGAGGAATTGAGGAACAAAATTTTAGCACCTTTAAAAAACAATTCAAACAAATTTTGCTTAAACAATACGAAAACTAGGGTTGCTGAGTGAAAACTAAAAAAAGGAATTCTGAATTCAAAACGTGCTTTTCCGTTGATAATATTTTAGAAAAAATTTTCGGTCCTTTTAGACTGTTATGTGTTAAGTGTTAAAATAAGGGAGAGAGGTACATGTACCAGAAAACCCATAAGTTTTTCGGTGCCCCAGACATTGCAACTACGTGTTTTATATCTTTCTTTTCATATACGTGCATTGTCAAATAACAATAAACCGGACTAAACCAAACTAAAAAAAGGTCTTCGCGTCGTTTAGCTACACGTTTCCTTAATATTTTTGTAGTGAAGACCCCCCCACCAAAAAAAAACGAATATTAAGATCTTCGCGTCGGAAAGCCACAAATTCCCACAAACAGTCTTTGGTCAGGATTTCACAAATCTTTGCGCGTTCGGCCACTCCAACGTTGCATACATCAAGACAATCTTGTTTGCGAAAAGCGGGATTTTATGGTTACTGGGCAGGACAAAGCCTGAAAAACGGGATTGTCCCTCCTAAATCGGGACATATGGCAGGCCAAATAATAAGGTCTTTTTGCTGCCCACAGTGGCGCAACCGGGGGAGGGAGGCTACAAGGGCTTCATCTCCCCCTTCATAGCCAAGTCCCTTAATAGAACTTTAAACCCTAACTAAAATTTTAGAGTTTAAACGTGTTTCGGGCTTGACCTGTTAGTAACGGGGAGGCCGAAGGAACTGAGCAATTAAATTTTTTCGAACGACTTTCGAATTTTAGCAATTTAATTCTTTCTTTTCTTTCTGAGTTTTATTTTGAATGCCAAGTTGCAACGTTGACACTGAAAAAGTAGGCGTAAGGAAATAGTAAACTCACGTTATGACATGACAAAAATAAAATCATCAAAATAAACTACGTATTTGATAGTTGCAATGAAGATAGTAACTGCCATCTTCATTCCACCCGGCAATCAAAACAGGCAAAACAACAAACCAAAACGAGCATTCTGAACACAGTTTAAACTAAAAAATAAATAAAAACAAATTATACTAGTTCTTTCCAATACCTCTAAAAACGTGCGAAATGTAAACTCATAAAAAATTCGAGCACGCTCCTGGGGGCATCACCTCCAGATCCCTAAGGCATCCGGCGGCTTTCTCCCCCGTCTGTGATACGTTTCAGTTAGTCCAGTTTTCCCCTCCCCTTTTCAAAATCCTTGCTGTGCGCTTGGCTGCCCACAATTACAAAAAGTTTGCTATTGTTGTTGTATGGCATATTTATCCTACAGCCACCGGACAGCGTCAAAGGCCAACCATTGAATGATCCGCACACTTTTCATTGTGACAACCATTTTGCGTTTGAAGGAACCCGCACCTGTTTAAAAGCTAATAACAATCCAAAGTTTCTTCGAATTCTTGTGCACTGAATTTGCTGCGTGTTTGAAGCCACCACTTATAGCGTCTTATTGAAGGACACAACAGCGCAACTAGGGTGTAGGTTGAAACCAGATCACGCAATCGGGGTCGTTGTAAAAAAGACGCCTTTACCCTCTCGGCCTAAAACCTCAAAGACAAGTTTGCATTAGTAAACGTAAATTGTAAACTGTCTGTTTTACAGCAATCACGTATTACGCAAGCAGTATTTTCTAGAAACGTTGCAAAAACAGCACCAACTGTATAAACTATGTGTTTTAGGCTATGGGTGATGCGGTGGTTTTCGAGTCACAGATCAAGCAACCGTGTCTTATAAACTCCTATCCTTTGCTTCTGATCAACGAAAATGTTTCTATTGTAATTGTACCAATTTCTAAGATGAAGAGCCTAAAAAGACAAAGCTCTCAATTTTCAATATAGTTTTTGTCCTTATTTTCATCATATGGTAATGAATCGTAGGTAATGAAAAAGAATGCGATCGCAAGTGCTAGCGTCCGATTGAGGTTTTCACGAAGAATCGAAGGAGCTACGTATTCGGCAAGGCATAGGCATATTCAGGGGGGGGGGGGGGGCAGAAGGCCCGGGCTCTTCCAATTGAAAAGCCACCAACGACAAAAATGAGATAAAAAGCTTATGTTTCCAGTTTAAAATCATTCTAGCATTTTTCGCATATAACATACACACGTACAACAGTAATGAACAATAATATTGACGACCAGGGGGCCCGAGCCCCTCAATTCAAGTTTTGCCAGCATATCAATCCATTTATATGTGTAAGCCGGGCAAAATTAAGGGTTTTTGTTCTAAGAGTTGCTATCTCAGGCCCTCATCTGCCTTTTTTATGAACATAATGCAATAACCACGGGCGGATTTATCATACGACACAATGCCAAGGGACCCACTTTCAGATGGTAAGACTTTTTTTGGTTTTCACCTATATTTGGCTGAAAGATTTTGCGAAAATTTCCAAAGTGCCAGGGGCGCCATGCAATGTAAATCCGGCCAGGTCAGTAACATGATTAGCAAGCGTAACTTATCTATTGTTCCATTCTTCATTAACAATTCACTTCCACCTTGCCAGTTTTTACGCGACAACATATTTTTGAAAAAAAATCAGCTAGGGGAAATACTTGTTGAACAAACTATTGAATTTAAATTGAGGGGGCCTGGGCCCCCTAGCCGTACTTGTACTTCTGTAACTGGTTATTTTCATGACAAAACAAAAACCTCTAAGGGATATCTTCGAGTGGATTATTTTATTATTTAGCCATGCTAAAATATTGCAGGAGGCAATGTACCTTACTTTCCCCTACCTGGGCCAAATCACTTACAAAATTTAACCCTAAAATGAAAGATTTAAAACGTGTTTTGGACTTACATTGTAAGTCCAAAAAGGATTAAACAATTTACTTTTTTCAACTGGCTTTCCAATGTTAAAAATGTAGTTCTTTCAAATGGCTCTAAACACGTGCGAAATGCAATCCAATGGTATTTAAAATAGCTTGTGTTTCTAAAAAATCACCCAACTTTTGGGGACTTCGCCCACAGACCCCCAAAGCCTACGGCGGCGTCTGTGATACGTTTGAGTTACGCTACTTTACTCAATACGTCTCCCAATTTAGACATTTTCACTTTTTAACTTTGGTAAACCAGACCACGGTTTCTGGTCTTCCATTCTGCGATATCTTTGTCCCACAAAAGTTCGTTTTTATAAATTTCTGATAAAGTCATTGCATGTAATTTATGGTTTGCCCCCCCTACCCAATCAAAAATCCTGTCTACGCCTGCGCGAGAAGATGCGTAGCTCTGAGATTTCAAAATCTCTAGCCATCGAGTAGCTACTTCTCTGAATTACAAAATCTCAGTTGCATTACAGTAAACAACAGATGGATTAAACAATATTGAACACAATGTGGATAAAGTATTCAGGGCTTGCGGCAAATTCGCGTGCAAAAACTGAAATATGATAGGGTGTTTCCCCATGTTTTTCAGTCGCGGTTGATTGGCGCTTTTGCACGAGAGTTTCCGTTTCAAAAACGCATTTCTATTGCGGTGTTATGTTACAGTTAATTGCTAACTGCTAATTTAATCTTTCACGCACATGTCATGACATATTGCAACAGAGAATATTTTGTGTGAAGATTGACTCAAACTGTTAGAACATTATGAAAACAGTGTAAGATTTGGAATACCGAGTGACAACTATTTACTTACTAGTACCTTTTTTCTATTTTTGTCTCAAGTTATTGACATCGCCGTCTCTTGTGGCGTTATGGTTCCGTGCGAATTTGGCAATGTTTGCTTCGCGTTCCGTTCTTTCTCTACTGAATATTGCTTTGGGGTAGGGACTTCGAACACCATTGCTATCTTTAATTGATTGAAGCATCCTTATCCTCGTTTCGAGATGATGACGGTGGCGCTATCCTGTGGACAAAACTGCATCCGCTTAGAAGTAAATAGGCCATTTTCCAAGTTTTTTTGTCGACTTTTTTCCACATAAATTTGCTGCTTGTTCGAAGCCACCAAGCAGAGATAATCATTGTAAAGCGTCTTATCCAAGGTCGCAACAACATGACCAGGGTGCGGATTGAACCCAGATCATGCGATGAGGGTCGTCGTAAAAACGACGTCTTTACCTTCTCGGTCACGCTGTCGACAAAACGATGTGAAAAAAGGTACAAAATTCCAAGATGCGATTCTTTCACGCGTACTATCCATGCCATATGGGATTGCAAGCATTTTGCGGACGTAATACGCGTGTTCGGTAAAGCGGCAGTTGTATTTCACTGCTGACAGGCGCTGATTACTAATGCAACTAGCAGGGTGGTAATCCTTGCCTCTGGTAGTACCAGAAGGTATAAAGAACGGTAACTTAGAAGGGGGAAAACATCACCTCGCATTGTTTTGAGCTGTTCATTGGCGACTGTATAGCCAACATTTGAATTTTAGCTTGTATCTAGTTAAAAATCATATACTGTATTTTGGAAGATGAATGGGCCAGCAAAGCTCTAAGAGTCTAAGGCAATCATATTTGAAGTTAATCGGGTCTGTTTTTTTCTACATAGATTAAAAAAGATATCACAACAGCTTTTTGGTAACGTAATAGTTATCGATTGTCGTCTTTCTTTTCCAAAAAACTCTCTGTAGCCAGTAGCGTTAGCAGGATTTTGAAAAGGGAGGGTCCAGAAACTTCAGAAAATTTTAGAAGAACAAAAATCAGAATAAGGAATTGTTCCACCCAAAATCAGTCCGATTTTTTGAAGAGCAAAAAAAAGGTCTTCGCTCAAATTTAGTTCGATTTTTTGCCCAAAAGTAGGTGAAGAGCAAAAAAAAAAAGTTTTCACTCAAATTTAGTCCGATTTTTTGCCCAAAGTTGGGTGCAGGCCTGAAACAAACGTATAAAACATACCCTTTGTGTGATCAAAGCTTCTGCCCAAATTACAAAGAGGGGGGCCACGCCGCAATTTTGCATACTATTCTATGGTAATTATACTATCCTGGCGACCCAGGCCCCCCCCTTAAATACGCCTCTGTCTGTAGCCACGCTTAGTGATTGTTCACCAGATCTAATTGTTCTACCTTGATATAGAGACTTTTTTATGACAATCTAGGGACTTTTTGCTTGATCTCACAAAATCTAATAATCTTTTGGATTTCACTTTTTTCACTTAATATTTAGGGAATTTTTCCCCTAATATTTGGATCCATCGCTTTTTGGTCTTTTGTGCCCAAAAACTTAAAGGCGGTGAATCATCCAGTCAATTCCAGTGGTTTACAATAGCTAAAATTTAACTATAATTTTTGATATCTTTTTGTTTTAATTTTGGGACTGCGGTTGCAAAGATATTCAATAAATACAAAAAGATGTCCCCCCGAAAAAAGTGTTTGGAAACTCTGAGTTTTGTTCTTCCCGCCAAAACCACAGTAGGCCTAATGGTCTGGAGAACTGTGGTAGGCCTAATAGTTTAGAGATAGTTTATTTCTATATAGTTTAGGTTTAATTAGGCCTAACTATCTCTAAACTATTAGGCCTAATAGTTTAGAGATAGTTAGGCCTAATAGTTTAATAAGATTACAGTTAAGGCCTAGTAGTTTAGAGAACTGTGGTTTAGGCGGGAAGATCAAAACTCAGGGTTTCCAAAAACTTTTTTCGGGGGGACATCTTTTTGTATTTGTTGAATATCTTTGCACACGCAGCCCCGAAATCAAAACAAAAAATATCAAAAATTATAGTTAAATTTTAGCTATTGTAAACCACTGGAATTGGCTGGATGATTCACCGCCTTTAAATAAGAATTGAAGTAAATTAAAAAATAGCATTAAGTTAAACAGACAATTTTGTTGAGGTAGTTAGCGATTATTTTGAACACTTTTTCCAACGATTCTAGTTATTTTCGGTGAACCACTGCTGCAAAAAACATTACCAAGAAAATGGATTGACAAACAGGGCAACGAAGTTTCATTGAATGCAGTACAAAACTTTGATGATAGCAAACAAGTATATTTTCAAACATAATTTTTCACCAACGAACTTTAACACGCATTCCTAAAACAGCACCAAATCCACGCTAGAAATACTGACAATATTGGATTGATATTACAGTAGTACTCAAACGGTCTCTCATAAACACTACAAAACGAACAGCTAGAACAACTGGTAAATAAAGAAAAAAACATACACAATTCTACACAGCTGTTTGACATCATATTTATGCAAAAACACAGTAAAATTGCAGGCACAATACAAAATCTACATTGATACAGTGAAAATGTAAAGTTAGAATCGGACTAAAAGTACTCTCAGGATTGAATTTAGTGATACTACGTGGCAACTGAGCACCACACCTAAGAATCATTCACAATACCTATTGCGATTTCCAATTCGTTACAGTACCGCATGCCTTTTAAAGAAGGAGTAAGGTGTCATTACATTTTCCCAACTTCAACAAATTTTGCTTAATCTAATTTCGCTTTTCTACAGCCCACAAAACATCGCACAGATACTTCCATGCACGCCTACAGGCGCGTTTAAAACACCCAAATATGTGGTGGTCATTTGCAGGCATAAACAACTAAAACACGTTAGTCAAAATGGGTTCGAGAAGGTACGAAACACTCGATTGTTGATACCTTCGAGACATTCAGCGTAACACTGTACGCAAAACAGCGTGACAGCTGTACTTGTTGTGAGAAACTGCAGTATGTGTGCACAATAAACGGTTAAAAATCTAGTGAAACGCCCAGCGAAATAAAAACTGATGAAATAAAAGTGCACCTACCAGAAAAGAGACTGTGAGCCTAGAAACAGACTTGAAAATTGATGGGGTAAACGTACAAAGCAAAGCATATCGAATCTTTCATCATACTCGCTTTGTTACTCCGAAGCGTAGAGTTTAGTTTGTTGTTGTTTGACAATGCAGGTATATGAAAAAAAAGATAAAACAAACATAGAGTAAATAAAGTAGTTTCGATGTCTAGGGGCACCGAAAAACCTTTTAGGTTTCTAATAAAGGTTCCCCTCTTGCTAACACTTGACACAGACACATAACAGTTTAAAAAGGCCGAAAATTTTTTCAAAATTACGATCAACAAAAAAGCACGATTTTAAATTCAAAATTCCTTTCTTTAGTTTTTACTCAGCAACCCCATAGTTTTCATATTGTTCAAGCAAAATTTGTTTGAAATATTTTTTGAAGATGGTAAAGTTTGTATTCCTTAATTTCTCGGTAATTTCGTTCCTCGAAAAGTCAAAGAGTTTTGGCAAACAGATTTCGCTACTTAGTGCTAAAAAATAGTTACACTTATTGACACGTCTACTTTTATGCAAGTGAACCTGAAGAATTTTTACAAAACGACTTCGAAAAATTTGTGGCAATTTATCAACAAAAAGTTTATGCTACATATTATGTCATTCAATTTCAAAAAATCTAACTTTTAATTCAAATGAGTGACGAGAGAATCTTTCATTCCAAGTTATTGTGCGCGCAATACTATCAAGTCGAATTTTTATATCATGTAATTTGGTTTTAGTTGTAGTGCCCCAAACTGAAATTTCATATTGTACACGGCTACATATTAAAGCAGTAATACAATCTTTTATTCCAAATTGTACGCAAATATTATTCAGTCGAATTTCTATTTCATGTAAATTGGTTTTAGTTGCAGTGCCCCAAACTGAAATTCCATATTGTACACGGCTATATATAAAAGCGTAATATAGCATTTTTAAAGTGAGCTCATTATCAAACCCACCAACAACTAGTAGGCGGGGTCCATCTCCGGTAATTGGACCCACAGGCAATACAGCTCTTTTCAAAGAAATGTCACAGCGGTAGTGAGCCGTTGGCAACCCTGTGTCCGACTTGACCGGCGTGAGATTTGAACTACAGATCTTCCGCCCAGAGACGAACGCGTTACCGATACACCAGCTGGCCAGTAAAGAAGCAAAAAAAAAAAATCACAAAGAAAATACTACTGTACATGAAGGAACTACTTAACTCTTCACGTTCTCAACAACAGAAAAAAAGAGCGAAAAACAAAATGTGAATTAAATGGATGATACCTAGGGTCACGGCAAACTATTACAACCATAAAGTTCAATAAACATTAAATTAAAGAATTCTAAACTAGATAAAATCCAAGCCCAAGTAAATTTAACAAATATTGTATTGCTCAGGTTCACATAGACAAGTGGTACCAGTCCAACTATAGCTAGCGGGCCGCCGCAACTTCAAAACATCATGGCACGACGACTTTTTATGACATTAAAAATATTATGATACAATATTGCTTCATGTTGGGTATTCAATTCTAGTTGAACTAAACAACTTTTTAAAAATTGATTCTCATGCTGCCATCAATAAAATAGTATGTATACATATATATATATATTTTTTTTTTTAACTAAGTTTGAAAGCCTTGATTGTTTGAAAGTGGCTGTCCAATACCCACGCAAGAGAATAATTGTTGTATTCACACCATAGCGAAAATTCAACGCTTTTTGCAAACCAACAATTTGAAAAAAATAGTAAAATTACAATGCAAAATGTCGTACCCTCCTCTTCCCACTGAAGTATTCATAGAATCCATCCGCGCAAATATACAGGTTCGAATTCGCAAATTTCACAAAATTTCAATTGCAATATATTGAAAACGACTGCTCAATTAATTTAGTAACAGGTAACATGTTTCCACGGTTTCAAAAGGTACTTTACTTTTACATTTTTCGTAAGCTTCTCCAATGCTGAAACCTCGTTTGAATAGTCGGCCCAGATGTTCGAAAGCTTCTCTACCAATAGAATCTAAACAAAACATAACGTATTTTTAAATTTCTTACTCTTTAAAAACAGGAAAAAACTAGAATCGCAAACTGCCGTTTTCCCGCCTTCTGTAAGGTACAATATTGAAGCCGACACCCACCATTCGTTGCTAGATTCGCCACACATCGATGGACTGCACAAAAAACTACCGTGTTTTCAGTCGTGAATGCCGCCGATGTTGATTAGACGATTCGTCAGACATCAGTTCCTCGCCAGTTTGAGTTACAGCCCATCTATGTTTGGTGAAGCTTCCACGTGGCAAATTTTCTGGCAGACCCGGTTGATTGGCAGAGGCTATCAGTAGGTGCCCATTACTTGAAGTCCTTGTGTGACGATGGGGTGTCATTCTTTGAATGGTATGGATTAGGCCACTTCTCTTCCGGGTCCTCCCATGCACCGCAAGGTGCTTTGATGTGAAATTCCGTTGCACCATGGTATTATTCACAGAAAAAGGCTGGGTATTTAAAGCAACCCAAAATGGGAAATTAGAACTTTTAATTTTGCAAGAGATCGAAACTACTTTGTCGGTTGGCAGTGCGAAAATGTGCAAGCAAGCAAATGTTATAAAAATACGCCATCTAGTATCAACAAACCACAAAACATAAAGCCACAATAATGAGCTAAAGAGTTCAAAAAATTACAAATTTATTACAGTCGTTTCAACAACCGCGCGCAATAAGCGTGACATTTCATTGTATGTATTTTTCTTTTTTGCATTCACATTTAAAAAAGTATAACGCATATTTCTGTGCGTAATAGGCGTGATCGGTAAAGCCGTCTTATGTGTAATAATTCACACGTTAAATACCATCAGTTTTGAACTTTGCAAATCAACAGAGGTGTAAGAATACTGAGTCTTGACGACTTTGAGGTGTCAAACAGACCTAAAATACCAATTTTACAAATTTGCCGTAGCGAGAAACAGTAAACGTATGTACAATTGTACAAACTAATACGCAAATCAATACTTTGGCTGCACCAAATCAAATTTGATATGCATGGAAATCACTGATATTGAAGGTTCTTTCCAGCAAATAAGAACTTAGAACAACTAAACGCAACGTGATAGACCCAGCAATGCATCAGAAAACCCAGGAGAGAAGCGACCACTTACACACGACACAAAGACTAAGCACCACGTATCCGTTCAAGTAAGCACTGGCTACGGAACTCGTTGCTTAACTCTTACAATTTGCTTGGTAGGTAGCTTTACTAGTCTTTCAACGAAAAAGCTATGAGCAAATGCTCCACCAATTCACTTATAATATCAGAGCTGCAGCAGATAGAGCGTATGCTACTGAAACGGTAAGAGATGGATTTAATTTTCAGTAGGACCAAACGAAAATCTGTAAAAATTGGTATTCACAGCTTTCCTGAGTGAATTTCAGCATTAAAGAGACAGCGTGAAGCCTCCACCGCGTATGGTAGACGGGTTGGCAAGTGGCAGCTTGACTCGAAGACCGAAAGGTCCATTCGCCGTTTGCTGACCAAGGGACTATGCAAACAAAATATAATCACAATTACCAATGCATTTTTGTTTCACAAACTCCAGCGAAGAAACGTGGTGTTCAGGCTTCTCAGTATCGTCGTCTACATCTGAAATCGAAGGAAGATTAATTTAAAAAAAGTTAAATTTATTTTGCTGGTTTACTGTGTAGTCGCACAGATTTTCGATAATTTAACCTACCACAAATCACACATTTAGCTCATCTAAGTTGAAAAATATAAAATCAAACATAGAAGCAAACGACGTAACAAATCGTCTAACTTACAATAAATACACTTTCGGGGTTTGAATTTTCATGGGTTCCATCAGACAAAATACCCCTGATCATCCGACATTTTTTGAAATTTTATCGTTACTCTGAGATGTTGGTAGCATGCTACAAAAATGATCCAAAACAAGGAAACTACTACAACCAGAAAAGTAAGTAGCAGTCCAATTGCAAAAAATTTTTTGAAGTCGTTTTCAACGGATTTCTCGCGATTGGCTATCAGTAGTATTTGGAAGTGTGCTATCATTCCGGCTGGAAAAATTTCAGGTTTCCGGTTCCTGATTCGATTCCCAAACTGGCTATGCATTGTGTGCCTGGGAAAAACACCTTACGCATATTTCCCAACAAGGCCAAGCAGTCTATTCGTTGTGGCGGCCAAGCCTGACAAAAGACTAGCAAACAGAACTCAAAAAAAGGCTCGGAGGGTGTTATACAGACGTAAAGTGTTTTCGTTAATACAAATGAATAATCAGTGCAGTTTGTCTAATTACTCCAGTCCTTTAGAAAAAGCCAAGGAAAAAATAAGAGTGCGCTATAAGTTTGCTTCAACATTCGTCAATCGGCTTGCAATCAAAATAAAGGATTAGGTTCGATCGATTTCCTAACTAACCTGCTTCAAAATCGTCGTCATAATCTTCAAAGTCATCTGGGTAATCGTCAGCATTGACATCTGTGGTTTAAAAATATAGTAAGTGATTTTACGACCCAATGGCCATATTATACAACGTTGCATAAAAGTAAAAATGTTGTAGGCATAGTTGCTGTAAAGGAACGTCTTAAAATTTACGATAAATGGCGTATATACAGTACATTGAGTACAGCGATCGAGAATTTGCGGTTTCCAGTTTTACGCAGTTTTTAGTGACGATGTATAATTCAAAAATGGTATCAAAGCATAAGGTTATTGACTGATAAATGCTAAAGGCTACAGGGTCGATTTCTCAAAGTGGCGATTCATCAGTGCGTGCTGAGAAAAAAAGACCCCAATGCCTACATTAGATCTCAACGCACCCCATACCTCTATCTGCACCCTGGTAACTGATTTGGCAATAGGCGTCACAAACTCTTAACTAGAACACTAACTAGTATGATTTAAACAATTGCGGCCTATACCTTGTTAAAAGAAGGCAGCAGGGCAAAATCAATGGGATTTCTAAAATTAGTTTGATATTATTAGATTGTATTTGTACCGATTCTAGCCTTCGTCACCAAACTACTTCAAAAATTTTTACTCTAAACACATCGTCATGTTCCTGACTGTAACTCAACATTGACAATTTTAATGTGCAACAATCACGTTAATTACCACCTGTGCCATTGTAACGCATCATCGACTGGAAGTTGTTTAATGCGTATAATGTATAAAAACTAGTCGCACCTTTTCGTGGACTGTCATGCGATTTGGACAGTAACCAGCCACTTCCCGGCAGATTTTCGCGTTTTTTCTTGCTGTTCGTGTTCGTCATAGGGTCTCCGAGGACTATTTCATTTCTGGAACTGTTCTTTAACCAAGAGCTGCCCGGCAAACGTTCTTTTCGAAGGGACTTTTTGCTGAGTGCGTTGGTTTCTTTCATTGAAGAGTGTTTTTTCACCGCTACAAAATCATTTTTGCTTCCCAGTGAATAACTTGTCACTGGCATTGAGTTTCGTTTCGTCAATGACGACATCATCACGTGCTGTGACGTCACCAATTGTGGTAGTTGTTTGTTCTGGCGTAAAACCTGAAATCGTATGGGAAAAATAAACAATACAAAGATTTTGTATTGAAAATTGATTGCCAATAAAAGATAAATGCAATTCCCCCAAAGAAGTCCAAGAAAAAATATTTTAAAAGTGATTGGAAAGTTTGTTTCTTAAAAAAAATCGATTTATTTTTGTATTAATTCTGATCTAACTCCAACCCAAACCTCAAATCTTTACAATAAAACTAACCCTAACCCAAACTCTAACGCAATCCCTAATTTTAACACTTCAAAACGCAAATGAAAAATGCGCGGATAACCATTCTTCATTTCCATTTACTGTACTCTTTTCCGGTAAATAGTCACTCCAAACTGTTTTGAAGATTTTACAAAGCGTACATTAAATTTTAGCCGAATGGCATTTTAATTTTAGGCGCCAAACTGTGCCAGCGCAGTATACACTGGGCCGAGAGACCAAAATAGCCACCGAGTCAACCATTCACCTGCCTCAAATCAAGGCAGAGTCTTCACTAAGCAGCGCTGCTTGATGTTGAACCACCAGGCAGAAAAACCGGGCCAAAATGAAAATAGAACCAAAGTTACCGTTTCCATAGCAGACGCGCTATCCACTAGCAAAGGCTATGTTGGTTAGTAGCTATTTGGAAAAAAAAATCAAAAATATGCCGCACCTGTGCTCTTTTCGTGTGAAGCCAAGAACTTCCAGGTAAGTTTCGACTAGCAGTAACGCTCAAAATGTTTGAAGAGTTGTTTTCTGATTCAAATTGCAGTTCATGAGTATCGTCAAATGATTCTATTTCTTCTGGAATTTCTTCGTCTACTGTTGCTATAATGAAATCGTTGATTGTATGGCGATGAACGATTTAAAATCAAACTAGTAAGAACTGATTTTACCACATAAAAAAGCTCATGAAAAGTTTACTATCTGCTATGGGGCGCCGTTTGTGTACCCTAGTTTGTGCAATGTTTTTTTGCATATTTAATTAAATAGTCATTTTAATTAAATGTAGAAAAATATCTGGTCAAAGTCGCAATAAATAGTCAATAAAGCTGCGCAAAATAAACCGTTGCAAAAATAAATAGTCAAAAAAACTGCGCAAATAAACCGTTGCAAAAATAAATAGTCAAAAAAACTACGCAAAAGCGTTGCAAAAATGCGCTGCTGACTTTTTTGTATATGTGGTAGTGGAGCGTGACGAAGCGATCTTGGCTGCTTTTGGAGCGCATTAAAGAGCAGCCGAGAGCGCTTTGTCACGCTCCACTACCAAATATACAAAAAAGTCTACAGCACATTTTTGCAACGCTTTATTTTGTGCGCAGGTTTTTTGACAATTTATTTTTGCAACGGTTTATTTTGCGCGCAGTTTTTTTGACTATTTATTTTGACTGTGACTATATATTTCTGTACATTTAATTAAAATGACTATTTAATTAAATATACAAAAAAACATTGCACAAATTACGGTACACAAACGGCGCTCCATAATCTGCACCGTTTTAAGTCAACGCAGCATTTTCAAACAAAACTTAAGTTTCTATTATGGTTAAGGGTAGCAACTTAGTAGTAACGTTTTTGTTTTTTTTTTTGAAAAGTTTTTATCTGAAATATTGGGAAAATTTTAATATTCTCACAAAATACAGTATGGGGTTTCTACCTTTTACCGAATTGATTGATTATAATTAGGGCAAGTTTTTGCAACTTTTTTCACAGCTTCCGACAGTTTCCTAAATACTAAGAATTTATGTAAATACAATATTTTTTGGTGTTTTTAGAAATTTTAGATTGCAACTTTTTTCTTTTTTACACGCAACTTTTTACTGCAATTTTCATTAAGTATGGCGCAAAATGTTAGTGTGATTAAAAAAACATGCTATGAAACTATTTCAGTACAGTTCTATTGCCTTTGATTTGCATAACAAAGAGGTATGTGATGTGTCTCAAAGTTATCTAGAATGCAACAGTTGGCTTACAACTTCGTGCAATGTGGAGCGAAGTTTTAGCATGCTACGCAAACTGCTGGCAAAAGATGGCCATTTCTCCCCAAATAATGTTTGCAAATATTTTGGAATTACATGTAAATAAATCGCTTGAGTAAATCACTGTCGTTTAAAATGCTAGAGCATAAATAAACTTTTTGCAACTTTCGTTAAAAATAAATGCAACTTTTCAAATTTTTAGTGCAACAAAAGCTTGCCCTAGTTATAATATAACTGTTTGGCTTTTTCCTCTGGATGAGAGCTTGATCCAACGTAAGTTTGCATTGTAAAGTCACCGGCATAACTGACAGGGACATTTGCCTCCTCTGCCCCCCCCCCCCCCCGAGATGTGGGCCCCTACAATGAAACCAACCTCCATAAAAATTTTAAGGGGCTGCTGTACAATGTTGCGACATTTTTTTGAGGTGAAACAGTCACATATGTCAAAACAACGGTAAAAGCTACAAAGCTCTAATTCTGTCGAGCAAATATTCATTGTCTTGTAACAGTGTTTTTAAACAAACCACCATAAGCAGTATTATATAATGTAATATGCAATGCAAGCTTGGTGTTTTCTTTTGGACTTGTTGTACGCGTTCGACAGAGTTAACCATTTTACAAGTTAAACATTCTGCAACTCACCTGCTGTTCGAGCAGTATTGATCCGATCATCGTCAGATAAACTTGAGAACTCATCAGACGAATAATCTCTGCAAGGTTTTACAATACAAATCTCTGCAAGTGCTGATTTACTTTATGAAAAAGAACTGTAACGTCATTATTGGGTTAATTTTTGCAGCGAATTTCCTTTCCGGTCAAATGTCAAAAGCAATTCACTTGAAAAGGTTTTCTCTTTAAAGCCTAGTCACACTCTGCTTCAATTAATTCAATTTGAGTTCATGCAGGTTCCTTTTTTCTTTGTTTTATGTAACTTGAAGTTTTAGGCGCAGTCGCTTAGCTTGGGCGAGGCATGGACCTGCTTGAACTCGAAAGTCATTAGGGGGGCTTGCGCTTGCCTGCGTTTTGGCTTCAAGTTGAATCTAATAGCAGAAATATTGAATTCGGGCGTGTGGTTGGCGAAAATGTTGTTTAGTGAAAACAGTTAGATTCGCGCTCATGTGTAAGCACAACAAACAAACAAAAACCATGTCCATAGTGTACAAAGGGCTTAACTCGTAAAGGATGCCGCGGTTCTGGCAAACGACACACATATCAATTACAGTGCACAAGAAATCAACCTAGTAATACCTCTGAGTAGGAATCACATCCGGTAAGGTGCTTGCTTCTGAGAGCGAATCTGAACCGCCACTTAAACGTCGCATTGTCCGAGTTGCACTTGGCCGTTTGCTGCCTCTGTCTCCGTATCCAGACCACGTTGCAATTGTGTCAGCTGGCGTGTACGTCTCGGGCCGTTTCGAGGCCGAATGAGGGCACGTTTGCGGTCGATCGCCTTCATTGTCCACTGCACCATCAAGATGGAATTCAGCGGTACCGTAATTGTCATATACCGATAAGGAACGATTGCAAATGGGGTCGTCAATGTTTGTGTCTGGGTCATCACTGGGGTCAATTTTGATCCCGAATTCCTTCTCGGCTTGGGTTAGCAATTCGTCTAAATCGTCCAAATCGCCAGTATCGAGTTTGTGTTTCTGCAATTTCTTACCGATATCGTTTCCAATCGGGATTAACTCGGGTGATCGAGTACGAATAGTGTTTGTGTAACGTTGTAAAGTCGGTAATTGCAGCAATTGATGGGCCGTGGGTCTCTTATCGGGATCACGGACAAGTATCCTCGATATTAAGTCTTTTATTGCCGGGGAGCAGTTTCCCGGTAAGGACGAATATTTTCCGTTTACGATTTTATAAAACAGACTAATTAAGTTGGCAGCATCAAAAGCTGGCTTTAAAGCACACATTTCAAACACCAAGCAGCCTAAAGCCCAAATGTCTGACTTGAAATTGTAAGGAATGTCTTGGCAAAGTTCTGGGCTTAAATAGCACGGTGTTCCTACGCAGGTGTTTGCTTTATCAAGTGTATGGCCAATTTCTTTTGAAATTCCAAAGTCCCCAAGCTTGACTACTTCGCTCCTGTAAAAATAAACCAATCAGAGGTCAAGTTAATAGAACCTCTGCTATTGAAACGGTAGACTTAGGTACGACTTACAATTGGGTCAAACAAAATGCTTGACGTCCACCATCAAGTGAGGCCACCACTGCGTGTGGTTGTAAAGTGTCAGCTTGACCCAAACACCACAAAAGTTCCTTTTGCAACCTCCTGACCGGGCAACTTGGTAAACAAGCATGTAATTACAAAAACAGTAGTAGCAGTAATACAAAAAATAAAGAAACTAACCTATACTTTAGAGTAACTTAAGTGAGTTTTTAGTAACCTCCGGTTGTGATACAGTACCTTTGCATAACGTGGACGGTAGACCTTCACCCGAAATCGCGCACAAAAAAAATTTTAGTGCAAATCGTGCATATTGGCCGACAGCAGCAGCTTGGAAATAAATTAATTTTTATCAGATGCTGGCGAACACAAAAAGATACTAACAAAAAAATACAAAAAATATAGCCTATAGTTTATTTTTGAAAACCTAAATTAAAAAAAGTTTGTTTATTCATAGTTCTAAAGCTAATCTTTGGACAAGTCTTGGCAGTCAGAGAGCCAGTATGGGAAAGTTATTTACGCTTAGCGGAGTAGAATCGAATGTTATTTAAGATTTTCGCACACAATAGACTCTTTTGTTCTCAGCTCACAGGGTACTCTTTTCACATATTAAGTTTCAATACAACATTACCGACTCTAATATTTATAGAGTAACCGTGCTTTTCCCACTTTTTTCTCTTTAACGAGACGCGTGGAATGATTCTGCTCTGAATGGGAAATGTGACTGCCGAGTTTCAAAAACAAAAAGCATATGCTGCGCAGTTTTTCAACAAATCACAGAGCCACAATTCATAATGCCGGAAAGTACAATTACAATTTGCCATACCAGCTACCAAAAAAATTGTCAAAGGAGTACGATTTACGTGCAAATGCTACATACTTTTTAATTGACGTTAATAGAGTGACAGCAAGAATATAAGCTACTAAAAAATGTTGAAAAAATACGTTGCAATTCTAGTTGCAATCTTGAAATCTTTGTCATTGCAAAATACAATTCAACGTTTTCAAGAAGAGCTGTGATCTTTTTTTTGCTTTATGTGTGTAACTGATTACCGACAGGTAGGGTTTTTACAACGCTAGCAAATTTCTAATTAGCTCTTTTTGGTGGGTAAAAATGTATTCGAACTGATAAGCAAATACCGAAAGCAAAACATACAGTCATCTACCTTGTGCACAAAAAGAATTATATAATTTAAAAGGGCCACACAAATCATACCACTTCTTTAACACAACATTTGAACCTCTTGAACATAAACAGCAAATCTTACTTCAGCAAAAACACATTCTCTGACTTAAGATCTCTGTGCAAAATCTTTCGTTCATGAATGTACTCCACAGCCGAAGCTATCTGTGTAGTCCATTCAAGGATTTTCTGCTCGGGTATTTGACTTTTATTTTTTCGCACGCTTGCAATACGATCTTGCATAGTGCCACCATCACAATACTCCAACACCATACTGATATCAGCACCCTAAAAACGAAGCTTTATTAATTCAAAACTTGTTAACTTGATAGGCAAACCACTTTGAAAACATTAGAAATCAAGCAATGCTATGAAGTCGGTTTAGAAATTAAGAAAAATATTTAAACAGTAGTAGACAAAAAATTGGAAAAGCAAATCGAAAAGAGGTGACAAATAATGTTAATTAAATGGTTACCAAGTCTTAGACGCTTATCCACGAGCATTATTGCATAACATGTGCTGTGGCAATGACATAAACTATAGTGACAGGGATTGATTGAAAAACACGAAACCACCTTGCATTGTGACAATTCAAACAAAACAGATGTCTTCATCTTATAAACACTGTCAAAAATAGGAAAGAAGGAGAATGATATGGTAAAATATTTTTCAAATAATGCAAAAAAGACATGCAAAGAAACAAAAACAGTAAATAAAAAAGAAATAGCTTCAAGATTGAAATTATATTGTAACACGATAACCCAAAATTCATCTTAAGCTAGACATCAAGCTACAAACGTACCCAACAACGACTGTTATGTGTTCCAAAAAATGGTAAAGTTGATGAAATTGCATTAATAAATCGAAAAGGAAACATCTATTAGACAGTTAATAAACAAGCTTATGGCTGACAATTATTTGTATTGTAACATGATGCCGTGAATATTGATGTCAGCCATAAACCTAATGGAAGAACTTTGGACCTCACGAAAAAATTGAGCACTTTTCTGGTTATATCAGCAACAAAACGTTGTTTTGTATCATAGTGTAAAAATATTTTAAGCATTCTACAGATAAAACATAAAAACCTAATAACCAATACACTGTTTCAGCTAAGGTGAGATCTTTAGAAATAACTGCAAATAACATCATTTACTATAGGGATTGGTTCTTGTTAATTAATTGGTGAACAAAATAATTGAAGCCTTCTAAACATGCAAACTGCAACCCGACATACTGGCACAGAACATAAGAGAGCAAAGACATAAGGGTGCAGGACTGCAGATACATTAAGGAAAGGTGCAGAGACAAAGTGTTAGCAAAGGTGGCTGGATTATGTCACCCTGTGCTCCTATTGTCTCGGCACCCTTATGTTACTGCATTCTTACATCAGTGCTCTTTACGTCCTGCATCCTTATGTCATAGGTCGATGTAAACTAGGCATCAGTGCTTTTATAAAAACCCAGCATAAACACATAGTCAGCAGTATCCTAAAATAATCACCTGATCTTCTAGAAACCATTCATAACATTTTACAATATGAAAATGGTTGAGGGTTCGCAGTATGTTGGCTTCTCGAATCACCGATCTTCGACAGCGAGAACGTCGGGATTCATCAATTTGAATTTTCTTAATTGCAACTAGTTTCTAAAAATGAAATCAATTAAAAATACAATATTTTAAGACAGTGTAACTCTTAGACCAGTTTTGATCAAACTCTGATAATTTTACCTTAATTGTAAGTACATTTTATTCACCAAGCATTTCATAGCTAGATTTAATCATAAAAGACTAAGAACCTGTCCTTAGCATTACAATTCAGAAAAAATAGTATTCGTATTCATTCTATTAGTATTTATACCACAAGTAAAAGATTTAAACCAGTGTACAAATAACTGTATAAGCTCCTGCTTTGGAATAAAAATCTGCCTGATTAAATGATTCTAACTCTCACAAGCTAAGATCACGTGAACCATCCTTTTATAGTTTTTATTAGAGCATCCCAGTCAATGCTGGGCACTTGTATCAACCTTGCAAAAGAAACAGCAATCATGTTCTAAGACAGTTGCTTTGACCACATTAAGTAACTAGATCTTTTCTCCAGTGCTCAGAGTAACTTTGGATGCAGAAGCACCCGCAGTGCTCAGAGCACTGGCAATGATAGATTAACTATTTACAGTGCTTATAGCAACTGTAGATGCCTGAAAAGTTTTGAGCACTTCAACTATCCCAACGACTAACACACTCCACAACTTCTATACTTTCCACAAAATTACAAAACTAAAAAAATCCACTAAAAATGCTATCAACATATGATATGCTATAGGGTGGCAAAAAGTAAATTCCACATAATTTTACTTTTAGTTCAACCAATTGTGACCAACAATGTAAAAACAAGCAATGTTTAGGTAGTATCCAAACTCTTAGAGACATAATTAATGTTTAATTTTGCTAATAAAGTAATTGAGATGTTTTAATGTTTGCAGGCCAGAGTTTTAATATTTAATCATTTTGCGTGCTTCTGGCCTAGAGGCTACCAGCATGGAAACTTAGGAAAGAGCCGCAAGAAAAGCGGCTACTTAAAAACAAGCAATGCGAAAAAGAATTTTGAGCTGTAATATTCCAATTCAGAAAGACTGCCATTCAAATCTAGTCATTAAAAACCTGAGGAAGGATCTTTTTCGCATTGCTTGTTTTTAGGTAATCGCCGTTCTGTTGGCTCTTCCCTAGGCTTCCACGCTGGTAGCCTCTAGGCCAGAAGCACGCAAACCAGTTAAATTTTTGGATTGATTGTTTTAAACATTTGCTGTTCTGGTAGCTTTTCTCTAGACTTCCATGTTAATTTTTCTGTGGCATTAATAAACCCACAGAAAATTTATAACCTATTGATCATAAAGCATGTAAATGATAAAACATTTAAACTTTGGCCAGCACATGTCAAAAACTTCATAGGCAAATCATCATAAAAATTATTACCACTTGACAAGATATTTATACTTGAAATGCAAGGAGCTTTCTTTCAAGCTAATTTGCATTGCTTTAGTAGCACAATACGTGAAACAAACCAGATATTTAATATCAACCGGACATTTTCGAAAAAAAAAAAGACTGGCACATGTACCACTATACACCTGTGTTCCCTCTAACTTTATGGCTTATCGGCGAGAGCCCAAATTTTCTTTAAACAATTGTGCCCAAAGCTCCAAAAAAGACGTTTATGTGCCCTAAATTTCACACCAATCCAGTATTTAAGTATACTAAATGTCATATTTCCACAAATTTGTCAAATTTTCTGAAGCTATGTTTACTATATTGCCGAAAATTATTTGCCTTTGCTCCAACAAATCGCCGATTCGCTGAAAAAAATCGGTTTAGAGGGAACACTGCTATACACCATCATCATAACACGTAAAAGTTGCAAATAATGTATAATTTGGCAAGCAAAAACTGGTATTTTTATAATCTATTTTGTTTAAAGGCCATTCCTAATGCTAAGGCTGAAGTTTTTTACAGCCAAATACATTTCATAGAGCTTTGAGATTAAAAAACAAAAGTACTGGCTATGTACTAGTTCACTAAACGCGAAATGAGTAAATAAATTCTTTGACCTGGATCTGCAACACAAAACAGAATCACTACTGTATGACAAAAACAGGAGTGTTAGCAATGCTTCAAACCAATACATTGATTGTTTTACACTTACAGTTTAAGACTAGGAAGCATCAAAGAACTTCATAGTTTTCAAAAGACGCTCAGTGATTACTCAGTAGATATCTTAGCAATTACCAGTACATACAATACTTATTTCTAATAAGTTTGAAAAATAAAAAGATTGAATCTAATGCAAATATTTTTAAACACAACCATAATCATCTAAGGCATCAAAGAGTACTGCTATACCAGATAAACACATCACTATTCAGAGTTATTGCTAAAGCCACTAGAGCAGTAAACATTTTAATAGGAGTTTCAAGGAAAATAAAACCACGTTGTAGCTTTTGAATTTGACAAAATGATATAGGCAAAAAAAATTACCATAAACAGCTACACGACAAAGTTAATAAAACTGAATTAAATTACAAGATTGAAACAACAAATGGTAAAGTACACGACGTTTATTACTTGTACTGATACAGTACAGTACTTTATCTTGTTTTACATTAGCAACATGCTAATATCAGTAGTAAATTAATGTAAAATCAAAACATTACACACTTATGCTACAAACCTTAATTCTGTTGCTTCTTGCCAAGTAAACAGCTCCACTTGAACCTTTTCCAATACAGGTAACAATCACATAGTCATCCATACTGATTATTTTACGCAGTAACCATTGTATCAGTCTGTATGAGTACTATGTAGCTTACAAACACTAAGCAGAAACTAAGAGGTTTTGATTTCTGTAGAAGTGTACAAGTGCCCTGCCAAAGCCCACAGTCTCAGTTTTGAGACTATAGTACGTAGAAACTAAATACAGAGAGACAAATGGTCTAATAGTCAGATAGTGGTAATTGCATTACCTACTTGCAGAGCAGGCTTGCTCAATAGGCTAACTTAAGCTGCCAGCTGGACAAATGTCGCAGCCAATGACCAGATTCTTTATCTTACCAGTACTATACTGTAATGGCATAAGCTTACTGCAACTATTCACCGGTATAGGCCTAAGTAATTATGCTTCTATCTTTATTTACCAAGTTGCTTTGGTCAGAAGACAGCAAAGACTCCCTATAGAAAGTGCAAAACAACTCTTAAAATAACAATTAATGAGTAACATAAACAGTCACAGGTCACTGAGTCACACACTACACAGTAACAAGGTAAACAATGCAGTAATACCAGTAGTTTTTTTTTTTCTGGCAATTCTTAAAACACAAAAAGTAACAGTTTAAAACAGTGGTTCTTAAAGTATGGGTCGAGACCCAAACATGGGTTGCAAAGACTTAAAAAATAGGTCACGCTAAGGTGATTCAAATCTGTCAAAACGATTTTCGCAAGATCAGAATTTTCAAAATCTGTAGAATTTTTTTTTTCTTTCCGTTTATTAAGTCTTTCAGAATTATTGAATCATACACATTTCAACAAAATGAGATTATTGCATCATAAGTAGTCTTCTAAAAGTTTTAGTGGCAGACCAGCTGCTGCAGAACTAGCCGAAATTACTTTTTATAAGAGTGGAGTAGTTTGAAACAATTTTCTAAAGTAGTATATTAAATTGCAGTTATTATTGTTAAAAATCGTGTCAAAATATTTTGTACTATAACTGGTTATCTGTGTTTTATCTGAATAAATAGCAGAGTGCTAACATTTATAGAACATTTTTTTTTGCGTTTGAGGTTTGGGTAGCAAGATGATCATTAAACTCAGATTTGGGTCGTGCTCAAAAGAGTCTAAGAACCACTGGTTTAAAACAACAATTTGCCAGAAAGAGGCTATACAGCAACAAAACGATGTACGCTATTACATGAAAGACAATGAAACTATGTATACATAATATTAAAATAACAATATCTAAAAGGCTTGGTCGCTGCACCTTCAATAATAAAAACTTAGGGTTGCTTTTAGTTGAACATGGTAACAGAAAAAATACAAGCTTATGAATAAATGCTACAATGAAAGATTTAGATGCCTGTCAGTGTCTCAGTTCATAAGCTAAACATTTCTTCATGATGTCCAGGATAAAAGAAAGTAAATAGAAATATGCATAAAATTGATCACACGTTCAATTATTTACAAGGTAATTCAATTACCGATACAAAAACATGCAGCGTTTTGAAATTTGTTGAGTTGAAATCAACTAGTTGAGCTGAAGTGAAATTCGTTGATAAGAATGAGTAAATTGCAAAGTCATGACTATAAACTTTAAAGGTTTGGATAGTGACTTTAAAGCTCAGTTGTACAGAATGCAGATCAAGGTACTGGATGCAGAATGCAGACCAAAGTACTGGGTTTAGAATAACTCTATATAACCCTATATATATATAATGTCACAAAAGAAGTGTGTGCCTAAGAACGTGCACAGATAAAAGCCGAAATACAATATAAAAATCAACCATAGAGAATATTATACCATTACTTTGTTTCTATCTTAATGTTTTAAGATATAAGTACTTTTAGTACAAACAGCATCAACTCTTTGCCGTGTTCCTAATGTTCAAAGTCCGTTAAATAATATAATTCAATATAACCCTAAAAAAATCAAAAAAATATAGGTATACAATAAAAAATATACAGCAGCAAAAGTTTTCACACAAAATTTATCACAACATTAACCACAACATCTTTCATTTTAATAGCCTGGATTTCAAAGTGGTTCAAAACTTTTTGTAATTTTTTAAAAATTCTTTTATGAACATTGAATGTGGGAACTCTATTCCAGATTAATGGGCCTTCATATTTTATGAATCGAAGTGCCTTGGCGCACAGAACATGTGCGGTTAAACAAAAAAAAATTCTGGTGACGTCACTCGTTTTCGGAAATTTTTATTTTGATTAGGCTATTACAGTTATAGGTTTGGATTAAAGTTTAAGTTAGGCTTAGGGCTAGAATTAGGGTTAAGGTTAGGGCTTAGAGTTAGTTTTTTTAGGCTTCATTACAAAATGTCTGTGTGCAAGGAACGTGCACCAAGCCTTTTCCTTTATGAATTTTTTAGAATGGCTTCTTGTTCGACAAGATGATGCCATATGTTTTACAATATTTGTGTAGTTTTGATCAAAAAAATTGCGCAACGCAGAAGGTAAATTTTTATATTTGTGCATAAAGCAGGCTGTTTCTAAGTTAGGCTACCACTAGCTACAGTAATTGCTCAATCATAAGATGTTCATTAGCTTTCATTTTATCTTTCACAAGTCTGCAGGTGCTCAAAAATAATTTAAGTTAGGCTATAGATCATTTTTATAAACTTGTTAGCTGTGCAATGTAAACTCAGCAATGCAATTTTATTTCCGTTGCACCATGTGCAAAAGTAATATTAATGAAAATTGAAAGATGTGACAGTGCCACATTATAGCCTACGAATATAGTATTCTCAAAAGTAACACGACATCTTATTACATCTGTATTAATGGGTACTCTAGACAAAAACTGGCCGAGCAATCGAGCAACTTCGGCAGCAAAATCTGAAATACAGTAGGCTTACATTACAACCAGAATTGCAAACCTTTAATCAGCAATTTTTGCAAAAGCGTTGGACGTCACCAAAAGCGACGGGACTTCCCCTACAAGCATTGGCAAAACGGATTTCTTTCTTTCTGAGTTTTATTTTGAATGCCAAGTCACAACGTTGACATCAAAAAAGGAGACGCAAGAAAAACGCAAACTTACGTTATAACATGGCAAAAACCAAAAACCAAATCACAGCAGCAAAATATGATATAGTTACTATAGAGATAGAAACTGCCATGCTCACGCCACCCGGCTATCAACACAGGCAAAACAACAAACAAACAAAAACGAATATTCTGTACACACTTAAAACTAACAAAACAAAAAAAAAAATTTTTTTTTTCAGGATTTGTTTACCGTACCAAAATAATACAATTTCGATGCAAAAATTGATTGCCAATAAAACAAAGATAATAAATGCTTTCAGCCGTCAATAAAACTTTTGATCAAGTGAAATAAAAGAAATAACTCTTTATATTAATGACTTTAATTAAGCAACACTTAAAGATGGAAATGTTTTGAATTGTTTAAATGACTGATAGCACTTTTCAAATTCCTAAGAGTTATGTAGTCAGTCATCTAAGCTTTAATTATTGTATTTTAAAAGATACTCTAAAAAGTTTTTGGGGTTTGGAGTTGAACATTGGGGCTTAGGGATTCGAACATTAGTTTTTTTTAAAAGTTTGATGATTTATTGATTATACATAAATTATACAAATTATTCATGTAGTTTTGTATGGTGACACCGGTTGCTAGTAGTGACACCAGTAATTATTATTAAAAATGAAACAGCTTCAACAGCTGTCTTTGTTGATTATTGGGCTGTAGTTAAGATATATTTTTTCATTTTTGTTGCAAATATTTTGGTGGAAGTGCTTTTCTTAATGTTTGTCGGTACCTTGAGCCAGAGCTTTGGACCTGCAAATTTAATAGACTGCTGTGAAGTAGTGAATTTACAATAGTTCATTATGATCTTACTATGACTTCTAGTTTTGATTTGAGAATTGTTCATTTTGAATATGTTTTGTAGTTGATGAGGTAGTATATTTTTGTGATATTTGTACATTAAAACTGCTAATTCCAGTTCATAAATTTGGCTGATGGTTAGTAAATTATATTTAATCATAATATGTTTCACATTGTGTGTGCGTCTTAAGTTAAATATTAAACGTATAAATTTATTACATATAGCTTGCAATTTCATTACTAAAGTTTTGTTTCCGAAACACCAGTTAACCATGCAGTAACGAAGGTGGCTTTCAATCAGAGTATGGTAGAGCAACAGTAGCGCCTCGCGACTGAGATAAGGTTTTATTCTTACTGCTGTCCCATAACCGGCTCGCAATTTACGTATTAGATCAAGCATGTGCAGTTTCCATGATAAAGTTTCTTGAATTTTGACCCCCAGAAATTGAATGTAGGAAACTCTTTTTATTAATTGACCACCAATTTTTATTGATAAGCTTTGGTCATAATTTCTGTTATTACCAGGATTAAACAAAATATATTTTGTTTTAGTTTTGTTAATAGTTAATTTATTTGCTGTCATCCACTTATGTATGTTAGTCAATTCTAAATTTGCTTTGTTAAAGATTTCCTTAGAATTAATTCCTGAAATGAATACATTAGTGTCGTCTGCAAAGGAAATACTAGAACTGAATTGCAAGCAATTGTTGAAGTCATTCATATACAAGATAAACAACAATGGTCCAAGAATGGACCCTTGTGGAACTGATGTGGTGATGTCATTTGAATTAGATGAGGAAACTCCCAAATATGAAACTTGCTGTGTTCTCCCCTTGAGATAGTTCGTAAACCAGTTTAGTGCTACTCCTCGTACCCCAAAATGTTGTAGTTTTTGAAGCAAGATGCTATGATTGATAGTATCAAATGCTTTACATAAATCAATAAATATTCCCATAATTTGTTTCTTTTCTTCAAAAGCATTTGTTATTTTTTTCAATTAATAATGATACTGCATGACTGGTAGAGTGTCCCTGTCTGAAACCAAATTGAGTGCTAGATAATTGTTTGGTGTGTGTTAGAAAGGAAAACAATCTATTATAGACAATCTTTTCAAGGAGTTTAGACAAGCATGGTAGCAGACTTATAGGTCTATAGTTTTCTGCAAGAGTAGCATTTTCTTTCTTATGCACTGGAATCACCTTGGCATGTTTAAAGTGAGTGATAAAATCACCACTTTTAAGTGAAAGATTAAATATATGGCTAAGGGCAATTAATGCAGTGTCGGGGAGATATTTTAGAATTATGGAGGGAATGTTATCATGTCCAGCACTCAGTTTAGCCTTGAAAGTTTTTATGATGTAGCTAAGTTCAGTTGGTGTAGTAGCATGCATGTATAGGGAGGATTGGCATGAAGATGTAAAATATTTTCGAAAATTGTTTGGACTTGCATGAAGTTTGTTTGTAAGTTTTTTAGCAACATTAGAAAAATAATCATTAAAAGCATTTGCTATAGATGTAGCATCTGATAAAGTTTGGTTTTCATAGAGTAGTGAGGTAATTTGTGGGCTTTTAACTCCTTTACCTAAAAGATTATTTATAGTTTTCCAAGTTTTTTTCACATTTCTTTTGTATTTTTTGAACTCATTTTTGTAATATCTGTTTTTCTTTTCACTGACTAAGTGAAAATATTTATTTCTAATTTGATGATAGGTAAAGAGAGAATCTGGAGATTTATTGGCAATGTATTTTTTGAAAAGTTTGTTCTTTTTCCGATTAAGGGATTTTAAATCATTATCATACCATTTAAAATTATTGGGTTTAAATTTGCTTGTAACCAATGGGAAATGATGATTAAATGCATTGTTAATAATGCCAAAGAATGTGGTGAAACTATCGTTGGTGTCTGTCTTGAGTAAGACATCACTAAAATCTGCACTATTTAAGGTCTGGTAAAATTTTTCTAAGTTTGTTTCATTTATTACTCTATTGCTTAAGAGGGGCTTTATTGAAGGTTTTCCTATAGCTGAACTTTGCATGACTGCTAGGTGGTCTGCTATTTGAAAAGTAATTATATGGCTCAAAATTTGCTCACTACATTTTGCATTGGTCCAAATGTGATCAATTGTTTTACTACTTTTTGTTGTAATTCGAGTGGGTTTATTGATAAGGGGATAGTATCCATGGTCAAACATCATGTCTACAAAATTTTCAGTCAGTTTATCATTAGAGTTTAATAGATTGAAATTAAAGTCACCCATTACGTAATTTATGCTATTTCGCTTTTTTAATAAAGCTAAAGTTGTGCTTAAATTATTAGCAAATACATCAAAAGCGTCAGAAGAATGATTTGGTGATCTATATATGGTGCCACATACAACTTCACAACACTCAACTTTCAAAAGAATAAAAAGAGATTCAAAATATTTTTCATTCATTATAGTTAGGTCACTGCAGAGTTGATAAGAAATGTTTTTCTTTACATACATTGCTACACCACCTCCTTTGCTGATTGATCTCGCATTGGAGACATAGTGATATCCCTGCAAGGATTTGTATTGACCAGAACTGCCAGGTTTTTCCCACGTTTCATTTACTGCTATGACGTCTGGCTCAAAATTTAATGATGCAACCAGACATTGAAATTTTGCAAAATTAGTTGGATTTACTAATGATCGAACATTTACACATAGTGAGGAAAACTGTTTGGTCCTATTTTGCCTTAAAACTACTTTAGCCTCATTTGTGTCTATGTACGTGTCATTAATATTCAGCTCATCATCATTATCATCAGCATTTTTAAAAACTTCATTTAAATAAGTAGGATTAAGATTAGGGAAGTCAAGATCAAATGAAAATAACTTATCTAGTTCACTGTCACTTACAGTTTGGAAGGGAAAAGTGCTATCAGCGCATAAGTTACATAACCAGTTCTTATAAAATTGACTGTTTAGATTTTTGTTTAAATTAACACAATTAAAATGATGAAATGTACTGCAAAGAGTGCAATTAAGAATTTTTTGATTTTTTTGCAAATTTTTTAGACATGTTGAACAGCATCTGGTTTGTCTTCTATAGGTCGCCATTTTCGTGGCATTATCAGCTCCACTTAGCTTATGCAAAACATGAATTTGAGTTGGGTAAAATTATGCTGGACTATATCTAGGCTTACGTAAATATCACATGTTTGGTTTAAATAATATTATGCAAGATATTTGTATAATTATTATTTTAACTTTTGCAGATCTAAGTCGCTTTTAATAGCTACAATATTTGATTCCGAATTTTTCTTTAATAGGGTGGCTCCATTTTGGGTCCAAATATATGCCCAATTGTTTAGCTTTTTAAACTGCAAGCATTTGTTGAATCTCTGTCGGTTAGTGTAAGTTAAGCTTTCATTTATATAGATTTTATCTTTTGGCAATGTTTCAGTAGCATTCATGTCAGTAAAACTTTCATTGACAAAAGAAATTTCGTCTGGATTAGTACCAGCAAGACCTTTTCTGGTACTAAGCTGCACGTTGTCCAAAATAGTATTAGATTTTTTAGTAGCTTGATTTAGCTTGTGAAGAACTTGACGACTGTTGTAGATCATATCTCTTGTTTTTCTAGAAACAAATTTTACAATAATGCTTGGATTTGGCTTAGCTGGTGTTGGAGCTGTGATTCGGTGTGAAACACTGATGTCATTTTCATTTATTTGTATGCCACACTTTTGGGCAACCGTGATAACCAGTTTGTCAGTGCATTCATTTTGTTCATGCCTCACTCCTTTTATTTCAAGGCAGTCCCTTCTTGAATACTGGGCCAAGTCATTCAAAGCTTCAGCATTCAATATAGAGTCCTTTTCAAGAAATTTTACTCTCTCTTTTAATTCAGTATTCTCTTGTTTTGTTGTTTTTACTTCACCTTCTAGATCTTTGATTTTGTTTTTCATCTCATCAAAGGACGCTGATAAAAATTCTTGGCTATGCTTGATCTCTGTTAATTCAGTCAACACATTTACTAGTTTAGATTCCATGGACTGAGAGATCTCTTGCATTTCTTGGCGTATTGCTTTCAAACTTTCTTGGATATTTTTCATTTCTTCCGAGTTCTTTTTAGATCCCATTTCTTGTACAACAGATTAATTTTTAACTTTAGTTTAAGCAACAAATACTATAGGCCTAGTTCTTAACCAGTACCAATCTCCGACACTAAGGGCCGGTCTTATTCAAATAGGATTCGAATAAATGGACTCTCATGAAAAAGGGGCAGTGAAAACTACGCAAAAAAATAACACTAAAATACTAACATCCACTTGTAACGACAAACCAGCGAAAGACCATGGATCCTACAATTTGGTCATGAGGGAAAAACTGAACCTGATTTGGTGCAGAAACTTTATTTGTAGTGACGTAGTGATCTAGGAAATTTTTTGAAAACCTGTTGTAAAGCCTGTGTATTTCCAGTAATGTAAATCAAAATTTATTGTTGAAAACTCGTATCAAATTCCTACACGCTTAAAGCCCGGTCTACACTGTGCGTAAAATTGTGAGCGTAGGAACGTACCAGAGGTAGAGTCGAGGACACAAGGCTCGAGGCCGAGGCCAAAGACACAAAAAAATTTCGAGGCCAAGGCCAAGGACAAACCCTCTCGAGGCCAAGGCCAAGGACCAAGGACACAGACACAAGTGTTCCCCAAAAAAAGGTCTTCAAAAATTTTTTTCAGGCGATCTCTACTTGAGGAAACCAAAAAAAAGGTCTTTGCAGATTTTCCGCAAGGTTTCTAGCGTTTTGCAACGAAATTTTAACGGTTCAAAAATAGTGCTGTCCTCGAGCCAAGGACAGGGCAATTTTCGAGGACTTGAGGCTTCGAGGCCAATGCCAAGGCCAAGGACTTCAAAATGTGTCCTCGAGGACTCCACCTCTGTTGTTTACATTAACCAACAGTCAGCTTGTACATTGTAAGGTGGCACGACGGGATTACGAATTTTTGTTTGAAATAAACTAAATGATATGCTTGTACGCTTAAGATTTTACGCATAGTGTAGTCCGAGCCTAAAAATCACAGAGTTTGAATGATCCATGATTACCATGCAATCCCATCTATGCACCTTGAGCGGTTCCACCTTCCACACACCCATCGTTCTATTGGCATTATAACCAGTAGGCCTACTTAGATTGTAGGGGGGACGCGTCCCCCCATCGAGATCTAGCGTCTCCCCCATCGAGATTTAGGCATCCCCCATCGAGATTTGAGCGCTGGATGATCATATGAAAAAGAGTCAGCCAGCACGAATAAATCCCAAATTCTGGCCGAATATAGTCCCAAATTGCGGTAAAGACCTTTTTTTTGGTCTTTACGTGATTTCGGGGAAAAAAACACTTCAATTTTCGGCGAAGACCTTTTTTTTTGTGGCCTTCATTCAATTTCGGCGACGGAATTACATTATTTTTATTGAAGTACTTTCGCAGGCCAAATGCGTTTGGTCAAGGCTGCAAAAGCTTCCCCTGCAAAAATTTACAATTTAAGTTCTGATTATAACACTTGGGATATTCAATTTTTTTTTCGTAGGGGTTTAGTTGTTTTCAGAATTTCTCGATTTTTATGCTTTTCGGGAAGCTTTTCTTCTACAACAACAACAACAAAGATTTAATAAGGTGTAAGAAAAATGAACATGTAGTAAAAAAAAGGTTGCATAATTTAGTTTGTCTGTAAGTCGTCAGAAAAAGCCCCGGAGGCAAACAATGCGTTCTATCTGTGTCGATATGCGTCAACTAGAAAAACAGGTCGTTCCACTATATCCACTTTTTTCACACTATAAGCTTACACTGGACAGAACTTGAGCAAAACTAGTTCCTTACTCTCAGACTAAAAAAAGAATCGAAAAATAGAAGAATAAATAATCAAAAAAGCCGCACAAAAAAATTGCGATAAACACTATCCGTCCGAAAATGCTATACTGTAATATTGTAATATCAAGAAAAATTTGCGGTTAGAAATGGTCACACTAACGAGTTAATATTTTCGAGTATACTGCATTGCGTGAAAGATCAGGAAGCTTTTCGAAAAAGGATGCTTACTGAAGAAGAATTACAATTACACTTCAGTCACTTACGTGCTTTTCGATAGCCCTGCTCAGTCTTAGTAGTTGAGAACTTTGTTATTGTAGGTTGATTTTATTACAAAAAGGATAATTTTTTCAGCTTAGCATGGACTTAGATAGATTCCGCATTCAACAGACTTGTTCCTCTTTTACATTTCCTATTTCTTTGAATTTTTGAATCTTTCGAAAATGTTGAAAATTTTCATTCTTAACTATGACGTCACAGTTGGGATATCAGCTGGCCGGTAGCTGGTGTGACACGTGATCATTTGCATCAGCTGCAATCCAGCTGATTATCATGTTTGGTCTGCGCAGCATCGGCATTATGAGCGAAAAAAAGATAGCGTTTATTTCACCGAAAATGCTTAAATCAAAAAGATTATAACGAAAATGAGGAATATTCATCCAAGCATTTTTTCACTTTCGTGTAAGGGTAGGGTTACCATATTTTTCAGACAGAGAACCGGGACAGTCGTAGTTTTGCAAAAAAAAAAAAAAAAAAAAGGTCTTCACTCATGCGACCCACGGTTTTTGCGTGATTTTCAAGGTGATCTCAAAAAAAAAAATGTCTTCACTCCAGCGACCCAACTGTTTTTGCGAATTTTCGAGTGGTCTTCACAAACGAACAAAAAACCGGGACATTTCCACCATCCGGCCGGGACCCCGGGACATGGCCTTAAAACCGGGACTGTTCCGGCTAAACCGGGACGTATGGTAAGTCTATATAAGGGGAAAGATTAGGGATTGGAATGGGTAAGGGATAGAATTGGTGTTAGTTTTAGAGTAAAAATTTGAGTTCGGATTAGATTTGGGTCAGAAATAATAAAATAGCAGAAAAAAAACTTTCGGTGAAATAGATTCTTTCAAAAATTAAAAAGGTTTGTAGCAATTGTAGGCATACTATTTTTAGAATCTGACCTACTATTTGAAAAAAGATACTGCAATTTTCATTGATGCTAAACTAAAATAAAGAACAACTATTTTGCTTTTTTTGATTTTGGCTATGGATTATCCGTATGTTCATTAATATTTTGGCTATTGTTTATCTACATGCTCACCCAAAATCTATGCTCTTACTTAGGCTGCTTCGGACTTATAGGACAGTTATCGTATTTGATCATACAGTACGGGTTTTATAGAGAACAAAAAAAGTTAAAAATGTCTACAAAGCTAATGAAGTCCGCTAGCGAAACCTCGTCAGTTTCCAGTTTTCCAACAACAACGGAAAGGTTAGTAAATTATTATTCTCGAATTTTCATAATGTTTGTAAATTGTAATTTTAACACTAATTTAAACGAAATATCACCTCGAAATTATTTTTATTACTTTTTACATTTTATTCTCTGCGATTACTGAGTAATAAACGTGCTACGTAGCTTAATTCTATTCAACTGATACACAACATGCGCGATAATAGTGGCCATAAAGCGTTTTTTCATACATGTTACGAGTATTGTGGTATTGTTTGAGGCCATGTTTTGGATGAAAAACACTCGCAAGAGAGAAAAGATGGAAACTCCGACGACTTCGCATTTAGGGATCAGAAAAATAATACAGCCGCAAACATAGGCGTAGCCAGGATTTTTGATTGGGGGGGGGGCCAAACCACAAATTACATGCAATGACGTCATCAGAAACTTCGACAGGGGAATTTTTTGTGAGGGCAAAGATATCGTAGAATGGAAGATCAGAAGCCGTGGCCTGGTGTTGGCACGTAACTAGGAACTCGTTCAAAGGAGAGGACTTAAACTAATAGCTAAAATGCGAAAATGTCTAAATTGGGGGACGTGTGTTGAGTAAAGAAGTGTACTGTAATTTAAACGTATCTCAGCCGCCAGAGGCTATGGGGATCTGTGGGTGAAGCTCCTAACCGCTGGGCGATTTTTCGTAATTTTTTGGAAAAAAGCTATTTTAATACCATTGGATCACATTTCGAACGTATTCAAAGCCATTTGAAAGTACTTGATTTCTAACATTTGAAAGCCAATTGAAAACACTAAGTTGTTCAGTCCTCCTTTTACTTGCAATTTAATTCCAAAACACGATTAAAATCTTGCATTTTGGGGTTAAATTTTGTACGTGATTTGGCCCAGGTAGGGGGAAGTGAAGTGCATTGCCTCCTGCAATATTTACCAGTAAATAACAATCCAGTCGAATATTTTCCTAAGAGATTATTGTTTTGTCATGAAAACAACCAGTTATAGGAGTACATACACGGCCAGGGGGGCCCAGGCCGTCTCAATTTAAACTTTTGTTCAATGAGCATTCCCCTTACCGTAGCTAATTTTTTTCAAAAGTATTTTGTTGCCTAAAAACTGGTGAGGTGGAGGTGAATTGTTATTGAAAATTGTACAATAGTTACGCCAACAAACTATGTTATTGCCCGGGCCGGATTTACATCGAGTTGGGCCCCTGGCACTCTGGGATTTTCGCAATATTTTCCTGCCAAATACAGGTGAAGACCAAAAAAAAGTCTTATCTGAGTGCGGGGCCCTTGGCACTCTGCCATGTGTTAAATCCGTCCCTGGTGAATTGTTATTGCATTACATTCATAAAAAGGTTAGATGAGGGCCTGAGTTAGCAACTTTTAGGATAATAACGCTTAATTTCACTCGGGTCATACGTTTAAATAGGTTGGCAAAAATTAAATTGATGGAGCTCGGGCCCCCTGGATCAATATTATTCTTGGGGCCCATTTAAATTGGGGGCCATTTAAATATTGTTGTAAGGGGCCCATTTAAATTGGTCGGTAAAAATTAAATTGAGGGGGCTCGGGCACCCTGGATCAACATCATTTTAATTAGTGTTGTACGCGTATACTGTTGTACGCAAAGATGCTAAAAGAAACTGAAACTGAAGAAACAATAGTCTTTTTTGTGACATTTTTATCATTGGTAACATTTCAATTGGGGGGAGGCCGGTCCCCCCCTGGCTACGCCTATGGCCACAAAAATAAAATATGGAAGTATATAAATTACGAGTGATTTCTTACGTGCCCGATTAGCTTGTGGCTATATTATTGTACTGCATTATGTTAGTGTAGTAAAATGCACACTGTGCAGGATGTCAATATCTTCGCACTATTATTTTTATTTCTGACATAGCAGTAGCAATACAAGAAACACTTTATGTTCATGAAATGCCGAAAAATGAGGGTTCTAGGTGTCAAATCTATTTGGCTATTCTGCATTCACAAGAGTTAATTTTACAAATAAACAAAACAGCAAATTTTAGCTCTCTTTGACTTTTTGTTTACTTTTTCATAAAAGGCAGAAAAGTTGAGATTAGAAAATATAAAATAAGGCAAATAAACTTAAACGCAACCTTTATTTTAACGTATAGCTCGACTGCAAGAGGACAAACCTTTTTCTGTAACACAGATCCACGGCCTGGAGGTATAATGGGACACTGTAAATTGGATTTTCCTCTAACTCTTTATACAGTCCTGCTTATTGACATTTTGGGGAGAAAGTATTGTCTGTACGAAGTATTTTTGCATTGCAGTAGTTTCAACCAATCAATTTTGAAAGGAGGGAGCGAGGAGACTGTGTTTATGTCAAATGCTTACAACAACCAACTTCTAGAAGGATTTAACACACTTCGATCCCAAACTCTTCTCTGCGATGTCACTCTGATATCGGGAAATGTTCGATTTCCAGTGCACCGAGCTCTGCTTGCTGCTTGTAGTCCTTACTTCCGAGATATGTTCACGAAAGACACTCAAAACGGTAAGCAATAAGTGAAAAATGATCTATAATCGTTTTGATGAAAATCAACAAAAAGAGGATTAAGTTTCGTGTATAAAGCGTTGCTTTTTATTGTCTTTGGTTTAACCCACAGGTTTGACCCAACCGGTAATGGAACCCGAGTCTATCGTTTAGCTGCAGGTGTTCTATCCACTTGATTACTGATCCGTTTAATGTGTTTCAAGATTATTATAAAGCCTTTATCAATGACAAAAGACAACTTTTAACCAAGCCAGAATGAATTTGTTTCACTTTATTCTCATAACATTCAAAAACAAACGAAGCTGAAAATTCGTTAAAATTTAATACGTAAAAATTAAAAAACAGCCAGCCTTGAACCAAAATTTATTTGTTCTTATGAAACAGAGTGTATCGAAAACTGGATGAGCGGGCTACCGTATTTTCAAATTTTTGCTAGAGTTAAAGCGGAATACAGGCCTACACTTAAAGCCGTAATTGCATTGTTGGACACCCTCTTCCAAATTACTGGGATGACAAACCGAAATGCTATATTTGAATTCTTTTTTGTCTTTAAAACGTGGCCCGTTTTAAACAGGTCCGCTTACAATACTCTATTGCAGAATTAAGTAAAAATTTATTAACATAGTACGCCATTAATTGGTGGAAATGAAAGCAAATTGGCAAAAAATGCGCTTTCTCATACCCAGTACTTCAATTGTAAAATTTTGCATGGGGGGACGCGTTTACAGCCTTGACCAACTTTACAAAAAGTTTAGTGGAAATGATGCATTTCCGTCGCCGAAATTGAATGAAGACTAAAAAAAAAAAAAGGTCTTCGCCGCAATTTGTGACCATTTTCGGCAGAAAATTTGTAGGATCTTTTAGTCCTGGCTGGCTATTTTTCCTCTGGTCATCCAGCGCTCAACTCTCGATGGGAGGACGCCTAAATCTCGATGGGGGGACGCTCACTCTCGATGGGGGGACGCGTCCCCCCGCGTCCCCCCTACAATTTAAGTACTGCTTATACCCATTCGCAAGCGCAACAACACCTATCCAATTGAATTTTTGTTCACATAGCTCAGATTGGAAGAAGTGAAGGTTCAAAGTACACCTGGTTCTCAGAATCCATTGAATTGAGAGGAATCAGTAGCGAGGGACTCAAGCACATAGTGGAGTTTATGTACACTGGAAAGTTGCCAATCAGTATGCAATCAGTGCAAAATATCCTTGCTGTGGCCAGGCATATGCAGGTAGTGGACAATATTATGTAACATTGACACACTTAAGGGGCATTGCACTCTAATCAGGCCCGGCGCCAGGATAGCGTGACGGGGGGGGGCAGAAATAAATTTTGGGGGGGCACGAGAAGTTTATTAGAGGGGCACGAGAAAATTATTCCAGTGTGGATCAACCGAAAAAAGTGAAGACCAAAAAAAATGGTCTTCAGGTCAAAAATTTCCACAAATTCTGGTTGTCGTCTCAAAATTCTTGCGATTTTTCACGAATTTTTAAGTGAAAACCGAAAAAAAAAAGGTCTTCGTCCAAAAGTATTTATGAAATCCGGTGTGAGTCCACAAAAATTACGAAATTACGGGCGCTAAACACGAATTTGGGAGTCTCAGGCCTCGATTTGCACTCCAAAATCCCCGAGCCTGTTAATTTCTTCGCGGCACAGTCCTCTCTTGGGGGGGCACAATTTTCGTTCGGGGGGACACAAGCACTCATTTGGGGGGCACGGCCCCGGAATGCCCCCCGTGGCGCGGGGCCTGACCCTAATTTTTTAATTTTAACACTAAATGTGTTAAAAACATTTGATTAGCAACGTTTTTGTCCGGTTTTTTCATTGCTTGACGTTAAATAGCTTTCACGAAAAACTGGGAAAAGATTTCGACTTAACGGAAAAAAATTCGGCTGTGGCGACATGACTGCATCAAATTTGCACACGTGGTTTTAAACCGACTTAATTATGTGGTCAGTTTCGGGGTTAGAATGTATTAAAAAAAAAAATTAGGCTTATTGGTTTGAATTTTCTTCTTTTAGCACAAAGATATTAGATTTGGTGCACTTAAAAAGAAACTTGAAAAATAGGTCTAGGCCGATCGACCAGCAGTGACAATTTTTGCTTATGTCATAAAGGCTTACTTGGTAATTTTTTGTAATCATTAGAGTAAATTAAGCTCGATATGAAAACGCATTAAGCTACTGTAGATTAGACTCGACAGCTTTTAAAAATCTACAAAAGCTACTTAACTAATGGTAAGCTAGTAGGCTTAGGAGCTAGGCCTAGTGGCACGCCTATTACAGATTGGTTGTGGCCACCCCAAGGCCGGATATAGGGGGAGCAAGGAGCCCCAAAAAGGGCCCCCAATATCCACCACTAGTTGCCGGTACGTTTGTGCGTTGTAGCGCAAAACAAAAATATTTCTTTACTAGCACACCAGTTTGGTCAACATTTCCACTTTCTTTCGTAATAAGTAATTCTGGCATTTTGATGTCGCACATCTTTACTCCAAGAGCAAGCGGGTCGGCACGAGACAATTTCGTAATCAGCTTGACGTACCAATTATTTTCTTCCCTGCTTTGGCCGACGACTCTGCGGTGCAACCGCGGAGAATTATCTCACACCCTCCCCCCACCCCTTTAGCCAAGTCGCTTAGAACATTTAACAAAAAATTGTAAGCTTTTGAACACGTTTTTAACTTGACCTGCAAATAAGGGAGGAGCTTGAAGGAATGAATGGGCTGAGCAATTTATTTCTTCAACTTGCTTTAAAATCTTGACAATTCAGTTTTTCAAATAGCTCTAAAAAGATACGAAATTTGATCCAAATAACGTTAAAATAGCTATTTTTTTTAAAAAACAATTATAAAACTTGCCCAGCGGGTGGGTGCTTGGCCCCCAGAACCCCATTAATGATGCGCTTGCAACACTTTCTTCAGCGCACTGCCCAATTGTGACTTTTTTCGACGTAAAATATTTGAGCTTTGGCTTCAAAATCCCCCTCCTAAAAAAAACCCTGGTTGCGTACCTGCGACGGCAAACCTTTCAAGCATTTAATTGGAATTAGTCGACTTAATTTTTGCACCATCAAAAATGGCGCTCCCACCAAACCTGGGCCCCAAGGCACTCTACCTTATAAATCCGGCACTGGACCAACCTATTTCACCAAAAATTGGTAAGTTAAAGAGAACTAAACGAAAATAAAGAATATCTATTCGTGCATTTTTTATTATTTACTTTTTTAAGGGTTTGGATTAGAGTTAGGTTTGGGATAGCTTCTGCGTTCTTGTAACTATGGTAATTATGTCTTTTATTAATTCTAATCAGTCCCCCATCGGTGAGATGAAGATAAACCTTAGCTTTGTGTTGAGTCCCTTTCCTCTAAGCAAAATTGTGGTATTCTAAGAGTATGGTGGCTTTTACCAATCACGCGTAGTTACAAGCGGATTTTTTTTTTTTTTAATATATTATACGCGTGATATTATCTTTTTCAATTTAAATCTAATAAAAGGGAAAAATAGCAAATGCATGCAGTCAAATAGTACGCGTATTTCCATGCGCAAATACGCATAATTGGTAAAAACCCCATATGACATTTTAACATAAGTTAGCAAATAGATGGATATTGACTTCATATTTATCTGCTGTAGATTATGGCTGTCTTGGACTTTTGCATGGAATTTCTCATTTCGGCAATTGATGTTAACACATGCGTGGATATCATACACATTGCTGAAGTTTTTAGCATGGCGCAACTCGAAGAAAAGGCATACGCATACTTGCTTGATAGGTAAGTGATAACGTTTTGTTTGAAATGTTATATATTCAAAGCTTTTCGTCCGTCACTAACCAAGAAAAATCGTCAGAATGAAAAACGTAGTTTTATCTGATGATTCTTCTTGACAAGTGTCAGATGAAAAGCTTCGAAGACACGATCATTTCGATTAAAGCAACACTCTAGTTCTGTACCACCAATCAACTTTGTAAATGATATTTATGGTTTCTATGGATTTGCTGATTTGTTTGGGACAAGGTTCAGGGATGAATGGGTCGCAATCGAAATGGACTTTCCCACACTCAAGATTGGCTACGACGAAAGATAAAGCCTTGTACACAATAAGAAAATTATTATTGCTCCAGGATAAAGGCTGTCGTTTATGGTTTTGAGTGCTAAAATGTTTCATCTAGTCTGTGTACAAAAATTTCTCAATTAAAAAGTTACTTTCCCTCCCGTAAAACGGTTGGTTCGTGAAAACTTGGGATTATTTTTAAGATCACGCCTAAAAGATATCTACTTCAAAATAATTAGGCAAGAGTTTTAAGATTCACGTTTTTAGATTTCCAGAATTCATGAAATCGAACCAACTTCAGAAACTAACATTTGAAAACATGAGTCACATTTTGGACAGCAATGACTTGAAAGTGATGTCCGAGCTGGATGTGTTTGCAGCCACCCTGAAGTGGATCATGTACGATCATTCAAGGTATAACAGCCTTATAACAAATTTACTGTCGTTAAATTTTCTATACGCATCTGGAAGTTATGCTCATATAATTTTTGTGCTGTAAACCTAAAAGAAATGAACAAAGCAGCCTCGAATTTTGCGCAGAACTTTCTTTTGTTGATAAACGAAAAAACGTATAGTTTATATTTTTTTTGCCAAAACAAAACGAAATAGGAATTTATCAACTAATGTTATTATTCCGTGCTGTTTCTGTCTTCATTGAAATTTGAAATTTTTCATACAACTTCTAATAAAAAAATGAAGCAAAGTCACTTGGTTTAGGCAAGCTTACATTCGGAAGCTAATGGAGAAGATTCGCTTTCCTCTGATGCCACCCCGAGATCTCATGGTTCACGTGAATGTGGTTGATTTTATGAGGACAAAATGCAACGACCTTTTGCTAGAGGTCAGTACAGAACTAGTTCAAGGAATTCATTTGAATCCTGGCTTCTGTCTGCGTTATGAATTCCAACTCTGAAAACTAGAGCTCCTGCTTCTTTGATGTTGTAATTTAGCAGAGTAAGACGGGCTCACAGCGCAAGTGAATCAAACGTCTTTCAATTTGCTTTTCCTGGTGTTGTTGTTTTTTTTTCGAAAGGAGAATAGAAATAATTTTGGTATGTTAAGCCTAATTCTTACGAGGTATAACTTACTGAACAAATTGCAAACAAGCGCGATTGCACGTATATACACAATTGCACATTAGCCTGTTACATTTTCAGTTTACCCGTTGTATTTAGGACTCGAAGACAATCGACAAGCGCTATCCAATTACGCACAGTACTATGTACAATTTGTACATGAGACAAAATAACAGAATTTTTGTTATTTTAAAATTTAAGCAATGCATTTTCATTGTAGGCAAGCAGCTACCACATGCTGCCACATTCTCAACCGATAGTTCCATCCAGCCGCACAATGATTCGATCTAACGACATGAGGTTGGTTGTTCTCGGAGGAGCGGACAATACTGATGAGGTCTCAAACCAGCTCAAAGGTGGCTCCTTATATAACAACTGTTGTCTAAACTTTTGGAGAAGTTCAAACTTCAAGAAATTATAAGAATGGCGTCTTTTGATAGATTGTTCAGGCTAAATGCTAAGTGATACCGGAATTCTTCGGTATAATAGGTTTTTATAAACTCATAATAGCAGTGTTAATTTAACCAATTATTTGTGTTTGGAATAAAGAATTTTTTTAAAGATTCGTAAAATGTTTATGCCGTTATCGGTACTTTGATATTAATTGGCTAACGTTATATCAAAGTTGTACGTTGATTTTCAGTTTTGAATACGCTGGAAAAATTGTTTTGTTTTAAAAGTGATTACATAGTGTAAGCAGGGGCGTATAATGCAACATTTTGTACGAGTTACGTCAGCGTAAATAAAGTTTAGTTTGGTACAAAATATCCACTCAGATTTTTCAAAAATCTAAGCTTTTGTTGAGTACCCCCATCTAAAAGCGGGGGACCAGTGACAAATTTCCCCAATGTCTTATATGGCCTTGAATGCAATCAGATTTATAGCAGCATCATATTACTTCAGTATTCAATCGAGAATTAACTGCCTACACTTTGCTACCAAGTATGGATACTGGGGTCCATTCTCATTGTGCTGCGGTATTGAACAACTTTCTCTATGTCTTGGGAGGTCAGAATCATTTCGAAGAAAGAGGGAAAACATCAGTTTCTACAGTTACTAGGTAAGAATAAGATTGCCTATTTGCCAAATTCCTGCTTGAGAGCACATGCTGACATTACAGAAGAAGTATTGATTGATGTAGGTTGTTAGCTCTCACTGCCACAACAGCGGTGGGTACTTTCCTCTTGAGCAGTTTTTTTATAGATTTTGGTTCGAGATATTTCAAAAACTCAAAAGTCTTGGCTAAGATTAGTTTTCTTTTTGTTTATTTTTTTTTTGTGTATGTGTGTTTTTCGATAATAAACGAAGAACTGGGCTGGAAAAGTGTACAGTATATCGAAGGCTAAAAATCCCTGATTAAAGGTAGAAAAATATTGGCCAGCGTCTGATATCCTTGTCTCTCAAACCTTCATGGTTTGAGGAAGTTTGGTTTGATAATTGTAGGCCTAATTGCAATCTACTTGCATGCTTCATGCTTACTGATGATTCTTTTACAAATAAACATTTGGCAGATATGACCCACGTTTCAACACATGGATGAAGATTGCCAGCATGAACGAGCATCGAGCTGGGTTCCACGTCAGTGCCATACCAGCGTATAATCGCCTCTATGCTGTTGGCGGAGTCAATTCAATCGGACGACTCTCATCAGTCGAATGCTACTGCGTCGAAGAAGACCGGTGGAAATATGTTGCTTCGACCCAGGTTTGCTTTGATGGCTATAGCAGTTAGCTTAGCGAAAAAGCATCAAATTTTTGTTCGCTAGGTTACGAGTTTGAATCCTAAAGGCGACGTAGTGAAAATATTCGTGTCTTTTCAAAAATTTAAATCCGAGATTAGTTTTGGGGATTTTCCCAAAGGCTCTTTCACTTATAATGCACCCAGCTAGAATTGTTTTTAATATTTATTTACTTGGCATGCGATTTTAATCGAATAAGCTATAATAAACGAATCAGAAGTCACACAACTATATTGTAGCCAATTCAATCGCAAACAATATTTGGTACCGAAGCAGACAACGTTATATCGTTCATACGTCCAGGTTATAGAGTGATCAAACGTCATCTTTTTGGACGACATGTCCTCCTTTTTCACAAAAAAAATTTATTTCTTTTAGCAAAAAGAGTTTATTTTTGAGATATTTTATTTTAAATTCACCAAGTATTTCCTTTTTGCCAGTTAAAATTTGACTTTTTCAAAAAATTACTTATGAGGCAACCATCAAAAAATATTTTGAAAGCACATTAGTAGGCCCAGTCTTCATGCAAAATAATGAATAAGCGTTTTTGAAGTAAGCTTTTTTTAGTTAACGTTTATTATTGACTTTCAGAATGCACTTTGCGATCATAACGGCTCTGTGCATCGGGACAAGCTTTATGTCAGTGGTGGATTCAGTGACGGCCATTTCAGTGACGCTATGCTGTGCTACAATCCAAAGCACGACATCTGGGAAAGGAGATCTCCGCTCCAGTACCCTCGGGGATGGCACAGCCAATGCACTGTGAAAGACAAGTATGAACATTTTAACCGGCTGTTAGAACTAGAATTTTTGTGAATTTGGACTGATTTAGGATTTAATCATTTAACCCATTATTGACGTGAAAAACAAAATAAAAAAAAAATAATGATAACCACACAACCAATTACACCACATATCAATGAATTGACAGTCATTCGGTGCATCTTAAGCAGTGATTCGTTTATTTTTTGATTTCATCTCAAGAATAACTTGCCCCTTACTAAATATCACGTTGAAAAAGCAGTTAATTTTGAGATAATAGGCTGTGGCTATATTAAGGATTTACGTGATCGGAGGAAACACCGGAATCAATAAGAGAGTGGATGTGCTGGAAACCGAAGTGTACAGCCCTGACTTTGACCAGTGGACCACCGCAACTCCCATATCGATGGGCCAAAGCGAAGCTGGGGCTTGCGTGGTAATTTATAGTTAATTTGAATTCACCTGCAGTATGCTTCTGTTGGGTTAAATTAATTAACGACAAATAAGTAGCGAAATCGGCATTGCTTCGTATCAAATCTGTCACTGAATTTTATGATTACAATAGTCTTGTAAGACGAGCGACTTTAGACCAGGAAATGGATTTGAAAAGCAAACCGTTTCTCTAGTCAATGCCACAAAATTTTTGTGATGGTGTTATTGAACAAAAACCTTGACACTAATATTATGCTTCTGTTGTAGATTTGTAGTATACATAGTTTATCTCATACATAGTATACATAGGTGGAATCCGCACCTGCTTAGCAGTTTCTAGTGATCCCATGATCCCGCGGAAGTGTAGATTTCAAGTGTAGATTTCGAATTCTTGTCCACTCAATTTGCTGCTTGGTCGAAGCCACCAAGCAGAGATGCTGAGATAATCATCGTAAAGTGCTTTATCCAAGGACGCAACAACGTGATCAGGGTTTTGGGTTTAACCCAGGTCACGCAATCTTTGTCGTCGTAAAAACGAAGTCTTTATTCTCTCGGCCACGCTACCGACAAAACTCGTACGGTACATTATATGCAAATTAATAGATATAGGGCAATTTCGGTTTTTGGAAGACTCTTTTTTTTAATTTCCAATTTCCACTCCTTCAGCATCTTTTTTTTAGCTGGACAACAAGATCTTCATTGTGGGTGGCTACTGCTGGTCAGCTCGGAGATGCATCAAAGTAATCCAGACTTACGAACCAGAAAAGGACGACTGGGAGAGAGTGGGCAACCTTCCTCGAGGTCTAGCTGGTTTAAGACTCTGTACCCTCACATTGCCTCACCACTTGGTTCGCTAGAGAGCAGAGCAATGTCAATCCCTGAATTGTTAAACCAACTAAACTCTTGAAATTGTGTGATGTACATTGTACAACGTACAGTACCACTACCCAGGACCTTAGAGAGAAATCTCAATTGGGGGTACGAAGACTGATATCTGACCCTAGGTGAAAACCAAAAACAAAGGTCTCCACCGTTAATCAGGCCGGCTTTTGCCGAATATTGATTAAAGACCAATGAATAAAAAAAGTTTTTTTTTCGCTAAGTTTTGGCCTGCACACCGAATAACTACTAATTCTGTGCTGAAACAATCACTTGAGTGCGCGTGAACTTACAGTATAGATTCTCCCAGGTTCCCTTAGCTCCAGGCCCGGGTACGATGTACTCCCTGAACCCCCCTCTCGCAGGCCCTGCTACTACTAGCGTGCACAAATGCGTCTAGGAGATGGGATGCAGTTGTACAGTCTTGGGTCTTACAATTATGATGCTGCTATAACATATAGCTCATTTCACATTATTTTGTATATTTTAATTAAGTCAAGTCATTTATTTTTGAAAATTTTCAAAGTGCTTAGAGCTACAGTAAATAACATTTTTCAAAAATAAATCATAGATTTTTGTGAATTTATGTATTACTCAAATTAAAACACCACTCTAAGATTACACCAATAATTAAAGTATAAACTTTGTTTGATGAATAAACATTTGATAATACTGTATATTCATATGTTTGTATATTGCATAGCTACCGTAACTGTAGCAAAAAGTGACAAAACAACATCAGTGTTTTCCATAGGTGGGCAAGTTAATGCAAAACGTTAGCTTCGTTAACTACTAGTCCGTTAACAAACTTCACACCTCCGTTAACGTTAATCCGTTATTTCCAGCTTTAATTAACGGAAGTTAATAAAGTCCGTTAATCCGTTAACATTTTGCGTGTAATTTACATTTCGTTTTGTTCACTCGCTTCTAGAACACGTATTGACGCTGTTGAGCGGATTGTAAGAAAGTATTTATTGCTATGGTGGTCTTTTTGTGTTTTGAAAGTTATATTTTACAGTCTAATCTAATTTCAAGATAAAAACAAGTTCAAATGCACAACGAAGCTGCGATCGGAAAATCTTTGGAAATTGCGAACAGCGATAATTAATAGACCTATGAAGCTGCAGGTTATTATTTGACACAAAAAAGAGCTACTTTCTTCGCTTTCTTCTACAAAACTCGTGCTTATATGCAACAAGTGTTACCAGTGCAAACTGGTTTGTACCGGTACGATGAATGAATGGTGCAAGATATTAACGATAAAAATCTTAACGGAAGTTACTTTAGTCCGTTAACAGCACTTAACGGAAGTTAATTTAGTCCGTTAACATGAAAAAACTTTTTAACGGATTAACGAGTTAATGAAAAAGTTAGCTTCGTTATTAACGGATTAACGATTAACGGACTTGTGCCCACCTATGGTGTTTTCCTGTTTTGCAAGATCGATTGTTCATCAGTAGTAGCACCGATGTAGACTTAGTGGTCAAAGTGATAAAAAATTTTTCAGGCTTTGAATTTTACCGGAACCAATGGCGTAACTATGGGGGAATAAGTGGGCTTGAGACCCTCTTCCCCTTAGTCAAGCCACTTACAAACTTTTACCCAAAAATGCAGGCGTTTATATGTCTTTTAGAATTAACCCGTAAATAAAAGGGAGTTGAAGGAGCTTCGCAATAGCAATTTTTATCTGGCTTTCGAATCTTAGCTATTTAGCTCTTTCATGTGGCAACAAAAACATGCGATATTTGATTCGAATAGCGTTAAAATGGCAACTTTTTCCAAAATCACTTAAGTCGAGCAGTGGCTGAGGGATGACCATAGGGCCCAGACTCCCGCTTGTGATACAGTATGCTTGCGTTGCACAGCACAAGTTTACTCAGCATGCTGCTCAAATACGAAGAAGTTTCAAACCAAAATTTCAAATTGGGTTTAATCCTTCCTCCTTAGCAAAATCCTGGTTATGCGCCTAGCTGGAACCAAAAGTGAGACCCAATGAACGGGCTGGATATCAGCCAAAAACTATTGATAAAAAAGCCGTTGTTTAAGGGAGTCCTTTTATAGGGTTCTTTTCCGTAGAATTTTGGAACTCATTTTGGGAAACTCTGTTGTAGCCTACTGCTTATAGAGGCATCGGATACAGCAAAAAAAGATTTTCACCTCAAGGAACCTATACGGTGAATTAATAAATAGATATATTTCGGAAAAAAATGTTTTGCCGGGCGGGACACTGGAATAATTAAGGCGTCAAAAACGAGACTGTACCTGCGAAAACGGGACGTAATAACAATCATAGGCGTAGCCAGGGGGAGGGTGCGGGCCCCCCTAATTGAAATACTTGCAATGATAAAATGTCACAAAAAAGACTATTGTTTCTTTAGTTTCAGTTTCTTTCAGCATCTTCGCGTACAACAGTAGCCTACATGCATACAGCAGTAATTAACAATAATATTGATCCAGGAGGCCCGGGCCCCTCAATTTAATGTTTGCCAACCAATTTAAATGGGCCCCCTACAATATTATTTAAATGGCCTCCAATTTAAATGGGCCCCCAAGAATAATATTGATCCAGGGGGCCCGGGCTCCATCAATTTAATTTTTTGCCAACCACTTTAAATGGGCCCTCTACAACAATATTTAAATGGACCCCAATTTAAATGGCCCAAATTTGAACAGGCCCCCAACAATAATATTGATCCAGGGGGCCCGGGCTCCATCAATTTAATTTTTGCCAATCAATTTAAACGTATTACCCGAGTAAAAGTAAGGGTTTTTATCCTAAAAGTGGCTAACTGAGGCTCTCATCTAACCTTTTTATGAACGTAATGCAATAACCAAGGACCGATTTAACATATGGCGCAGTGCCAGGGGCCCCGTGCTCAGATAAGACTTTTTTTGGGTCTTCACTTGTATTTGGCAGGAAAGTATTGCAAAAATCCCCAAGTGCCAGGGGCCCAACTCAATGTAAATCCGGCTCGGGCAATAGCATGGTTTGTAGGCGTAACTATCTATTGTACATTTTTCAATAATAATTCACTTCCACCTCGCCAGTTTTCATGCAACAAAGTACTTTTGAAAAAAATTAGCTACAGTAAGGGGATGCTCATTGAACAAATTTTTGAATTGAGAGGGCCTGGGTCCACTAGTCGTAACTTCTATATACGCCTATATAGTGCAGTCGCCAGCAGAGTTCACGAGCACCCAAAAAATGTATTTTTTTCATCTATATTTTTGAAATCCTGAATAAATGTTCTTTTAAAATCGCCAATGTTTCCACCCAATTTCTGGTTGTTTTGGCGGAAATCGGGGATTCCCCGACGAAACGGTGTCGAATTTTTTCGCTGAGGTAGGGTTGATTTGGATTCTAAAAATCGTATTTCTGTATCAAGTAGACAGTCGATTTTAGATTCAAACGAAAGAGGAAGATAATTGCAAACTTTTCGTAAAATAATTTTTGGATTGTTTTATTATGACGTCACGATATGGTTGATTAATTCCAAATTTTTACAAAAAATTTTGCATTAGAGTGCATATCGTTAGTTATTACAGCCAAAGTTGACGGAATAATGTCATGAAAGTTGCAACATCGATAAAACAGTTTCTCACCGACAAAATGACACCAAAATGACATCTTTATGATGTCATTAGAGAAAACTACGTAGTAAAATGCAAAATCGAGTAGACGCGCTTTTCAAACAAATTGCACGTGACAGCGAGTATTTTGATCGCGGCGCTGCGGTTTTAGTAGCCAAGATCAAAGAATATCAATTTTACCGTCGTAAACGCACAAAATGACGTTTGTATTAAAACTTTTTTACAGTGTGAGTGCATGAAGATAAACTCTGTTCAAAATTTAAGAACAAAATAAGAACAATTTTATTCTCAGTGCAAGAAAAACTTTTCAGAAGTTTTTTAAAATTTTATTGCTATTTTGAGGCAAAGCATAATATTGCACTAGCAAAATGTTCAGGCACATTGTTTCGAAAAGTCATAAAGTTGGTAGAGTAAGAATAAAACGGTATATAAGTGGTGTTTCTAACATTTTCTTATTAAAAGGTATCAAATATTTACGGCAAACAATATTGTCACCAGCAAAAAAGCGTGGATAAGCTCATTCAGATGTTTTAATTTTCTGTGTTGTCCTTATCGGACTCTTTGTTCGCAAAAGTGTCTTTTAAAATAACTTAAGAATTGCTTGTTACAAAAGCTATTTTGATTGTTGTTCATACAGCAAATACTTGTAAGAAATAGCGGGAACGCTGTCACCACCCACAATCCTTTACAAAATCGTAAGTTGATGGGCAAAGGATCTAAAAAATTTTGGGGAGGCGTTGCTGAGAAAACTGATGGCTCCGCATTTGGAGATATTAACCGGTTTTTACTGTTAAAACATCACTGACTCCATTTTAAGGGGTAACAATTATTCACAAACACCGTATTCACCATACTCTAAAAATGAAATGTTTATCATTTCAGATCGTTTTACCCGGTGTTGAGATCATCTCATTCAAAATAAAAAAAAATTTTTTTGAAGAAAAGGCACTCCTAGCGTTGACTACTTCAACGAATAAAACAGTCTGTTAAGTGTTAAATTTTTATTGTTGCTGTAATGTGCTTGCAGTATACGTAGGAAACTTACATGCTAGCCAGTGGCGTAACTAGAGGTTAGAGCCAGAGGGCATGGAAAACTTAACTAGAAATTCAATCCACGTTTTTCTGTCAATTTTGAGTGAAGAAAAAAGAACTTTACCGAAAATTTGGTGCTTTTTTCCGTCAAATTTAGTCAAAGTCTAAAAAGGGTCTTGACCGAAAATCGGTTCCTTTTTTTCCGTCGAGTTTTCGGTGAAGACTTTCCGCTTTTGTCGTTTGTTTTTCCCCCAAACTTTGTTGCCATAATTTATAAAGGGACCCACATTGGAGGAAAATTCTTCCCTGCCTCGCGCCCCCCCTCCCGTCAGTTAAGCCAGTGATGCTAGCCCCTGCTATTTATGCATTTTTTTTATTTGATCAAAACATCCCTGACGATTGCGATTACGGAGAAGCAGTTTGTTTGTAAGATTTAAAATTTTATTTTGTCGCGTACTGTTTTTAAAATTGGTTTACTCACTTTTTTAATACAGTAGATGTAGATTGAAGAAAAAGTCATCAAGACATTGTAAAACTCAAACCAAGTTGTCGTGTATGAAAATGAAGCAGCAACAGGTCTTTTTGCAATTGTTAATGGTTTATAATATGGTATACTTAATGTGTCAGCCGTTTTTAAACATCTTTCAACTAAAATTATTTTGGAACGATCTACGAAATTTGTCTTTCACAAAAGGCCACTTCTTTAGTCCCCTTAATAAGTCTGATTGGATTTCAGCAGCTGCTGAGAGCTCCGCTTCCTAATCCCTTCCGTGGTTTTGGTTCCTCTGGCGTGTTAGCATGATCAACCGACTCATTATTTAAACACATTGTAGCCAAACGCCATTACTTTGTGCAAAAATTAAGTGAAGAGCCATACAAGACTTCATTTAATTAGGGTTCCTCTCACTAAAAAGCGTCACGATTGCACTCACCAGCTCTCTTTCTACCGGCTGCTCTGTGAAAGTAGCCCATAGCTATACCTTGTAAACTCCTGGGACCATCTGCTTAATTACTTTATTTTACATTGGGTCAGTAAATTACAATCAAATTCATCAAACGGGTGTATACGTCATCGAGAACTTGAGTTTGGACAACTTCAGGCTGGTGGACTTGCACTATACGCAATTACGTAGTGTGCCAGGGTCATTAGGCAGGAAACCTGCAGTGTGGTTTGGGGTGTCTGAAATTTTTCAAGGAGCATGATGGAGTAGTGAAAAACCGTTCAGCGATGCTAATTCTATTATTAGTCTCATGCCTTCAGAAGATTTGGATCTTATACACATTCTTTCATAGGCGTAGTTAGCCCCCCCCCAACTGACATGCTACCAATGATGAAATGTCACAAAAAATATTATTGCTTCTTCAGTTTCTTTTAGCATCTTCGCGTACAACAGTACACTCCTACAGCAGTAATTAACAAAAATATTGATCCAGGGGGTCGGGGCCCCTTCAATTTAATTTTTGCCAATCAATTTAAACGTATAGCCCGAGTAAAATTACGGGTTTTTATCCTAAAAGTTGCTAACTGAGGCCCTCATCTAACCTTTTTATGAACGTAATGCAATAGCCAGGGACGGACTTAACATATGGCTCGTAGTGCCATGGGCCCCGCGCTCAGATAAAACTTTTTTTTTGGTCTTCACCTGTATTTGGCAGGAAAATATTGCAAAAATCTCAGAATGCCAAAACCTCAACTCAAAGTAAATCCGGCCCGGGCAATAATATGGTTTGTAGGCGTAACTATCTATAGCACATTTTTCAGTAACAATTCACCTCCACCTCGCCAGTTTTTATGCAACAAAATATTTCTGAAAAAAATTAGCTACAGTAAGGGGAATGCTCGTTGAACAATTTTTTGAATTGAGAGGACCTGGGCCCCTTGGCCATACATGTACTCCTATAACTGGTTGTTTTCATGACAAAACAATCTCTAAGGAAAATATTCGACTGGATCTTTATTTACTGCTAAATAAATTGCAGGAGGCATGTACATTACTTCCCCCGACCTGGGACAAATCACTAACAAAGTTTAACCCCAAAATGCAAGATTTTAAACGTGCTTTGGACTTAAATTGCAAGTAAAAGGTGGACTGAACAACTTAATATTTTCAATTGGCTTTCAAATGCTGAAAATCTAGAACTTTTAAATGGCTCTGAATACGTGTGAAATGTGCTCCAATGGTATTAAAATAGCTTTATTTTCCAAAAAAATTACGAAAAATCGCCCAGCGGCTAGGGGCTTTGCCTCCAGACCCACATAGCCTCCGGCGGCTGAGGGCTCCGCCCCCAGATCCCCGTTTGTGATACGTTTGAATTACAGTGCACTTCTTTACTCAAACACGTCTCCCAATTTAGACATTTTTGCATTTTATCTATTGGTTTAATCCCTCTTCTTGAACGAATTCCTAGTTACGAGCCAACACCAGACCGCGGCTTCTGATCTTCCATTTTACGATATCTTTGCCCCCACTAAAAATTCCTCTTTCGAAGTTTCTGATGAGGTCATTGCATGTGATTTGTGGTTTGGGGCTCCCCCAATCAAAAATCCTGGCTACGCCTAAGTTATGCATTCGTTTAGCAAAACTATGATAGGACGCATTGTGAAGCCAGAAGTCTTCCCACTATACTTTGTTTTTTAAGAACCGTAAATTTTGGGTTGAGGCTGGTTGTTCTTAAATTTTCAGCCTCATTTGCTCTTAACTTTACTGAAGAATAAACTACACAAATTATCCTTCTTTGGTTAAAATTTGTCTCTTGTTATAGGTCATGCTTACTCTTAGACAACTTACAGAGAAGGATAGCAAAACTCTGTTGATTTCTTACAAAAATGCTTTACAATACATTTTATTACTTAGCCCCTTTAGCTTCTCTTGGTTTTCAAAGCACGTTAAAAAGCGTATCTGGGTTAATTTTCTAAGTAACTTGGCTAAGGGGGGCTTCAATTTAATCCTAGTAATTACGTCACTTGTGGTCAAATGTCACGCTTACCGTAACACGGCTACGTATGCGTTCAATGATTTCAAATAATTACCGGTGCTTCTAAAAATGTTTGTTTAAAGACCCCGCACTTGGTGGATGATACAAATTATACTCACAAAAAAGCTGTATAGACTCTGGTTCGATCCCCAATCGAGCTAAACTATATAAAGATTCGAATTCACAGCTCTTCTGCTTGACGATCAGAAAAGACGTAATGTGGAGTTTCCATTACTAGTGGTAAACATGTAAGAAGATAGCAGTTCGACACAAAGATAGGAAGGTCTTTTGTTGTCTCTTGATCAAAGCAAATTGGCAATGATAAAATAATTACCTAATGTTGTTGATATTTTCTTTCTAAGATTTTACTTTTTAAGTTTTAATGTTCTTAGATACTGAAGATCACAATTTTTTTTTGATTATATGAGGGGCAATTTGATATGAAAATTGTGCACTATTTTACACAAATAATCAAACATCTTTTGTAACAAGCAATTCATTAGTTATTTTAAAAGACACTTTTGCGAACAAAGAGTCCGATAAGGACAACACAGAAAATTAAAACATCTGAATGAGCTTATCCACGCTTTTTTGCTGGTGACAATATTGTTTGCCGTAAATATTTGATACCTTTTAATAAGAAAATGTTAGAAACACCACTTATATACCGTTTTATTGTTACTCTACCAACTTTATGACTTTTCGAAACAATGTGCCTGAACATTTTGCTAGTGCAATATTATGCTTTGCCTCAAAATAGCAATAAAATTTTAAAAAACTTCTGAAAAGTTTTTCTTGCACTGAGAATAAAATTGTTCTTATTTTGTTCTTAAATTTTGAACAGAGTTTATCTTCATGCACTCACACTGTAAAAAAGTTTTAATACAAACGTCATTTTGTGCGTTTACGACGGTAAAATTGATATTCTTTGATCTTGGCTACTAAAACCGCAGCGCCGCGATCAAAATACTCGCTGTCACGTGCAATTTGTTTGAAAAGCGCGTCTACTCGATTTTGCATTTTACTACGTAGTTTTCTCTAATGACATCATAAAGATGTCATTTTGGTGTCATTTTGTCGGTGAGAAACTGTTTTATCGATGTTGCAACTTTCATGACATTATTCCGTCAACTTTGGCTGTAATAACTAACGATATGCACTCTAATGCAAAATTTTTTGTAAAAATTTGGAATTAATCAACCATATCGTGACGTCATAATAAAACAATCCAAAAATTATTTTACGAAAAGTTTGCAATTATCTTCCTCTTTCGTTTGAATCTAAAATCGACTGTCTACTTGATACAGAAATACGATTTTTAGAATCCAAATCAACCCTACCTCAGCGAAAAAATTCGACACCGTTTCGTCGGGGAATCCCCGATTTCCGCCAAAACAACCGGAAATTGGGTGGAAACATTGGCGATTTTAAAAGAACATTTATTCAGGATTTCAAAAATATAGGTGAAAAAAATACATTTTTTGGGTGCTCGTGAACTCTGCTGGCGACTGCACTAATAACTGGTTGTTTTCATGACAAAACAATAATCTTTAAAGAAAATATTCGACTGGATTGTTATTTACGGCTAAAAAATTGCTAGAAGCAATGTACTTTACTTCCCCCTACCTAGGCCAAATCACTTATAAAATTTAACCCCAAAATGCAAGATTTTAATCGTGTTTGGACTTAAATTGCAAGTAAAAGGAGGACTAAACAACTTAATTTTTTCAATTGGCTTTCAAAGGTTAAAAATTTAGTACTTTTAAATGACTCTGAATACGTTCGAAATGTGATCCAATGGTATTAAAATAGCTTTATTTTCCAAAAAAATTACGAAAAATCTCCCATCGGCTGGGGGCTTCGCTTCCAGACCCAGTCTGTGACACGTTGGAATTACAGTACACTTCTTTAGTCAAACACGTCACCCAATTTAGACATTTTCGCATTTTAACTATTGGTTTAAGCCCTCTCCTTCAAAGAGTTCCTACTTACGTGCCAACACCAGGCCACTGCTTCTGGTCTTCCATTTTATGATATCTTTGCCCAACAAAAAAATTTGTCTTTCAAAGTTTTTGATGACGTCATAGCATGTGATTTGTGGTTTGGGCCCCCCAATCAAAAATCCTGGCTACGCTTATGATAACAACCCTAGATTCTGGTATCAAGCCAAAGCACAAGGTGTTTTTTATGCTACAAATTTGCAAAGCCCCTTGCAAATTTATTCTACGCTTTTATAAAAGACGCCAGTATTTTACTATAGAAAGCCGACATTTGACATGATTACGATTGAAATGAAACGAAATTAAATTCAAAGTGTAAAATGCGTCATTAATAGAGAAAAAAAACGTAGCGCTTTTGGCAACAAATTTTAAAGGCATTTGGTTTGCAACACAACTTCTGCAATGTCCAAACATAAAAAATTAAAGAGCAACCCAACGTCCGCAATCGCGGAGGATGCGGAAGTTTTGCTTTCAGCTTATATATTTCCTTTTGCCCATCTCTGTGAATAACACGCTTAGATGATTAAACTGAATTTGTAATCGCAAATTAGGTTATAACGTACGGGTGGCGATATATAATATGGCATCTTCAACCATTGTGTTGATGTCTACTATGATTCATTAAGCTCAAAAAATTCGATAAAGATTTTGCGGGATGCTGTAAGCTTTAGAAACTATATCAGCTTGATTCACTAAAACAATCCGCAGCAAGTTTTTCGCTAAAGCAGCAGCCAATCAGCCATCAATATGTGAAAAAAAGAAATCCAGCAAAGCTTTAATCCCGGGTTAATTTAGAAAATTTAGCAGCTGACCACTGATCGGCAACAAAGAGCAAACAAACTTCGTCATGCGTAGCAACAATATCCAAGGCAGCATTCCATTCTTCCAAATCTGTAAAAGCGATTTCAGGGGTTTTGTCGAGGAAAAGTTTTGTTTAGGGTGCAGACTGCGGAATATGCTGTATTTAGAAGAAAGCGGGAACAGTTTGGCACAATCCTTTAAAATTCAAAGAGCATGCTACATTTATAAGCAATGACTATGCAGTTAAAAAAAAGAGGAAGAAATTGAAGGATGTCAGAGTAAAAAAGAATTTTAAATTGTGGTATCGTGAGTTGGCCTTAGTTCTTTTACCTTCGAGTTTAGGTTTTAACTGTATTAGTTCCGAGTTTAGGCTCTAATTCTAATTGTAGCCTGTGATGCTTGGGTAGGCTTGTTCATTGTACAAGTATGGTAATGTTTATGAAATTACGACGTAATCGTAATTCTTAGGCTATAAATTAACCTTACATTTTCTATGCTGATTCTGATTGTAAAAAATAAAAAAGGAAAGTAAATCAGGTCTGGTGGAAGGATCCACTAAAATTTATCACTCAAGAATGGGACATTGAAATCAAAAATACCGTCAACCGGGGCGACTTTGAATCTTTTTGAATCATTCTTACTTGTCACTTCCGCCAGGTTTTAGCAAGAAAAGTCCTTATAAGCTGAACGTACTGGAACACTTATGGCTTCAGCAACTGGAACTGTCATAACTAAAAAATATTTCGCTCTCATAAGCCATATATTCTATCTCAAAAAGCGTTCAAAGTCACCCTGTTCTCTGGGGCGACTTTGAACTACCTACCAACATGCACTTAAACCTTCACTTACAAGCGCAAAGTTGCCTTTGCCGGGAATGTCTTTGGATTAAAGCATTGCGGAGTGGCTAATTTTTCCACTCCGGGTCCACTCTGAAATTTTTTAACTGACTCCGGCTCTAATCCAGCTCCAAAATTTTACAACAACACTCCAATACAAAAATACGCTTCGACAAAAAATTTGAACCAATTATCATAGTGCTCAATAACCTGGATAAGTGTAGCCTAATCACATATTTTGATATTCCGTTCCCAGAGAGCAAAAATAGTAGCTCATTCTACTACCAACTATCACTACTGCTTAGAAGATTAATTAAAGTCACACTATGGCACTCAGCTTGCATTGTGGACATGCATTAATTTAAATGTCTAAATTGCTTCAGTGATATCTACTGTAGCGGGTGGGTGGCCGAGTGGTGAGGTCGGTAAACTGCCGATCACATCATCATGGGTTCGAGCCAGCAATTGTCTATCGCTAATTGACCTGACTCGAGGATCTACCGTCAACCGGGGCGACTTTGAACGGTTTTGAATCATTTTTACTTGTCACTTCCGCCAGGTTTAAGCAAGAAAAGTGCTTATAGGCTGAACGTAACACTTATGGCCTCAGCAACTAGAACTGTCATAACTAAAAAAATATTTCGCTCTCATAAGCCATATATTCTATCTCAAAAAGCGTTCAAACTCGCCCCGGTCTCTGGGGCGACTTTGAACGCCTACCAACATGCACTTAAACCTTCACTTACTAGCGAAAAGTTGCCTTCGCCTAACCTGTCTTTGAATTAGAACATTGCAAAGCGGCTAATTTTTCCACTCCGGTTCCTCTCTGAAATTTTTTAACTGACTCCGGCTCTGAAATTTTACAACAACACTCAGCTCTGAAATACTCCGATACAAAAATACACTTCGACAAAAAATTCGAACCAATTGTCATATTGCTCAATAACCTGGATAAGCGTAGCCTAATCGCATATTTTGATATTCCCAGAGAGCAAAAATAGTTGCTCATTCTACTACCAACTCTCACTACGGCTTAGAAGCCAAATTAAAGTCACACTCCGGTTCCCAATTTTTTTTTTAATTGGCACTCCGCCTTAAAAATACGAAAAAAACGCGTGGCAGAGTGGTGAGGGCGGTAAACTGCCGATCACATCGTCATGGGTTCGAGCTTGCAATCATCTATTGCTAATTGACCTGACTTGAGGATCTATATGTCAATAGTAATGGTGTAGTAAATCGCCCTATTTCTGAGAATTATTTTGTTGAAATGATGACGTCATTGTCACGTGACCTTGTGCTAGTCGGGCAAAAAAGAAAAAAAATCTAACAAAGTTCAAACACTGACCTAGTAAGAGACCGCTCTTGGTCTTGAAAAGTAATTAACTGAAAACAAGGTTTGTTTTAGTGAAGTGTTCAAAGTCACCCCGGCGTTCAAAGTCACCCCGGTTGACGGTACATGTCAATAGTAATGGTGCAATAAATCGCCCTGTTTTTGAGAATTATTTTGTTGAAATGATGACATCATTGTCATGTAACCTTGTGCTAGTCGGGCAAAAAAAAATCTATCAAAGTTCAAACACTGATCTAGTTAGAGACCGCTCTTGGTCTTGAAAAGTATGTAACTGAAAACAAAGTTTGTTTTAGTGAAGTGTTCAAAGTCATCCCGGTTGACGGTATATAATAAACAGGACTGGTCTGCCTGTATGCCACAAGAGACATCGCTTCGATATCAGGCGCGTCGATCTATGGGGGGTCCAACTTAATAACCAGAACTTTGTTGGCAAAATCTCGCAAACTTTGTTTGCATTGTTAGTAAGTCATACATTTTGTTTGCATTGTTTGTAAATGCAAACAAAATTCACGAGATTTTGCCAAAAAAGTTCTGGTTATTAAGTTGGACCCCCCAAAGATCGACGCGCCTGTTCGATATAATGGCTGGAGTACGGTATAAATCGGTAATTGATAGAGAAAGAAGGTATCCAATATTGCTAATTGATAGAGAAAGAAGAAAATGGGGATGTACCGGTTGTAACCAGTGTAAGGGCAGGCACACTTACATACTTTACCGGTAGGTGGTAAATGGGTGGTGCAACCGGCCTAAAGATTTGTTTAGCTCAATGGAGCATGCTGAGGAAAGAAAAATCTCCCAAGTTCAAATGTTTGAGGACTTGAACTTTTTGTTTTGGGCTTATGTTCATAAACATGTTGTCACATCTGTCCACATTGAGTTCTGAGTTAACCAACGTAAGATTCTGTTAATTTGTCTTATTCAACTTTCAACTATTTAACAGTAATACAGATTCTAATAAAAATTATCAGCATAAATGGGCACAAATCTGTTACTTGTTAATCCGTTAATAACGAAGCTAACTTTTTCATTAACTTGTGAATCTGTTAAAAAGTTTTTTCATGTTAACAGACTAAATTAACTTCCGCTAAGTTCTGTTAACTTCGGTTAATGTTTTATCGTTAATATCTTGCACCATTCATTCATGGTACCGGTACAAACCAGTTTGCACTGGTAACACTTGTTGCATATTAGCTCGAGTATTATAGAAGAAAGCGAAGAAAGGAGCTCTTTTTTGTGGGAGATAATAAGCTGCAGTCTCATTGGTCTTTACTAATTATCGCTGTTTGCAATTTCCAAGAAATTTGCATTTGAACTTATTTTTAATCTTGAAATCAGATTAGACTGTAAATTATAACTTCCAAAACACAAAAAGACCACCATAGCAATAAATATTTCCTTACAATCAGCTCATCAGTGTCAATATGTGTTCTAGAAGTGAATGAATGAAAAGAAATGTAAAGTACACACAAAATATTAACAAATCAACGTACTTTATTAACTTCCGTTAATTAAGCTGAAAATAATGGATTAACGTTGACGAAGATGTGAAGTTTGTTAAAGGGATAGTGGTTTTGGAAGCTAACATTTTGCATTAACTTACCCACCTATGATTATCGGTAGCGATTTACATTGAATTGCAAAGCACACAAACACTAATTCTGCCTCAACCATTATTTTACTAAGCCACCATTATACAAAATGCATTATATCTGCTTTGCACAATTAATAAAAAAACGATAGAGTAATGTATCTTAGTTAATTTTGGGCATTGTTTTATTCAGATGGGAATTCTTGGGACATTATTAACAATTGCTGTATCAAAATTTTAACTTTGAAATGAAATGTCTTATAAACAATAAGTCATAGAAACCTAAGTTTGGTGGTGATATGTTGTAGACAATTCTTTAACTTTTGAATATCAGACACAAAACTAGCTGGATGCTTTGTTTCTTTTAACAAAATACCAAACCAAAATTTGGTAAACCTGAAAACCAATTAAGCATAGGTGGGCACAAGTCCGTTAATCCGTTAATAAGAAGCTAACTTTTTCATTAACTTGTTTATCCGTTAAAAAGTTTTTTTTATGTTAACGGACTAAGTTAACTTCTGTTAAGTTCTATTAACTTTCGTTAACGTTTTTATCATTAATATCGTGCACCAATCATTCATCGTACTGGTACAAACCAGTTTGCACTGGTGACACTTGTTGCGCATTAGCACAAGTTTTATAGAAAAAAGTGAAGAAAGGAGCTCTTTTTTGTGGCAAATAATAACCACAACCTCAAAGGTCTATTAATTATCACTGTTCGCAATTTCCAAAGATTTTCTGATCGCAGCTTTGTTTGTGCATTTGAGCTTATTTTTATCTTGAAGTTAGATTAGACTGTAAAATGTAACTTCCAAAACACAAAAAGACCATCATAGCAATAGATGTTTCTTTACAATCAGCTCAACAACGTCAAGACATGTTCTAGAAGCGAGTGAATAAAAAGAAATGTAAATTACAAGCAAAATATTAACGAATTAACAGACTTTATTAACTTCCATTGATTAAAGCAGAAAAGAACGTATTAACGTTAACAGCGGTGTGAAGTTTGTTAACAGACTATTGGTTAACGAAGGTAACATTTTGCATTAACTTGCCCACCTATGCAATTAAGCAATTGACTAATACTAACATTTTTGTTTTTATTCTAAAAAATCAAATATCAAAAAATTACCACCTTGTATCAATTTGTGCAAAAAACGTTATTATAATAGTAATTCTTTGACTTGTTTTGTTTCTAGCATATAAACCTGTAAACATTCGATAGGTTTTGTTTTGCTTTTGATAAATTTGTTTTATTTGAGTGTCATGTCTGATGAGCCTCGACACCGCCTCCCAGTAGATGAGGAGGAAAATGGTCCTGGTACTGCTTATCGCATGTTTGAAATGATGAGCAATTTGTCTGACAAATTAAAGCTTTTGAATTATGAAGAACATTTTTTGAAAAAATACAACATCAAATTTTTATCTCGTCATTACTTTGCTATTCCCACTAACCCAGGTGAACAATTCTTCCTCTTCACAACCTTGAGCGCTTGGTTGATCAATGTTGCTGGAAAAAATTTTGAAATGCCTCAGGAATCTGATGATCCAAATGCAACAGTGTCTAGAATTATGGAGGAACTAAAGAGGTTTAGTATCAGCGCTGATTTTCCACCTTCAAAGTTGAAAACTGGTAGTGGAGAGTATGTTTGTTTTGTCTTAGACAAGTTAGCTACAACTGCTCTTCATAGCGTTCAATTTTCCTGGGGAAAGCCGATTTATCCTTATGAAGAAGAAGCAGAAGAGGAAGAAATGCATGGAGATGATGGGACAGAATTGCAGCTCAATAAACTTGATGAAGACGATGATCTAGAAGTTGTTGATGAAAGCGATGATGAAGGTGTGGGGCCGATTTTAGACCTTAATAAAACATCACAACAGCAAGACAAACCAGCTAGGTTGGATGTGATGTATTCTTCTACAAATGCTGATGATTGGAGACTAGAAGTGGAGCGAGTGACTCCTCTGCTTAAAGTTAACATTAAGAGTGACCACAAGGACTGGAGAGTTCATGTGGACCAAATGCGCCACCATCAGAAAGGTATCGAAACTTCTTTAGCAGTGACAAAGCCTCAGTTGGACAAACTTCGAGATGAAATATACCGTACATTTGAAAAGATTGGAAGCCGAGAAAAATACATCAATAACCAGTTGGAACAATATGTACAAGAATTTCGAAATGCTCAGGATCATCTTGCTCAAGCAAAAGAGAAATACAAGCAAGGAAGTGGTGGGGTTACGGAACATTCCCAGACTCTTGCTGATATTACGGAGGAGCTTGAAAAAGTCAAAATGGACATGGAAGAAAGAGGAAATAGCATGACTGATGGAGCTCCATTAGTTCGTATCAAGCAGACATTAAATAGTCTCAAAGTTGAGTGCATTCAAATGGACATACGCATTGGAGTAATAGAACATGTGCTAATGCAAGCTCGTTTACGTGATCGTAACCTAATGCATAAAGACATGAATAAGGAAGTTGCCATGCATGGAAGGCTTAGTCATTTAGATGTTGAAGATGATCATTCTGAGAAAAGTTATTTTGGTAATATTTAAATGTGATTGAGGACACTTAGGAGTGAAATGCACACTACTGTGCTGTAGACACTAACATAGTTGCTGAGAGGTGATAGCATGGGTGCAAAGCAGTTTTAGTTTGTGCCTTTTGCCAGTAATAAAAGTTTCTTGTATGACATAAAACAACAATAAAATAACTTGACACAACTATGAAAATTAAAATCTATTACCTGAAGGCAATGTTGTATGATGAAGATATACCTAGCTGATATTTGGTTTTCTTTTATATGCAGTTAACAGAATTGTTCTTGACCTTGCTTAATTCCCAAATAGTTAATTCATTCATACCTTAAATTTTGTGAATTTTTTCAATAAGTTGTTAATACATAAAACAATTTATATACTTTTACTTGAATCTAAATATGATTTCGATGGCTCAGCTAATAATTTGGTATTCCTGTGTAACCATAAACCTGAATTTAATCAGTGAATGTGCATTTTTATTGGTTGCACACCCACTTACTATTGGATTTTTCATTGCTTACTGAAGGAAAAGGATTGATTTGTGGAGCACTAACCGATTCACTGCAACCAAAAAGGAAACACTACAGTTAACCAAACATGGCTGTGGCACCAAAAATGTTTTAAATTGTTTCAAGTCCATCCACAATTGTACTAATTTTCATTTGCATTTTTTGCTTGAATTCAAATAAATTTAACATACTTATATACTGTATTTTTTGGACCATAGAGCGCACTAAAATACTCAAAATTTCTACGAAATTGATGGTGCACCTTATACTCAGGTGAGGCTTATGTATGCATCAGGTTATATTTTTTTTTATTTTACAATTTAATTTAGAGCTTTATTACAGATTTTAGAGCTTTGTAAGTTGTATTTAATTGGGTGCTCCTTATATTCTGGTGCGCCTTAGGTAAGAAAATTAAAGCAATAAAGGCCGTTTATTGATACTGTGTCTTATACTTCGATGCACCTTATAGTCAATAAAACAAAAAATACAGTACTGTGCTTTTTAGACATAATTTTTAATGTAGTTGTATGAGTGGTTGAGTGAGAAAGGCAAGTTCAGAATTCTTTGATTTCCTTGCATCTAAGGGTGGAGCAAGAAAATCACCCTACTAGTGGTTGTCAAAGGTTTGTGGTGATGGGTAACCATTAAGATTCAGCAGCTCCCGACTGTGTGATGATGAGGGGGGTCCACAACAACTGACTGCCAATTAACTCTAATGTTGGGGGTCCAGTTGACTTTGTTCGTGATGGGGCGCCCAGTGTTTAATTAGAGTGAAAGTGGCTACTTTCCACCATGGTTCTTCAGCACAGTACTGGGGCTCTACGTTGCAGCATTTCGTTTCATCATGCTGTTATCCACATGAAAGATCTGGTTGATTCAATCAACTAACCACAAAATAATTGTTTGAAGACTGTTTGGGAATGCCAATGTTTGATGAATATTGATATTATATATAACGCTGATTGCTTGCTGCTAGTTATGCTGTATTTGTTTTCGCCAAATTGTTAATGCTCTAGAAAGTGAATAAATGTGTTTGTTGCATCGTGTGTGTAATTTTGTTTCAACCTGCGTGTTTTTAGGTTGTAGTTATTATCTTGTGTAAATCAATGCATTTTATGCTATGTTAATTTAGCAAATTGTAAAAAAAATGCTCTGATATTGTATGACAAACATTCAATAATTATCCGCCTTTTATTCTTTTTCCAATTTTGCATATGCTTCGTAACAGATTCATGACTTCAGACTAACTTGTTATAACCAATTTAAGTTTCACATGATTACCGCGATTTTACGTCCAAATTATTGCCGAGCTTTATGACGCATACAGGAGAAAACGCTTTTTTTATTTATTAAAATTTGTTCTATTGACTTCATAAAGCTTATCCATATGCAGGGCGTAGAAACGCGGAAAATACTTTGTTTTAGTTGTGCCTCAAAGATTTTGTATACTGTGTAGTGTTACCGTTTTAATGTATTTTTTGTACTTTAAATAGCTTGAGCTGGTTTCAGTTTTTTTTGTTACAGACATATTCTTGGCAGGACGATATATGTTAAACGTTGTCTTTTGTCTTAATTATATGTTTTGTTGTTATATACCTTTGTGCTGTATATACATTTGCCAATGTCATTTGTTAAATTTATTTTTAGTCGTATTTCTTAAGTAGGACGCCTAATTGAAACGTAACTTGGACGTCCAGCTGCTTTTTGTGATCTAAATTCAATCATGGCATCGACCAAAGCAGATGGATTACCGTTTTTGCCAGGAAATGAATTCATTGATCCGACTGTAAGTCAAGTGTTTTGGTCGCTTGGTGTATATTTGTTGCTGGTTGTAATTCTGCGTAGGACTTTTACATTTAATTTTCTGAATGAAATTCTGAGAAATTGGCAGCAGCATCACACTGTCTAGTGTCTACCAACCCTAACAAAATTTTTTGTTTGCAAAAAAGAAATGCTAGGTAATTGTAATTTTTGTGGCGAGTATAGTTATTCAAATTTTCGCTTGGTTTAATTTTTTCGGTTTTTATTCTAAACAACAATTCCTTTTCATTCATCTTTGTTTTTTTGTTTTTTTTTTCCATTTATTTACTTTTTCAATAAAAAAAAAATAAAAAAAACGTAGCAAACGAAGAAAGACCCATACAAAAAATCAATGAGTGAATCAGGCAGCTGCAAATAACTTTTCAGTCAACGAATCAAGCAGTCACATTTTTGTATCACTTTTTTTCACAGTTAAACATGAGCTGCATTACGAGTTTAACAGGTGAGGCACCCCTGCGCTAAATTTGCCAATGGTTAAGATTACAAAACCCATGCTAAGAGTTTTCACTGAAAACAGTATGAAAACTTTGCAAAAACTACTGTTAAGCGCATTTCCAATTTTGTTTTAAACATAACTGTATTTCTGAATGTGCTCCAATTCACGTTGGGGATTTTTAATTAAGATGCATTTTTACTTCCAGAAAACACGTTTTCATGTCTCCAACACCCTTAAGTATCGTAACGGCTACCCGCAGCAACACCCTCCCACCGTGGGATTAGGAGGAGAACGACTAAAGTACAACCAACTTTCCGAAGCAGAGTTAGATGAATTAGCAAACAAAGTTCCGACGCTAACATATGGACAAGCAAAACAAGCGCCTCCAGAAACATTTGTTCCTGCTCATTTGGCTTTTGACAAAAAGGTAAGAAAGAAAATCTAAATTTTTTTTACTAATCTTCTTTTTTTTTATTTATTAGGTTCTGCTTATTGCTATTTGAGTCAATACCTGTGTTGTAGTGACTGCAATTTAATTTTTGATGTCCAATCCATTGCTGACTCAAAATAGGTATAAAATTTGAACTGACCGTTGAGAACGTCGTCACATTTACACAATGTTTATTTCAGGTGCTCAAGTTTTTCGGTTATTTCAAAGAAACGGTTCATGAGTCTCAACAGGAATATTACCGAGTTCGTCCCGTTGAAATATTCTACTACTTAGAGGATGACAGCATTTCTGTTGTTGAACCACATGTTGAAAATGCTGGAATGCCACAGGTACTTCAAACTTCAGATTCAAATAAGAGTCTTCTGACAAGCAGTTTTCTACAATCTAGTAGTTTTAACGTTCAGTCTCGATCAAACTCAGTTCTAATCAAATCAAATCTTTCATTATATTCGCTGTGTTACGCCAAAGCATGTAGCGAGTTTGCAGGCCCATCTCCAAGTCATTGTGCCTCTGTGCATTACAGCTCCTTTCGAAGAAATGTCACAGCGGGGCCAAGACTTTGGAAACACTGTGTTCGATTTGATCGGCCCGAGATTTGAACCTCAGACCTCTCGCTCCATAGACGAACACGTTACCGTTTGACCAACTGACTGGTCTTAGAGTCAGTTCCCTCAACCAAAATTTCAGGTTTCAAAAACACGCATAACGTTAAAATTCCATCACAGACTTTCTAGTGTCTAGTAGACAGTGAAAAGCGTCTGTTACTGAAACGGTAAACTCGAACTAGATTAAAGGTCGAGTCAAACCAATGACTTAAAAATTGGGATTCACAGTTTCCTTGCTTGGAGTTAGCATCAGCATGGACAGTGAAGTCTCTACCTCGTTTTGTAGACAAGTGGCAACTCGAATCAAAGACGGCGCTGTCTTCTTTCCCACTTCAGCAACTTGCGAAATAAAGATTGCAATTGCTATGGTTACCTGTAATTTTTAGTTTTGCTTTAATAAGGATGTTCATTTCTCTGAAGCTCTTTGTTTCACACTTGTCAAGAAGAATCATCAGAATGGAGGACGCAGAAAAAGAATCGCTATTTTTAGAAAAAGCCGAGCCGTGATTGGCTTGACAAAGACCAATGAGATCGCGTTATTGGAATACAATCTTGAAGCTATACAAACACTAGCTTCATGTACAGCTTACAGATTGCACAGTAATGACGCGCTCCCATTGGTCTTTTTCCAGCCAATCACGATTCGGCTTGTTCTATGAACAACCGTTCTTTTCCTGCGCTGTTCATTCTGACTATTCTTCTCGACAAATGTCAGACAAAAAAGCTTTGAAGAAATACACATTCTGATTAACGTAATTTTTAAGTTCTGTACCACCAATCAACTTTTCAATTTCCGGTTTTTATCTGTTAAAACGCGCTATATTTTCATTTGAGGGCAAACTTATTAAACGACAAAGACTTCCAAAGGACGACCAAGGAAATCATTGGCATTGGAAAGATCTTAACCTTGCCATGAATATGATAATTTATGGCAAGTCATTCCGAATTACCAACTGCGATAAATTCACATCGGTAAGCGTGAAGTTTGAACTAATCTCCATTTCGTTACAATGTTGTTAAAATAGAGAGAATTGTTTAAAAACTAGCTAAATCATGGCATCTTCCAATGGATTTCTTCGGACCTACCTTGCTCTCCGAACCAAGTCAACTGATTGCGACCCATCTCACCGCCTAAGTTAGGGTTAGTGGAGCTGTTTGACTCGAAAACTTTTACGGTCATTTCCATCTCTTTGCTAACAAATATTATAAAATTCACGTTCAAATGTAGCGTTTTATTTTTCATTTTCTAATTTTCCAATTATGCCGCATGTCATTTGTTTAGTTTTTTTGTTTGTGTTGGTTAACAATAAACCTCTGTCTGTCTGTTTGTTTCTTTAGTGGTTGTCGGTTGGTTCGCGGTCAGTTTGTTCTTGGCCAGTTTGCGGCGATCAGTTGTCGTGGACCTTTTACTTTGTATCCCTTGAAAGGAGACTTGATTTATCCATCAACTAAAACGTTCTGTCAAATGACCTTCGCCGCTCCATTTAGCTGGGTTCTTTTTACAGTTTCCTCCGTAAGAAGAGTGTGCCGAAATATTAACTTTTTTTTGAAGTTTTGTCTCCATAATATATATGCCAATTCTCTTAATTTATTATTTACAGCTTTTGCTAGAAAACCAGAATGGTCATATATTTTCTTGGTATCAGAAAGAAACCGATTAAAATCTTGTTGTTAGGATTTCATGGAGAGTGAAGGCCTAGTGGTTAACGCCCCAGAAGCTATCCCGAAAGATCCCTACACTGAAAATAGAAAGCAACCCCTTCGGACTTTTACAACTAAATCAGACTTCGATAAGCTCAAGAAATTCCTGACTCTCGATCGCAAAGTAAGTGAATTTTACGGCTTTGACTTGTTGAATGTTCTCCTTTCACGTCGGGTCAACGGCTGGTGACAAGTCTGCGAGGCTAGATGGGTCCGTGGGGTCTAGAGCAACTAAATTTGCGAAAGCCCGAAAATTGTGCCCAATTTTCTCAACTCTGCCCTTGGAAAATGGAGTATAATTGAAAAGATAGTTATTAACTTTAGATGTTCACGTAACTAGATTAGTAATTTGTTTGTATTTGATGGTAGCCAAACAAATACTGGCACAAAAACTTTGATTTGAGAATATGCCTAGCATTTCTCAGTGACTTAAATTGGTTTTTGAAAAATTATCACTAAAATCCATCCAAACCCTGTCGTTTCGTTTTTACGGTTTATTCTAATTGAAACTATTGACCTGTGAAGTCTGCATTTTTAAGCCAAACTGTAATGTGTTTGAATTATTAATGCCAAATTGTTAAAACAATCTTTTTAGCTTCTCCATTCGTTCGATTTTTTAGTAGTTGCAGCTTGCAGTGGCAAGCAACTACTTGTGGTAATAGTTTTGTTACCAGTTACCAGAATCTTTTTCTGTAGTTAAATGTAGAAAATATGTGAAAGACCAAATGTAAAAAAAGACAAATCGCTTTACTCAATTTTTGACACTTCTAACTCATGATAAATGCTACAACTTTGAAATAACTGCTACAAGATCAAAACTGCTGCTTTGAAATCGCGCGGCATGATTCAATGTGATTTGATTGGCACTGAAGTGAACTTCGACCTCCCAGATTTGTTCTGCCTTGGAATCGAATTCCAGGCTATATTTCTGCTGTTATTTTTTGATCCTTCAATGTTTAATTACTTACAACTGCCCGACTTTTTCCTGTGGTTGAGAGCATGGCGCAATGAAATGTTACATCACAAAACCTAAGCGATGCTCTGGATAACCTGAGGCAAAAAGTTGCCGTTTCCATACACCACTCATCCAATGAGCAGTTGACCATCTCATCATCCACCCAGGTGGCTACTGCTGATTTTACTGGTCAGGTGGGTGTGCTGTTCGGCCCCGGAAAACCCCGGAGAGCTGTTAATTGACCGCATCTGAAATGGAACTTCGAGTCGTCCAATCTTTTAGATCCGTTTGATCCTGAAATCGAATCGGACACTGGGTATTTTAGGGTGTCCTTCAGTGCTTCTGCAACAAGGCTTTTAGTTTAATGATTTTTGAGGTACTGCGTTTCTTCTGCGTTTGGGATGACCGCGACTCGATGTTTGGTGAGATGCGGCCGTTTATCCTTCATTACTTCTTGGTTGACGATACGATCGAGATTCGGGAAGTGCACAAGGCAAACGATGGGCACGATCCTTTTCCCGTGCTTGTGCGTAGACAGAGATTGCCCAAAGATCGCAATGACGTTGCATGTAAGATTAAGTTGATTTTCTACAGTAGCTTTAGAGGCATTTCGAACAAAAGTTAAGCAAAATAGTGCTTTATTGTGTGTTTGACAGTCATTTTAAGGCAAGCTGTTTTATACTTATTTTAAATGGTTTAGAATTGCATGGTTTTACCCAATTTTAAGCATAAATTTATAAGTTTTCGGAAGAGGTTCAATTTCGGTCTGACATCCTGTTTTAGTGCGTGATATTGTCTGTATTGGTCCTGTTTGGGAAAAAATAAATCGGCCTGTACGTTTCTTTTTTCTATATGCATTAATGCACCAAAGAACTGGAGCGAAATTTTCCCAATTTTCAGACGCAAAACACTCATTTATAGACTTTTTGTTGCTTCAGCTTCCTTCCCGAGCATTGTGATGGAGCTGACTGACAACGAAGTGAAAGACTGGTTCACTCCCGCTGATTTTGCCATCGGTAAAACTCTCTTTATCTACGGACGAAAATTGCTCGTTTACGACTGCGATGAATTCACAAAGAAGTAAGTCACAAGAATGATATTGAAATGGTGTATTACGAACTCACATCGTCGTCGCTGCGATTGCTGATTTGCTATGTAAGAGTGTATGATTGTTTCGTAGTAGATTCGGTAGTGAAGTCATAATCAGGAGCCTTTATTGCGCTGAGTTTGTGTTTCTATGCTTTTTCTTTTCACTTCGCCCCAGCTAAGTTTTTGCTCAGATTTTGTGGACTATATTTTTTTAATCAACTGAGAATATATTGCAGATATTTACTTGCTCACAGTCAAGTAGAGTTGAATAAACGGGGAGTTAAGTTTATCTAAAACACATTTTTTGTGATCAGTTTTGCTGCGTTAGTTGTTTCAAGGTAACTGCTTCTTGAATTTTGCCTGTAACTTTTTTTTTCAGCTATTATCGTCAAACTCGCGGTGAAACCAATTTTGCACCCGTCCCAGTCACTGGCTTTGCGAGTGAAGTGCCGAAAATGGTAAATAGTTTGTAGAAATTATTTACTGTTTTGTTGCTCTACAACCTTAAAAATAAATCTTACCTAGATTTTTGCTCAAACTTGGTGTATATTTTTTCTTCAGCATCAAAATCAATGCAGGCAGAATTAATGCGGATATCTAATTTTAGGCATTCGTAGAAGATTAGATTGGCGTTGACTTCATCCTTCTTGACCCAGCCGTTTCAGAGATATTCTACTTTAAACACGACGTAGGGGTTTCTTTGATTTTAATTTTTATTGGCAACCTTGAAGGTGATAAATAACATTGGCGACGCCATCTCAGTTCTATCCTAAGGCAACGCTGCAATTAGGGCACTGCATTGAGCCATTTCGCTGCGCAGTAATCAGTTTGATCTTGTCAGCAGAACAGATATTATCTTAATAATTGATGTTATGAACGTCAGCTTTGCCAGCAAAAAGTAAAATCAGTCAGGCCCCGACGTCGTGTTTGAAGTAGAATATATCGGGAACGGCTGGGTCAAGACTCAACGGATGAAATCAACGCCAATTTGATGCGATTGCCCCAACTTTAGATACCCCCCTTAATTTTGCCTTCAGTTCTCGTTTAAGAATTTCGGTATCAAATAAGTTATAAGAATTAGCATTTTTTAAGAATTTGTTTCTTTGCGTGCAGGAAATTCCTCCTTACAACGGATTTGGATCCTTGGAGGATTCGCTGCAGAACTGTTTGACGTTGATTCCGCAACCGCCAAAGAAGGACTTCATTAAAATGCTGGAAAACGACCATAAAATTCTGAGATATGAAGCAAGATTGGTAAGAAACATACCATGGAGCAGGTGTTTCCGGCCAACGGTCAGTGGTCGAGTTGATAGAGCGTCTACTACTGAAGCGGTAGACTTGGGTTCGATTCCCTGTCGGGTCAAACCAAAGACTATAAAAATTGGTGTTCACAGCTTTCCTGCTTGACGTTCAGCAATCAAAGGGACAGTGTGAAGCTTCCGCCGTGTGTGGTAGACAGGTGGGCAGGTGGCAGCTTGACTCGAAGACCGAAAGGTCTTTCGCTGTCTCCTGGCCAAGGCAACTTGGTGAATAAAATGTAATTACAATTACAACGCTCGTCCATCACCTTTTCGACTGAAAGCAGTGTCTCAGTTGAAACCCACACTAATTATCGCACTGTTAAGTTACCCCAAAATCCCTTTTACTTCGCAAGTGCAACTTTTCGGTAAATGAAATTTCACTAAATTTAACAATCTAAGATCGGCTTTCTCATCTTAACAATTTAGCTATAAATTAGGCACAGGGATTTTTTGTTTACCAATGGAGGTCTATACGAGCTTGCTGAATATTAAGGCGATCTTGTGGCACTTCAAAACTTATTATCCATCTAGGGTACTCGCAAGTACCTACTTAGCTCGGTAATGACCTTGAATCGAGTGTGCTTATCGTTCGGAATTTGGCGGTAAAAGACGTAAAATACAAAGCTCGGACACAACAGTGTTGTGATGGGTTGAATATGTGTGAGATCAATTTCTCGAAATTAGTCCTTTAATTTGATCGATTGAAATTGCGAAACTCATGCGCATTGTTTTTGATGCTGCTCGATTTTGTTTATAAAGACCGTTGGTTGTGAATATCCGATTAATTGAGGTTCAAATTGAATTCAGTGTGACCCCATTAAAATCTAAGTGTGTTAAGTTGATACGATTTTAAACCTCGATTTAATGTAAATATTTATACCGTTATCGCTTGGTTTTTTCGAAGTTTTTAAAACCGGTCGGTATTTTATTTCAGTACTCGGTATGATGCCACTTCGATTATACCGAAATTGCTGTTAGTAGTTTCTAGTTTGTTTAGAAACGCTCGGGAAATTTAAGTGCTGCAATGATCCAAAAGTAGGCTAAAGGCTATCTATAGTTAAGTGGTTAGATATGCCGTGCTGTAAGCAATTTTCAATCTCGGTTTGGAATCAGCTATAGCAACCATATATTGAGATAAACAAGCAAACAAAAAAGCTACTGTACAATCAATCCGTTTTTGGTAAAGCTGTTTGTAGACTATTGTAATTATTGTTTAATCACGAAGTTGGCTTGGCCAGGAGACAGGGACCTTTCGGTCTTCGAGTCAAGCTGCCACCTGTCTACCAAACACGGCGGAGGCTTCACACTGTTATTTTCAATTGCTGGACGTCAAGCTGGGAAGCTGTGCATTACAATTTTTAGTCTTTGGTATGACCCGACCGAGAATCGAACCCGTTTATTTTAGTAGCAGACGCTCTATCCTTTCGACCAGTGAATAGTTCAACTATTTGTTTGACCCCTGTTTGGTTATTACGAGTCACCATTCTTTCTATAGCAATCGGTTCGTCCTGAAGATCGTCATCGTCGCTTTATTATATCATTTCGATTGTCGGATGACATGGTCAGCATCTTCGAGCCTCCTCAACGCAACTCCGGCATCATCGGAGGCAAATTCCTGGAAGCAACCCGGATTTCAAAACCCAATTCCGATGTTGAAAACCCGGAATTTTATGGACCAGGAGATTTTGCTATTGGCGCTACTATTCAAGGTAAAATTTTGTTGGGAATCAGATTTTAAACAAAACCAATATTAACGATGTTTGTTTCTATGTTAGGCAATATATCGTGGTCGTTGTGTGAGAGCACAAACAATTACGCCTTAAAAGCATAATGTTTCAAATCAAAGCTTTCATTATACTCGCTGTAATGCGCTGAAGCTTGTAACATGTTGGCGGGACACATCTCCACGTCATTGCGCCCGGGCAACACGGCTACTTTCGAAGAAATGTCAGTTGGTAGCGAGCCGTTGGCAACACTGTGTCCGATTTGATCGGCCCGAGGTTTGAACTTAAGACCTTCCTCTCCAGAGACGAACGCGTTCTGCTCGACCAACTGGCCGGTAGTATAACGTTTCGGTCTTAGTTTGTAGACTATGCTGCTCAGATATTTATCAAAAATTTGTGTAGCATAGGTTACAAAATGTCTGTAATAGATTTTAAAAAAAAACATGCCAACCTTGAATGGTTTACCGCAATCAGTGCATTTGTTACATATTGGCAAAAGCTTGGAATGAACAGTGAACACACTAAATGGTTTTCTATCATCAAAACACGATTCAGAAATTGTGTCCTGAAATCTGTGATCAGTATTAGCCAACAATTTTTATGCTGCTGGCTTCTCATTGGTCTGTGGGCCTTAGAAAATATTTTTCTCGGGCATTCTTCTGGTACAAATCATCACATTACTAGCTGTAAATTTTTTTTTTTGCATGAAATGAACAACCAGTTTTTGTTTGAAAACACGCGCGGTTTCGTAAATCTGCGAAATTTATTCAAATTGTGTTTGTGTATGGTTTGTGGAGCTAGTAATTTGATTATGATTAGTTCACACTCCTCAGTGTTGTGTTTTGCCTTAAGAAGTGATGCTCTAATATTGTTTTACTTCTTAGATAGTTTTTTTAAGCAGCCTTTAATCAAACGGGTTTGATAACCAGAAACGAAAGCTAAGCGTTTAAAAAATACGTTGACATTAAAAAAGTACACGAAATATAATTTTCAAAGGTTATTCAATATTTTATCTTCGAAAATATGACTTCGTTAACAACAAAAGGATCCAGATTTTACAAAACACTACTGGTTAAATGTGGTTATGGTACAAATCATTTCTTGGTTGTCAAAACTGCCATAGGTGGACTAAGCGCAACTTCCGCAATTGCGCAGTTCCAAGTATGCTATTGAATTGCAAATATATAAGTCGCCCATTAAGATGGGACTATCACGATATATCGCATGTCCATCAAGTAATAATCTTATCTCAGTAACTGATGTATTTATTTGCGATTCCAAACAATTCTTCCCCACTGAATTTGCATTACGGTTGTGACTTGTATGTGTGTTGTGTAACTTGGGGCAAAATTTGCCGCGGTGTCGTGTCTACAGTAATGATATATATTGTAGTTTTCCGGCATCGTTTCTTGATTACCAACTGCGACGAATACGTTTTGAAGATGTTGGAATTAAACTCGGACAAGTACCCAGTTGCAACCCTTGACAGTATCAGGGCCATACACAAGAAATAGAGTTTCCACTAAACCTGCACTTTTTCTTCATTTTTGCTTTAACACTTGTGCATATTTAACAAACTGTGCATATTTTTCGCATATTGTCGATATTTGAGGGGTGACTGTTATGGTCAAAGCGATGCCTTATTCAAGTATTAATGAAATATGAACTTTTTCAGTAAATTTGATCACTGTAACTATTTCTAACTTTCGCTTTAACTTTACGAAGTGCTAAGCCTTTTCATGTGTTGCTTGTAAGTACTGTATTAACTTAATTATTGTAAGCTTATTTATAATTTCAGCCGAATTATCATGAAACTTGTGAAAATATTCTTTAAACTTGTTTTCAGTGCAGCTATTTCACATCACGAATACATACCACTTAATGGCATCATCACGATTAAAATCTCTTGCCTTAACTTAAACTAAATCTATGCTTACAGTAAGTACATAGAAAGTAACGTGTAAATAGAGGTATTCTCTTTTTCACCGGTACGTCATTATGATTTTATCACCCGTTTTGGAATCGACGTGTGAAATGGCTTGCTTGAAATCTAGCGTTTTCCAATTTGATACGCCTTAGCGTTGTTTCTAGACGCGATGTTTTACATATTACAGGTACTGGTATTATTAAGAATTGTGAAACGGTGCTTTTTTAATAAATTAGATTCTAACCACTGTAATGTTTGTTTCAGCATGGTATTGCTCTCTACGTGATTGTGATTACTTTTCCCACAATAAGGTATCTTAACCCAAAGGTTTGCTACCGTTGTTATCAGACTAGATGTAAGCGAGTCCTAACGCTGCAATAGAATCTTCACTATGGTGGACGGATTTCATTTGCAGCATCAACTTTTTCTTTCTACTGCAGAATAATAAAAAGCGTTCCCTAATGTTTCCGTCTATGTTGATTGTAAGGCTCTCGTTTTCCTCTACTTTGTTTGTTGCCATTCAGGATCCATTCTGCCATTTTCCTAATTGGTCCATCTGATTTCGTTATGGCCTATTCCCGTAACAAATTAAATCTTCCTTATACTCACCGTATTGCGCCGAAGTGTGTAACGAGTTTGCGGCTTCTTTCAAAATATATTGCAGCGGGGTCTAGCCATTGACAGCACCATGACCGGTTTAACCGGCCCGAGATTAGGGTGGAGTGAAAAAAATTTTTTTTGGAAATTCAAAAAAGTGTAGTTTCGAAATCCTGGCAAACGGTCTAAAAATAGAAAAAAATCGACTTGAGCCAGTTGCCACCTACCATGGGCTGGCTACCCCCCCAAAAATTGGTCGTGGGGGTAAAATGACCATAAAATCATGTTACTTGATAACCGCTAGTCGTAGAGACCTAATTTATATCTCAAAAGTTGCAGAATCATCATGTTTCTATGAGTGCTAAGAGGACTTTTTTGTCTATTTCAATCATAAAAAAAGTTACAGTCAAGAAACCGGTTTTTCATGCTAAAATTGCATCATAGAGAATTGTGATTCACTACTACTTAACATGAACTCTTGCAATTCGTAACTTGCTAAGAAATTTGATTTTAGGGGTATGTCGTACAACATATTACTGTAGTAATGCGAAGTGCACAACAAAAGTGAGTGCGAGGCTGGCAAACATAGATGTGTTATCAACAGTCAACACAACATAAAAACATTTTACGAAAATTGCATTTTAGTGTCAAACTTTTTTAACAATTTGCGAGATCTAATTTTTGGGCGAATAAGTCCGTCTCTTCTTTCAAATCCAGTGACTTGTGCTGATGCTTCCGTTACCAATTTGACATGCCTTTCGACAGTTTGATTGTGGCATGGATGGTGTAAAATTAAGGTTTTCATTCGACAGTCTTCAATTTCAGAATCGGACAAATGTCTAATAGCTGGAGGTTGTTGCTGACAAATTTCCAAATCAGCCAACTCATAGTATGTGTCTGCTTCCAAGTTTAAAGTAGGAAGGTGAAATAAACGAACTGAGGTGTCGTTCTTGCGAAGTGAAAGAACGTGATTCACGCCCTTGTCTCGAACAGCTTGATCGTCATCTCCTAACATTGCGATCAAAATGCTTTCTGGATGGCCAAAATATCCATTTCTTTGAACAACATTTTGAGCTACTTGTCGAAGATCTTGATTTGTCAGACTGTTAATTCTTTTGATCAAGTTGAAAAAAACTTTAGAACCATGTGTTAGTTGGTTGTATAACTTGATTTCAAACCAAGTGGGAAAATAAACAGTTAAACAAAAGTTAACTAAAATTTCCAAGTTCTGAGGTGGTTCATCAAGTGACACGTAATACCGCAAATTCTACAACCCAAAGTCAACCATCTTGAATGCACCACTGGGCCAACTTCCAAATATTGTAGATCATCATCACAATTACCAGTTATAATTGCCAAACAGATTATGTAAGCGTAGTATTGATCTGTACTCAGGTCATCAATGACATGAGGTGGAAGTTTTGGAAAAGAAGAAATAGGGACGAACACTTGCTTAAACTGAGTAACTGGCCAACTTGATACAGGACCCTGTATTTTTTTACCTATTGGTCCGGCAAATGTATCTGGACCACTTGTTGCCCCATCCAAAGCAGCAAGGAAAGTTCATTTGTGTGTAGTAAACACACAACCCACTGAAGAGGTCTGTGTAATAATTCTTCTAAACTTCGAATGCATCCATTGTGTTTGCCGGTCATAGAAGCAGTACCGTCAGTGCCAACAATTGCAAGCTTGCCTTCCAATTCCGTACCAATGACAGAATCAAACAACTTTTGGGCAATTGTTCTACCTTTGCCATCTTCAGGAGAAAAGTGAGTAAGGTAATAACTTCCTGGCTCACCAACTACTGTATAATGTTCTTCCAGTTGAACAGACCGATAATGCTTCTCATTTGGACCTTGTGCAACAATTTGGGTTGCATCTTTGCGGCCATCCAAATACACTGCGTTCACCAATCCAAAGTTTTGTTGCTCTTCGCTCCGGATTTCGTTTCGGCATCTTTCACGCTCTCTTCGTAGTTTACTACGATCAATGATGCGTGTTTTATCATCTTCAGTAACTAAACCAACATCCACTAGGACACTGTTAGCAACTGCAGCAGCTGCTCTATCCGATAGCTGGTAGCGTTCACAAATTCTGGCAAGGTTTGGCCATTTTTTGCGATTTTGAATGGATGGATTTGGCATTTCCGCTAAGAACTGAGAAACTGCAGATGATTGTGATGTGTCTGTGCTTGTTGATGCCAAAGATTCTGACTCCGAGACATAATCAGTAGTTGACAGAGTAATAGTTTCATTTTGGCATTGTGAACTTGGGGCATTGACATGTGATTCTGAACGTCGTATAAATTTTTGGTAGATGAGGTCAAAGGCAAAGCTACATCTAAACATTTTCCAATACGCCAACTCTTTTGATCTTCATAAAATACAAAATCTTCATCAGTCATTCGCAACTTGTGGTCTTTTTCCAAACGTCTTCGTTCTTCATTGTCATTGCAAAACACGTCGAACAACTTATCTATATCTGACAAGAACTCCGCTTCTTTTTCCAAAAAAGATGCTCCACGTTTTTTCTTGGGATACCGATCAAGTTTGCTGAAAGCTACCACCAGTGCCTGTACTTTTTTAGATACAGTTAAGTAATGTAATGGATAAACATTACACCACACCCATCTGTCATGTATTTCTTTAGCAACATCATTTGCAACGTCCACAGTTCTAAAATTTTTGAATTGGATGATCCTCTCTAACACTTGACATTTGGTGGGTAGTATACCGGATGGAAAGCTTTTACTTCCAGTGAAAGTGTATCCACTATGTAAAACTTTAACGTTGCTTGCACTTCGCCTGGTTGTCATAGCTATAAACTACGGTGGTTATCAAGTTATTTCATTAATAGTACTAAGCACCTAATTACTTATCTACAAAGAAAAAAATCTTCAAAAATTTGTAAGGATTAAGTAGACGTAAGCCTACGTCTACCTAATCCTTAAAAAAAGCTATGTTACACCTGCCAAAACTAGTTTTTTGACTGTAACTTTTTTATGATTGAAATAGACAAAAAAGTCCTCTTAGCACTCATAGAAACATGATGATTCTGCAACTTTTGAGATATAAATCAGGTCTCTACGACTAGCGGTTATCAAGTAACATGATTTTATGGCCATTTTACCCCCGCTACAATTTTGGGGGGGGGTAGCCAGCCCATGGTAGGCGGCAACTGGCTCAAGTCGATTTTTTTCTATTTTTAGACCATTTGCCAGGATTTCCAAACTACACTTTTTTGAATTTCCAAAAAATTTTTTTCACTCCACCCTACCCGAGATTTAAACCATAGACCTCGTTTTTAGGACAACTTTTTACGACGACCCTGATCGCATGATCTGGGTTCAAACCATTACCCTGGCCACGTTGTTGCGTACTTGGATAAGATGCTTTACGATGATTGTTACCTGCTTAGTGGCGTCGAACAAGCAGCAAATTCAGTGGAAAAGAATTCGAAGAAATCCCACAATGGGTCACTGGAAACTCTTGTTCTCCTATCATGAAGTATTTACCGCAATTAAGTTTTTGCGAATCACCCAATGTTAGCTTCTCATGCGGTCAGATATCTACAGACATACCTGTGCTGTCAGATTACAGGAGAATAAATATGCACAACAAACAACAGTGTATTTTTAACTGCAACAGAAACAAACGCGTAATTACCGCTCGACCAGTGATATCCTAGTCCTAGAGCAAATTAGGTTCCGGTAGGGACATGGTGAACATTTTGTGATATACGGAATACGAGTTACCCGGCATTTCAAATTCCAGTAATATTCAATTAGCGTCATTTTTGTTTAAAAAGATATTCCGTAAATAAAAAATATACTAAGTTACATAATGAAGTGAAGCAACAAAATTACAGAACCATCTTTCTGATGTGAGGTTGAAAATCAAGAAAAGCACTACCAGATATGCCATCGACTGAGAAATCAATCAATCAAAATACCGTAATTAAAATTTAAGTATATCACATTGTTCTCAAAAAATTGAACCATGAGGCTGGGATTCTCGGAAACTGAATTTGATGCGCAAATTCTGAGCATGTAATGCAGTTGTAACCTTTTTTTTGCTTAAAAGACCGTGATAAAGACAATTTCCAGAGTAAGCTAAGCGGGAGTACAGTGGCACTTTCTGCACCTAGTGCTAGTAAAAAAGTAGCGGTTAGGAGGCAACAGCCCTCTGCTTGCCCCGCAGTGTCGGCTGTGGATAGAAAATGTAGCTTGGTGTCGGATAATTTAATTTTCACTCTGGATATTTGTTGTTGACCAACTAATTGTGGATGCTACTACATGGAACTTCGGTCTTCTCTAAATAGATGCTACTAAATGGAACTTCTGTCTCCATTCTGAATTGATTTGGGACGCATTGTTGATGGAATGTACTAAGTATGATATTATACATTTGGTATGATGAACAATTATTGTTTATTTTTTTCTTTTTTTTACGTTTTTTTACCGTGGCACAATTGTGCTGGACCGGCACATTATTATTATTATTAAATAGAATAGCGAAGCTTGTAATATTGTGGCTGGGTGTTGGGAACGGGAAACAATCCATAGTGGTGGCAAACGGACGGACCATGGACTCTTTATTAGCAGGCTAGAAACCTACAGTTTTATCTTTTTTTCTTGACGTTTCACTCGTTCTACGAATACGTATGTCCATTGTCCAATTAAATCAGTCGAATACGCACGGTGCTGTCGTCAGAGCATCATCATCATCATCATCATATTTATTTATTTATTTACCAAGTGACGTCATATCACAAGAAAAAACTGCAACTTCCTCTAGGTCTATCACCAAAGCATCGAAATATGCAATTCCTTTAAAACCAAACACACAAAACTTGCAGAGTCAAAGCGATATTTAGTCACTTGGTGAGGAGACAGCGAAGGACCGAAAGGTCATCAATAAACGAAGTGATAAGCAAACGAAGTGATGGGCCCTAGCCAAAAGTGGGGGGGGGGGCACTAAAATTTACAAATAAAAACTGATTTTTAGATCTTGTACGTCTACAATTAACATAAGGCCGGCAGTGTTTCTCAGCTCGTTTCGCCTGCGGCCCATAATTGCTTGAAAAATCTACTTGCAGCAGTGAATGCTACCAGACGTGCAACCAGGATTTTGCTAAGAAGGGTGAACCAAAAGTAAAATTTTTTTGCACAAAAACTGCCTGATTTAGCCCCCGTGCTGAACAAACTGATGCAACTCAAGCGTGTCACAGACGGGCATACTCAGTAAATATTTAGTGACAGTGGACGGGGGCATGTAGGCAGAGCCTCCAGCCGCCAGGCAATTTTTGCAATTTTGCAGCAATAAATAGCAACTTTAACGCCATTTTAATTCCATTTTGCAATTTTTGAAGCCAAAATAATTTTTGAAATTATTTTGAGAAAACCAAAATGGGGGGACAAGCAGCCGTTGGGGGGGGTACGGCCCCCCCGTAACGAAGCCACTGAATAAGCGTAATCGCAAAAAACTTTCACAACCAGAGCAAATTTTTTTTCAATACTCTTCCCTTTTTCTTCCCGCCTGTGTTTCTAGTCTACCGTACGACCATGGTACGACCGTACTTACAAACCAGAAGAGTCATTTCATACTTCATAGTCACTAAATATTACATGTAATATTTAGCGATTATGGTCTATTGTAGCAGTCTCTGCTCCAGCCAATGACGTCAAGAAAGCAAGCAGCGAAATACCAGCAAGCATAAAATAATTGGAATCGATAGCTTCTTAAGCCTACAGATCATACAGCTTATAGGCTGCGCAGTCGAGCCGGTTAACCGCAACTGGAGTGCTCCTTTTGAATCACAACACTCTGGAGTCTGGACGACAGCAACAATAAAATTTCGCACCCATCATCGTTCATGTAAACATATTTCAGTTCCACAAATTTTCCACATTCGAAAAAAGTTCAAGTCTTGCAGTCCTACTCCTAGCCTATCTCTTACCAGTGAGATATAGTGTTGCGAAATGGTAAGCTTGTCAGTTCACAACCACCCGTAGGCATATAGGCTATTACGTTGAACAGCATTAAGACTGGAAACTAGCTACAGAACAGGTCGATCTGTACAGGGCACATTACAGGTGAAAAAACAAACAATAAAGACATGCAGGTCACCGTGACTTTTAGTTTTACTGACAGTGACATAGACTTAGGAACAGGATAACGGTAGGTTTACAATTAACAGTTAAGAATTAGAAATCTTGTCTAGATCTTTGCATGTATACCATGATTTTGATGCAGAGCAGCTTTCAAATTTTACCCTATCTGATCATGGTCTGATGACTGATGGTTAGGTTATCGGTAGTTAAGCCTCTCTGATCACTGCTGCTTATTTGCGGTGTGGTACTGCCACTGGTTTGCATTTGCAATTCAGAATTCCTTGCACTGACTGCTGATCTCACTTAGTCAGTAGGATGCAAACCAGAAACTTTACAAAGGTTACTGTCAGACTGGTACCGGTCTGGCAGTCTGGTTAGAAGCTGTTGAGTTAATGTAAGGTAAGAATTACAAATTTTAGTTAATATAATATTTATAACGGTACTAGTGGACCTAAAGTAAAGCATGACTCATGAGCACTACAATATGTCCACTAACAGACTAAAGTTTATTAAAGTAGCTTACCGGTATCTACCATTCTAGAAATATTTTGTTCAAAAATTTCTGGAAACTTCTAAGCAGGTGCTGATTCCTCCAAGGATGAAGTAGACATTGCATTTGCAATGAAAAGTTTGTAGATCATCCAATATCGGTAGCAATTAATAATGATCTGATGATGTTTGGTAAATAACAACAGACAAGGAAGTGGCTTGTAAGAGAATGCGAGACAAAGAGTGAACTCTTATTCTGTATTTGCTCATTTAGTTTTTTTTTATTTTTTGAATTATCCTTAGGGTTTGGGTTAGAATTAATGTTATGATTAGAGCTAAGGTTAGAGTTTGGGTTAGGTTTAGGGTTGGGATTAGGGCTGTAGAATAGCAATTTTCTTATTCTTACAAAACGTAACAGCAGCCTCTGCCAAACAACAAAGAGCATGTAATGAACCTCCTGTACTGGAGTGGTAGGGTTAACTCTGGTAATTCCCAACAAAATTCTGCTATTTTCCTTCTTTCTTCTCTCTTCCAGTTCTACAATCATTTCCAGTTTCCAAAAATATTGCTTTCATTTGTGCATTTCAGTAGTGGAGTTTAATAGCTTATTCTCACACTGAGTCAAAAAAAAAATTTACCGGTAAGGACTGGATAAAAAAATTAGTCTGAATAGACATGTGCGGAATTACCCTTGTAACATGGAAGGCAGAAAGGGTAGGCCTAATCCAGGACATCTACATTTTGAAAAGACAAAAGTGTAAAATTGATACTTCTTGATAACAGACTTACAAAAAATTTAAACTAGAATAATCTGCTCAGAAGTATAGCCTAGTTGGGTAATTTTTAGGAAGTTTTAATACACTCCGCTCGACATCTGTTCTTATTTACCGGTAGTTACTATGCCATATTGCCATGTCGATCAACATGGTTAAGCCTAAGCCATGTTGATTAAGATTTTCTTTTCAACACCGTTACCATGGTTGACTTGAATCGCTAATAAAAATCGTTACTTTGCAAATGCACTTAAATTGGTAGCTGTCTTAAATTAATATTCACTTCGAAATTATCACATAGTCGGGGTTGTGGTTAGTTTTGTGCCATGCTGTTGCCAGATTTATGATTTTATCCGCGATTTTCTGCTGTGAATTTGGGATAGTCTATATTGATGGCAGTCTATAACTTTTTAATGCAGAGGCCTTTCAGAAATACTCGACAGCAATGCAAGGTTTTTATTATTTCTCCCAAGCTATCCTCTAAATTTGTTTTTTCTTTTATCATACAATCATTTTTATTCCCAAACTCTTTCTCATACAGCTTTTTGGAGTCAGATTTGAACACGAAGTAGGAATGGATTTAAGTTTTTTCCTTAAAAAAATTGGAATTATGAAAAAATGAACTCAGTAGGAGTCTGGGCCCGTATAACACAAATTTCCTATTTCACATTCTTAATAAGAATTTTTAAAGAGATGCTACCGAACAAGATACTCATTAAAAGCAAGAGGTTATTTTTACTCATGCATCTAAAGCTCTGAGAGCTGGTTAACGTCATTTTTGCTCGCTAAGTTGCTTGGATCGATTGTGAGATATAACTCAAGTAAAAAAACGTCACATTTTTCTTGCCAACATAATAAAGATTTTGAAGCACTCAAGCGTGCGAGAAATCTTTTTTGGTTCTAACTGAAGCGAATTTTTGCTGAAAATTATTTAATATCATCGCCATCTTTGCTATGGGACTATTTAGAGAAAAGCGAATTGCATGAGAATTTTTTGCTGTTGCGACTGATGAAGAAATATTGAGTAGCGCCAGTTGATAAAAATAGCAATTCACTCTTTTTATAAGAACAAGTTTCTAAAAGCACGAGGCTCATTTTTGCTCAAAATTTAAGAACAATAAAAACAATGCTGGCCTTGGCAGCAAAATAAACCAAAACCAATTGAAAAAAAAAAATTCAAATCAATGAAAGAAACTAAATTTGGTGCTCATTCAAAACGATAGTGCTTTTTTTGTGTTTGCAAGGAAAATTTCTATTATTCCAAGATTATGGAGCATTGTTGCTCTGTGCAAGCATTGTTAAGAAATATTTTTGGCAATTGTTCAACTTGAAAAAAGCGTGCTTTTTCTCTTTTGCAATTTAAAGATGCTGCAAAGGCAGGAAAAAAAGCCTTCACTTAAGCAGACAGAGCAATAGGAATTAAACAGTGTTACAAACATATCCACTAAAATTGACATCAATGCCCTCAAAATTTTTAAAAAATCAAGAACAAATGAGGCTGAAAATCTGCAAAAAATTAAAAACAGATCGTCTTGACTCAACATTTATCCGTTCTGAAAAAGAGGAGTATGCTTCGACTTGTTCACTTTTGAAAAACTTTGAAACCAAAAGATACTGTTAACATATACGTTTTCGTACCAACAACCTCAATGGTGCTGTACATCATTTAAAAAGTTTTAGTATGAAAAAAGTTGTTCTTTTTTAGCATTAATCCAAAAATATAATTAAATTCTGTCCTTCATTAACTATTATCAGACGAGGAATTTGCAAGAAGGGATGTACCGATACCAAAATTTTTGCCGATGTCAATTTTTGTGAAAATGCTCATTCCGATTCTTTAACTTTTACATACAGACATAACTGCTTAATCGCATACCTAGTTTGCCAGACATTTTTATGCGATTATTCGATATATGCATTTAAGCGATATGCTCTAGAAAAAGTATTTTATCGTAAACAGACGTTGTTCTAGGGATTGCGTATTAGCCAAGTGGGGCATGAAGCGCTATATACTTGTCTAAAATAACACTACAGCAATTCTTTACAAAACACTGTGTATTGCCAGCAGTCGCATAAATAGCGCGACTTCAAGTTACTGTAATGCACTTACGCTGCAAACAACTGCGATAAAATATTGTATTGATCTCAACAAAAGTCTTTATTGCATCACAACTACTTTGATCAGAGCACGACGGCTTTTTTATTTGCTTCAGCACAGCATAATAACGAAAGAAAGTGATCGGAAAAGGCCGCTTGCTGTTTCAGACATTACCTTATTTTATTGCTTTACAGTACTTCATGCGATGCGGTTGTTTACGTCTTTTCGGCCTGCCTTTGAAAATGTGGACTTTGCCTCGATAGAACGCTGTGCTTCGTTATCGATAATTTCCTGAGGAAAATTGCATTAAACCGAACAAAGGTAGCAATTAGATCAATAAAGCTTATGTTATAATCCGATTTATTCCTTTAAACAGGTGTTTTTACTTAATGTTAGATAGGATTTGGTTTGAGATTTCAGATTTGTATGCAATAAAATGATATATGCGTTTAAGCGGAATGCAATTAACTGATTTCGTATGTATATGCTGGACAAAGTTATTTTAAATGAAGCGATTTTACATTTAAGTGACGCTTTGCAGACAAGCAAGTGTTAACACTAAAAGCAAAATCAAGCTAAAAACTATTGGCTGCACCATTAAAAAATAACTAACTGTATGTCGCTGACATCATTTAACCAATGCGGTAATATCCTTTAATGGCATTTGGTAGCTTAGTGTCATGCCAGTCAAAGCACTTGTGTGTGGCAGCAGCATTATTTATATACTGGTAACATTTTTACAGCAGCTTCCAGAAGTGGGCACAAAAAACACTACACCAAAAGCGCAGCACAACAAAGCGCAATGATCCATTCAACCATAAAAGTGCAGCACAACTTCTTCAATGAACTTTTTGATTCAGTTGAAGCTCAACATAATTCTGCAATCGCGGAACAGCATTTTCATACCAAATTAAAGTGCAACCTAACTTCCGCCATTGAAATTTTACAACACAATGCAAATGCCAGAGTTTTTGCGATGTTAGACTGAAAAACAGAATAAACGATTTTGTTAAAGAAGGTTGACATTTATGATCAATATTTTGATGGAAATTAAACAAAATTAAGTTCAATGTATAGAATTGTGCTATTAGCCGCAAAAAAAAGGAAGCGCAGCGCAATTAAAGCCCAACAAATTTTAAAGACTTTAGTCCGCAATGCAACTTCCACAATGTTTCGAAATAAAAAATTAAAGCGCTACGCAACTTCTGCATTTGCGGAGGTTGCAAAAGTTGTGCTTTGCTCTTCTACTTGTGCTTATTCACCTCAGGCAGCTTTAGACCTACATGTGTTTCATTTTCAAGCTTGCTGTTTGCTGCATTCAAAACCACAGCAGTTGTTTGGTAATCAATAGCTTTGTTCAAAGAATTGTGTGATGCAATAAACTTTTTTGTTTAATGGTTTACGTGCCATGTGGTCTAAAGGCTACCAGGACAGAAGTCCAGGGAAGAGCCACCAGAATAGCGACTACCTAAAAACAAGCATTGGGAAAAAGTTGTCTTCTCGTTGGAATCAAACCTGCAGACTTTGGATTACCGGTCCACTTGAGCTAGAGAAGACATCTCCTCGCGTGCTTAATTTTGGCTATTTAAACCCAGCAACTTGCTTGTTCTATGATTTTAATATACCAGTATTTTCTGGCTATTAAGCTGACTCGTCAAATAAGCTGAGACCAACTTTTAGCTCTTAAAATGAAGGTTTTACCATATTACCGCCTAATAAGCCGAGGCAGAAATTTTGATCAGCGAGGCGCAGCACCAGATTAATCCAGCACCCAGCATTACAAAATTTTTTGCCAATTTGAAGCAGAAAACGCAAATTTTATCGGTTTTAATCGCACATGCAAAGACGGTACCGATATTGCAAAGTGCAAAATATGGTAGTGCAAAGTGTAAATAGGGAGTACAAAGTGCAAAATAGTGCAAAGTACTGTGAATTGAAGGGCAATGACATTTTAATCTCTGGTATTGTCTGGTTCTTGCTGTATCCGCCAAATAAGCCGACCCCAGAAAATTAGTTAAAAAAATTAGGTGCAGAAAATCGGCTTATTAGCCGGAAAGTACGTTAAGCCATCTGGCCTAAAGGCCACCATCATGGAAACCTAGGGAAGAGCCACCAGAACAGTGACTACCCAACAACAAGCTATTTGAAAAAGTTGTCTTCTCTCAGGAATCAAACCTGCAGCCATTGGATTACCTTTTACAGAGCAGAGTGGACCAGTAATGCGAAGGCTGCAGGTTCGATTCCTGTGGGAAGACAACTTTTTGGCATTGCTTGTTTTTAGGTAGTCAACGTTCTGGTGGCTCTTACCTCGGCTTTGGCGCTGGCAGCCTTTAGGCCAGATGGCACGTAAACGATTAAACATTAATACTCTAGCTCGCAAACATCAAAAACATCACAATTTACTTAATATTAAAAACTTTTTTTTTACAATCGTGTTGCACAATATGCAATTGAGCAAAACAATAAGTAAAAAAAAAAATGAAACAATAAGCAAAAAAACTTTGTTTGGTGTAAAAAGAAAATTGTTTCTGTCTGGTAGAAAATACAAATGTAAAATGATCTGATCGGAAAAAATTAGCAATATTATTATGTTCAAAGAATCAGCAAGTATCGACCGTATTTTACCAATGGCTAGTTGTAGAGTTTGCAAGAAATTGCTGGTACTTGCTGATTAATCGGCACATCCTCATTTGCAAGCTTAGAATAATAACACATGGCCCATTGCATCTTTTTCCCTAGCAATTGCAGTACATACAGTACAATTGAACCAGTGGCGTAGCATTTTGATGATGTCATTGGTTATCAGGTAGTAAAATAGAAAAGCAACTTATACTGCCAGATGTCTAGTATTGCAACTTGGCCTCCTTTCCTCAGTACACATTTCTGTGTACAAGTATATGCAAGTCTTTCTTGTGTTACTGTACCGTTGACTGGGGTGTCTTTGCACAGGTAGGTGAATTTACACAAAAACTTAAAAAAATTTTTTTCCAGCAATAAACAAATAGAAAAGTGTACAAAATTTATTTTATCTATGATTGTCAATGCTTTATGTTAGTAACAATTGAATTTGTATTGCAGATTGCCTATCTAATGCTAACATTATTAATAGTGTGGCTTGAAAACAACTAAAAAAGTGTCAAAAAATACATGGTGCTGAAATTGCCTATCTCAAACTGATGTTCACATGTATAAAGTTTTCTTGCATTCTCTATGGCTAAGGTTATTGCTTTAACTCTGTTTATGTTTGAATTGCAATTAGATCAGAGTAAAGTCTTACCAGATAAAATAACTTTTTTATGCTGGTCATATGGTTTTTGGTTTTGTGGGGTGACTTTACACATCAAAATTAACTAGGGTGAATTTGCACATACAGCCAAACAGTAAGATATAAGAGTGAAAAAGATGTTATGGATTGTAGATGTTGAGTATGATCTACTTTACTCCAGCAGCAGCATAGCTCAGTCAGTACGGTACCAGTATGTTGACTGAGAAGTTGCTCACTAGTTCAAAGCTTGCACTGGGCATATTGTCATTTTGCTCTTGGAAAAGACACTTAACACTAATTTCCTGATTTGTTCAAGCAGCCTACCCTTTGAGGTTGCCCAGTCAGACTGAAGACTTGCAAGCAGAACCTGTACAACGCAGAAAGAGTGATCTGCGTCTGGCTGGTTGAATGGCACAGGTCACCTGGTTCATACAAAAACCAACCAATCTACTGAACCGATACTATTGATAGTTTGTTTTTTCTCAGGTTGCCTATTCAGTTACTTTAGGTTAAGCGTTTAACCTACTTTTAAGCATTCTTATAGCAATAGTGCATATTAATTGATTAATATAAAATGGTGCATATTAATTGATAATGTAAAATGGCGTAATTAACCTCAAATGAATCTGACTGTGTTATACATTGGTTTTGAATGTTGTAAATATGATTTTCTTATTATCAGCTTTGCTTATGTACCTTGTAAAGTTAATGCAAAAATGTTGTGTAAAGTCACCCCAACCTGGGGTGACTTTGCACAGAACAAACTTTTTTTAAAAAATGGTCGGCATATGAACAACAATAAAAATCAATGTTGTATGTATAGATAGCCTTTACATGTCGCACCATAATACAGCAATTGCCAAACCTTTATCATAACTAAGTAACTTGTATGAGATACAGATGTATCAAAATTGTGCAAAGTCACCCTGGTCGACGGTACTACAGACAGTGACAGGTCAAGTAGTTTATAATAAATGTACCAACCCAGTACCATACTGGTACTAGGCTAACAGTAAAGTAGGCCCAATAACATTGAGGTAAAAACATTAATTGTAGAACTAAGCTGAGCCAACTTGCTGAATTTAAATTCATAGCCTACTTTCATGGCCTTTTTTCATGTCATTATAACGTACGGTAGCCTGGCAACCATTTGCGATGCTACTTGTATGCAATATTAAGCAGGCTGGTAGGCATTAGGCTGGTCCAATGCAAGTATGGTTAAACCTGGCCTTGTTTAGTTTATTTGACTACCAGTTAAGCACAAACAAAACAGCGAAACAACCTACCGGTAATTTATTAATAGTCTGAAGATCTTTCTTGCAAACTCTACAACTAGCCTAGGCCTACTAAGTAGTAACTTGTCTAACTGCTGGTAACTTTCTGTTTAAATGGATTTCACATCTTGCTCTCACTTTTGTAGTTCAAAGTAACTTGGGGAATGGAACATGCGTGGTTAAATAAACAAAGATTCCTGTGACGCACTCATTTTCAGAAATTTTTATTTTGATTATTACACTTATAGGTTTGGGTTAGGGTTTAGGTTAGGCTTTGGGTTAGGGCTAGGATTAGGGTTATGGGTTAGGGTTAGTCGTTTTAAGCTTTATTTCAAAATGTCTATGCGAATGGATCATTCGCCAAGCCTCTTCCTTTATAGTCCTACGTTTAGCTTAAATAGTGTGGACAGTGCTGTATCAAAAACTCATTCTGACTCACATTACCTAATGCTAATACCTTCCGGCTATCAGTTAAGTATCATGGCGTGGTTTTGCTGCTGAGTTATTTGCTTTTAGCATATCGCTAAATTACACATAAAATAAATGGCATTACGCATGCAATATTTAAAATTGCATGTCTTGGTGCATAGTCTGTGGCCTGTTTTAAACTAATTTACTGTTACAAATCTAAAATGAAAATAAAGACTAGATTTTGCGAAAACAAGGAATTAGATGTATAAAAGGACTTTTGCAGCTAACAATGTGCCAATATAAGTTTTCAAACCTATTTAATTTTCTTCGTAATTTAATCAAAACATAGCTATCTCTTGACCTGTTGATTGCAGCTTAAAAATTGTGTGCGTATTGCCATTATTTTTTATAATTTAGCGATACCAAATGCTGAAAGTAGGCTAAAACTGAAATCAAAGAATTAATCACGACCAGTTATTGCTACTTTGACTTGAAAGTTAATGCCTGTAACTGCTGGCAACTTAGTTTGATTTTGTTTTAAATTTTTCCCTTTACTTGCAACAGCGCAGTTAGGGGGGAGGGATTAGGGGAACCAGTTTCCCCCTTTTGAAAAAATTATTTGAAAGATAAAATGACAAGAAACTAATTTAAAAATGCTCAACTCAAGTGTAATTCTACGCTGAGTTGCAAATAAGCAGCGTCAAAAATTTTGCAGTTTTTGAAAAATTTTTTCGAGGTCATTAGCTTCTCTATCTATAAAAAATTTCAGCCGTCTATTTTGTCTAATTTCCGAGATATTTGGGTTGAAAAAATGATTGCAGCAAAAAGGCCAAGTGAATCTTAGTTAACGTAACAATGAAAATGAGGTACAATCAAAAAATCAATTTAGTTGTGATGTTTTCGACGTTTTGCTTTTGACGTTTGAAATACAAAAAATCAATCTTGGTGAATATGATTGAAAAAGTTATTAAATATAACATTAATGTAATTATTAATTATTACATAACATTAATGTAACAATTATGCAAAAAAACTTGATTTTATTGAAACAAGAATTTAGCCGCAATGTCTTTTTGCAACACAGGGTAGAAACAAAACCCAGGAAGTTGGAATGCTTGTATAGTCAGTATTTATATATTTATTGAAAATGTTCGATCATTGCATAGTTCGTATCATGCTGTCTTGGAATGATAATGTCTCGTTAGCATACCACATTGCTTTTGTGGGAGAACGAAACAAGGCAGAAAGCAGCACAATTTTGCACAAAACAATGCGATCCATTTTGTTTGAAAACTCATCATTTTCCAAAAAGTAGAATTGCTATCATTGAAATTGATTTTTTAGTATACTGTATTGAGTCCATTTTACCGATTAGGCGTATTTATGCGAATAAATATATGCATGCCATGTTGTTGGATGCATTTGCCTGTTTTTCTTTTTTTTAGCGTTTACACTGAAAAAGATATCAGACATAACTGGACTAAATCATCTTGTGTCGGCCTACATTTAGACCAACAGCCTAAAGAGCTCGTTTACCTAAAAACGGCGGAATCAATATAATATTGCGTAAAAAGTTTTTGCAATTTAGCAAAAGCGTAACTACCATGTCAGATGTCAGCTTGATCCTTTAATTTTATTTTCAGCTGGGGTTGAGGTAACGGGCGATCGGCTGGTTTGACTTAATCTTACAACTTCAAACTAAACAATGTCAAATGTTTATTACAGTCAATAGTACGCTAATTTAGGTTTAGGAAATCTTTTTTCATCAATTTCTATGTCCATGTATTACACCATATAGCTGTGTTGATTTGTAACAGTGTTCTCATCTACCAGAGCAGGGAGTCCGACAACGTTGTTCAAATTGTATCCAAGTGTAAGCTTGAGTGTGCTTGTTGCACGCAAAAAGTCGCGCAGACGCCGCTTGCCTATTCCCGACCTACACTGTGCCTAAAATCATGAGCGCAAAAATTTGTCTTTAGTTTATTTTAAACTGAAATTTGGTTTGCCCCGTGTATCGCTTAACCAGTGTACAAGCAGTCAGTTGTTTCAAACAAATTAACAACACGTCCTTACGTTTGCAATTTTGTGCACACTGCAGGTCGGGCTTAAAAATTCTCTCTGGAAGCATTCTATGCAGTTTTCGGCACAAACCAACTTTTGTTTGCGGGCGTGCTGCATAAATAAACCCATTGTACTTAATTATGACCATTTTTCCCCAAATGCCGCATTCAGATTCGCATTATTTGATTGAGACAATTACCAGCACGTAAAGAATGATATATGGCTTCCTCATTATTCTTACTTAATGCTTAGATCCTTATTTCTTACCAGCGATAATAATAATGCTACAGTAATCAATTATTGTCACAAAACTTTGCATTGGCAAACCGCAATACAGCGCATTTTTTTTCTGTTTGAAGATAGCAAGCAGTATGTGGTGTCCATTTTTTCAAAAACCAATCATTTTGTGTGTAGGTGGGTGTTGTTCAAAGGTTTTTGCAAATTGTACATCTCATTTGTTCATAACTTGTTACAATATACTATATTTAAAAGTTGAAATACCGAATACTCCGGCATATAAGATTACCCTTAAAGTGCAAAAAAACCACACTTAAAAATTGGGGTCGTCTTATACAACCAATATAAAAGTCATATCTTAATTTTCACATGAAGATTTTTTTATATGAAAAATGCATGGGTGCATAAAAATAAAGAATGTGCAGAAAAAGTATTTTTATTTAACATTATCAATAGCGTATTTTTCGGCTAATAAGTTGATTTTCTGGACTTAATTTTTTAACCTAATTTTCTAACACTACACTATTTTGCACTTTGTACTACCGTATTTTGCACTTTGCGCTATCAGTATTGTATTTGCATGTGCGATTAAAACAGACAAAATTTGCATTTTCTGCTTCAAATTGGCAAAAAATTTTGTAATGCCGAGTGTCGATTTAATCTGGCGCTGCTTCGCGCAAATTAAATTTTCTTTAAAAAAGTGTGTGTTGACTTGTAACAAATGTAACTCTTGCAAGAAAAACATGCAAGAATTTAGCGGTTGTCTTATACAAGCGATATATGATAAATGTAGGGTCGTACAAAGTAGAATAATGCAGTATTCTAGAATAATTCTAGAATAGACATTTCGAATCTAGAATTTCGAATCCTATTCTAGAATAACTCATGGCCAACTGTGACAATACAGTTTTATTGCAAAAATTAAAAAAACACAATCCTGACTCCTGAGTAAGTCAGACAACTGTCACTTCTTGAGTGCGTGCCCGCTTGTTTGAGTGCAATGCACTATCAATGAAATGCGACTAGACAGTGAGGTTGCTTCAAATTGCATAATACATACCTCTCTTTGCGCTTTGGCAGCCCTTTCAAAGATTTTTTTCGAATCCAATTATCCGATATAAAATGCGTTTTGAGATTTGTTTCGCCGGAGATTCGAATCTCAAGGATTCGAAATTCTACTTTGTACAACCCTAGATAAATGTTTGAAATTTTATCCAAATTTTGTATCTTGTCTTATCTGACAGTCATCTTATACCCAAAAAAATATGGTAGTATTATACAGCTTGTCTGCATATTAACAGCAATCTGTGACTTTCTCGTATCATCTATGTTAAGAAAACTCATTTCTTGCATCCGCTGTTACATCATTAAATAAAATAAAATTGTAAAATCAGGTGAAACCACTTTTATTCGCTTTCATTTGTTTATTTATTTGTTATGCTTTTGCTGCATAAACGACAGCAGGATTCTTGCCGCTAAACCTTTTTAATTTGTTACAATATGCCTAAATGAAAACTTTCTGATTTGCATAAGCTTTAATCATAACAAAAAAAATTATTCCCCCTAACTTTTTTTAATTTCTGGCTGCGCTGGTGTGTACTTGTTTAAATTATTACAATTTTTTTGGCTAACTGACTAGGCATGCAGTGCATGTGTTGCATGCATGGATTGGAGAATTTGCCCCTGGCTTGAACACATTATTGTGAAGTAGAAATGCATCTGATGTTACTATGAGATATTTATTACGTATTAATGCAGGTTATGAACATCTCACAAAGAAATCCAAGCCTGCTGCATCTTGGGTGAGACTGTTCGAAAATAGCAGATTGTGTATGATTTTTTTGTTAGTTAGTGCCTTTTAATGAGCAAGAATGGTCTTTACGAGGTCGCTAATACGTTTTGTCATATTGGCCCTGGTTTGCTGAGAATACAGGTTTTGAGAGCGTATTCGGTTACAATATAGCACAAATTAGTACTGGTATCCAACCTATATGATCTATAAACGAAAGTAGAGAGCAACTATGCAGAATTGTTTTATCGCACACAAAATGACTAGGCAATTATTTAATTACTGAAATAATATTCTACAGTGATATAGGTAATACAAAAGTATAATAATTGCGAGTTGGCTTTCATGTTTGAAATTACCCTAGGATGTCCGGAATTTTCCCTGTTCAGATTTACCCCAGTTAACCCTAGTCCATTACAACAGAGAATAGCAAGCTTCTGTTAAATGTGGACTGAAGGCTTAGTCAATGAGATATGTATCTGTTTTGCCTAGTTAGGGCAATTGTATCAGATTAGATTGTTGTTCACTCCATCCTTCTTGACCCAGCCTTTCCAAAACTATTCTGCTTCAAATAAACACGGCGCTGGGTCCTCTCTGTTCATAAATTTTATTGGCAATCCTGGCATTGATAACATCAGCAGCACCATCTTAGTTCTATTTTTAGGCTGCGCACAATTGGGCTATGCCACAGAGGTCTTTTAACTCATGTTTAGGTCTCTGTGGGCTACATACTACTTCATTGAAATGTCAGAGTTGCCAATAAAAATTAGTAGGGAGTCCCCTATGTGTTTGAAGTGAAATATCTCTGAAATGGTTGGTCAAAAGGATGGAGTCAGCGCCTATTTAATCTATTACAATTTTAGAAATTGTAACTAACCTTAGAAACTCCATTGATTTTGCCTTCAGTCCTTAAAGACTTTTGGTTTTATAATTATTGAAAGCACATTGTACATTGGCTTATAGGTTAGATTAGAGTAACATCGGCTAATAGACTGGTGTTAAATATAACAAGGGATTATGGTTATGGATGAACCTTATCATTATATTCCTGAAAAGAAAGATGTTTCTTTTGATGAGGGTGAAGTCTTTTATCATTTCATGCAGACATTTGCTTCTCCAAACTTGTTAAGCACCACCGAACAAGCCACTCAAACCAATGCTACAGAGTTCAATGAATCCAGGGCCTCTATTTTTCAAGTTTATGATGATGCTATGGAAACATTGGAACCAGAAGCTAAACACTTTAAGCCATACTTGCAGTGTATATTAGATTTTCATAAAAGTATTAAAAATACTCAAGATTGTCCCATCTGCATTGCTGCAAGCACAGAAGACAACTCAGATGATTTTGTTCAGTGTACTGATACTCTTGGCGTAAATAATGATGGTAGTAGTGAACCTACCATCGTAAAGCATATTTCAATGCCAAATGTAAGTAAGGGTCAAGTGCAGGAAAAAATCTGTGATGAAGCAAACAGCTCAACTTCTGTTAATGCAGTTGCAAATGATTTTGTGGTTTTAAATTCTGGACAAGATCAAAACAAAATGTGTGACGAAAAAAATTCGTCCAGCATTGAATCAAATTCTCCTCGTGAAATTATGACTGATTTACCCATTACAAGTTCTGGACAAGAACAGGAAAGAGCTGGTGTTGAAATAAAAGCATCTACTTTACCAACAATTTCTAATGCAAATGACATGTTGATTTCAAATTCGCTGCAAGGACTGGAAAATACATGCAACAAAAGGGATGCATCAATTTTAACCTCAAATTTTAATACAAATGATTTTCATATTACAAATTCAGATCAAGAACTAGAAAAAATGTCTATTGAAGAGAATTTATTAACCTTTGGTATAAATTCTCTTACTGGTGAAGCCAACTTGAGAAAAGAAACAGAAAAAACAAATAATGAAGCAGATGCATTACCTTTGGCAGCAAATTCTGTTGCAAATGATTCACCATCCCAAAATCCAGTCCAAGAGCAAGAAAAAATGTGTGTTGAAGAAGATGCATATAAATCAGCGAGAAATTCTCTCATTGATGATATAAACTTAGACAAAACATGCGATAAAACAGATGAGTCATTGTTAGCCCCAAATTCTAATACAAATGATTTGTCCAATACTAATTTCGGACAAGAACAAGAAAAAATCTGTGTTGAAGAAGATGAATTATCAACTTTAGCAACAGGTTGTGTTAATGGCATTGCAAAAGATCCAATACTTTCTTCCACTTCGCATGAGGAAGTTGTTTCAAAAATGACAACTTTTTATGATGTAACAGAAACGCAGCTTAAGCAGCATGCTAAATCCTTGGCTGAATATCATCAGTATTTAAATACTGTTCATAATTTTGAAAAGTCTTTATTTTCAGTGAAATTCAAATGACAATATTGGATTGAGTAAAACTGCATTTTATCGATATGTTTCAAAACCATGCATCAACTTCAAAGCAAAAACATTAAAACAATCAGTAACTTATTAACCAAATAGTCTTCCATCACACTGATTCTATTTTATTTGACAGTAGAAACTTACTTGTATTTCAGCTTCTGGTAACCTTTGTTCTGTTTCATATGTTTTTAATTCTTAGAAGACAACATTTTGTAGTTTTTATGTAGAAACTTTTTGAAAATTTTTAGGCTAAGAGACAATTTTTACGGCAAAGCAAAAGCATGCAAACATATTTGATGATTTGATAGAATCAGCTGTTTTCTATTTGGTTGAGGTTGGAATTTCACTTAATTTCTTGTTTTTTTATTTAAAGCCTACCTACAGATAGCTTTACCTGTTTAACATTTTGATTCTTTGTCAGTTGTGAAATTATCCATTTTACTTTGCATGAGTGGATGATGAATAGTACCTCAAAATTACTCAGATTTGTTCTGATACTTCAATCTGATGCATTGATCTGGTTTTGTCTAATTGCATATTTTTATCTAAAGATAACGATACTACTTGTTTTGATAGATTACTGCATTCTATTGAATTTAATTGATGCACTTTGTCAACCAACAAACTTCAAGTTTTGTGTTTATGAAGAAAAAGTTATAAATTTTTCTGGTTGATGCTCATTTGAACATTAGTACATTTACCCTGAATTTTCAAGATTTTCCTGATTTACTGTTTTGTATTGTTGTTGCAGGATTCATTTGTTCATTGTCACTGCCGTGTTTTTCATTGTTCTTTTTTTAGCTTCTTCATTATTTGCTATTTTGTTTCTAGAATTATGGTCAGGTACTTTCACATATTGATTTTAAATATTCTTTGAGGCTTAGAATTTATGTACAAGTAATATATGAATCAGCACCCATTTTTTTCCTGGAAACATACAATATTAGTGTAGAGCTAAAGTGATTTTCTGACCCTGCCCCTTCCTCTCAATTTGCTTCATTGTTTTATGAAACTAAGCTAAAAAGAATCCTTTGCTTTTGCTTGAATCTGAAGAATGAGCAGCATAGCAGTGACAAGAATACAACGAGAGTTAAAAGATATTAAAGTTGAGGTAATTATGAATTTTTTTTTTTAGTTTTGTTGTAAAGACACCTTAATTTTTGTTTTAGAAACAAGTTGATAGCCTTCTATTTTAAAAATCTGTCCCAAACCAGAGCTATTTCATTTTATGAAGTGACTAAATTTGATATGGACTACATCGTTTGCTATGAGCAAATAGTAGAATTCTCTTTGGTGCATAAGGTCGCAATTAAATTTGCATTTGATGGTGGAATTAACAAACAGTGGAACCCCAGTAACACGACCAGTCGACCACCATGAGGACTATAAAAAATTGGTCGTCTAATTTGGGTGGTCACGTTACCAGGATCAAATTTTTCACATCATAGTTTGAAGGGCTACTGTATTTAATCAAGCATAAAAGTACTGATTTAAATGTTATTTTGTTTGTTTATTTTGAATATTCAGGCTGTCAAGCCTGTCATTTTTTCCATTTTTTTTGGACTGTTATCATTTTATTATTATTTTTTGGATAATCTACTGCTATTTTCTACTTTTTTATCAAGTGCGTGTGTGCTTGGTATGCTCACTTTAATTTTTTTTCAGTTGTTTTGACATCTGGAATGTGTCTTTGTAAATTGCAATGATGTCAAACAGCTAAGTTGGGTATAATTTAGCTAAATTAATGTGTTTTTCTTGCACCCACTTGTAAACGGTAGAAAGCACTAAGAAAAACCAGTTCAGGGACTTAAATCAGGCGAAAACCAAAAAGTCCTGATCTAATTGAAATAGTGTTTCTACTGCAGTGTTCTTATGCAATCCTGAAAACTGGAAAAAAATTATGTAATTTTTCACGCAGGAAAATTTTTTGAAAAATATTTTTTTTAGCTTGTTAGTATAAAAAACAAATTATTTTTTTGATTTGCTTCGCTGAATCATCCCACTTTTCTTAGTAAAGCAAGTTAAAAATTTTTACATAATATGCAATCTTCTTTGCTTTATGAGAGAAATTTTATAAGAACACAAGGTTTATTTTTGCTCGAAATTTAAGAAAAAATTAAAGACCAAAGTCAGCCTCAGCTTGAAAAAATAATTATAAATGAAAGATAGTGCAACGTATTTGTAAGTAGTCAATCACTATTCAGCTGAGGTTTCTTGTGCTTGTCTGTGTTATCGTTGTTGAAATCAGAATGATCTTAACAAAAAAACAGCTTTCAACCTAGCAAGAATGAGTTTGTGTCATTTTATCCTCCAATAAAATTAAGAACAAATGAGGTTAAAAGCTTGTGAAGATTTAAAAGGGCATTCAAGTACAGTTTTTCGCTGATGAATAAAATAATGGGAAAAGCCTAAAATGTATTCTCACCAATTTTCACCAAATTTGAAGTTTCTACGTCTTCCCATTTTCAAGATATTGCAGTTCAAAGTTAACAATGATTTTCCTCTTACTCAGTGTTGCCATTTCGCTAGTACTGTGACAGAAGATTAACTTTTGGAAAGTTGGCTTAAATTTATTTGAAAAGCAGCCAATTTTGTAATTCTGACCCTTTACTTTGTTTTGACAACAACAGTGCCGAAAACACTTATTGAGAGTTACAAACATGCAGTAACTTTGAAACTTGGTAGTTGGCAACGCTGGAAAAATTTTAAGGGGAAAAGCCTTTCTTGGGGAAATCTTAATTGTCATATCTTGGGAACATAAGGTTGGTAGAAAACTGAAATTTGGTTAAGTTAGTCTTGAGATTGTCAAAATTTTTTGAGAGCAAACCAAGCAAAAAAAGTGCAAAAACATTTTAGACTTAACCATAAGCATTGATTTTTTGTTGAAGAAAGCAAATGCCAAGGGGGCGATAATTTTTTCTCTGATACGTTTTTTGAAAGCATTTTTACGGGTCTGACAAATGCAGTCTTGGTGTTTCTCGGACAAGCTAGATCGCTCCACGTTTAGTTGCAATTTTGTGTACCAGAACCGTTTGTCTAGTTGTTAGTGGCATTGCGATAATTTCATGGTGGCAATATTTAGCTTAATCACATTTTTTGCTGGCACTGCGCTAAAAGAAGACGTCGCAAATTTGTCCAGTGTTTGCTCGTACTCAAATTGATCTAGTCAATAACGCCATAGTAAAGTTATGGTGCGATAATGTCATTCAATTTTCATTAATTTTATTTCTGATTATTGCAATATGTAGGGTGCGGTCTATATTGTGCATAAATTCACTAGCGTATCCTTAGTTTAATACTTAAACCAAACTCACAGCTCCTGCGCTTGTAAGGCGACATACTGGTGTACCGATTTTTTCTTTAAACTAAATCGTAGGCTCACAATTTTACGCCAATAAAGACTGGGCCTAAGCGCGGCAATTACAGCTTTTTTCCTAGTGAACCACTATGATATCTGTCGCATAATATGAAAACCCCAACCAAAAATTTGAATAATTTGCCAACTCATGCGCACAAAAGCACATCATATTTGAAAATTTTCAGCATTGTGAATAAAACCAAGTTACTGATATGTTAACTTTTCAAAATCGAAAATATTCAAAATTGACCTTACGGAGTATCTTCTCAAACGCAGATTTGTTGAACAGTAAATCGGTAGTCCATAGAATTGAACCCAGAAGAAATTTTTGGTTTTATTTTAACTCGCAATTGTTGCTTCTAGCCTGCTGGTCTGCACTTGGCGTTTAAATTGTAAGTTTACAAAGGTATCTTTTGTTTCAACCGTCTAGCTTGCTAGCAAGATGGTATGCTGACGCTAGGCTTATCAAACTTACGGTTTATACAAACGACAAAATCGTGGTCTACACATACTTGCATAAAATACTAATTTGGTATGCTATCAAAAAAATTAATGCTTGAAGTTTTAATAAAGCAAGAACGCCATCAAAAACACTTTATTGGATTAACTAGAGTGGTTTTGGCTTAAGCTGAAGTATGTGTTGTGTAATTGTGAACAATTTTAGACAAGTTTCTCTGACTGTCAATCCACTTTTGATTAATTGGGAAAGCTGGTATAATTTTTTTAAATAAATAGCAGGAATATGTTACTCTATTGGTGTTAAAAATCAGTTTAGTTTTATATTCAGTGCGGCAAACACAGTTCATGATTTTTTTTTTTTGTTATATCATAAATCGTGCAATTCAAAAGTTGCAAAGTGCTTTGCATGCTTTTCTAGTCAGCTTTTGGATAGTAAAAGAGCTGAAATTTTTACACTTCAATTAGTATCTTAAAATACTTAATGAACATTTGAAGACTGTTGCGATATAAAAAGTAATTTAAGATTGGGAAGATTTTTTGTGTAATCCATAAAAGATCATCACCAATTCACCATGTTTGTCATTTTTGCAACTCTCAGCTGAAATTTGTAGTATATTAAACCGCTTGATTATGTTTCGGCAAAAATATTTCATCCTTCAAACAAAGGGAACTTGAAATTTTTCATCGCTTTTTATAAACCAAATTATTCGTAAACAAATTTTGATTTTTTAACATGCTTGCACAGCAAGTAAACCATAACAAAAACCGAGGGGGCGAGAGACATTTCACCCCCTTGAGTTTCAGACCAGAGTGGGTGCTGGCCTCCCGAAAATTGACGCCAGGGGACTTAATTAGCAAGTGATGGGCCAAAGGGACTGAAGTGTGCATATTTTTGCATTTTTATTTTTTCAAATGGTTCAAAAAAGTGCAAAATTTGGCATTAAAACTCACTACATTTTTAACACAAAAACTAAAAAAAATGCTCAGCTGTTAGCTGGAGCTTTGTTCTTAGATCCTCGCTTCTAACAGTTTGTTCCATATTAGATACTGGCACTTCAAATTTTCAAACATGTGAGTTTCAAACAATTTAAACATATGCCTCAAATTTTCAAACAACATTTGTGCAATTGCACAGTGTGCAATACTGTAGAATTAAAGGTGAACATAAGCTACTTTACTTGGGAATGACTACACCATTTGCACACCTTTTTTGTAGAATTATTATTGCATTTCCCTTAGCCAAAGTCATTTACAAAATTTAACGCAGATATGCAAACTTTTAAACGTGTTTGGGACTTGACCAATAAGTAAACGAGGATAAAGGGGCTTGCAATTAGTTTTTTACACGGCTTTAAAAACATGCAAAATATCATTGGAATGGCTATATTTTTCAAATATCACAAAAATTGCCTGGGAGCTCCATGATGCACATAAGTTGCTGACCCTGTACATGATACATTTCAGTTGCAGATGATACATATCGGTTGCAGTAGTTTGCTCAGCATGCCTCCCACCGAATTTAGTTTTTCGAACAAAAAGCGTAATTTAAGTTTTGGGTCTAACCTCCTCTCCTAAGGAAAATGTCGGTTGTAAAGAATGTAAGTGGTAATTTTGTTGAATTGTCAAAAAATTAAGTCTGGAAATTTAATTGTGCAGGAACCCTGCAATCAGGACTTTCAGCTTCGTATGGACTGCAAATTCATACCAAAAATTCTAGGCATTAAATGAATTAAAACCGCCATGTTTTATTACCAACATCGTGTTTGCCAAAATTAAAAACGTTTCAACAGAGAAATTTTTTTACCATTGCATTCAGTTTTCATGAAGAAAAAAGTACTTCTATAATTTTATTTCATTTTTTTTGCATTCAGCGCAACTGCAGTTTCTATTTTGCTTTTATAAAACTAAATAATTGTCATTTTTTGTCTCTATGGTTTAATTGAAAATTGTCATTTTTTTGTAGTTTGCAGCCATTTTTTTATTTTGAAGACTTGACACATGACAGCCTGAATATCGTCATGCTAAAGCGAGTTAGTTTTTTCACAATTATGCAATTATTTTCACTCCCTTTATGCGGTAGTTTTAATTGAACTGCGTTTAACGTACCATTCAGAGAACTTGAAAATGAGGATAACACAACTGGTAGTTGTTTAACTGAAGTCAAAACAGGTAGTTGGGACCGAAAAACGGTGGCCATGATCCAAAAATCGGGATGGTTGTGTTAGAGAGTTTTCAGTGCATTTAAAATGATAGGAAATTGTTAGGAACCGTATAAAACTCATTGTCTAACCGGGATGGTCGCGTTATCAGGATGGTTGCCAACTGGGGTTCACTGTAGGTTTTTTTCTAACGCCTCTTTTAAAATCTTGATTGCATACATTAGTTATGCTCTAATATTATGTTCACATCAAAGTTAAATGCAGAGTCTGGCTAGAATTACCGCTTATTCCTTGTGGAGTTATATTGTGGTTCTGTACAGCAATGCTTGCCGGTCTACGTCTTGCCAGTCTACGTCTTTTCCAAAATTTTTTTTTAAAAATTGTTATTTCAAAAGAAAGTATTTTTTCCAAAAACGAATTTTTTTCCAAAAAAAAATTAAAAAACAACAATTTTTTAAATTTTGTTTTTCAAAAACGTTATTTTCTTTCAAATAAAAGCTTTTTCCTAAAACAAAAAAAAGGTTTTCAAACAAAAAAGTTTTACTTTGATTAAAATGTTAATATTTTCGAAGCTTTTCATCTGACACTTATCTCAAGGAATCGTCAGAATGGAGAGCACAGGAAAAGCAGTGGCTATAGGAAAAAGTCAAGCAGTGATTGGCTGGAAAAGAATCGATGAGAGAGCGTCGTTTGTGTGCAATCTCTAAGTTGAAAACGATTTGTTTTGTCGCAGATGGCGGGGTTAGAGATTTTGATAAAAGTGACATTGTTGAAAAAAATACAGTAAGAAATCAAATTTTTATGAAATTTTTTTCACTCTTCTTCCATTTATCTGCTTTTAAAGTCATTTTTATCAAAACCTCTAACCCGGCCTTCTGCCGACAAAAAAATTCGTTCTCAACTTAAAGGTTGTACACAAATGACGCTCTCTCATCCATTCTTTTCCAGCCAATCACTGCGCGGATTCTTCCTATAGCCACTCTTTTTCCGACGCTCTGTATTCTGATGATTCCTCTTTACAAGTGTCAGATAAAAAGCTTCAAAAATATTAACATTTTAGTCAAGTAAAACTTTTTTGTTTCAAAAACTTTTTTTAGAAAAAAAGCTTTCATTTAAAAGAAAAATACGTTTTTGAAAAAAAAAATTTTTGAAAATACTATTTTTGGAAAACAAATTTTTGAAAATACTTTTTTTTACCTCTGGCGCATAAAAGTCTCGGTGCATAAATGTCCAGGCGCATAAACGTCCGTGACTAAAAGTCGCTGTCCGATGCTAGCTCTTGCAATAGTCTAGATGCTCCTGAAATATACCATTCAGGTTTTATATGCACCCAAAATACATAGCTCCTGGGTTTGTTTTTAATTTTCAGTCAAATGTTCAAGTTTGAGGTATTTTTTGGATCGTTTCAAAACAAAAACAAAAAAGTAAAGGTTGTTTTCGTGATTACACTTGCCGTTTTAAGGCTGCCATACTAGAATATGAAAAACTTCAATTTTTTCACTCAGTTTGGCTGACATGACAAAATGTTTTAGCTCATTAACAAAGGCATACTTGATTCAATAGTTGTAATTGAAACTACATCTTTAGTTACCAGATTCTCATACCCAAAATTCAACAACGTAGTCATGCAGTATTTGAGTCAAGAAACCTTCCTACATGTTTGTTGTTTACCTCATAAGGTGTTGCCTCCACACTGTCGTTTTTGATGCTAAACGCAAGCAGGGAAACTGTGAATACCAGATGTATAATTGTATATACTTGACATAACTTACGTTTCAGTGTAAAGGTCAAAACATCAGTATTGAAGTACGAAATGACGAGTACACAAATCTAAAAGGCGAAATAATTGGACCTCCTGGGACACCATATGAAGGTAAAGTTTAGTTGTTAAATAACCGTTCCATGAAAACCATCTTAAGGTTCTGTGAAACTACTATTGTGGAACAAATTGTCTCTTTCTATTCCTGCGTTGTGGGACTCTACAGTGTCTATACTGCTTAGCTGCACCAAAGAAGGGCACTCTTTTTGGGTTTTGTTAGCAAGTTTTTGCTAATCTTTTCCAAATGTAACTATTAAAAACCGTAGTTTTGTTGAGATGAACGAAAGTTGAAATAGATGGACAAATTAGGTAAAAATACTATAGGAGTGGTAATAGTATTTCAGTATTGCACCTTGTTGTGTTTCAGTTTAACGGTAGATCAACATTTTTTCTGCAGCCGTTATACTGAGACAAAAACTAATGATTTTATGAAAGACTGTGCAACTCTTAAATTCTTTGCGCTTTCCACCTTCTGTGACATCTGTTCTAAAGCTACATTTTCCCAATTTGTATTCTCTCCTACACAGGCAAGCTTGGTGATATGAACGCTTTGGCTACTTCCCAGTAACAGCTTTAGAATTTGAGGCATCCACATTCGCACCCTTTAACTACTTCTAGATTTCGTCTTTTATCTTTTAGTATTAATACCGCTAAGGTTTAATCGAATGTCTTATTTTAGGTGGAACTTTTAAGCTTGGAATAAAGATACCAGAAACATATCCTTTCAATCCCCCTAAAGTGATGTTTGAAACAAAAATATGGCATCCTAATATTAGTTCAGTCACTGGAGCTATTTGTCTTGATATTTTAAAAGATCAATGGTATGTCTAGATAGATTTTCATAACCAAATCATGAATTTTAAACACAGTACCTTTGCCTTTAATAACCCGGAATCGTGTTGCGAATTTAGTCGATCTCAACATCAAGCTCAATGCCTACAAAATATGCCCACTTAACTCTTTGTCTAAGGTTGCATGCTGAATCGCTGAAACATTATCATGGTGTATTCCCACCAATGGCTAAAATTTAATTTATCACCGAATTGAGCCCAAACTTCTTGAATCATAATTGCGCCTGTTTTTTCATACAAATGGAACAAATTGCAAAACTCTCATTTTATAATGTTAATTGAACTTCTATGCATGCTTATCTGTAGTTCTTTTGCATTATTGATTCGTTGCCAGTTGAACCCATTTAAAATCTCTAATATTGATCAATAATTTTTTGAAAATGCTTGCTATCGCAAGTCTCAAAGATGTCGACTGGTAGGAAAAGAAAATTGCGTAGAAAGGGAAAACTTCCCTGTCAGAGAAATAGCTGGGATTGTGGGTGTGGCTTGGCTTCTGGTACAAACGTTGATTATGCTTTTCAGTAAATCTTATTCAAAAAGGATACTTTGTCAACCGAAAATCGATAAAAATGCAGCTGCTGTGGATAGCAACATCAGCATCCATCTGTTGCTAGTAACGATTATTATTTAGTTTCGAGGTTGTCAAATACTGTTGCAGTAGAGACTGCCGAACCTTAGCTTTGTAGATTGATAATTGGCGACTTGCTGGCACAAATGTAACTGTTAGTTAGTTAGTTCAGTTTTGCTTGTCCCAATTAGCTTTGAGCAGTGCCGGATTTGCAATGCGCGGGACCTTTGGCACTTTTGACTCTCATGGAGAGATGAAACTTCTAAAGCCAAAAGGTCTTAGGTCTTCGAGATTGTCGTTGCATTATCCTGCCAAATAGAGGTAAAGACAAAAAAGTCTACGCTAGATTTGTTTTGGTTGCAATTACTAGCCAAGCGCGGGCCCCCTAGAACTGTGCCAAAGTGCCATTGGTAAATCCGGCCCTGCCAATGTGTTAAACTTTTAACGTGTGATTACGCTAAAATTCAATGGGAAAGTTTAACAAAGGGCCTCAAATTTTTCTTGTGATAGCAGCAATACATCTCTCATTAGTGACTACAAGTTTTAGCTATCATTACCATGTCATTCATTCTTCGTGATTAAGAACGCTACACTACATCAATATATGGCGGAAAAACTAACGATTGATTTTTTTGTTTTAGGGCTGCTGCGTTAACTTTGAGAACAGTTTTATTATCACTTCAAGCGCTATTGTCTGCTGCCGAGCCAGATGATCCTCAGGATGCGGTAGTAGCGAGACAGTATAAAGAAAATCGTAAAATTTTCACGAAAACTGCTAAATTTTGGGCACAGCACTATGCAGATGGTGAGAATTTTTTTAAAGCTTCATTAATTTATATGTTGCATTAACTCTATTTTACACGGGGGGAGGGGGGGTCGTTTATTTTGTAATAAATCCTTTTAGAAAAACTTTTTTTACTTCAAACCAACTTGAGTTTGAGTCATATTTCATTACAAATAACTATTGAAAATTAAATTCCCGCGTAAATTTGCTGCTTGTTCGAAGCTACGAAGTATATTGTTACTTAATATGACATTTATTTCGTTATTTCCTCCTACATTAGTTTACAAAAGGCTAAATCGGCAATTTACTCGTTTCACAGTGCCACTGTATAAAATATATCTGTCTGCATGGGCGAGGAGTTAATATATTGTTTTTATGTGCTTATTCGTTTGTGCTTGCAGCCCCTGGTGTCCGTGACAAGGATTGTGTCGACAAATTGAGAAAAGCTTCAGAAATGGGTTTTTATAAAGTGAGTTCTTATTCGAACAATCATCTTCTAAAGTATTTGAAAACCACATTATCTTTAGCAATCTCTAGATGTGGGGCCATATTACACGATCTAGTTTGAGCCAAGTCTGCTTAGATTGCAACTTTGGAAGTTTCATGTGCTGATAAAACTTCAAATATTGATCGTATTCCGGTTAAAAATTCAAAATCAATCTTAAAACTTCTCGAATCCAATTCCAAAACTCAAAAAGAAATTACCTTTCAAATTTTTGATGAAATTAGCCAAATAAATTTTCACCCAAGCGGGATGTATATTGTATACATTTGTACAAACTAATAAAAAGCAAACAACCGTAATTGTAATTACGGTACTTTTTGTTCACCAAGTTATCTTAGCCAAGAGATAGCGAGGGGGTCTTTCGGTCTTCAAGCCAAGCTACCACCTTTCTACCACACACGGTAGAAGCTTTGCACTGTCCTTTTTAATGTTGAACTTCAAGTAGGGAAGGTAGAATTTTTATAGTCTTTGGTTTGACCCGACCGGAAATCGAACCCGAGTCTATGTTTTGGTAGCACACGTTCCATCCACTTGTCCACCAATCGCCATTTGCACTTAGCCGATTACATTTGAGTAGACGCACGTTTGCGTTGCTCGTGGCCATTGATGTTATATTCCGATTCATGATTTTGTGACGGTGCTACCAACTGTACCTTTTCAAAGCATTTGAATAACATTTGATTGGAGCTTCTCCGCTCTTTGTGGGTGAGAAGATGGTGCAGCGCAAATGCTACGCCACAGAAACCGGAGAGAAGTGGCCATTTCCTCGCAATTTAAAGAGTAGGCACTCCATCACTACACTGGCGGCCATGGCTCATGTGTTCTACGACCCGCTTGGCGCGTGGTTTCACTATTCTGACATTCTGTCCCTGATGAAAACGAACAAATTCACCTTTAATTTCGTAGCAATCGCTCGTAGGTTTCTCTTGGTTTAGCATTGTTTTGTTTAGGACACCTCGTTACAAGCCCTTTCAACTCATTCTTGGAACTTAGAAAGTGCAATTCAAGACCTAACGAGTGGATGACCGTTAACTATATGCGTGAAGCTTTCTTTAGAAATTACAATTCTCTGAGGAAGAATACCTCGTCTGCTCCCAAATCCATTGCAATTTTAAGATTATATGCATTTCCAAACGTTTCCAAGCAAAATCAGCAATACAGCAGGCAAGAACAAACGAGTTTCTAAGTTCAAAGTCTGCCCCAACGGACGTCAAGAAGTTAAAAAAATCTTTTGTTTATGCTTTAGCAGAATTAATTAGAAAATTTTCAATCGAAGTAATGGTGATGGCTATCAGTGTTATTTAATACTTTAGCCTCTGTGCAGGGATGGTAGTCCATGGAAAATGGTCCCATTTAGGCTCGGAAATTCACTGTCTTGAAGTATACATGTTCTGCCCGTTGCACCGATTATGCATATTACGCCTACAACCTAAATAATTGTAAATGCAAAGGAAGCAAATTACGTACAGTCAAATGACACGCTTATTATCCCGGGGTCGGTAAAACAGATTTTTCCCGGAAAAGAGGCTACCATCTGGCGAGTAGTCCCGCCTCTTGGAAAACTGCTGGCTGAATGCTAGGTTTTCCCAAAAATTTTTGTAAGCGTTTTAGAATTGGTAGTCGACTTAACACTTGAAATAATCTCTGGGAGGCAACTACTGAAGCTGAATTTCTTGAGTGATAAACAGTGGACGGGAGCATAACTTTTAAAAACGGTTAAGTTGGAACCAGATCTTTTCCATTATTCTTCCTGCCGCTTTCGTACAGTTCTGATTTGCAAAACCTTTCTTTGTCAAATGTATTATTTATTGTAAAATCGCATTTTATCAGAATACTGCAAAACAAGCGCCTATGTTATTGCGACTTGGTGTAGCAAAGGCTCAACAATATTTTGGTATTTTTTGCTGGTCGAGTTGTTGACATTTAGCATTAAAACATGTTTACTGAGTAACTGTTCGAACAGTAGACGTACACTATACTAATGAACATTTTATTTACTATCTGAAGATTTCTGTGTATCTGTGATATTGTTTTGTTAATGTGTAAGCATTAAATCGCATTTTCAGAAAACTGTGATGTTACTAATGTAAAGTACACATTAGGGTTAACTAAAGACCAAGTTTAAGAATTGTCTTTTCCATTATACTAAGTAATTATCCAAAGCTTAGTTTGAAATTTAGTAGACTTTAACGCACAAAGTGCTAAATTTAGTACAAAGTGCTACTTTCCATATTGGTTTATACATAGAAAAGGTCCCAGTTGAACACCACGTTATAATGGAATCAAGAATGAGGAAGCTAATCCGAAAGCGCGAAGTTTAACTTGAATGTGTTGGGTAATTTGAAAAATTTTCTACTCCATAAATTCAAAGTAAGACTTCAATCATTTTTGTAATGCTTAGTTATATAATTACAGAATTTGGTTTTACGCTTATCAAAGCCATAGAAAAACCATTATCCGACCCAATATTACAAATTCGTCAGCCAAAAGTGTGATATTGAAGGTCTTTAAATGGCAGAAGCGAATAGCGAAGAGGTGCCTCCACATCCCTGAATTGAACCTTAATTGATTTCTTAATACCCTCCACATTAAACCTGAACTGTGAATACCTCCACATCCCTGAATTGATATCTTTTGTGCTAACTGGAAGTTTTACAAATGTTCTTGTGGTAGCTTTATTGTTTCATAAGGAAGATACAACACAACAACAACAAGCACAAACAAATACAACTTGTACATTAAAAAAAAACATAGTAAACTTAGTGTATGTCAGGTTAAAGAATTTATCACTACCGGTATCAGGAGTGTAATTTGCGAAAAAATGATGTGGCTCTCAACAATAAAAAAGATACAAGAGGACAGTTAACGAAAAGTTCTGCTGCTAGAAGAGCAGGGTTGAGAACAGCTTGATGAAAAAGATGCAGTTGAAGTAGTTACTTGGTTGCAGTATGCTAGACGTTTAGTTAGCTTTTATAGAAACATTTAAAAACTTACGAATTAGTTAGTATGAGTTTAGCAACTACATACCACTGTAACATGTCTTTTTTCAGCTCGTAAGTGTTTAGGGAAGCGTAAGTTTAGTAGTTATGTTTTAATAACATTATTCCAGCTGTAGTTTTGGCAATGGAAAACGTAATCACTAATCAGTTAAACCTGAATATTTTAGTACCAATATAAAAAAAGCTAGTTAACCTGAAATTATAAAATTAACTTGCGCAGATAAGACAGGTAATGATACTACAAAATGACAAGAAAAAGTCTTCTAGCAGCATTATCAACTTTACTGCACGATAAATAATTTGTCAACTTCCGTTAGGGCTAGAAATTGACAAAATATTTTTTAGAATAAGCGGAAGTTAAATATCACGATCAGATCAGAAAAGCATCTTTCTGATCATCAAGTAATTCAACCCTCACAGTTCTAGCATCTGCAAAATTGATTCTTCATGGAGTATAATAGAAAAAATTTGTGAGTAGCATGCGTTTTTAAAATCGCAAAAATTCACATCACAAATTGACGGCACATGTGTAAGAATAGCATGCCAACAACTATTTCGCATGCAAAATAGAGCATATTTCGGCCTGGTCCATAAATGGCGTTAAAATCGCAAGCACACAAGCGCATCGTTTGTTTATTTTTCCGAAAAATTGGGCACGCCCAGCGCACCCGAGTAGAAATTATAGTTAAAATAAACAAAGGATGCGCTTGTACAGTGCACACACACGGTAATACGTCAGTGTAGCTGGACATAAATCATTAAATATATTGGCAAATGCACGTAGTTAACCACAACGAGATGAAATTCATCTCTGCTCTTATTTTGAATCTCACGTTACAATAAGCTATTTGCTCAAAGCAAGTTCGAACGATAAGTTACAGCTAACATGGGTTCACGACAACTGACCGCCAACTAACCCTAATATTCGCGGTCAGTTTGTGGCAATTAGTTGACTTGGTCCGGTTGAAACCGTTTGAAAAAGCAACTACTCGGTTGAAATCGTAAAAAATGACATCCACGTAAAACCTAAACCAATTCACAGTGTAAACTACAAAAGTGTTGCTGCTATTGGGGCATGGCTTCTGAACTTGTGGCATTCACTAATGCTGCTGTAGGGACAGTGAAATGTTTAGAAGTGCAGCAGCATTTGAAGAAAATACAAAATAATACTCTACCATAAGCTACTAGTATGCTAGAACAGCAATTACAGTTCATACTGAGCAAATAATAATCGAAAACACATGACCTAAATGGACAACCACCAGCCAATTGTGCAGGTAAAATAAAAATTTGGTATGTATTGAAATTGAAATTTTAAATTCCATCTGAACCGGAATTTACCACTAACCTACTATCAAAATCTCTGGCCGGAAACAGAAATGTTTTAGGTTATAAGAGTAGCACCTTGTTTAAAAACATGCTGGAAACAGATTGGCAAGATCGGTATGGGATATTTAGCATGAGTTTTACAGGTGTATTCAAAACGCAATTAAAACTATGATCAATTGAAAGGAAACTTCAAACGTGACTTTCAGCAATTTCGCATTCTGTACCACTCCAACAGCTTTTGCGCAAAAAAATTTCGAACAGAATGTTGCGAGTTCCGGCAGGAATTGGAAGCCAAATTCCGGCCACATGCAATTGCGATACATCCTTAAAAATCATTTAAGTGCAACAACTTTAAAGACAAAAAAACACTAATCACACGGCAACGCACAACTCAGGCTGCATGCAAATTACATTTTAAATCTACCGGTCCTAGCATTTTATATAGCTGTCTGTACGGTAAGTTACCCTTTTTTTGATGCTGATTAAAAAAATTAGTAGCCTTTTTTTAAAAAAATACAGCGCAACTAGTAACGAGACGATTTTAAAAAGTGCATATTCTATTACGATAAACTCGAAAACAAAGCGCTTACTATATAACAAGTTTTGTTGCTCATAGTCATCGCAAAATACAGCAGAGAGAAAAGTTCAACAAACAGCAATACTACTTCAGCTGATCACACTCCTTCAAAATACCCGTAGTCAATACTCGATTACTAAAGTCATTGCGGAGAAACATGAATAAGCTATAAAAATATCACAGCCAGTCAAATACAAAACTGTTCCAAACCTAAGCGAAAGTTAACTATCCAGCTAGGATTATAAGATGCAAAAAAACAACAAAAACGATGAAAACTTATCTCATTAAAGCTAAGCTTTCTACGACCTATCGTTTTTCAAGATATTGTATTTCATTTCAAAACAAAAAATATGGCAAAGTCAGTTATTTAACACAGGAATATGAAAGAACTTGATTGCAAGGCTTCAGCAACCAAGAGGAACAAGTTACCATCGAAAAACTAACGGAAGTTAGGCGGAAGCCCTAATTGCAAAAGATATAGCTTGCAACACTAGTAGAAATAAAAGATCTTGAAAAAATAGGTTGTAGAAGAGCAAAATTTGGTGAAAACCTGTTTTAAATGTTTCTTTTATTTTTAGGTCAAAATTCTAACCAGATGTTTCACTCCCTTTAAACTTAAACCGGTGCTGATTTGGAAATAAAATATTCCCACGAGCAATTTTAACCATAATTTCAAAATTGAAGACCATACTCTTTGCTTCATTTTCCAAAATAACATTGACTGCTTTTGGGTAACTCAATAAGAGTATGCCGAAGTTTAGCTATTACATAATTATGCATGCTTAGGCTCGCAGCCAGAAGTTTGCAATGGGGGGCTGTTCTGGGGCTCATGGCCAAAGAACAACAGCAGGAAAACATCTAGAATTGAAACGATTTTTCCATCGAAATTCAGGTGAAGAACAAAAAAAAAGTCTTCACCTAACATAAGAGCGTTTTTTCTTTCCGAATTCAGGTGAAGACCAAAGCAAAAAAAGGTCTTCACCTAAAATCGTCACGGTTTCATGTCCCAGTTCACTGAGAGATCAAATATAAAGAAGAAAATGTTCGTAACATAAACTCGGAAATGCCAATGGGGGGGGGGGGCTATTTTTCATTTCAGTGCAGAAATCAGGCTTAAAAGTGCTAAAAACAAGGTATTTTCCATTTTCTGCACGCCAGTTGGGGGGGGACTATAGCGCCCCACCCCCTGGCTACGCTACTGATTATGCTCCTTGCAGTTTGAGCTCGCAGTAACAAGTTGATGTCTACTCAGTGAACAGCTGTAGGATGCTGCATATCAATATCTCTAATTCTTAATGCATTATGAACAAATGCACGTGTCATTCAGTACCATAACCAGTCTGGTCTTCTTCGGCATTTATAAACATTGTTGTTTCTTCCGAGTCTGCTTTTACCGTAGCTTTGTAGTCTTCATCCTTTGCAAAATGCTTTTCGCACCTCGACTTAATTAAATAAAGAAAGTACCAAAGTAAGGCTGAAAGAGTGTGACCAATGGTAATCATTATGATTAGAATGGAGGCTAGGTCTGCCTCGGGCTGTGGGAATGACAACTCAATAACAGCTATACCAAGAACAGTATTCTTTAGACCACTTTCCAATGATACTGCTTTTGACAATGGCAAGCTGAATGATAAACATAGTGACAAAGCTAAAGCAACTATGAAAGTACCTACAGGAAGTACAAATGCTATGAGCATGCCTATTTTTGGTCCATACAAAACATAACGAGAAGTAAAAATGACGATGATCAAACCACCTGCAATGACAAATAAACTCAATGGTTTGATGATAACAACAAGCTTGGAAGCAAATTTTGGCCATTTTTTTCGAATAATCATTCCAGTTGAAATAGGGATTGCTATTGCCAAAAGCATGAGAATTATATCCACATAAGGAATTCGAATCTCACTCGGTACTTCAGCAAAGAATGTGTATGTTCCAATAACAGCAGGCATGGCACCTATAGCAACAAGGGTCGACATTAAACTTGCAGTTATGGCTAATGTGATATCTCCATTAATTAGAAAACTGAACACATATCCACCCCCACCACCAGGGCATGAAGCAGAGACCAACAACGCCAAAGCCATCACTTCACTAAGATGGCAAATAAACCCAAGAGCAACAGCCATCAAAGGCATCAGCACGAATTGAACAAACAAGCATAAAGAAAGTTCTAAAGGCTTTGTTAGGACTCGTCTCAGAACTTCAGTCTCTATTTTTGCTCCAAAAGCACATTTGTTTATCAATACCAAAGGACCCAATACAAACACAGTCAATCCGTCAAGTAATGTCGCTTTCCGCAACACTCGAACTTGCAAAACAGTATAAGATATGACAGTAACGTTGGTTTCAGTTGAATCATGTGCAAGTAAAGTAACAACAACATCAGTAATACCAAGGTGACCTGCTTTGAGAGGAACTACAAAGGTTCCATTTTTGCAGCTATATTTTGCTTCTTTAGCAGAGTTTGATTGATTCATGACAAACAATCCAACAATGTTGGGGTTTTCAGCTACAGCGTGGACATAGGTGTCATTTTCGAAAGGCAACAACTCACTGCAAGTGCAGTTAAAACTGTAATAGTAAGTCTCTCCTTCGTTCATGGAAATATTACTAATTGCAGGTGTAGGCAACAGTTCATGAACATCAAGTTCATCTTCACCATCAGTTGATATACTGAGAGAAATTCCAAACACAAACCAAAAACAGAAAATGAAAAGCAAACAATTCATAGCAAGAAACAAAATTTGTGGCTATAGTTTTAAGTACATAGCCTATACTTGCTACAAAACGACAAAGATATTAGTTCTATTAATCATCTTTACATCAAGCAAGATTAAATGCTTTTTGAAGATTTCATCATTATGCAATGCTAAATCATGTTACAAGACACGATGCAAATGATACATTAATATATATAATTAGGGTCTGAGATAATCTTGCCTATCAACGTCATAGCTGAGATACAATTTGCTAAGTCTGTTCAATCTTCATGTTTTTAACAAGATTATGAGGTTAGTGCACTGGATTGCCATGGCAATGGTCAAATAGTTGCAAGTTAGTTTCTTACTGTGCTTTTATTTTTCTAATTTGTGACGTTTCCGGAGTTGCATAGTGGACTGCTAGATTTTTTGGACAATAAGGCATACTGTAACATTCATAAAATATCAGTAAAGGTGAATGTGCGCTTTATACTCAGGTGCTGTTTATATATGGATCAGGTTATACCTAATCTTCCTCCTTTGCACCGGTCAGTGGTTGAGTGGATAGAGCGTCTACTAAGCTTACTGAAATGGTAGACTCGGGTTTGATTTCCAATCTGGTCAAACCAAACACTATTAAAATTGATATTCACAGCTTTCCAGCTTGACATTAAGCAATTGAATTAAAGGGACAGTGTGAAGCCTCCACCGTGTGTGGTAGACAGGTGGGCAGCTTGACTCAAAGACCAAAAGGTCCTTTCACTGTCTCCTGGCCACTTAGGCAACGATTTATAAAATGTAATTACAATTCCTCTTCAAGATCAGTTTTATAGCTTTTTTGAAACATGCCCTAATGCAACTTTACCATTCTTTAGTGCAGGGCTTCCCAAACTGGGGGTCGCGACCCCCAAAGGGGTCGCGTAACGATCTTCAGGGGTCGCAGAGAGCATACCAATTTTACAAGAAAGTGTAAAATTGGGTACTCTCAGCGACCCCTGACTATCGTTAAAAGCTTGTGTAATTCTGCAAAGCGTCATTCTTAACTTAGCCGTAGATTCTACTTAAACAGGTGCTATTAAATAGTGAGACTTTGTTGAACAATGTATAATAGAAAAAGACAGCCGATAAACTTTTCTCTATTCGTAGCTCAGTTGGATGCCCAACTTTTCTTGTTTTATCACTTTGGTTATGACATAATGATAAAACTATGCAGACCGAATTCTGTAGTTTAATAGAGGAGTAGAAGCGTATTATATATAGTTGAGTAGAGGTATAACTAGCACACTACTAGCCTACTGGTCAAATTCTAATCAATGGATAGCTGGTTGAAAAAGTCGAACGATAACGGTACAAAGCCTATTGCAGATGATGTTGAAACAGCCGTAAAAACGAATGTAACACTGAAATGCAACTCGAAAAAGCGGAAGTTCAGTGAGAAAAATGAGACCAGTCATACCAAAAAAAGATCGTATAATGATAGTTTTTTGCAGTGTGGTTTCACTTTTATAACGGAAAACAGTGAGCATCGTCCACTTTGTTTAATTTGCAACAAAGTGTTGGCTAGCGAGAGTCTTAAGCCGGGCAAGTTGAAACGCCATCTTCAAACCGAGCATGATTCTTATCGCAACAAGCCTGTGGAGTTTTTTCATCGCTTACTGCAGACATGGGAAAAACAAAGACAGTCATTTGAAAGTGAATTCATAGATGAAGGAAAGTATACAAGAGCATCGTTTGAGGCTTGCTTGTTGATTGCAAAGAGCAAAAAACCTTACAACATCGGAGAAGAACTAATTCTCCCAGCTGCGATTAAAATGAGCGCAATTGTTCACGGTAAAAAAGAGGCAAATGAAATGCGAAAAATTCCATTATCAAACAATACTGTGTGTCGGCGAATTTTCGAAATAAGCGAAGATCAACGCGAGCAACTCATTTTACGAATTAAAGAAAGTCCTAAATTTGCCATTCAGCTTGATGAGTCAACGGACATTACAAAAATGGCACACCTTTTGGCATATGTTCGATACGTTTACAACAACGACATTCATGAGGATTTGCTGTTTTGTCAACCATTGCCTGGACGTACTACAGGGATGGATATTTTTCAGACAGTCGATGATTTTTTTCAGGAAGTGGGCCTGCTTTGGACGAATTGTGTTGGTGTGTGTACCAACGGAGCTGCTGCAATGACAGGACATACAGCAGGATTTCATGCAAGAGTGCGATCTGCAAGTGAAACCCCTATTACTTTTACACACTGCATGATACATCGAGAAGCTCTTGTTGCTAAAAAAATTTCTCCTGATCTAAATGCTGTTTTGCAAGATGCAGTGAAAGTTATTAATTTTATTAAGAGTCGCGCACTCAATACCCGTATTTTTGCAAATTTATGCGATGAAATGGAATCAGAGTTTACGACTCTTTTACTGCATTGTGAAATTAGGTGGCTTTCGAAAGGCAAAGCATTAAAACGGCTATTGATGTTAAAAGATGAAGTTGTGATTTTTCTAACGGAAAAAAATTCAGATTTGGTCTACCTTCTTCGCAATAACAGCTGGCTGTTGAAATTATGCTACTTATCAGATTTGTTTGAAAAACTGAACGAACTTAATTTGTCCCTCCAAGGAGAAAGCACCAATGTTTTCACACTGAAATCTAAAATAGGTGCTTTTATCAAAAAGTTAAGCATCTGGAAACTAAAGGTTGAAAATGATTCCTTCGAAATGTTCTCATTTACAGAAGAGTTTTTGGCGAACAACGATGTGGAATTAAACGTGATTAAACCTCTGGTAGTCGACCATTTGTCGAATTTGTTGAAACAATTTGAAAATTATTTTCTTCCAGAACTGAACAATACCAAATTAGATTGGATTCAAAACCCATTTGCAGTGCAACAACAGAGTACCGAGCATCTCTCTCTTAAATCTCAGGAAGAGTTAGCTGAACTGTCTTCGGACTCCAAATTGCTACTTGAATTTTCTGGGAAAAAGCTTCACAGTTTTTAGCTGAGCGTTAGAACGGAATATCCATCATTATCAGACTCAGCAGTAACAGCACTACTGCCGTTTGTCTCGACGTATTTGTGCGAGTCGGCGTTTTCGACATTGACAGCTATCAAAACAAAATACCGTTCCAGTCTAAGCAACATTGAAACCGCGTTAAGACCAGCACTAACAAATATTGAACCAAGGCTGGACTTGCTTTGTAGCAGAAAGCAGTCGCACCCATCACATTAAATGTGTTTGCGTTTTGTACCTACGACCCTACTTGTAAATTAGTAGGTTTGGGGTATTAGTGCCATGTTATTAATTTTTGCGTTGAATAATTACCACAAATAGACAGCCAGCAGTGTTTACTATTTTAACCGTAGGGGTCGCGGGAATTTTTAGATGATAAAAAGGGGTCGCGAGCAAAAAAGTTTGGGAAGCCCTGCTTTAGTGCATTCATACTTTAGTATCTGTTATCTGCTTATGGACTTACTGTGAGGGGCAATACATTCCTAACTTATATTTCTGAATTACATAGCATTTTTGTTACATGGTTACCATTATTGTTACATGGTAAAAGTATTCACCTGCTAAAGTTGTCTAGCCTACTCTAGTCTATGGTAGATCATGCATTCCTCTTCAATTTGATAACTACTTCACTTTATCTAAACGTGTGCAGTACACTCTCACATACAACTAAATTTATAAAATCATAAGCCGATTGGTTAATTGAACCTGAACATAATGATAATTCAAGTCAGTTTACTGCTTAGCTAAAATAGCCAGAAACAGCAGGAGTTGGAGTTAGGCCTATTGGATTTTTTATAAACTTTTCAGCTATAAATGGCGATAGTTTCATGACACAGATTTGAATAAATCCCCAGTGCTCAAAGTTCAAAGTTTTTTTATTTGGAATGGTACAATGCAACACAAATGCAAACTACCAAAATGTGAGTAATGAACAATAAAACATGCAAACATTGGTACTGGGATGCAAATAGAATACAACTGAACAATATAAGCATGTAACCAAACCAGGAGACAGCGAAAATGACCATACGGTCTTGAGTCAGCTGCCACCCAAGATTATTAAACTAAAGCAAAATGGCACACAACACTCACACACACATACACATACAAATACATCAGTAGTTTCAGCAATTTGGTTTACTCAAATGCAAAACAAAAAATATGTACAATAAAATAAAATCATGACTTATTAGAACAATGCACCTGCATGAACAAAAATGGCATCTTACAGACCTTTTTTCTTTCCTTTTTTTTTTATGACTGATAAAAAGATATTAAGTATGATTTGTAACGTTTTTTGAACGAGGAGAATGGAAGTGACTTGAATTCACTGGGTATCTCCTGCCATATTTTAGGCCCCATGAATTGAAATGCTCTTTTGCCAAAATTAGTTCTTACTGCTGGAAGTAGATAGTTTTTATTTGCTGAGTGTCTAGTGTTATAATTATGCTGCGAAGAAACTGGTTTGAAGCAAGAAAACTAAGATTTATCTACATGTTTTTTAACACGATGCATTAATTTAGTTATTTCTAGTTTGTATATATCAGCAACTTTTAGAATATTTAACTTGTGAAAGATGGGCAAGGAAGGATCAGTAAAAGATGCTTTTACAGTGATTCTGATGATTTTTTTGTGCATTTTTTCCAGAGGATTTATCGCGATTTTACATGCATGACCCCACACTGCTATGCAATACTGAAGATGAGTATAACCATACTATAGTAAACACTTTTAAGTGTACTTAAATTTACCAGATTTCATAATTTAATTAATGCAAAACATTCTCTGGCTAATTTTGTGCACACCAGTTTGATGTGGGCTTTCCATGTTAATGTATTATCAATTAGTACTCCAAGATACTTGATTTCTTGTTTTTGCTTAATTTCATGTTTGTTAATCATCAATTTTAGTTTAAGTTGTTTCGTGCTGTTGGATATTACCATAAATTCAGTTTTATTACAATTGATAAAAAACTTATTTAAGCTCATCCAGTTTGCAACTTTTGCAATCTCTTGATTCACAACTAGTTCTAGTTTTTTCATTGATTTTTCTGAAAATGTTAGACTAGTATCATCAGCAAATAATCTAGTTCTAAACTTACTGACTAAAGGTAAATCGTTTATATAAATAATGAAAAGCAGAGGCCCTAGCGTAGAGCCTTGAGGTACTTCACATTGGAGATTATGACATGCTGATTTACACCCATTAACAGCTGTGAAATGCTTTCTATTGCTTAAATAGCTTTTCAATATATGTAGGGCCAAGCGTCAAACGCCATATTCACAAAGTTTGGATAATAATATTTTATAGTTTACTGTATCAAATGCCTTTTCTAAATCCAAGAATATGCCACAAGTGATGTTTCTAGCATCCTTATTTTGGTAAAAATTGTCACAAATCTCAGAAACTGCATTCGCAGTTGAACAGTTTTCTCTAAAGCCAAATTGGTTCTGATTAAATAGTTCATGCTTATCAAAAAAATTGCAAATACAATTAAAGAAACATTTTTCAAAAATTTTGGAAAATGGTGATAGTAATGAAATAGGTCTGTAGTTACTGCATAATTCTTTAGGTCCTTTCTTGTACAGTGGAATAATTTCAACTAATTTTAAAGCATCTAAAAAGGTTTCTAGAGTAAGGCAGCAATTGTAGAGCTTAGTAATTACTGGAGAAATTATTAGGCTGGACATTTTAACATATTTTACAGGAATTCCATATATACCAGAACTTTTCGAAGGATTTAGATCACCAAGATAAATAAAAACTTCTTGTTCGGTTATGGGACTTAGGAAGAGAGAAGGATTTTTCTTTATGAAGACAAAACTGTAAAATTACTGTCAGATGAAGGGGAAGGAGCTTTTTCAGCTACTTTTAAACCAATTTCTGAAAAATGCTAATTGAACAAATCAACTATTACCTGCGAGTCTTCATCTGTATTACCTTTTGAATCAACTAATTTCTCTACAGAACAATTTGATGACTTTCCAAATAAAGGCAGTATTGTGTTTTGCTTTGTTTATTATGTCATTGTAATAAAATGTTTTTGAAATTTCTTTAATGTGAGTCAATTTATTTCTATATATCTTGTACAGCTTCTCTGCATCTCTATCACCTTTTAAGTGCTGTTCATACAAATTTTTTTTTTTTTAAATGAGTTCAGTATTGCTTTGGTAATCCAAGGCTTCTGCTGTAGTTTTTTTTGCTTGCGAGAAGCCTTCTTCAGAGGTGCGTGTTTATCAAGCGTACTAGAAAAACTTTCTAAGAATTTATCAAATAATGCATTGACATCCACACTATTATGCAGCTTTCTAGTATTTATATTCATGTCATAAATTTTAGATTCTAGATTGGGCCATATAAGGGCGGAATATAGCTGACACACTTCAGTTTTTAAATCAGACTGATGTGATAAGTGTTTAAGTTTAGGAGTGTTTTGATATGAGCATATTTTGTGCAGTTTGTGCTTTATTGTACTCTGGTACTTATATTACTGGTTTTGCGATTTTCTCCTAAAATGTCTCTTTTATATTGCATATGGTTACTATCTCAAATAAGTGTCCTATCTCATTAATGTATATGACTAGTATTTCAATAAGTGTCTTATCTTCATATATCTCCTACGGTATGAATCCAGTGTAATTTAAGACCTAATGAACTATAACTAAGTACAAATACTGTGAATCATTAGTGCAAGTAGGCTACTGCTTTTAATGTCAAGTGTTTAATTTATATATTTTTTATTTTTTTCTTCAACTATGTGTGAAATGATAGTTTGTTTATGATGTGAGATGCCCATTGCCCATACTGCCATAGATGCATAAGACTTATATTATTATTATAGTAAAAAATTTTCAGCAACAAAATTCCTGGTATTTCTAGTGAAATTGGCATGACTCACTTCACGAGCTTTTATATTACTGATTATTGCACAAATTGGTAGGTTGATTAGTGTCAACAGACCCCCATTTACACCCACCAGTCTCATTCAGTTTGCTTTAACACCAGTCCAAAGCAGAGAACACCCAGTCAGAATTTTACACTTACATTTACACACAGAACATTACTTGTATAACATAAAAATCAGAAGTTTGAATATTCCATCGTTAATTAGGTGATATCAGATATGGTAGACTACCGGTACAGGACCGGACTTGAGCTAGTTACAAAACAGTTGAAAATAAATTGCCAAACTAAATTCTTTCAATTCCTTGAGCTATAAATTATTGCCAACCAGTAATACCTGATACCGTAAAACAGGGTACTGGCAGTCTGGTACTACTGGCTTGGTCTAGTAACTAATTCCTGAATTAGGCAACGCTTTTACAACCAAACACTGGTACATCTATACACAGCTTGACACATCTTGGTAAGTTTGCAATTTGTTGTTAAATCCGGCGCACACAATCGCAAATAAAGCTTTGGCGCGGCGCAAAACTCCTGTGCTGGTGATTGTCTCTTTATGAACAACACGGTACATCTATAATCCATACAGCTTCGACACACCTTGGTAAGTTTGCAATTTGTTGTTAAATCCGGCGCACACAATCGCAAATAAAGCTTTGGCGCGGCGCAAAACTCCTGTGCTGGTGATTGTCTTTTTATGAACAACAATGGTTAGTGATGAAGTAACTATAATATGAATTGAAGACAATACATCTTACTAAAACAGTAAAAGGTGTCTTCGGTTCAAGTTTATTTTTTCAAAATTCGGAACATTCTAAAATAGGCTATTTTGGCAACAGCAAACTTAGTTTTGATCGGCTTAAAATGTTTCTTGACACCAACAAAAAGATTTTGGTTTTGGTAGGCTAGACAAGGAAAGATTTAGGACGTTCGGGGAGAAAATGATACAAAGGCAGGCAAATGTAGATGAAACAAGTTTGTGGAAAACAATCATCACAGCAGAGGCACAAAACAAAGCCTAGTCACATACACACTCTGTGAGCAGTAGAGCAATGGTATTGATACAAGCCCAAGGGTAGATAACAGTTTCTACTATACTATGCGCTTGCATTTCAGAGTGACAGAGCAAGTTTAGTGTAGCCTATTCGTCAACAGGTCATGGCATCAAAAATTAGGCTTTTGGTCCTATGTCTGTAGCCTATCTCAGATGTAGTAGATTAGGAACACTAGGCTACGCCAAGTTCCAATGGCAGAATAGCCTACGTAGTAGCAGGATTTATTCCACAATCAAACACACATGCAAACGGCAAAGGTATAATACTGGTGCATTGGGTTGTTAAAACAGTAAAGTGAGCCTAGACTTGGTCTAATACATCGATGACTAATACAAAATAATTTGTTTTGTAGAAATGGGCTATTTAGTCTGTTAGTGAGCTTGTGAGAGATGTTATTGCAAGGGTTAGAGGGTTCACGGATTTGCTAATAAGTAAGCTGCTTTACCCAACATTGAACACCCATATGTAGGCTTACGTTGGGAGGCAGCAAAGTTGTTTTTATCACGACAGTTACATACTAGTGTTGTAGCTTGTGACAGCATGCAGAGCACGTGATATATTTCATTATTTGAACTACTGGTGCAGCATTAGTATAGTAGTTGTGTCAAATCATCAGGTAGACTGGTAGATTGGTTTTGATTGCTAAAACATGGTGCAGAAAAACTAATAGAAAACACACACAAGGCAGATTAAACCTGTAGGCCTATAATTAGAACGACTGACCTCGCGTTGTATGTTTCTTAGTTTTTATGCTAGGCCATTTTCAAAGTTAACTTGTGCAAAGTTTCAGACTTTTACTTATAACCTCTCTAACCATTAAGCAGAATTTTATCAGCGAATCAGCGTTTTTAATGGGTACATGCTGACCCGTTTTTAGATTTTCCATTGTTTGCTACTAAAAATCGTCGATTTTTTGGGCACAAGCCGACTCACTAAAACCTAAGAAAAAACACTGCTTATAACTCGAGAATGGTTTGGTTTAGCTACATGAAATTTTGACAGCAGTTTGAGATTTATGATGTATATGTTTGTGCCATATTTCACTGCAATGAGTCACGTGACTTCGGTTTTAGGATCCAAAAACCACCCTAAAAGTTTGGTGTATAAAGCGGTCTAATTCAATAACGGCTTAAGTACAGCAAAAAATATTTCACATGGTTATATGTTGTAAAATACCCTTTTATGCCTACGTACACTTTTGGCCGCAACAAGTTTTTTTTCTTTTTTGCTTTCTAAATCTTGTGCTCTCTTCTTCTTCTTAACCACAAAACATCGAAATCTAATTTTTGCGTAAATTTGTTGAGCTGCAAATGCACTTTTGTTCCCCGAACTTTTGGGGGGCTTCTCCCACAGAACCCCCCGAAATTGGGCCCCAAAAAATTAATTTTTTTAAATTGCTCAAGCTAGGGCGATAGTTTTTTTTAATATCAGTAGATATTTAAGCGAAAAATATTTTGAAATAGTTTGGGGGTGCCACCCCCCAGGGGCCCCCAAATGGACTCCCCAGAAATCAATTTTTTGAACGGCTCAAGCTAGAGCATTCGTTTTTTATATCAGCAGATCTTTAAAAGACAAATATTTTGACATGGTTTGAGAGGGCCATCCTTCTGAAAATCCTCCAAAATGAAACCCCTAAAATCAATTTTTTTGCATATCGTAAGCAACAGAGCTAGTTTTTTTCTGATATAAGTGGAAATTTAAAGGGTATATAACTTGTGGTGCGGCGCGGTGCAGCGTGAACTTAGTTGTGCTTGGATTCGGTGTGGTGCAGCATGCGGACAAGGTTTGCAGACACAGCGCAGCATGCGGATGCATTTTTTGTTATCCGGGCCATCTCTAGTTTCAACCACGTAAATTAGTCAAGTCAAGTTTATTTTACCAATTACCATACGATAAAAAGTACGTAGGTAGGAAGCAGCAAAAGAACGTGCGGTTATCTACGTCAACTGCACCAAATCGAAATACTTAAACAGTATCAGGCTTAAACTTAAGCTTGGCGAAAAACTAACATAATTCTACAAAGCATAGTAAAAAGGCAGCATTGTCACAAAGCAAACGAAATTTACAACATATTGCAGTTTTCGCGTTAGTGGGAACTAGAGTGGACACAAAGTGGCTAATTTTTACACTCCGGATCCACTCCGATATTTTTTACTGATTCCGGATCCAATCTGGCTCCAAAATTTTACGACAACACCCCGCTCCAAAATACTCCAAGACAAAAATACGCTTCGACAAAAAATTCGAACCAATTGTCATATATTGCTCAATTGCCTGGGATAAGCCTAGCCTAATCACATATTCTGATCCCTGATTCTGATATTCCATTTCCAGAGAGCAAAAATAGTGGCTCATTCCAGTGCCAACTACAACTAGGCTTAAAAGACTACTTTAAAGCAAGGATGGCAGTACGGTACGGTACGTTCAGAATTTGCGTACTACGTACCTCGCACCTTGAACCGTACCATACCAGCGTACCGTACTTCAGTTTAATTTTTAAAGCGTACCGTATCAACGTACGTACCGTACCCGTACCGTTCCAAAAAAGGCGTACCGTTCCAGCGTACCGTACTTCTTAGCAAAACTTGAAGCGTACCGTACTTACGCACCGTACCGTACTGCCAGTCCTGCTTTCAACTACTTGCAGCTTTAACTGACTATAAAATTACTAGTCCAACTTATAAATCAACGATCTCAATTCACACATTTAGTGTCGGCTTCAGCTGTCTTTTACCTCTGCATACAAAAATCAGGATTTGTCTCCAATGTTGAAAATAAAGCAAAATTGGGGTAAAATTGCAAATTATCCCCCCCAATGCTGAACAAAGATTTGCACCACTGATAACCGACAATTGCTTTTTGTCTAGTGATGTATTCATGTATCTTTTTGAGATCGACAAAGCAATTCTTATATGATAGAGGAAGCATGTTATTTTTTAATTTAAAAATAAATTTTGCGAACTCGAATTTGATCATATCTTTTAGTTTTAAAATTTGAAATTAAACATACAGAGAATCTATTGGAGAATTGATTACAGCGTAGACGGTTGGATTTTTCTAAATTTAGGCGATCCTGGGGAGTGAAGACCTTTCTTTTGAGGTTCAGTTGCAGCGAGAGGATTAAACCATATCTTGACTGCAAGTTTTATACTGAACTGAAATTCATTTTGTCATCTGTTACAGATAAACAGCACTGAGTAATGCTATATAAAAATACACTAAACAAATTTAGCCTAAAGTTATTCAAGTTAAAAAATTACAATTAAAACAGGCACAAGGAGACTGCAAAGGGCTGATTTTGTCTTCGCGTCTGCAGCCACCTATTGCTAATAAAGCTTTACTTAGAGATTTTGTTCAGTATTATCCAATTTTTAAAACACACTAACAAACAAACAAACATTAGCAGGAGAAAGGGGGAATGGAAGAAGGAGGAATGGAAGAAGGAGGGAGAAGGGAAGAAGCAGGGACTGCATATCGTTAAAATAAAAGTAAACAAATGGAAAATATAACTTCGTCACAATTAGCCAAAACTTATCACTTTGATTAGCGCGGCGGGAGAAGCGAACGCTGAGTGCTTGGTTGGTTGGCGCAAAAATGATTTTAAACTTTCCATACGATGAATGAATGAATGAGTGGAACAAATGAGACAAACACAAAAACAAAGAAGAAATATTATTGGGTGCAACAGCAAGCAAAGCGAGAAGTTATAATTTTATTGAGATTGTGGATCAGATTGATTTTGATATCCAGAGATGTTCCAAAAGTTTGTCCAATATGCAATTGCTCATTTGTCAATTTTCAATTATTAATCAATTATATCGTAATACGTTAGATTTAAATTATTCAGTTATTACATAAACATAAAAAATAGATTGTAGGTCAAACCATAGACTCTTTATTAGTAGACTGAAAATTCTTCCTGGTTTATTTGTTTTAGAATACGCCAATTTGTCCAATCAGCGTGACTTTTTTCTCCACCGTTCACTCATTGTACGAATACGTCCAATTAAATCAGCCGATTACGCGTGACCGCAATTTTGCTTCAATGCTCTTTTCTTTTTTCCGTGCGTCTGTTTTTAGTCTACTAAATAAATAGTCTTTAATGATCATTGATCAAACCATAATCAGGGTTATCATATCGAAATCTAACTGTAAAGCTGCATTTACACGGGCGACTTTTAGCTGCTAGAGTGGAGCTTGGAGCCGGAGCGGAGCCGGAGCCGGATTTAGCATTTTTACGCCGGAGCCGGAGTGACATTTTAAAAAAAAATCAGGAGCCGGATTGGAGCCGGAGTCTGACTTTAAAGTAGTCGTGTAAGTCGAAGTGATAGTTGATAGTGAAATGAGAAGCTATTTTTGCATTCTGGATATAGAATATGTTGCTAGGGTAGGCTTATACCAGGCTATTGAGCAATATGAAAATTGGTTTGAATTTTTCGTCGAAGCATATTTTTGTCTCGGAGTATTTCGGAGCGGAGTGTTGTTGTAAAATTTCGGAGTCGGATTGGAGCCGGAGTCAGTTAAAGAAATATCGGAGTGGAGCCGGAGCGTAAAAATTAGCCACTCCGCTCCACTCTATTAGCTGCGAGAATCGACATTTTGCCTTTTTTCTTTCTCAAATCGCGTAGGTAACTTACACCACACGGCGCAGATTCACGTGAGATTTGGTCTGCGCGATATCGCCAGACACGCCCCCCCAAAAATCAAATCGCAGCAGCCACTCACACGGGAGAGATTTTAACGCGATGCTCACATACGATTGCAACTCGCAGAAGCACTTACACGTTGAGAATGGCTGCAAGTGATTCTCACAAAATCGAGTTGGCGGAAGAGTCGCTATCGAAACCCGACATAAGGGCAAAGACAAAAGGGCGCAGAGAGGTAAATCTGCTATCTACGCTAACATTTTCGTGCTTCGGAAGCGCAGGGACATAAGGGCGCAGAGACTTAAATTTGCTATCTATGCTAACATTTTCGTGCTTCGGAAAATAATTATGTAATCAAAGAAACGAACTTGACTAATGGGTATTTTTTAACGTTTGAAAATCAAGTTATAAAAGAAGTTTTTTGAATTCGCTTCCTGCCTTATGGGCTCCGCAAACTCCTCACACGAATTAGGCGGAATAAAGCGAGAAAATGAGTGATTTAATTTGATTTGTCTTCGCACGGAAACAAAAGACTAATTATAATTGTTTGCTTGACGGATTAAGTACAACCGTTAAATGACTGCGTTTGAAAACAACCGCTGACGTGATTACGTAAAGCAAAAATAAACTCATTGAAAATAAACATTTCTTTTTAAAGGTTTGTTCAAGATTAGTGTACGGCGACTTCAAAACAGTTTAAGGGTAGCGCTTTGTGCGATGATTGAGAACTGGAAAAGGAAGCGAATTCAAAAAACTTCTTTAAAAATTTGACATTCCAAAATTTAAAAAAATACTCTTTAGTCAAGTTCGTTTCTTTGATTACATAATATTTTTCGAAGCACGAAAATGTTAGCGTATAGATTGCAGATTTACGTCTCTCTGCCCTTATGTCCCTGTGCCTTATGTCTGCGCCCTTATGTCCAGGCGCGTAGCCAGAAATTCGCAATGGGGGGGCTGTGTGTTGGGGGTCTAGGGGCGGAGCCGCCGGAGGCCAATGGGGGTCTGGCGGCGGGGGTTTGGGGGCAAAGCCCCCAGCCGCCAGAGGCACGGGGGTGTGGGGGCGGAGCCCCCAGCGCTCGAAATTTTGCGTTTTTTTGCAAAAATAACTGAATTTTAGGGCTATTTTGATAAAAAAATAATGCTTTTAAAACGTGGCTTAGAAATTGGCAGTGCAAACATGATTAAACTGGTTGCATAAATGGGCTATTTGGGAGGTAACGAATGGTAAAATTGTAGTTCTCTTATTTAGATGCTGGTAAATTATGAATTCTAATAATTCAATAAAGCTCACACGGAGTAATCTATTTTGTATACAGTTTATAGATAAAAATAATTGGGGGGGACTAATGAAAAGAAATTTGAGAGAAATGATTGATAATTAACTAATACGGAATAGCCCCCCCCCCTTCATTCCTTAGTTTATAGTATATTTGTTTATAACACCTACGTTTAGCATTTCTACACTTGCGATCAAATTTGAATGCTTATTTTTGACCAGTTTTCAAAGTTTTTATTACTTCTATTTTTGACAAATTAGCCCCCCCCCCCTTGAATATAGATTTCAAAAATGTTTTAAATCACTATTTAGTCCACTCCAGTACATAAAACAGTCTCAAAAGTGCTAAAAACGTAGTGTTTTTCTGATTCTGCATTTTGGTCGACATGCCAATGGGGGGGGCTATAGCCCCCCCATCCCCCCCTGGCTACGCTACTGCTTATGTCCTGCGTTCTTTTGTCTGCACCCTTATGTCGTAGATCGAGTCGCTATCGCTCTGGTTCACTAACACGGTGCGAGAGAGCTTCAAAGCGCGGCTTGCTGGTTTTAAATTTGCAAAAGCCAACTGCCCCAAAAGCACTTCAAATGCGCAGCTTGTCAGCTTTCGTATTTGAAACAATCACGCTTCGGAATCTTGAAAAGAATTTGTATGAAGCCAACGCAAGCGTAAAACGAAATACTTCTTCTTCTTCTTCTTCTTTCTTCATTGCCCGCTTTTCCGTGAGGGTTGCGGGGGCAGTAGCTCAAGATTGAGCCGCCACACCTCACGGTCTTCCATCACCTCCATCATTTCGCTTGGGCGAAGTCCCAAGCGATTCCATCCAAGATCCTCAATGTAATCGGTCCATCTAGTTCTAGGTCGTCCGACTGGTCTTCTCCCATTTGCTTTGGCATAGAGAAGTTCAAGTATCTTGGGGTTGCATTTACGAGTGACGGAAAGCAAGACGAAGAACTGGATACCCGAATAGGCAAGGCTAGTGCAGTAATGCGAGCTTTGCACTACTCGGTTGTCATGAAACGAGAATTGTCGAAAAAGGCAAAACTCTCAATTTTCAAAGCAGTTTTTGTCCCCATTCTCACTTATGGTCATGAATCTTGGGGTAATGACCGAAAGAATGCGATCACAAGTGCAAGCGTCCGAAATGAGGTTTTTACGAAGAATCGAAGGAGTTACACTGTTTAACAAAACGAAATACAGGAAATACAATTATGCAGCTAGTTTCGTTAAAACTTGAAATAAAAATGCAAGGTGAAACATGAAACAGTAAGGGCGGCGTTGCTGCTGCTGAAGAATATGTGATACGTAAACGCTTAAAATTACTCGAAAAAGCTTACTTACTTGATATCATTCTGAGTTGGCTTGGATGGAGCAAAGTCAAGCGGGCATTAATGTGCATAATTTATTGTAAAACTCTGTCATTTACCCTTTCGGTCTTGTTTTTTCTCTACCGCAACCGATCTCTGACTGTGTTTTTTGTCTGGTTATACATAATATTTGGTAAAATAAAATAATAAAATTTTTTTACCGGCCAGTTGGTCGAGCGGTAACGCGTTCGTCTCTGGAGCGGGAGGTCAGAGGTTCAAATCTCGGGCCGGTCAAATCGGACACAGTGTTGCCAACGGCTCGCCACCGCTGCAACATTTCTTCGAAAGGAGCTGTGTTGCCCGGGCGCAATGACGCGGAGATGGGCCCCGCAAACTCGTTACACGCTTCGGCGTACTACAGCGAGTATAAATGAAAGAAAGATTTATCAACATTTTTGTGCAGTTAATTCTAAAAACACTTTTGAAATTACCTATTCTCCAAGTATGTGTGGCTGACAAATTTATATTGTTTATTTCCTTAATAGTGCACAAGTATTTTGTATTTTGTAGTAGGTGCGTGCTGTCATATTATGCGAAATGCTAATTGTTAAATTTTATTTTTGTTTTTATAAGTTTTTTTTTTTTTTAGTTCTTCTGCAGTGATACCAGGCGCCTTCCGTCGCTACAGAAGTACTGGCTCTTTTTTAATTTAACCAACATTCAAAAAAATTCATATAGCATTTATTTAATGAGTGTTTTCATGTAAATTTGTTATGGAGATACTAAACCACAGCTGTTACAAAGCACCAACATCCACAATAATAAAATAAGAAGCGCATGCATTTGCTAAACGCTAGGCAATTACAGTAAGTATAATGCGGAGGATGAATTATTATGAACAGTGCAAAAACACGTTTGTGACTTCAGGTCAAAACTCACTCCTGGCGTTACTCAAATGAAAAAGCGCCACAAAACTACTCGAAATTGAGAACATGATTTCATTAGAAACGGCATTTTCTGGAAATTAATGTTTAGTTACAATATGCGGTGCAGTAGGTGCAGAGATGGACACCCGCTGCTTGAAAAGTAGCGCCGCTGCCGCTATTTGGCAAAAAAAGCAGTGGCGCTGCCGCTTATCGCTACTCAAATAAAAAAGTAGCGCCGCTGCCGCTACTTGCATGCAAAACAGCGGTCGCTGCCGCTTGTCGCTGCCGCTACTTTAAAAAAAGCCAACTGCTATTTGAAAAGTCAACTACTTTAAAAAAAGCCAATTCTATTTGAAAACTACTTAAAAAGCCAATACTACTTTTAAAAAAAGCCAACTACTTTAAAAAAAGCCAATTCTATTTGAATAAGTCGGCATAATCAGATTCCTAGCCTATTGTAAGTGTAGACCAAAGTAATGGCTAAACTAATTTCAAGTATTGAGAAGCTGCATAAAGAAACAGTGAAATATGAAATAGTATCTGCTCATGCCAGATGTGCTCAGCATGGTTTAAAAGAAACTACTAAATGGCTTGCTGAGCTTTCATTTTCACTTGACATCAATTCTGTCAAACCAAGTAGTGATTATGCACAAGAACACTATCACGATGAAAACTATTTCAACAATTTTGAAAAGTGTGAAAGTGGAAGAGATGCTGATTTGTATCGATTAGCAAAGTCTTATTTCGATGTTGGCGAGTATAAAAAAGCTGCTTTCATTGTGCGAGACACTACCAATGAACTTTGCTATTTTCTCCACGTTTATTGTCGGTACTTGGATGCAGTTCGAAAACAAAGACACGATAATATCAACAACCACAGTATTTTGGAACGAGCATTGGGAAAAAGTGATGAACTTCGAGTTCTGAGAGCTGAACTGTTGCAAGTTATAAAAAATGGCAATGATAATGCATTTGTCTTATATCTGTATGGAATAATTTTAAAGAAAACCTCAGAAATGTCAACCTCAGCACATCGAAGCGAAGCTATTAGAATTTTATGTCGGTCAGTCCATCGATTTCCAATGAATTGGGGAGCTTGGCACAAACTGTCTTCACTCGTCACTGATCAACAATCGATGTATGGCATGGATTTGCCGAAACATTTGGATGAAAGAATTCTTCTTTGCACAAACTCACGTTGATTTAATAAATGCAGATGATGCGTTGGTGATTTACGACAAGAAACCGTCGGGTTTGAGAAAAATTTTCGCATCAGAACTCAAGAAGCGATTGCGCACCACAAAACAGAAGAGAATTTGATGAGGCCATTTTGATTCTTGAAGAAGTGAGAGCAGAAGATCCATACACACTTGACGACATGGACATTCTATCGAACATGTACTACGTGAAAGGCAGACGTGCTGACCTAGCGTTTTTGGCCCATCATTGTTCGGAAGTGGACAAGTACAGAGTTGAAACCTGCTGCATTGTTGGAAACTACTACAGTATTCGTACCAATCACGATAAGGCTGTGCTCTACTTTCAACGTGCGTTAAAACTCAATCCGAGCTACCTGAGCGCCTGGACACTTATGGGTCATGAATACACTGAAGTGAAAAATACTTCAGCTGCAATACAAGCTTACAGAAATGCAGTCGATTTGAACAGAAGAGATTACCGTGCTTGGTATGGCTTGGGACAGACTTACGAACTTTTGAAAATGTTCACGTACGCGTTGTACTATTATAAACAGTCCCACAGATTACGTCCATCCGATTCCAGAATGCTTATGACTGTTGGCGAAACGTACGAGGTGCTGGAGCGGTATGACGAAGCAAAAATGTGCTTCAGAAAAGCGTTAGCCGTTGGCGATATTGAAGGAATGGCAAATATTAAATTGGCGAAACTTTATAAACGTGAAAAAGCAAAGGAATGGGCTGCTTTTCATTACGAACGTTACGCGCAACAAGCTGAGGAACGAGGTTTCGTTGAAGGAACCTCGGCCCACACGGAAGCGTATGATTTTCTCGCACGACATTATCTTCAGACCAACTCCCTTGACGCCGCGACCTACTACGCTCACAAATGCTGTGAATACGTCGATGTAAGAGAAAGCGGGAATGCTGTTTTGCAAGAAATCTCTCAAAAGCGGGCTAAACTTGGCGCAGACTCGGGTTCGGGTGAATCAATGCAACCCACCCCTAGTCACCTGGCCCAGCATCATGATGACAGTGTCTCAATGGCGGGAGAGTCCCCTGCTACAAATGTGGGCCCCATCAAACTCACTTTTTCTCCAGGCCAAACCGAGTCTGATTCTAGCAACATCATGTGATAAAATTGGAAAGCAAGAGATAAAAATACGTTCAAATGCACTAAAGAAGCTGCGATCGGAAAATCTTTGGAAATTGTGAACAGCGATAATTAATAGACCTATGAGGCTGCAGCTTATTATTTGACACAAAAAACCCTTTCTTCGCTTTCTTCTAAAAAACTTGTGCTAAAACGCAACACGTGTTACCAGTGCAAACTGGTTTGTACCGATACGATGAATGAATGGTGCAAGATATTAACCATAAAACCTTAACGGAAGTTAACATAACTTAACGGAAGTTAATTTAGCCAGTTAACAGAACTTAACGAAAGTTAATTTAGTCCGTTAACATGAAAAAACTTTTTAACAGATTAACGAGTTAATGAAAAAGTTAGCTTTGTTATTAACGATTAATGGACTTGTGCCCACCTATGGATATTGCTTATCTTCACCGATCATCGCAATTTTCGACTTTTACAGATTTCGGGTCTGACTTTGATGCGTTTCTTACCAACTTTTTGTGAATTTTTTTTGTGAATTTTTTCCCGCCTACAGCAACATCTGACTTCGCAGGCCCGCCTTGGACTGGGGTATTTTTGATTGAGATTGGTGTAATTAGGGTAGGGTGGGTAACTTAAACCTAAATTTAGTATATTTTGTTGTTCGGCCTGAGGTGTCGGATGTGCCAGTGGGTGGCGATATTGTGTTGTTTTAGTGCTTACCTCCTTTGTGTTATTTTGTATTATTATTTATTGCCAAGCTTAAGTTTACGCCTATTACTGTTAAGTATTGCTATAGGTGCAGTTGACTTGATGACCGTATGGTCTTTTCACTGATTCCTTCCAGCGTACTTTTAGCGTTTGGTAAAATAAACTTGACTTGACTTGACTTGACTTGAAAATAAATAGTGCAAAGAACGATGGCATTCAAATACGATATCTAATGGTGAAATTTCAACTTTATTTACGAAAGTTAATTATTCAAGCCTTTTAGATATTGGTTCAGGTTACAATCGGCATTAGCAGGCTTAAATGGTAGACAAGTAAGCAAATCACCATTCAATTAGTTGTTGGCATGCTCCTTTCAAAAAAACAAGCATTTCAAAATGCTGATTGGTTAAACCAGTGCTTTAGAAATTACTTAGGAAGTTACCCTTGGAAGTTACTCTAGGAAGTTAAATTCCTTATCGTATTTTCTACACAAGCAGAAGGCAATAAGAAATATCGACTCAAATAAGTTAAGGTTTTGCTATTAAAGCAGTGCTCTTCAACCTTTTTTGTTATCGTGCACCCTAAAAACTCTTGTGATGAGCTCATGCACCCTGAGCTTAAAATTTGAAATCAGTTAAAAAGCCACTTTAAAATTAACATGCAAAAAGACAATATTGCACTACAGTCTGCACTAAAAACAACGCAAGACAGAGCACACAACAAATTCAAGAAATTATCTTTAATCACTTTTTTGCTGTTGCGTATTATCAACCAACATTCTACACCGAGATCTTTTTAATTGCTCCTCTCATCGATGGATCGATGTAATTGAATTTCTTTTGCTGGTAACACATTCATCTCTGGAGTGGGAGATTCGAGATTCGAATCTCGGTACGGTCAAATTGCTGCGACATTTCTTCGAAGGAAGCTGTGTTGCCCTGGCGCAATGACACGAAGATGGGCCCCGCCAAATCGTTACACGCTTCGGCGTAATTCAGCGAGTATAATGAAAGATTTGATTTTGATTTGAGATTTGATCTCGCACAAATAAAAAAAAAAACACTTTCAGATCCATACTTTGAAGGCATTTGAATGAGAACAGAAATCTTTTTTTTGCTATGCTTCTGTGTTCTGGCACATTTAGTACGTGCACCAAAATTCGTAATATGACAAATAAACGATATTATGTTTTTTTAAATAATATGGTGCGGAAATCTGATTGAAGGTCAATTAGATTTTCGGTTTCAGTAGTAATATTATCATAAGTGAAACGGCATAATATCCAAGAATTAGCATCAAGTGTGGCATTCTGTTCAGCAGCAAAATACTTTTCAAATTTTCTTGCAGCAATTTAATATGTGCTTCTATAACTGGAAGCAGTTGCATCTGAAAATTGCTTCCATGTTCTGTCATGCAGTCGTGCAAAAGGGGAAAGTCAGAAAAAAATTTTGATGCAACTTGTTTTTGCTACAGAGGCAATTTTTTAGAAAAGTTCTGCCGCACAGGTAGGACCGTAAAACGCAGATTCCAGTGTTACACACATACACACAATTGCATCAGACACCATGTCACAATACGATAAACATGGATTGCTTAAAAGAGATTATGCTTGAGATTAAGATAACATGCCACCATTTCAAGGGACGCAATGAAAGGGTTTTCGGGCCGTATGTTGAGCAGGCCTGGTGTACTACATAATGTGGTTTAGTTTAGTAGGCTGACGTAACCGTAAACCTACAGATAACTAGTCCACTGGCGATTGTGGTCTAGTTTTGTATCGCAAGTACCGTGGCCTACTGCCGCTACCGCCACCGAAAAAGTAGCGCCGCTAGTAGCGCCCGCTGGTGAACAGCGCCGCTTTGCCCATCTCTGAGTAGGTGTTATGTTTCTCCACTTAACTGTGGTTATTTTAACTGCAAGAGATGCCGGTAGGCTACTAGCAATCTCGGATCAGAAAAGAAAGCAAACTTAAACACGTTTTTAGCTGACAAACACCATTGGATGGTACTTGTTGTATACAAGGTGCTGAACTCAACGAGTGAGCATAGGGTGTGAGCCTACACTGCTAGCACTACAGCACCAATTGACCTTTTTTGTGTTGCCCCACTATAGTTTCGAATTCGGCCGCTTCTTTCTTTTAGTTTGCTCAGTTTGCGCACATCACTTTATTTCATGCAGCCATTGGCTGTAAATGCTTTAAAAACTACGCGCTTTTTTTCGAGCACGCCTTTGTGTTTGGCTGAGTTATCTCTGTTCTGGCATCCCTTTTTATTTGAGTAGTTGGCAAACGGACGTATTTTATTTTGAAGACCACTTGTACGGCATTTTCTTAGTTCATTATTTTTAGCAGAGGTGGAGTCCTCGAGGACGTCCGCTTGGCCTCGAGGACACATTTTGAAGTCCTTGGCCTTGGCCTCGAGGCCTCAAGTCCTCGAAAATTGGCCTATCCTCGGCTCGAGGACAGCACTATTTTTTGAATTGTTAAAATTTCGTGGAGCGCTTGAAAAACTTTTTGGAAAACGTTTTTTTGTGGAGATCGCTTGAAATATTTTTGTGAAAACCTTTTTTTTTTTTTTGGAGAGCACTTGCGCTTGTGTCCTTGGTCCTTGGCCTTGGCCTCAAGCATTCCTGTCCTAGGCCTCGAGAGTGTCTGTCCTCGGAAAGGCTGTCCTTGGCCTTGGCCTCGGATTTTTTTTGTGTCCTTGGCCTTGGCCTCGAGCCTTGTGTCCTCGACTCCACCTCTGATTTTTAGGTTAAATTTCAGTTATTTTTTGCCATGCCGAACTGTTCCATATTATTTATTTTGTCTGAACAATACAGTTTAAGTTGGAAAATTTCAATAGTGGTCAGAGATCGAGTCGAGGACTCCAGGCTCGAGGCCAAGGCCAAGGACACAAAAAAAATCCGAGGCCAAGGCCAGTGGCGGATCTAGAAAATTTTGGTGGGGGGGATGATAAAATTTATGAGCACAAATTGTGTAAAAATTTTGCATGTTTATGATTAATGTTCTTGACCTCGCGCAAACTTGTTGGGGATATTTTTGATCCGTCCCATCCCCAAAATGTTACCAGTATATAAAATATTTTTTAAAATTTAACCAATGACATAAAACTAGTTTCATGTCATTGATTTAGCCGATTTAATTTAAATTAATAACATAAAACGCTCTTTTCGTCTTTCATGCGTCAAAAATCGTATTTATTAAACTTTCGCCAGCATAACCGCCTGCATCTACACAGAGCAGGCGCGTTGCCGGAAATTCGCAATGAGGGAGCTGCTTTGGGGGTCTGGGGGCGGAGCCCCCAGCGATCGAAAATTTTGCATCTTTTTGCAAAAATAACTAAATTTTAGGGCAATTTTGATAAAAAATAATGCTTTTAAAACGTGGCATAGCAATTGGCAGTGCAAACATGATTTAACCGGTTGCATAAATGGGCTATGTGAGAAGTGGCTTGTGGTAAAATTTTTTCTTGTTTACATGCTGGTAGATCATAAAATTCTATAGTTTAATAAAACTCACACGGAGTAATCTATTTCGACTATATTTTATAGAGAAAAATAATTGGAGGGGGCTCATGGAAAGATATTTGAGAGAGGTGATTAGTAATTAACCAATACTGAATAGATCCCCCCCTGTTTGTGAGTTTATAATATTTTTATCGATAAAAACTATGTTAAGCATTTGCAATGAGCTATATTAAATTTGATTGCTTATTTTTGGCCATTTTTCAAAGTTTTTATTGATTTGTGAGTTTTATTTTTGACCAATTAGCCCCCCTGAATATATGGTTCAAAAGATGCTTTAAATCACATTTTAGTCCATTCTAGTCCAAAAACCAGTCTCAGAAGTGCTAAAAACGTGGTATTTTTCTTATTCTGCATTTTGGTCGACAGGCCAATGGGTGGGGGGGGGGAAAAGCCCCCCCCCGCCCTCCCTTGGCTGTGCTACTCACACAGAATGAGTAAAAACTACCTGCATCGGACTTTGATATTTCTATTGTCAAAAGTCTATTTTGTTCAAGTGTTCATTCAGCATACCGTAACTAACAATGTAATAAAACTACATTCCAGAAGACATTTTACTTGATGTTCTATCAAATCGACACACTTTTTGTGCGAAACCGCACTACTGTATTGCGCAGGCGCATGGTCAGAAATTCGCAATTGGGGGGCTGTGTTGGGGGGTGGTGGAGCATCCAGCCGCCGGAGAACAATGGGGGTCTGGGGGCGGAGCCCCCAGCGCTCGAAATTTTTACATTTTTTGGCAAAAATAACCGAATTTTAGGGTTATTTTGATTAAAAAATAATGCTTTTAAAACGTGGGTTAGAAATTGGCTGTGCAAACAAGATTAAACTGGTGGCATAAATGGGCCATTTAGGAGGTGGCTATTGGTAAAATGTTAGTTCTTTTGTTTAGATGCTGGCAAATTATAAAACCGAATAGTTCAATAAAACTCACACAGAGTAATCTATTTCGTATACAATTTATAGATAAAAATAATTGGGGGGGGGCTAATGAAAAGAAATTTGAAAGAAATTGGTAATTAACTAATGCTGAATAGCCCCCCCCCCATTCCTTAGTTTATAGTATATTTGTTGATGACACCTATGTTTAGCATTTCTACACTTGCGATCAAATTTGATTGCTTATTTTTGACCATTTGTCAAAGTTTTCATTTATTTGTTGGTTTTATTTTTGACAAATTAGCCCCCTTCCCCCTGAACATATGTTTCAAAAGATATTTTAAATCACTATTTAGTCCACTCCAGTGCATAAAACAGTCTCAAAAGTGCTAAAAACGTAGTGTTTTTCCCATTCTGCATTTTGGTCGACGTATCAATAGGAAAGCTATAGCCCCCCCCCCCCCGCCCCCCCTGGCTACGCTACTGGTATTGCGTGAGGTTTGAGCGAAAATGCGCCATAATTGAACTCCTGTTGTGTTATGCCTTTATCGTTGAAAAGTGCGAGTTGGGAATTTTGCTAGTTTGGCGGTTTCAAATCAATCGGACCTGTAAAAAACTAATTTCTGCTTCGTAAAAAGTTCGCTGTAAAAATCTTTTTCCTCCCCCCGCCCTACCCCACCCCCCCAATGGCTTCAGAAATTATATTGCAGTCACCTGGCCTATCGAGTATTCACTGATTGCTTTTTTTAAATGTTTAATATTATGCATATGCACGTTATGTTTAGGCTGGTGGGGGGGATGCATACCCCCCCATCCCCCCCCTAAATCCGCCACTGGCCAAGGCCAAGAACAGCCCTTTTGAGGACAAACCTTCTCGAGGCCAAGAACAGGAATGCTCGAGGCCAAGGCCAAGGACCAAGGACACAGGCGCAAGTTTTTTCCTAAAAGAAAGGTCTTCAAAAATTTTTTTTTGGCGATCTACCAAATTTTAACAATTCAAAAAATACTGCTGTCTTCAAGCCGAGGTCAGAACAATTTTCGAGGACTTGAGGCTTCGAGGCCAAGAACTTAACCTTTAAGGCCAAAGACTTCAAAATATGTCCTCTAGTACTCCACCTCTGATAGTGGTTTGTCCAGACGGAAACGGTGAAGGCTACAGAGTTTCGCTGGAGTACCTACAGTCAGGGTATGGTATGGAATGGAACGGAAATTTTGGTATGGAATATGGAAGATGCCAGAATGAAATGAAGTGGAAGATTTCAAGAATGCAATGGACAGTGGTGAGCAAATTACTACACTAAAGTAATGAAATTATTTCACTAAAAATTGCTTTAAAAAAGTAATGAAATTACCGTAGTCGTTACTTCTCAGAAAAAGTAATAAGTGATTTGTCGTTACAAATTACAAATTACTTTGAATGAAACATTCAGCCAAAATTGACAGTGGTCTGCGTCAACTTTTCTGATAAGGTTGTAAGAGAGAAAATGCTGGATCTCGTCTATGATTCAAACACCATTATGATACGCATATGCAATGATCAGATGATGGCTTTCATTATGCTGCCTCTTCGACGCGGTTCAGCATAAAAGAATGTTATTTTAATTATTTAACCTGAGTGGGTACAGAATTGGTTGAAAGCTATAAGCAGGTTTGAAACTTTGAATTAGCCCCATTGTTTCCGCTGTCAAATATTATGTCATAACTCTTCGGCTATTGTGGCTTTTGGTGCGCTAAAGCAAGGCCTTCAACACCAACGTTATGAAGCAAAATCGAGCAAAAAAATTTAACAATTTTGGTTGATTTATAATCTGAAGTATTCTCTTCAACAGCAATTGCAGCATTACAATTCCCAGCAATAAGCTTTGATCTCGAGTATTAGGCCTACTCGCATTATAGACACAAACTGATCTATTTTTTGTGATAATCTTAATAATAATATCACGCTTTCGGTAATCCTCTCATTGTAATTTTTTCTAACTTATTTTAATAGTGATTACCAGTATTACTGTGACTTTTCGTTACAATAGGCTACTATTATCAAAAATTCATAAAAAAATGTCAGGAAGACATAATACTAAGATACTAATCGCTTTCTACGTATTTATCTATCAGAAAAGCTGATTGGTGGTACAAAACTTGAGAATTGCTTTGATTAAAATTTGAAGATATGAACATTTCAATCAAAACAATATTCATCGTTTTTTTTGTTTTTTTGTTTTCTGATATTGTTTAAATAGTATCGCACAAAATGTTTTCCCATTTTTTGTTGTACGGTAGTTGGGTAGTTGTTAAGACCAGGATGTTGGAGCAGGGCAAATTTTAAAGGTGCTCCAGCTCCAGCTCCGAAGCTCTTCGCTATTCTGTCATTGCTTCGGCTCCAGCTCCGGAGCTGATTAAAAAGAGCTGCTCCGCTCCGGCTCCAGTTTCGGGATTAATCAGAATGGTACAGTGTTTTAGTTTTACGTTTTCACTATAGCCCACTCACATTTTTATCGATTAAAATAAATTTCAAAATAAACTTTGCTCAAAAACACAACACTCAAAACATAGGCGTAGCCAAGATTTTTGATTGGGGGAAACCATAAATACACGCAATGACGTCATGAAGAATTTTCGAAAGAGGTACTTTTTGTGGGACAACGATATCGCGGAATGGATGATGACCAGTAGCCGTGGTATGACTTACCAAAGTTAACGGTCAAAATGTCTCAATTGGGAGATGTGTTGAGTAAACTAATGTAACTCAAGCGTATTACAGATGGGGGTCTGGGGGCGAAGCCCCCAAAAACTAGGCGATTTTTTGGAAAAACAATCTATTTTAATGCCATTGGATCACATTCCGCATGTGTTCAGAACCATTCGAAAGTACTAGATTTAAACATTTGAAAGCCAATTCAAAAATTTAAATTGTTCAATCCTCCATTTACTCATGATTTACTTACAATTTAAGTCCAAAACACGCTTAAAATCTTGCACTTTGGGGTTAAATTTTGTACGTGATTTGGCCCAAGTAGGGAAAGTAAGGGACATTGCATCTTATAATATTTCATGGCAGTAAATAATAAATAATCCACTTGAAGATATTCCTTAGAGATTTTTGTTTTGTCATGTCCTAAAAATATCCAATTGTATAAGAACATATTCGGCCAGGGGGCCTAGGCTCCTCAATGCAAATTCAATAATTTGTTCAATGAGCAATTCCCTTAGCTAATTTTTTTTGAAAAGTATAGTGTCGCGTAAAAACTGGCAAGGTAGAGGTGAATTGTTATAGAAAAATATTACAATAGATGGTTACGCTTACTAACCATGTTATTGACCGGACCGAGCCGGATTTACATTGCTCAGAGCCCCTGGCAATTTGGAGATTTTCACAAAATCTTCTGGCCAAATATAGGTGAAGGCCAAAAAAAAGTCGTACCATTTGAGCACGGGGCACTTGGCACTGTGCCATATGGTAAATCTGCCCCTGGTTATTGCATTACGTTCATAAAAAAGTTAGATAAGGACCTGAGTAGGCAACCTTTAGGACAAAACCCTTAATTTCACTCGGGCTACACATATAAATTGGTTGGCAAAAATTGAATTAAGGGGGCCCGGCCCCCGTGGTCTTCAATATTATTGTTAATTACTGTTGTACGTGCGTATGTTGCACACGGAAAATGCTAAAGGAAACAGACACTGAAGAAAAAATTAGGCTTTTTTTGTCACATTTTTATCACTGGTGGCATTTCAATTGGGGGGTGGGGGGCCAGGCCCCTTGGCTACGCCTATGAACCAAAATGCTGCGCACAATTTAATGACATGTTGGAACTAAGCAGTAGCTAATACTAAAGAAAGCAGTAATTAAATAATACAAGAGTTAAATGCGGCAATTTTAAGCATAAAAGCAAAGTTTTTTTACAGGTGACCCACCCACTTAGCACAAAAAAATTTTTGATCGCAATGGCTTTCAAGGAGAGAACAGCAATCAATCTTATTAGGTGCAACGCAAATGGTTACAATTAGAGTAGTTGATTTTAGATTTATCTAACAAAAGCTCCTTTTAAACTTTTTACAAAGCCATTTTATGATTTTGCATTCTGTAGTTACACTCAAATTAAAAACAGTGATAAAGAAAAGCGATAGGCGACAAAAAAGATCTGGAGCTGGGAGCTATCCTACAGTAACGTTGCTTCGGCTCCAACTCCACCTGAATTTGAATGTGAGCTCCAGCTCCAGCAAAAATGGCCTGCTCCGGGGCTCCGGCTCCGAGCTACGGCTCCAACACCTTGGTTAGGACAAGAACTTTACTTATTGCAGCGGAAATGAAACAATATATTACTATTCAGTGACTAACTTAATCTTTTAGCACGAATTTGGAATGCGACACTACACGATCATACCAAAATTGCCAACTCGAAATACTTTAGAAACAGGTCTGCACAACTCGCTACAGTACAAGTGCCATAACAACGCAGACCCAGGGGTGCCGGAACGTCAGTAGGGCAAGGGAGGGCAGCTTTTTTAAAGAGCACTTTCAATACTGTACGTACAGTCATACTGCAAACATTGTAGATATACGGTCAAACAATTAAAAACTTCACCAGAGCCGGAGTATTGAGTACGTCGCATAAACACTAAAAACTAAGAACAAACAAATTATCTATTTAAATAAGGGCAGATTCTGCCGCAGGATGCCATTGGGGGTTTGGGGGAACGCCCCCAACATCCGAAGACAAGGGGGTCTAGGGGCGGAGCCCCCAGCGCTTGGAGATTTTGCAATTGTTGTGCAAAAATAACTTAATTTTAGCCTATTTTTGCAAAAATTAATGCTTTTAAATTGTAGCATAGAAATTTGCAGCGCAAAAACATGATCAAACTGGCTGCGTAAATGAGCAGATTGGCTATGAGGGTGGTGGCTAATGATAAAATTTTAAGCCTATTTATAACAAGCTGATAAACTTTAAAACAAAAAAATCTCAAATTTTAAACTAATTCGTCTGCATTTACAAAACAAGATAATTTTGGAGAAGATATTTATTTCCACTACATCAGTGGCGGATTTAGGGGGGGGGGATGGAGGGATGCATCCCCCCCACCAGCTTAAGCATAACGTGCATATGAACAATACTTAACTTATTTTAAAAAAGCAATCAGTGAATAGTCGTTAGCCCGTGTGACTGTGTTGTAACTTCAAAAGCCAAGGGGAGGGGGGTGCAAGAAAATAGTATTTGTGCAGCAAAGTTTTTACAAAACAGAAATTAGTCTTTTACAGGTCCGATTGATTCGAAGGCGCCAAATCTGCAAAACTCACAACTTGCACTTTTCAGCGATAAAGGCATAGGAGCACAACCAGTGGCGGAGTTACGGGGGGGGATGGCGGGATACATCCCCCATCAGCGTAAACATAACGTGCATATGAATATTAAACTTATTTGAAAAAAAGCAATCAGTGAATTTTTGATAGGCCGTGTGACTGTGATATAATTTCTAAAGCCCTGTGAGGGGAGGGACCGAAAAATGTAATTTTTGCAGCGAAGTTTTTACAAAACAGAAATTAGTCTTTTACGGGTCCGATTGATCTGAAAGCGCCGAATTAGCAAAATTTACAACTTGCACTTTTGAGCGATAAAACCTACACTATGCAAATCATATCTTAAGTCACATATTAGGCTTATAAAAAGTGAGCATTAAGCGAGGTCAAGAACATTAATCCTAAGCAGTAGTGTAGCCAGGAGGGGGGGGCTTTAGTCCCTCCATTGGCCTGTCAACCAAAATGCAAAATAAAAAATATCACGTTTTTAGCACTTCTGAGACTGTTTTTCGCACTGAAATAGACCAAAAAGTGATTTAAAGCGTTTTTTGAAATATATGCTTAAGGGGGGCTAATTTGTCAAAAATAAAACTCACAAATCAAAAAGAAAACTTTAAAAAATGACCAAAAATAAGCAATAAAATTTGATCGCTAATGTAAAAAAATTGAACTCGGGTTTCATCAGCAAATATATTATAGGCCTAAACTCAGAAATGGGGTGTAGAGGCTATTCAGTATTGGTTAATTACCAATCACTCGTCTTAATTCTCTTTCCATTAGCCCCTATCCAATTATTTTTCTCTATAAAATATAGATGAAACAAATTACTCCGTGTGAGTTTTATTGAACTATAAGATTTTATGCTTATGATTTACCAGCATCCAAATAAGAGAACTAAAGTGTTACCATTAACCACCTCTCACATAGGCCATTTCATTTATGCAACCAGTTGAATTATGTTTGCACTGCCAATTTCTATGCCGCATTTTAAAAGCATTATTTTATCAAACTAGCTCTGAAATTAAATTAATTTTGCAAAAAAATGCAAAATTTTTGAGCGCTGGGGGCTTCGCCCCCAGACCCCTAAAACAGCCGCTCCATTGCGAATTTCTGGCTACGCGCCTGGTTACAGCACATCCGAATTTTTGAGGTTTTGTGCTTAACATTTTTATCATCCCCCCAACAAAATTTTCTGGATCCGCCACTGCACTACATCCCAGCATCCCCATGCCTACCGAGTATTTTACTTTTAAGTCTGGACAAGAAATGGATCTTGCCTCAGATATTGCAATGAATTTCATGTTTTAGAAGTTTTCCTTATATTTCTCCGGTTTGAGCAGGGGGTCCGGACCATTTGGATTCGCCGCTGGTAACGTCAGCGTCGATCGTTCCAACTATAGGGCTACTAACAAAGTTAGAAACTTGAATGTCTTGCGATAGAGTAATGCTGAGCCATACAGACATAGGATCCTTGAGTTTTTAATTTGAAACTTTGTAGTTCCCTACATTTTCGTAGCGTCAGTTTAAACTAATGGAACTAAATCGGGTGTAACAGCTCACAGCAGGGGCGTCGCCAGCTTCGCGAGATCGGGGGGGCAAAATTAAAATCAGGGGGGCAAAGGTTTTCGCCAAATTTTTCTGGCCGAAATCACAGGTGATCTCAAAAAAACAAAAAAAGGTCTTCGCCGAAATCCGAAGGCTTTTTCTGGCCGAAATCGCAAATTTTAACGTTTTTTCCGCCCAATAACTGCAACTTCTTCCTCCCAAAAAATTCCGTGGGGGGGGCAAGAAAAAAATCGGGGGGGGGGGCAAAAACGAAAATCGGGGGGGCATTGCCCCCCACTGGCAACACGCCTGGCTCACAGGCTAACCAAATGTATTCCACAATATTGCTCACTTATTCTACCGGTACACAATTTAGAAATCATTTAACACACGCGATTTGTTAATATTGATTTCAATGAACTTTTTAGCGCCAATTGATGGAGAGTAATTTTGTTTATAATAAGAGATATTTTTTTTCAGAAAATTGTAATGTGTTTTGCATCGACAAAAATTTTTTTACGTTTTATTTCTAGAATGGGCTCTGTTGGTTGACAAAACGCTAAACTTTAATCCCTCTAATGTTTCTTGTAGCTCCAGAACGCTTTTGCGAGCCATCAATTTAAACTGACGCTAGAAGAAAATGAGTTAAGTTTCATCCAATTAATCAGCTTTCATAAGATAGCTAAAGAACGTACAGTTTAGTATAGCCTACTGCAAGTTGATACTAACTTTCTACTGTGTTAATTGCTAACGCGAACAAATGGGTCATTTGTCAGGTCTATTGTTCACGTTAGGTCTATTGCAGAGGAGGCAACAGATCTGGAACGGACCCAGTTCTTATTGTTTTTTCGCTGATCCGGATCTAGTTTCATTAGAAGATGCAGATCTGGATCTGAATTTGGCTTTGCCCTCCAAAATAATTTGGGGCAAAATCAGCACTACATTCCGCAAAGATCTTTTTTTCTTTTGTTCTCCACCTGAATTTTGGCAAAAATATGCCACAATTCTTAGCGAAGACCGTTTTTTTTTAAACTTTTTGGTATTCAACTGAATTTGGGCAGAAAAAACGCCCCAGTATTGAATAAGGACCTTTTTTGATTTTCTTGGTCTACTTTTGGGTTTGGTTGATATGAACAAAGTGTAGTTGTATAGTCCTCTACCGCCCTCCGAGAAGGGCAGCTGCCCCTCCTGCCCCCCCGAGTTCCGGCACCACTGTGCAGACCTACTTGTCGCAGACCGTGTGCCAGAGATGAAACCGGTCAGGATTTTCTTGAACCGACCGGTAAATTTCAAAGTCTACGCCGGTTGACCGGCTGGTCGACCGGTTGCTGATCGGCCCGGTCGACCGGCTTCTTTACAGAAGTTTTTTGTTCTCTGTCCAATGCATCTAATGAAAAATTTTCAAAAGGGGGGCCAAAAATATTTTGCGTTTTCTGCAAAAATAACTCAATTTTAAAACTTTTTAAGGTTCAATTTTGGTTTGAAAGACCTGTTTTGACAGCGTAAAACGTGCACAAAATACGCATAAAGAGAACTGGAGCAAACAAGCTAAATTATTAGACGTTCTTTCTAATGATATTATGCGTAAGGCCAATAAAAAAAGTTAAAATTTTTAGCTATTGGTGACAGACTATTTGGAATTTGCCGAGCAGCAAACACAAAACTGTAATGACAATTGTGACATTGGCTGGAAAATGTTCGAAATATAATGTGCCCCAGCAGTTTGTAGAAATGCTGCTACTTCAGAACAAGCCATGGCTAGTTAGATATAAAAAAATAAGAGCTATATGTCTTTCTTGCTCAGTGTAAAGTGTGGTAAATTTAGGTTGAAAAAAGCTTTTCAAAGCGGCAAAATTTTAGCATGTATTAAAAAATCTGAAATCTACGTCACTTCTACTCTCAAGCTGATTAAATTGATGCTAAAATGCCAAGTAGCGAAATCTTCTTCCACATACAAACTTTATTGTAATTTGATGACTCGATTTTAACGTATTTTTTGCTCTTTTTTGCTTTGTGCCGTGGAGCAAAGGTGGAGGGGGGATGGCACAATGCCCCCCCCAAATACGCCTCTGGATGTGCATGTCTTAATGGTCCCAGCATATTAGTCACACCTTGAAATTATTCAACAAGTGTTTTCAAAAGGTGTGGTTTGTTAATACGGTTTTTCTATAAAGAGTTTTATTTATAATGAAATATATATGCATATTTGGTTGGTGTGTATAGATGTCTTTTAGTTGCAAGAAAAGCGAATTAGACCGGTGTTTCAAACGGCTTGACCAGCCGGTCGAAGAATCTCGACCCGACCGGTTTCCACCTCTGCCGTGTGCTTTCGCTGTTGTTGCTACCACCGTTACTGCGACACGTCTTGTGATCGTGGGAAAGTAAAACACAGCCGTTACCTCTTTACCTGCATGTAAAACATTTAATTGTTGTATTTTGGCAGCAGTAGCTACAGTAACTCTGGTAGTAATACAGGGGTAGCCAGAATGTGTGATTGGGGGGTGGGCAAATTACAAATTACTTGCAATGTCGTCATCAGAAATTTTTGAAAAAGGAACTTTTTGTGGGACAAATGCATCGTAGAATGGAAGACCAAAAGCTGTGGTCCGTGTGTTATCAAAATTAAGAAGTGAAAATGTCTAAACCGGGAAACGTGTGTGAGTGAACTAGTGTAACTCAAACGTATCGCAGACGGGGTCTGGGGGTGGATCCCCAGCCACTGGAGGCCGTAGAGGTCTGGGGGCGAAGCCCCAAGCCCCTGGGCGATTTTTTCAACAAGCTATTTTAAACGCCATTGGATTCCATTTCGCACGTGTTCGGAGCCACTTGAAAGAACTAAATTTTTAGCATTTGAAAGCTAATTGAAAAAAATTAAATTGTTCAATCCTCCTTTTACTGACAATCCAAAACTCGTTTAAAATCTTGCATTTTGGGATTAAATTTTGTAAGTTATTTGGCCCTGGTAGGGGAAAGTAAGGCATATTGCCTCCTGCAATATTTTAGTAGTAAATAATCAAATAAACCATTCGAAGATATTTCTGGAGATTTTTGTATGGTTATGAAAATAGCCAGTTGTAAGAGTACATACACGGCCAAGGGGCCCAGGCTCACTCAATTCAAATTCAATAATTTATTCGATGAGCATTCCCCTACCTGATTTTTTAAAGAGTATATTGTCGCGTAAAAACTGGCAAGATGGAGGAGGATTGTTATTCAAAAATGGTACTATAGATAGTTACGCTTACTAATCATATTATTGACAGGGCCAGTTTTACATTGTGTGGGGCTCCTGATGATTTGAAAATTTTTGCAAAATCTTCTTGCCAAATGTAAATGAAGACCAAAAAAAGTCTTTTCATCTGAGTGCGGGGTCCCTGGCTCTGTGCCATAAGTTGAATTTGGCCCTGGTTACTGCATTACGTTCATAAAAAGGTTAGATCAGTGCCTGAAATAGCAACTTTTACAAAAAAAAACCTTAATTTTCTCCCGCGTTACACGTATAAATTGGTTGGCAAAAATTGAATTGAGGGGCCTGGCCCCCTGCTAGTCAATAACGTTGTTCATTACTGTTCTACGCGTGTATGTTATACGCAAAAAATGCTAAAAGAAACTAAAACTGAAGAAAGAATAGGATTTTTTGCCACATTTTTATGATTGGTGGCATTTCAATGGGAGTGCTGGCACCCCTGTCTCTTCTGGCTACGCCTATAGCCATGGGTAGAAGCAGTGGCACTTTCATTGTTCGAAGGTTGAAAGTAGTTTTGTTCGGAGCGAAGATTAGTACTAAACTTTATGCTTTAATTCTCTTTTCCTATAGCATCTAATTCAGAGAGATTCGGATGTTGGGTTTCAAAACGGCGTCTAAGATTATATTCTTTTGGAACTGAATCCAAGTTTAGGCAAACTAAACACAGTACTTTTGAGTTTACTGCTGTAGACAAATATTTGTATGTTCATTTTGAGTTAAACACTCAGCACTATCTTTTAATGTTTCCTTTCTTGTTTTCTGTCATTGTGGTGCTCAGAGGTGGGCAACGCAAGTCATAAAAGTTGCGCCGCAAGCGCACGCTCAACTACTCTAAAAATCTTGCGCCGCAAGCGTTTCCGCAAGCCCGAAAAAATAATTGCGCCGCAAGAGCAGCCGCTATCGCACACGCAAGTGTGACGTTTTAAAATATATAATTCTAGTTGACTCACTGCTCAAACCTCACTAGGTTACGGTACGAGACCAATATTTAAAACAAACTATGCACGCTACCAAATTAGTGAAAAAAAATATTGATTTACTTTAAAAAATACAATCATTTAAAAACGCACATCACTTTAACCTCTTTGGAAAAAAAACATCTTTATATCTAACGAAAAAATACTCTCAACATCTGCACTTAAAAGAACCGGGATGTTTAAAAAATTCCTCAAATAAAATCTGCAGGTGGTGGTAAGCGAACGACTTCGAAGTTCCTGTTTTTTCTAATGCCTCTTCAAGGAAATCCTTTACAAGCTTCGACACATATTTTGTGCTTCTGCAGCAATTATAGCATTACTCTCTAACAAATGGAGCACGCTAAAAAATTATCCTGCTTTTTTTAAAGAAATCGAACGATCTAAGTATTACATAACTTATAAGAGCTATACCAATGCTGTCATACCTGCTTATAATATCTTTCAAGTTTTTTTGAGCTAGCAAAAAAGTTCTAAAATAGTTTTTGTTGTTTCTTCCTTTTGAATTACGGTAGAAAAGGGCGGTTGCGAGTAACTCGTTTAATGCCCAACGCAAGTTTAAAATTTTTTGAAAACAAGTTGCGCATTTCTAAAAAGACAATTACAAAAATAATTTTTTTGTTTAAATTTTGATTTTACAACCTTTTTTTTAACTTACTCAATTGGAAAAATTTTTTTGAAAAATCAGCAAAAAATATTTTAGAGAGAGAAACGTTTCAACGAAAGAAGACCCCCGCTGTAAATGCAATAGAAGTATTGCAAGCAGTAGGCAAATGAAATTTCCCATGACGAGGCTTGAATGAACTTTCCTCGTCATAGGCGTAGCCAAGGGGGGGAAAGAGTCCAGCCCTCCCTCCCAATTGAAATGCCACCAATGATAAAAATAATAACAACAAAACCTTATGTTTTTTCATTTTCAGTTTCTCTAAACATTTTCACGTACAACAGTATACGTGTTACAACAGACTAAAACTAACATTGGCGACCTGGTGCCGGGCCCTCAAATCAAATTTTTGCAATCCAATTTAAAAGCATTAGAAACCGCATTCACGACAAACAAATATCTCCAAAGCAAATACTTGAGTGATTATTTACAGCTAAAAGTTTTGCTGGAGGCAATATACCTTGCTTCTCCCACCTGGGCCAAGTAACCTACAAAATTTAATCCCGAATTCAAGATTTTAAATGCGTTTTGGACTTGATCTGTAAGTAAATGGAAGACTCACCAATTTAATTTTTTCAATTGGCTTTCAAATCTTAAAAATTTAGTGATTTCAAATGGCTCTAAAAACTTGCGAAATGCGATCCAAATAACATTAAAATAGCTATTTTCTCCAAAAAAATTACAAAAAATTGTCCTGCGGCGGCCCCCAGACCCCTGTCTGTGATGCATTTAGGTTAAACTAGTATACACGCCATGTCTCCCAATTTAGATAATTTAGCAAATCTTAACTTTAGGCTCAAGTCCTTTCTTTTCAGCAAAATCTAGGTTACATGCCAACTCAGGCCCCAGTTTCTAATCCTTCATTCTACGGTATCTTTGTCCCATAGAAAGTCCCTTTTTTCAAAAAAAAATTTGATGAAGCTTTGCGTGTGATATGCGTTTTGGCCTCCCCCCCAATCAAAAATCCTGGCTACGCTAATGTACCTTGTCAATGTTTTTTCTTAACTTTATTCACATTTGATTGCAAAACAATCACTCATAATCGTATTTGAATTGCGCTTGGGCGGTTGCGCTCAAAATTGCTAAAATACTTGCGGCGCAAGCGTCAGCGCAACTGTTTAAAAATAATTGCGGCGCAAGCGCTATCGCAAGTAAAATAGTTGCGCCGCAATTATTGCGGCGCAAGTGCCCACCTCTGGGTATGCTACACAAGTAATACAACTAACCGCTTGCTAACAAATAAACAGAAAGTAAAATTGCTGGTCAAAAACGCACACGCCGAAGAATCTAGTTTTACGCACATACACACAATTGCATCAGCTATCACAATACAACAAATATGAACTACTTAAAAGAGATAAAGTTTAAAATCACATGAAATCATTTCGAGGACCACAATAAAAGACTTTTCTGGGCCGTATGTTGAGCAGGCCTGTTCTAGAAAGTCTAGATTATTGAGATTATCAGATCGATACCCGTTATTAGCATGATTGACTTCTTTTTATCTGCACTACTGTGTGCTTTACAGAACCTAATCTGTCAGTATCAAACGAAAAAAAAATTGTATATAAAACCAGAGTAGTACTTATTTATATCACACTTAAGCGAACCGACACGAAAATATAACTGCGGAACTGTAAAACTTGACCGAGATTTTTTTAATGCCTTTGCGCTTGGGCTGCTTACATTTAAACTAATCTTAAAGCAGGCCTGGCGCCAGAGTAGCGTGACTGGGGGCAGAAAAATATTTGGGAGACAACAGATCAATTTTACCCTCAACTTCGGGAGGGAAGACCGAAAAAAAAACAAAAAAAGGTCTTCATCGTGGCCGTTTACCTTTTTTCGGGGCACAAGTCTCGCTCGGGGGGGGGGGGGGGGGGGAGGTACGTTTATATTGCGTGGCGGGATGCGGCGGAATCTAATGGTGGGGATTTCGCTTCTTGCCCACAAATTCAAGGTTGAAGGCCGAAAAAGAACAAAGGTCTTCGGCGCGAAATCTTAGGCTTAGTCTACTCTTGGCGTACACTCGTGTTTTTCATCCTGGAACGAAACTTTACTATCGTTTGGAGGGGCACAAGCAGTATTTTGGGGGGTACAGGCCCCAAAATGCACTCCAGTGGCATAGGGCCTGTTACATTATTTCCTGGTACAACCCTTGCTTTAGAAGCACACTTCTCGCTTGGGGGGACACAATAACTGGTTTCGGGTTGGCACGGCCCCGAAATGCCCCCCGTGGCGTCGGGCCTGTCTATCATAATTATTCATCGACTTTTTTGGCGCGCAGAAAGGTATGCGGTCAATGGCACGACCATGCGTCATTCTCAGACAAACTATTTTAATTGGTTGGAAATCTAAGTAAGCAGCCAATCAAGTGTTTCTCGTCAATAGTGCCACAACGGCAACGTCATCACGAACACGTTGCGAACTGATACCCAGCGCTTTGTTTCAGCTGCGAACATTTTTTTGTGATCTGCACATTGTCTGCAAATACAGTTACATTTAAAAAGTAATTAGTAATTTTGACACCTCTAAAAAAGTAATAAAAATACCACAAATATTACTTTTTTGAAAAAGTAACCGTAAAAATTACAAAAAAGTAGTTTGTTACAGTAATTCGTTACTGCCCACCACTGAGTACCAGCTGGGGGCCCTGCGCTCAGATGGTGAGACTTTTTTTGGTCTTTACCTAAATGTGACAAAAAGATGTTGCGAAATTCTCCCAAAATGCCAAGGGTCCCACGCAATATAAATTCGGCCCGGGCAATGACATGGTTAGTAGGCGTTACCATCTATTCTACCATCTTTAAATAACAATCCACCTCGCCAGTTTTTACCCGACAAAGTACTTTTGAAAAAAAATTAACTAGGGAAATTGCTCATTAAACAAATTATTGAATTGAGGAGGCGTGGGCCCCTGGTTGTACATGTGCTCTTACAACAGGTAAAATAAAAATCTCCGAGGAAAATCTTCGAGTGAACCATTATTATTTGTTTCTAAAATATTGCGCGACGCAATGTCCCTTGCTTACCTGCCCTACCTGGGCTAAATCAGTGAAATCACTTGCAGAATTTAACCTCAAAATGTAAAACTTCGAACGTGTTTTGAACTTAAATTGTAAGTAAAAGAAAGATCAAACAATTTAATTGTTTTAATCGGCTTTCAAATGTAAAAAATTTAGTTCTTTCAAATAGATCGAAGCACGTGCGAATTATGATTCAATGGCATCAAAATAGTAAGTTTTTCCAAAAAATTACAAAAAATCGCCCAGCGGCTAGGGGCTTCCCCCCAGACCCTTATAGCCTTCGGCGGCTGGGGCTCCGCCCCCGGACTCACGTCTGTCATATGTTTGAGTTCTCTGTACGTCTCCAAAATTACACTTTTGGGAGGAGTTTAAGCCCTCTCTCTATAGCAAAATCTAGGTTATGTGCTAAACACACAAGCCACGGATTCTAATCTTTCAATCAACAATATCTTTGTCGCACAAAAAGTTCCTCTTTCGAAAATTTCTTACGACGTCATCGCATGTGATTTGTGGTTTGGGCCATACCCCCAAATAAAAATCCTGGCTACGCATATGATCGTAGCGTTGTGTTGAAACAATTATATTAAGATAATTATAAGAATGCTAAACTGTTCAACTGCCACGGCGACATATTAACTCACATCTGCAAGCTTTAAGCGACTTTAGACTAGAGGCTTAGCAATGACGCGTCGAGGAGAATGAAGGTGAACCAGCCCACGTGCTCATCATTCGCTTGAAAGCGACGCGGTGGCGCTTGAACAGTTTAACATTTTTGTATTTGGCTCGCTCGTTTCAACACATACACAAGATACCATGGCAAGTGGTCTAAGGCTTGTCCTGCGCTGAAGGATTGCCGCGACTTTGAAACAGGTACACGTATCTGGTTGTAGCGGAAAATGGGTTTTAATCCCATTCGTGGTCATTTTTTTCTGAAAACCAGATGCTGATCGAGCTTCAGTGGCGCTGATAAGTCTAGGGCCGGATTTACATTGCGAGGGGCCCTTGGCACTTTTGACTCTTTGGAGAGATGAAACCTCCAAAGCCATTAAGGACTTCGCCAGATTTTCACTCCATTATCCTGCCAAATGAAACAGAAGTTCTTACCATCTAAGCGCGAGGCCCTACCGAGCTCGGGGCTCCTGTGCCATATGGTAAATCCGGCCCTGAGTAAGTCTCGATTAGCGCTGCGCTCTTTTATTGTTTTTCTTCAGAACTTTGCATTACAGTTATGATTCAGGTAGCGATGCCAACCTGAAATAGCAAACCTAAGTGCTTTAAGAAAGACAGTGCTGCCGTCCTAAACAAATAGGTTGGTAGGCTGCGAAATATGTCTCAATTTTTGGCCAAATAAAGGTCTTCACTGAGGTTTGGTCCAATTTTCAGCCAAAACACAGGTGAAGACCAGAAAAAAATAAACAAATAAATTAAAAAAAAAAAACACTTCAACGATATTCGGTCAATTTTCGGCCGAACTTTAGTATGGAACAAAGGATATTTAGTGACAATAAGAACAATTGCGTTGCTAAGCAGGCGGGAGCCCACCCGAGCCTGCCCTGCCAAAATAAGCGGGTATAGGCCAAGCCTACCCGCGACGGCAGCGTTGAAGAAAGGGTATACTCAGTTCTTAAACTGTAAAAATTTGCATAGAGGGACGCTTTCGCAACCTTGACCAAACGTAATCGGAATGCGCTCGAAATTCAGTGGAAATTTTGCTTCAAGTTCAGATGTAGTCCCCGAATTCGATTGAAGACTGCCTCCCCTCAAAAAAAGAAAAAACGGTCTCCACCGAAATTTGGAGGGGTTTTGTCCCGAAACTCGATTGAAGACAAAGAAAAAAGAAAAAAATAAGATCTTCACCACAATTCGGTACTATATTCGGCGGGAATTTGGGATTTATTGGTGCTGACAGCCACTTTTTCGTCTAATCGTTCAGACGCTTACTCTTAATAGGGAGCGCTGAAACCTCGTCAGAAGGACGCTGAAATCTCGATGAAGGGACCTTAAATCTCGATAGGGGACGCTAACTCTCGATAGGGGATGCATACCCCAGCGTCTCCCTACAATTTAAGTACTGGAAATACTTCCAAAATATGCGACCCCGCAATAATAAAAGCTGCATACCTTTAGTCAAAAATTGCTGTATTTGAGTCATTTACCAAGACGAAAGATTTGCAAGTTGCTAAAGAAAAAGAACAAGAACATGTAGATTAAAAAACCACAACCAGAAAGATTCCAAAAAGCACCGTATTTTTAAAATAAAGCTTAACGTATTTACAGTAGCGCGATCTCTGCGGAAATTCGCACTAATTTAAACTGTAGGCATTCTCGCTGCATGTATTACTACACATTAGATGTAATGTATGTACGACAAACAATGGTAATTTAATTCTGCTTTTTAGCAAAAGCATTTGGCTGTGAAGTTACTCTTTCAGATCCCATACATAAATGAGGTAATGAAGTGAGAGAGGTCTGTGAATTGAGAGAAAGTCCAATGTGACTTTCCGTGTTACTAATTCCTGAGGAAAAGTTTGACTCTTGTAATGATGTTACAACGGCAGCATTGGAAGAGTCTGTGAAGTTGAAGAAATTGAGGCCTTGGGTCTTCTCTTCTGATTCAAACATAAAGGCCAACCTTACTGTAACTGACATTTCACGAGCGCGTTCTTTTATTTTTGCTTTCGTTTCAGGAGAAAGCTTACAGTCTGCGAGCTCCAGCTCTTCTATGTTGAAGAGACAATCCAGCAAAGCAGCAATTCCCGTGTCCCCAAAATTGTTTTTAGAAAGAGAAAGATTCTTCATCTAAAAAAACATTGCATATGATTACTATTATAGATGATGTGATTATCAATGAGGGTACTCAGAAAATTGAACTCAGACCAAAGAGGTACTGAATGACGATTTCGAAATAACATTGAGAAAAGGTGGAACAATTGGGGCGTTTTATTCTCTAATACACTTTAAGAAAAATTGATCAAGAAAATAAGAACAAATAAAGTTAAAAATTCGCGAAAATTTAAAAACAGCCAGCAGCTTCAACCAAAATTTACTGGCTCTACCAAAAATTTAACCAAAATTCAACCAAAATTCTAATGAAAAAAAAGAAAGAAATGTATTAGATGGAAGTCGGTAACTATAAATTATTGTACCTGTACCACTCTGCGTTATATTAGCGTTTCTTTTATTACAAATTTAACCATAAGTTGCAGCTGTATCGATAGTAAATTAATTTAGCTTTTTGAAATGTCAGTTTTATTGGTAAAACTTTTTGAAGATTTGAACTTTCAGCAATTACATGAATTACGTTTAATTTAATGATACACGCTTTTTTTTACGCTATAACCGGCCAGTTGGTTTGAGCGGTAACGCGTTCGTTTCTGGAGCGGGAGGTTTGAGATTTACATCTCGGGTCGATGTAATTAGCCGCAGTGTTGCCAACGGCTGGTCACTGCTGTAACATTTCTTCGAAAGGAGGTGTGTTGCCCGCTGGCGCAACGATGCAGAGATGGGCCCCGCCAACTCGTTACATGTTTCGGTGTAACAAACTAAGTATATAATGAAAGATTTTGATTTGACTTACCGGTTTCTCTCTTTTCTGGATTTGTTCTGCAAGAGCAACTACACCTATCTCTGAGATTTTGCAGTCTTCTAACGAGAGATTGTCAATTTTGTCAATGCACTTAGACAAAATGAGTGCTCCGTCATCATTTAGTTGATTGCCACTCAGATAAAGTGCTTCCATCTAAAATTTTGGTAATGAATGATGTGATCTACGACATAAGGGCACAGGGACATAAGAGCGCAAGGACATAAGGGCGAAGAGACGTAAATCTGCAAGCTGTTCCAACATTTTCGTGCTTCGGAAGTAACATTGATTGATTAGTATTTTAGTTAATTTTTGAGAGTCAAGTTTTGAAAAAAGTTTTTTCAGTTCGTTTCCTGTTTTTAATGTTCAGTTGTCGCACAAAGCACAACCCTTAAACCAGTGGTTTTCAACCTGTGGGCCACAGAAGTATTTTGCAGTGGGCCACAGAGCATTTTAGTTTGAAAAAGTCGTAATTGCACGATGAGCTATTAATTGATTTGGTTTGAAAGCTTGCAGAAAAACCGTTTGAATATTGGTGAAGACCTTTTTTTGAGGATCACCTGATTTTGACAGAAAAACCGCCTCAATCTAATGCAAGACTGATGAAAATTTGGATTAAGTTCGTTTACTGATGTTTCAAGCTTCCAAAAAGCCCCCCCCCCTTTGTGAAATCCTGGCTACGCTACCGCTCAGGATAGTGGAAATTTGCGATTGAGCAATACTTTGAGAACAGAGCCTTAGAAAATTTTTCAAAATGAAAATGGGCTACGGTTAGAAAAAGGTTGGAATCACTGCCTTAAACTGGTGTTTATTTTCTAATCATTTTATCTGCTTTAGGTAACCGATGAACGTCAGTAATTGTTGTCAAACGCAATCATTTAACTTTTTTTAAACGCCGTCATTAAAGGATTGTAGTTAATTTGTTAAGCAAACAATAATAATTAGTCTTTTGTCCCGCTGCGAAGCAAAATCAATTCTTTTATTTTCTCGTTCTACTAAGCCGAAGGCGTGTAAAGGAGTTTGTGAAAAAAATATCAAGAATATGACAAGAGAATTTTAACTCTTACAAATCAATTTATCGGAAACGATCCTTACGCTCCTCCACTATCTTTGTAGGAATTCTTAAAAGGCATTAGCCATAAATATCAAATGAATCCCTAGATACTGTCATTGTAGATTTTGTGTTGACTTTTCTGTATTTTTCGCCACGATACTGTTTGATTTTATTTGCTTTCAATAAATGCTATAATTACTTCACTGTGACGAGGAAGTAACTTAGAATATTTCGAATGCTTGCTTATTCAAAATTCGTTTTTGTCACACTTATTCTTGAATCTTGATAATAATTTGTCTCCTAAAAATGGATCAGTTTTAATCTTCCATAAAACGAGTAATTTTTTTGCATAAACTGGAAACAAAATTTGTATAGAGTAATAACCTCTGCGATAAAATCAAAACCACACAAAATTTATAGCTTAATTGCAAAAATGTTTCTATCTCGTATTTCAAAACTCATTAAAAAGCAAATATGTGTGGAGCCATTGTGCTCTTAAATTTGTACATGTACATGTGATTAGAAAACGCTTTTGCTGTTCGTCTCTGAAGTGGGAGGCCTGAGATTCAAGTCTTGGGCCGGTCAAATCGTACACAGTGTTGCCAACGGCTTGCCACCACTGCGACATTACTTCGAAAGGAGCTGCGTTGCCGGGCTCAATAACACGGAGATGGGCCCCACAAACTCCTTTACACGCTTTCGGCTTAATAGAGCGAGAAAATAAAAGAATTGATTTTGTTTCGCAGCTGGACAAAAGACTAATTATTATTGTTTGCTGAACAAATTAACTACAATCCTTTAAAAACGGCGTTTGAAAAAAGTTAAATGATTGCGTTTGAAAACAACCGCTGGCGTTCGTCAGTTACGTAAAGCAGATAAAATGATGAAGCTTGAAACAACAGTAAACAAACTTGACCCAAATTTTCATCAGTCTTGCATTAGATTGATGCAGTTTTTCTGTCAAAATCAGGTGATCTCCAAAAAAAAAGGTCTTCACCAAAATTCGAACGGTTTTTCCGGCCGAAAACAGGTGACCTCCAAAAAAAAACAAAAAAACAGTCAACTCGCCATTTACCGCAACTTTCTGCAAGCTTTCAAACCAAATCAATTAATAGCTCATCGTGCAATTACGACTTTTTCAAACCAAAATGCTCTGTGGCCCACTGCAAAATACTTCTGTGGCCCACAGGTTGAAAACCACTGGTTTAAGGGTTGTGCTTTGTGCGACAACTGAACATTAAAAACAGGAAACGAACTGAAAAAACTTTTTTCAAAACTTGACTCTCAAAAATTAACTAAAATACTAATCAATCAATGTTACTTCCGAAGCACGAAAATGTTAGCACAGCTTGCAGATTTACGTCTCTTCGCCCTTATGTCCTTGCGCTCTTATGTCCCTGTGCCCTTATGTCCCTGTGCCCTTATGTCCCTGCGCCCTTGTGTCCCTGCGCCCTTGTGTCCCTGCGCCCTTGTGTCCCTTTGCCCTTATGTCCCTGCGACTTTTTGTCTGCGCCCTTTTTGTCTTCGCCCTTTTGTCTGCGCCTTTTTGTCTGCGCCCTTATGTCAGGTTTAGGAATGATGCGTATTGCCGCATGCGTCAAAACCATAGGCGTAGCCAGGATTTTTGCTTGGAGGGTAGGAATTACAAATCACATGCAATGAAGTCATCAGAAATCTTTGAAAGAGAAACTTTTTGTGGGGCAAAGATATCGTAGAATGGAAGATCAAAAGCAGTGGTTTGGTTTGACAGTAAACCAGAATTTTGCTAAAAGAAGAGGGTTTTAAACTTAAGTTGGAAGAAATTGAAACTAGTGTAACTTAAACGTATGACAGACGGAAGTCTGGGGCGCAGCCCCCAGCAGCCAGTGGCTATAGGGGTCTGGAGCGAAGATCTCAGCCGTTGGGCGACTTCTGTAATTTTTTGGAAAAAAGTAATTTTAATGCCATTGGATCTCATTTTGCACGTGCTCAGAGCCATTTAAAACAACTAAATTTTTAACATTTGAAAACCAATTGCAACAATTAAATTCTTTAATTCTCTTTCTACTTGAAATTTAAGTTTAAAACACGTTTAAAATTTTGCATTTTGGTATTAAATTTGGTAAATGATTTGGCTCAATTAGGAGAAACACGAAACATTGGCTCCTGCAATATTTTAGCAGTAAATAATAATCCACTTGAAGATCTTCCTTAAGAAAACGTTGTTTTTTTGTTTTGTCATAAAAATAACCAGCTTAGGAGTACATGTACGACCAGGAGGTTTAAGCCCCCTTAAATCAAATTCAATAATTTGTTCAATGAGCATTTTCCCTAGCTAATTATTTTCTCAAACGTATTTTTTGCGTAAAAACTGGGGAGGTGAATTGTTATTGAAAACTGGTACAATAGATGGTAACACCTACTAACAATGCTATTGCCCGGGCCGAATTTAAATTGTGCGGGGCACCTGGCACTTGGGGGATTTCGCAACGTGTTCCTGCCAAATATAGGTGAAGACCAAAAAAGTCTTAACAGCTGAGCGCGCGGCCCTCGCACTGTGCCATATGGTAAATCCGTCCTTGGTTATTATAGTTTACTACATTACGTTCATAAAAAGGTTAGATGAGGGTCTGAGGTAGCAACTTTTAGAACAAAATTCCTTAATTTCACCCGGGTTATACATTTAAATTGGTTGGCAAAAATTGAGTTGAGGCGGCCTGGGCTCCCTAGTCGTCAATATCATTAATTAGTGTTGTACACGTGTACTGTTGTACGCGAAGATGCTAAAAGAAACCGAAACTGAAGAAACAAGAAGCTTTTTTATCACATTTTTATCATTGGAGCATTTTAATTGGGGGGACCTCCTGCCTCCCCCCCTGGCTACGCCTATGGTCAAAACAATACAATTAGCATTATACAGGGATCGAAATTAACTTTTTAACAACTTGCCCGTCGGGCTAGTGATATCAAATTTCTACTTGCCCTAGAAAATTTCAACTTGCCCGAAAAAAATTGGTACAATAGTTTTGAGATTACCTTTGGAAAAAATTCGTGAAATGCACTCCTTGGCAAAAAGCACTGAATTTGCAAAATAAGCGTAACCGCGAAGCTTATTTTGCGAATCAAGTTTTTGTGCGTTAATTTGACGTGGGATAATAAGTAACTTTTTCCAATCATGCATTACGCAAGAATTGATTTTTCAATTGTAATTATTTTGATCGCTACGTTACGGTCGGTTTGTAGCAAGCGCATTTTTGATCACGAATAGTTTGGAAACTAAACATCAAAAATCGAATTTTTTGCATAAGTTGCAGAAGCAAAAAGATCTTCAAAATAATCATAAAATTTTTGATGTTGTCTTCATGTACCCCGGGTAGTACTTGTGATATCTGAAACAGCGGTTAACGCGACAATCGAGGATAAATTTTTCTTACAAAAAAAAAAGTACATTTTGCAAAACGCACCTTAGTTTAAAAAAATTTGCGTGCAATGAAGAAGTATTTGTTGCGATTAATAATGTACGTACGATCAAACAAAGTGTTAATTGTGATGATTACAAAGTGCTTAACTAAAGTAAAACAAGCACCAGCTTTCTCTACGTACACATTTTATTCTATTGCAACTAAAGAGGATCTAACTTGCGTCTCTAAATAATCTTGTTTGATATTGTCTAAAACGCTGAATTTTATTAGCTTGCCCGCCGGGCAAGTTAAGCCAAAAAATAACTTGCCCGAGGCAATTTTAGCTTGCCTCGGGCAAGCGTTAATTTCGAACCCTGTTATTCTGTAGTTACGGGAAAGTCTGGTGCCAGCACTTGGACCAAACTGTTAGTGTTAAAAAAAACAAACTTGAGTTTAAATTAGAAATGGGCTCTGAAATTTCTTGAAGTGCAGAGTAACAGTTACTCTCGAAACCGCCTTGCTCAATAATACAGAGCCCCTTTCCCTCTCAATTTGAATTGCATCATGTACAGAAAAGTATGAATTTTATTTATATAAAACTTTCATTGTCTTGCAAGATGTAGCTCCTATATCAACTTGACGAAATTGTCGTTACAAGGAGTATTGACCGACATGAAGCATTAATTGATCGAATCACATATTAACAAATTTTACACCAACTTTTTCTCTAATTTCTCAAAAACAGGCTAAAAATTACAGCTTTTAGATAACATAAACCTATTTTGAAAAATTGCATCAACTTTTCATTGATGGAACGTAGTACAGAGTTGTAAGACAGCCCGAACTTTTTGAGTCGGGCTCGGGTTTAAGATTGACAAAATTTCCGGCCTAATTCGGGCCTGACTTGTGGCTGGTGTTTTTAGTAGTTTCAGTGTAAACATTTTATCGAAATAACTTTGCAACACAGAATGAAGACTTCATTGAAGCATCAATACGATTATTATTATCCAATTCAATTAATCAGTAGTTTTATTTTGTCATAGCTGACTCAAGTTACTTAAAAAAAGGAGCAATTATCGTATAGGTTTTTAGACCCAACTTTACTTTCGGGCTTTTTCGCCGGGTTCTGGTTTGAGCTGTAGTCGGCCCGTTTAAAACTAGGATGTAGCAAAACCATCAGTGCCGTGGAAACTTTATAGTTATTACAAATAAAAATACAATCTACTTACCGGTGTATCCCTTGTCGCTAAACGTTTTGCTAAAGCAGCGACTCCTCTTTCGGTAACATTGCAGCTTTTTAGCTCAAGTACTTCGAGCTTATGAATGCAGCTACATAAAATTTCAACTCCGTCGTCATTAATTGGATTTCCACCAAGATACAATTCCTTTAACTAAAATGCAACTGACTTGTTTTGAACAATTCTGACCGTGAAACAAAATGCGTTAATCATAATAATAATAATACTTCAAAGGCGACGGTTAGGTACGGAGAGTGGCTAACAGAGTACCTCTCGGTTTTTTTTAAGGTAACTCTTTCACAAAAATGTGTTTTACTTCGAAACAACTTGACTTTAAGTCTTTTATTTGCAAATGAGTATAGAAAATTGGAAGTCAATGAGTTTAGAGAAAGTACCCCAATTTCGAGGTTTGTGGGAGTCCAATTCGTTCATAATCACTTAACTGATATGACGTTAAGAATGTTTTGTGCTGTAATCGCCTAGATTAAGCACTTAATGATTCACATTAAAAAACCTGACTAAGGCATAAAATTTGAACCATCTAAAGCATAATTAAAAAAAAATCGGTCGTGATCAACGTCATTGCTAAAAGAAGTCGTGAAAACTAACTTAATGCTTAAATGATTTCCGGCTTCGGAGATGGGTATGCCGCAGCTTCCTCCTCGAGTAAAATGAGTTGCAGAGAAAGCCGTTTTAAAGATAGTTTCATGACGAGTGAATCCGAGTATCGCACTTGATTGTTGGATCAGAATTCATGGAGTAAAAAAAACTAGTGCCTATCAGTGTCAACATCATACTATAAAATAAACGCTCATAACGCTGTTTTAACAGATTTGCATTGTGGTGGTTGTTGGTATGATGACCAAGTCTGTCAGCCAAAAACGACTCAGAAAACTTGCTACTCATAACTCACAAGCAACCTTTTATTAGAGTACAAAGAAGGGGATATGAACTAGTTGTACCCGACACAAAGTCAAGTATGAGCACATTTGTAATATGCCCCCGAAATCTAGCATTTGTGATCGAGGAATTTGCAAGTTCAGTTTCGGCTACAAGTAAAAACACGTTACCGCTCCATTTTGCTTTTCAATGTTTTCAGATAGAATTTTCATTCCTTGGCTTGTAATTCTGCATTCTTGGATTTCAAGAAATTCTATATTATGAATGGCAGACCACAAAATATTAGCTGCATCGTCATCAATGGGATTGAAACCAATTCCAAGCCTTTCCATCTAAATAAACCTTTTATTGAAAAAATTTATACTGTAGTCGCAAAAATTCAAATTGTAGTCGTTAAATCTAAGCCCGCTGTGTCAGTGGCGTAGATAAGATTTTGCAAAGAGGGCATAAATTTCGCTGGACTTCACTTAGTTTTACTAACAATTTGACCAAGTATTGAGATGGATTGAGACAAACGAGGAGGCATGACACAATGCACCCTGAATTCGCTATTGCTCATTTTAGTTGCTAAATATTAAAGAAATAGGGGACGTTAAACCGACCTATTACAAACCATCTGAGTAAAACTTAAATAAAAGCCATCAAAACAATGCTGATTCAACATTACCGGAGTTTCTCTTTTTGCTATTTGTCTGGCCAGGGCAGCAACACCTTCCATTGAAATATTGCAAGAATCCAATCCGAGATCTTCAACCTTGTCAACGCAGTGAGATAGAAGTTGAGCTCCAGTGTCATCCAATGGTTTGTCGTAGATGCAAAGCGATTGCAACTGAGCAAACAAGAAAATTCAAAAAAATGAGGACTGTACTAATGCATGCTGTACATTTCAGTAGTGGGTAAAGTGCAGTTTTTAAAGCGCTATACCTTTGCAATAGCGATTGTAAATTGCAGAGGTGGAGACCGCGAGAACGTCCTTGGCCTCGAGGACACATTTTGAAGTCCTTGGCCTCGGCCTCGAAGCCTCAAGTCCTTGGCCTTGGCCTCGAAGCCTTAAGTCCTCGAAAATTGCCCTGTCCTCGGCTCGAGGACAGCACTATTTTTTGAACAGTTGAAATTTCTTTGGAAAACGCCAGAAACCTCGCAGAAAATTTGCGAAAACCTGTTTTGTTTTTCTCACTTGGAGCATAGGCGTAGCCAAGGGGAGGGGGCAGGGGGTCCGCCCCCTCCCCAATTGAAATTACACCAATGACAAAAATGTGACAAAAAAGCCTATAGTTTCTTCAGTTTCAGTTTCTTTTTAGCATTTTTTGCTTACAACAGTATAACTAACAACAAGATTGAAGAACAAGGGTTCCGGGTCCCCCTCAATTCAATTTTGCCAGCCAATTTAAACGTATAACCCGAAGAAAATGGAGAGTTTTTGTCCTAAAAGTTGCTATCTCAGGCCAACATCTAGCCTTTTTGTGAACATAATGCATTAATCAGGACCGGAGTTACCATAATATGACGCAGTACCAGCAATAGCGTAGCCATGGGGGAGGCGGGGGCTATAGCCCCCCCCCCCATTGGCCTGTCAACCAAAATGCAGAATAAGAAAAATACCACGTTTTTAGCTTTTTTGAGACTGTTTTTTGCGCTGAAATTGACTGAAAAGTGATTTAAAGCATCATTTGAAACATATACTCAGGGGGGCTAATTGTCAAAAATTAAAGTCACAAATCAATGAAAACTTTGAAAAAACGCCCAAAATAAACAATGAAATTTGACCGCTAATGTAAAAACGCCAAACATACGTTTTATCAACAAATATATCATAAACTCAGGAATAAGGGGAGGGGGGACTATTCAGTGTTAGTTAATTACCAGTCACTTCTCTCAAATATCTTTCCATTAGCCCTTCCCCCAATTATTTTTCTTTATAAAATATAGACGAAATAGATTTCTCCGTGCGAGTTTTATTGAATAATAGGATTTTATGATTTACCAGCAAGTAAACAAGAGAACTGCAATGTTATCATTAGCCACTTCCCATTTAGCCCATTAATGCAATCAGTTGATCATATTGCGCTGCCAATTTCTATGCCACGTTTTGAAAGGATTATTTTCTATTAAAATATCCCTAAAATTAAGTTCATTTTTCAAATGCAAAATTTTCGAGAGCTGGAGGCTCCGCCCCCAGATCCCCAAAACAGCCCCCCATCGCGAATTTCTGGCTACGCGCCTGAGTACCAGCTAGGGGCCCCGAGCTAAAATCCTAAGACTTTTTTTGGTCTTCACCTATATTTGGCAGAAAGATGTTGCGAAAATCTCCAAAGTGCAAGGGGGCTAGCGCGATGTAAATCCAGCCCGGCAATAACATGGCTGGTTGACGTAACCATCTGTTTTACCATTTTTCAATAATAATTCAGCAATTCTCCTCCAACCTCGCCGGTTTTTATGCACAAAATACTTAAAAAAAATTAGCCATGGAAAATGCTGATTGAAAGAATCATTGAACTTCAATTGAGGGGGCCTGGGCCCCTGGCCGAACATGTACTCCTATAACTGGTTATTGTCATAACAAAACAAAAATCTCTAAGGAAAATCTTCAAGTGGATTATTATTTACTGCTAAAATGTTGCAAGAGACAATGCACCTTATTTTACCCTACATGGACCAAATCACTTACAATTAAATTTAACTCCAAAATGCATAATGCTAAACGTATTTTGGACTTAAATTGCAAGTAAAAAGAGTATTAAACATTTTGATTTTTTCAATTGGCTTTCAAATTTCAAAAATTTAGTGCTTTTAAATGGCTCTGAGCACTTGCGAAATGTGATTCAATGGCACTAAAATAGCTTTTTTTTCCAAAAAATTACTAAAAATCGCCCAACGGCTGGGGGCTTCGCTCCCAGACCCTCAAAGCCTCCGACAGCTGGGGGCTCCGCCCCCAGACCCCCCGTCTGTGATACCTTTGAGTTACACTAGCTTTCTGAACACTTTTACAAAGTTAAATATTTGCGTTTTTCAACTATTAGTTTTAGCCCTCTCCCTTTGCAAAATCCTGGTTACGTGCCAACAGGCAGCGATTTCAGATCTTCCATCCTACGATATCTTTGTCCCACAAAAACTTCCTCTTTGGAAAAATTTTGATGACGTCATTTCATGTGATTTGTAGTTTAGGTCTCCCCCAATCAAAAATTCTGGGTACGCAAATGAATTGGAGATCGCCTGAAAAAAACTTTTGAAGACTTTTTTTTCGGAGAACACTTGCGCCTGTGTCCTTGGTCCTTGGCCTCGAGCATTCCTGTCCTTGACCTCGAGAGGTTCTGTCCTCGGAAAGGCTGTCCTTGGCCTTGGCCTCGGAATTTTTTTGTGACCTTGGCCTCGAGCCTTGTGTTCTCGACTCCACCTCTGGGAAATTGATATTCGGATAGTTCTAAAGTTTTTAGACGCACCTCAGTACAAGATACAAATCAGAGATTTACCGGACTTTTTCTTTGAGAAATTTTTTCAGACAGCATTGCAATGCTATCTTTTGTAAAGTCAAATTCTTCCAGCAGCAACTCGTCCACTTTGTCGATGCATTGCAAAATGGCACGGGATTCGCTGTCGCTTATGCTCGTGCCAGTGAGTGAAATATCTTTTATCTGAAAAATAGAAAATTAAGCGCAATTTTAGGTCACAATGTTGGCCCTGGATTAGAAATTTTACAATATTACTTGATATGTTGTTCCTGTCTCAACGACCGATCAAATCTGCATGGGGTTAAAATGTCCTAACGTCTGTCAGTGTCAGCTAATGAAAAAAATTACACAAAAAGCACTGTATTTTCTAACTTAAGCTTTTAATGAATGAAGAATTACTGCAATGTCAGCAAACAGCAATGTATAAGAAGCAGTAGAGAATTTTTTCAATGCTTTCTACTGTCATTTTAAAACTTGAGGAATTTTCGATTGGTATCAATAAGCACACTATGTTTGGAATTGGTGCTTTCTACATGCTAGTCGGCCTAGTAGACTAAAAACACCACCTGAATATTTTCTCTCAGATTCAATGATGTATTGATTGCATCCATAAAAGTCTGAAAGGATTTTCCAACAAATTTTGGCCGTTGCACTTCTAATGTCAGTTCAGTTTCTCTAGATCGCAGAACATAATTGAAACTCGGAATATCACTGGGAAGAACCAAATCTTGGATTTCAATTTTGTCTCTCAGGCACTTCGATGCTTCCTGAGTGAGATCATCGTCTTTCATTTCGTAAACCCATCCCAACACAGGCAGAACAGATGAAACGTAGTCTTTCATGTCACCGTCTCGGAGTTTTTCAAGAGTTTGAATGGCAATTTCTTTCAAGGCTTTTTTGCATTCTTCACGATCCTCGTTAGAATTTAATCCTTCTACATCCATAAGGTCAAGCAGATCATCAAGTTTAGCTGGATTGCATAAACCAAATAAAAACTTTGTCACAACTTCGTACTTGTCGCTGTCCAATTTAGGGATGAATTTTTTGAAAGCTTCTTTGTCAGTGAAAAGTCTGAGCTCAACTGCCACAAAAAACTCTTGCCATATGAGATGGCAAAAGTAGGAAACTTTTTTGCCTTTAAGAAGTTGAAAGCAAATGTTGTTGGTCAAAAAAGTGGTGGTGTTTTCAAAGTTCACTCCAGCTATTTTTAAATGGTTTTCTCTGAAGTAGAATCGATCAACCAAAAATCCTTCGCGTGCCAAACTTGAAATTCTTTTGGTTTGAAATTCTCCTTTCAGTTTCTTCAGAAACCATTCCTCCAAAGCAGTAATGAGAACGGCACTTAAAGAGTCCACGTCATCCCAATTGGAAGCATCCATCTCATTAAAGCTCATCATGATTAAGATGCAATTTATGGGGACATAGCAATAACTCTTAAGGTCCGGACGACTGTAAATATATTCAAGGATTTTATCTCGACGTTTGGTGTCTTTCCCACAAAGATCGTCGCAAATCTGCTTTTGACCATCATCATCTAGGCCTAAGATGTTAACTACAAAATTGGAAGTATTGCCTTCGGCTGGTAAGCGAGCAAGCTGACGAGGTCGAGATGTAACCAATTTTTTGGCGCGAGGTAAAATAGTTCCTGAGAGCAAATTCTTAATAAAAACTTCAGCAGTAGTGATAGAAAACACGTTACAGTTTGGTTGGCTGGTTTTCAGGTTTATCGTAGCCTCGTCAAGGCCATCCATGATGATGTACACATTCTCACTCTCTTGTAGTTTTTTCAAGATGCTTTTGCGTGCTTCAGCGCTGATGTTGGCAACGAAAGAAGCAGAGCTCGTTAGAAACAAAAGCAAGTCAGATTGGATGTCATAATCAACATCTCTGAATCGAAGAAAAAACAGATATTTAACATTGAATAAACGGATGTCAGGATTTATGATTTCCTTTGCCAACAACTTCGTAAACGTACTCTTACCAATACCTGCCTGCCCTGCAATAAACACAAGATTACCATACCGCATGAGATGTTTTTCTTCCGCTTCAGAAGAAGAACATTTTTTAGATGTTTGTTCAGCTTGCTGCTGAGCCTCGACGAACAGTTTGGAGTGGCAAATATTTACTTGAGCATTTTCACTGTAAAGTTTGACAATATCATTTCTACGATGGTGATGTCCTTTCCGTTCCATTTCTTCAAAATTGCGTGATTCTTTGGATATTTGCAACGGAGCAATTTTAATCTTGTTGCCTCGAAAACGATCTTCTTCGCCGTAAATTTCCATTGCTCCATTTTCTAAAGCTTTTTGTAAATCGATACCTAAAAAGAAGTATACTGAAATAAGCAGGTGGTATTATTTCTCTTTTTCTTTGTGGCAGGCAAGAGCAAGCGATAAAAATTTCCTCTGCACTACAGCACATGACATTCAATAATCAACATGCATTTTTTTACACGTTTCATGTTTTACACGTTTCGCAATAGAAAGCAGCTTAGTGGCTTTTAACGGTGTCGGGCTATATGCAACAACATAAAAAAAAACAACAACAAAACTATAGAGAACACTCTTGGTGAAATTTTGTTTCATTTAACTTACATAGTTGTTGTAAACAATCTCTCTCATCATCTCTATTTGATGCAACTGTAAAACACCAAAGTTGGTTTTGAAATAAGCCGCGACATACCATAGAAAATATGATGAGTTTGCTTAATAATTACCAACACAAATATATTCAGAGTAGCAGAAAAGAAAATTAGCCTCACAATACAGTAATGCTTATCCACAAGTGTTTTTTTGAAAAAAGAGCCAAGAAATTCAAAAAGAAAAAAAACATTTAAGTATTTCAATTTTCAATTTTAATTTCAATTTTTAATTCCAATTCCAAATTTCAATTCCATCTAAGCAACATCTTTGAGGAAACACTTTGTAATGGCATTAATTGCTTCATGATTTGAACAAATTAGATTTTACTCTGATCCAGCCCGGTTCATTGAGAGCTCCCTTTAAGGGGAAACATTGGCTTCACAATCACCAAAGTTATTTATCAACACTATGAAAGTCTGTGCTTTCAGAAAGTTCACAACGATTTTTTAGACTGTATTAACTGCATTAATAGACAGAACAAGAAACTAATTTTCATAAGCCCCATTACCTAGTAATTTATTCAAATAATATCATTTGAAAAACTAAGACGTTTTGGTTTTTTATGTAGTGCATTGCAAGGCTTCACCGAAACCACAAAACGCAAAAACATTTTTTCAAAAATTTAAACTTGTTTTAGGCGCTTAGCCAAGATTTTGTTAAGGGGGGCTTGAATCAAAAAGTAAAATACTTTAGTTTAAAAAGTGTCTCAATTTTGGACCTGCTGAGCAAACTCGCAATTCAATCGTATTACAGTCTGAGGGCAGAACCTCCGGCCGCTGGGAAATTTGAAAGTTTGTTTTTTCTAAGAAAAAATAGCCATTTCAACGCCATTTAGTTCACATTTTGCACACTTTTTGAGCTACTTGATACAACTAACAACTAAATGGCTAAAATTTGAAAGCCAAGTGAATAATTAAATTGCCCAGCCTCTTCGTCTCCCCTTTACTTACAGAAACAGGTAAAGTCCAAACCACGTTTAAACGTTTGAATGTTGGGGTTAAATTTTGTAAGTGGCTTGGCTTGGGGAAAGGGGACTGAAGCCCCCCTTTTTCTCCCACTCCCCTGGTTGCGCCATTGCTTTATTTCAGTACAAAAAATAAACTCAACTTAAATATTTAAGATACTTTTAGTAAGTTTAATTAGCTGATAGAATAGGTCTATCACCAATTTCCATTAAACAGTACCTAACAGTTCTAAAAATACTATGCACAGTACATATAACATTGGTACTGCACCTTCACTGGAACTTTCGTTGACGATCATAGTTCCAGATCCTGAGACCCAGTTCTTGACAAACAATTTAACACCATCGTTTAATGTGAATTCCGTCTTATTTAAAACCGCTCTTTCATTATGAGAGCAAGACGGCAGAGATGTACGTTCCATAATTCAGTTCGTTAAAACTGCACAATAAACAATAAAGACTTTAGTACCAAAAATTAGCAGCAATTTAGAATCCTTAAAATTTTTATTCAATAATTGTCAACCTAAAACTATAGGTTTTCGTGTTTCGACCAGTAACTTAGGCCATCTTCACGGCTAGCATTTAGAAGCATAAGTTATTCATCTATACAATTTATTATTGTTATATACAGTGCGAATGAGCTATCGCGACGAGTTTCGACCTTGCTCAAGGGTCTCATCAGGCGAAAAGAATAACACATATTTAAACATGCAATGATATAAAACTGCAACTAAAAATTTGGAAACAAAAATTAGCAGCAATTTAGAATCATTAAACTTTCAAATTTTAATGATTCTAAATTTCTGCTAATTTTTAGTTAAGTGTTTATTCAGTAAGCAATGTGTCGCACATGCATTTAGCTCGTGCTCTCCCTGTGACTTTTTTATGAACATGTCATAAGTTGTTTGACGTCATTGTAAAATTTGCATAGACAAAGCAGATGAGTTTATCGATGCAATTTTTATTTCCAAATTTGCAGTTTCATATTATTGCATGTTTGAAAGTTTAATGATTCTAAATTGCTGCTAATTTTTGTTTCCAAATTTTTATTTGCAGTTTTATACCATTGCATGTTTAAATATGTGTTATTCTTTTCGCCTGATGAGACGCTTGAGCAAGGTCGAAACTCGTCGCGATAGCTCATTCGCACTGTATATTACAATAATAAATTGTATAGATGAATAACTTATGCTTCTAAATGCTAGCCGTGAAGATGGCCTAAGTTACTGGTCGAAACACGAAAACCTATAGTTTTAGGTTGACAATCATTGAATAAAAATTTTAGTACCAATTTAAATAATTTTATTTGAAGTTTGCTGTAGTTATTTTCGTGCTAAGCAATAGCAACCTGCTTCTGAAAGAGATCAAGACACATTAGCAAGCAGATCACAGTCAAAGATTAGGGGAAATTTTTAGTGGCTAGCAGTGCTGCTATTCTTATTTAGAGGTGGCAGAAGTGACACTTTCTCCCTTCCCTCTCAGATGTAGAGGCCCAGAAGCAAAAAATTTTGGTCTCCTAAATCGAATCAAAAAAAGCAACGAGTTTCCGGTAAAGATCTTTTTTGGTCTTCACTTATGTTAGGCAAAAATAGCCTAAGCAACAAATTTTCAGTGAAGACTTTTAGTTTCTTCACCTAAAATTGACAAAAAAATGACGCAAATTTCTGGTAAAGTTTGCCCTTCCCGGCCCCAAACCTCCAGAGGGCGGTTTCATTATTCTATCCCGAATGAAACATGTGGTGTTTGGTAGAGGGTAGGTAGGACATTTATTGAGGGTAGATAGGACGAGTGAGTAATCGAGGCTCGCTGATTCCCGAGTTCGCTTTTCGATCTGCGGGCAATGTGGATATCAAGTACTTGACGCTTATTTCTTATTGAAGCCTAACGAGCATTTTTCTGACGTAGAAACTAAACAATACAAATGTAAATAATTATGTTTGCGAAATGTTGAATAAGTTCAGGCATCTCAAACAGTTTAAAAAGTACGCTTCGAACTCGCTCCATACTACTGAAACCCGAGTGATTGCAATTATTGCGCCAAAATAGTTATTTTTAACCCTGTATTTTACCGGGCTATTTTTACACCCTATTTGTCCCGGAGGTGGCAAATTTGCCCCGTTATCTAAAAACCGATTGGAAGTGATAGAAGTAAGATTTTTTGCTTGTTAAAGCTATTCGTAGTTAAATTTTCAAAAAAAAATTTTTGAAGTTGCGGCGTCACGAAAACGATGATGACGTCATCAAAACCAGTAAATCCTTATCACAGCATGCAAATTTGTCTAAATGTTGTGAAATATTATTTTCAGTTTGGACTTTTGTTATTTCAAAGACATCTCTGTTAAAGTCACCGCAGATGATGACGTTACATGCATGATGACGTCACGTGCATGATGACGTCATATCAAATATATATATATGTAGTGTTGATTATTATTTGTAATTTTTTGTAACTGAGAAATAGCATAATTCACAAAATTTTACAATACTGCAGTATTGTTTTCATTATATCATTCAATAGTTGATGAAAATAAATATTTTGTTTTCATGAAAACGCAGTTTATTTTGAGAAATATCAGAAAAAGCAATATTTTTGAGTTATGAAGTCATCAATGACGTAATGATGATGCAATGCATTTATCAGTAAATAAAATATTTTATTCCAGCTAAAGGTCAGCATTGATAATGAATATGCAGTACAATGAATAGAACACGCACACTGATAAGCATGTATTGTGCTCAATGCATGAAACTCTTTAGGTGCCTCTGACAAAGGCAAAAATGACGTCACTTCCGTTGTCCGGCTAACCCCAAACTTTCCGAAAATGTGTGTTATTAATTTTGACAGTGCTGGGCACCGCAAGTTTTTTTTGAAGTCCGCAGTCCGCAAACCCGCAACCGAATTTCAATTTTCTTAATCCGCAACCGCAATTGGACGTTTAAAAGCTTAGTCCGCAACCTCAAGTCCGAAACGACGTTTCAGGATTCTTGAATCCGCAACCGCAAGTCCGCAACTTCGTAATTTTTGAAGTCCGCAACCGCAAGTCCGCAACTTCGTAATTCTTAAAGTCCGCAACCGCAAGTCCGCAACTTTTTATGAACCGAGTAGAAGAGTTTTGCAATCAACCACGTCCCGTAGTGATCTGCTCAGAGTTGATTAGCAAAAATAAGCCAAAAGTTGTGACATGTGGGAAGTATAGCAAGCGTATGGTGGATACACTCCACGCAATAGAAGGAATTACTCACAATCGTTGATTGTAGTAAATGTATCACAGCATGACTTGTTATTAAGCTGGTTTTTCGGATGGCAAACTTAAGAATTGCCCAGCTCCTCTTACTTTCAGGTCCAACTCAAAACAGATTTAAACGCTTGTAATTTTGGTTTAAGTTTTAAGTGACTTGGGTAAGGGTTTGTATCCTTCAGCCCTCCTGGTTGCGCTACTGATTATACTGTACAGTAGTTGCTTAAACTGCATGGAAGCATTGTGCACAACCCACCGACGAACCCTTAAAAATGCTACTATGAAGCTAGGAATTCGGAGATTAAAAGCCATTGAATTACAGCGAGAAGTCATCAAATAGCAAAGCACAATTCGCATTTCCGCTTGCAACAATAATATATTTTTAGAAAACAATGTTTTTCGAGACAGGAAAAGGCAAAGGCAGTAGAAGGCAAAAATGCATTCATATCACTAATTGCATTACTAAATTTTTAGTCTCTAGTTTCAAAAAATACTCTAGGAACGAGACAACCTCATGCTACCAGCAGTGTCGTCGCCAGACCAAACGAAGTGAGAGGGCCTTAGCCGAAAATGGGGGGCACTATAAAATGGACTGAATTTTTGCACATAACAACTGATATTTTAAAGCTACAATTTTGTATTCATCTTTGAAAAAAGAGACATATAAGCCCGGTAGCGTTATTAGCTCGTTTCGTTTGCGGCCGGTATAATCGCTTGAAAAATATGTCTGCAGGAGTGAATGCAATCAGAAGCGCAAGCAGGGTTTTTCTAAGAGAGAGGGGGCGTGAACCAAAAGGAATGTTCTTTTTACAAAAACTGTCTAATTTAGGTCCCGTGCTGAACAAACCGTTGCTACTCAAGCGTGTTACAGAGGGGGCAGAGCCCCCAACTGCTGGGCGATTTTTGCGATTTTGCAGCAAAAATTGCAGTTTTAACGCCATTTAAATCACATTTAGCACGTATTAAAACCATATCTATAATTACAGTAAATTGCTGAAAATTCAGAAGTTATTGAAAGATTTAAATTGTCTAGCCTCTTGAGCTCTCATATACTTCAGGTCAAGTCCAAAACACGTTTAAACGCTTATTCTTTTTTTGATTATATTTTCTAAACGACTTGCCTAAAGGGGGCTGATGACCCCTTAGCCTCTTTCCCCTGGTTGCGCCACTGACTGCGACCTAAAATAAATCTTGAGTGTGCTAAAAAACAGCTGGTCTTTAAAAAAAATGTTTTCACGTATTGTTTCAGGCCATTATCACTAACGAAATACCGGTAACGCTTCTGTACGCATATATCCCTATTCCGCGACACATCCGTAAAGGAGTGTTAATAAAACGGACTATTGGGTCACATTTACTGTATGTACAGCAGTTGGTGGCCAGCAGTTTTGCGAACAATCGAGAAAACTGCAAACGAGAATCATGTTTGAAAATCATTATTCCTTTTTCCATTATTGCCTGTTGTCTTGTTGTTACGTGATGCTCCAAAAAAGTATTCTGAATGAACCGAAATAGGGGTGCACTAGCAGTCGTTTGGGGGGAACGGCATCCCTGGCCCCTACGTAGCGACGGCACCCCCGGCCCCACCGTAGCGACAGCACTGGCTACCAGTACAAAAAATGATACCCCAGTGGCTAATTTTGTGAACTCACGGTAAAATACAACAAAGCCATACTTTGAACCAGGGCTGTAAATTTGAACTTAAATTAAAAAAAAGTCTGTTGTTTTGCCGAACTCGAAAAAACAGTGTTGACTCCAAGTTGAATCAGGTTAGACCCGCTCCTAATAACCTGTCTCGCCGCGCACCAAATCCTTCATATTTCTGCAGTCATACCACATTTTGGATATAAATATGACAATGTTATTCCTCACAGAACACCAAAAACTTGATTCATCCAAAAAAAGCACGGCAAAACAAGAAGTCAATCATCAGCTAGCCAAATCAATAACAATTAACTAAAATTTAATAGACCAAAATTTACGCTGTTGATTATACTGACACTATGCTGGACTATACAAGACTATACCATTAAAAAGCTGCTTCGAGATCGCGCTATAGAAATAGAAACATCAGCACGTTAACATTTTACGTAACCAACTTGCTACACAGCTAACGTGATAGACTAAACTAAGAAAACTTGAGACACCATATCACTCGTGCTGTCGAAGACCGTCTAATTTGAGCACTAGTTTCAGATTTAAAGATTATGAGATTAAACGTCTGAAGACAATACAGTTAAAATTACCACAAAGACAGTTGTAGAAGATTCTTAAAACAAGCACCAAAGGGGGTTCTAAAATGTTCTAAAAAATTAACCAACCATTTGCGTAAAAGACGAGAACGCGGCATGTATTCGTTTCTCACGTAACCATACAACATGTCAACAAAAAGAAAGCGATTAAGTCGAAAAGCAGACTTAGTAGTTATGTCAACCTGAACTCGAAAAACTTGATATTTTTGCCGAACTTGAACTCGAAAAAATTAAATTGATTTCTCATGTTTTACTGGGTAAAAACATGAATATTTTACGGAAATAGAAAGGAATTTCAATACTTGTATAAAACTTGCAGAATTGCCGACTAAAATTAAAAATAGTCCGCAACCGCAAGTCCGCAATTTAAACTGCTAAAGTCCGCATGTCCGCAACTTTTTTCGCAAGTCCGCAATTGCGGATTTAGTTTAGTTTAGTTTACTTTGTTTTAGTTTAGGAGCTATATCAAAACAACTAAGAGAGGGAGCAAATTTGCCCCCTCCCGATACAAATAGGGCTAATGTCATTTCAAAGAAATTTCAAACATTTTTAAAACGATTTTAAAGAATAGTGGTAAAGCTTTGGTCTTCTTACTGTCCTTAAGGTTTTTCCCTCCACGTTATTATTAGGGCCTACGAGAGGGATTCTGGGGGTACATTGTACACGGGCCTAAGGTGGCTCAGGCTCAGGGAGGCCGAAAAATCCTAATAGTTCACGTGTGGTGTGTTTTGTAAAACTTCCAATTGAGGTAGTGACTGTTTTTCCAGCGTTAAATTAGCCAGGGTAGTCTATTAGACCTACAAAATATTCTGGCACTGCCCACCAGACCTGCAGGATGGCAATAGTCAGGTCCTTCAATGGTAGAAGTTTTTTGGCATTTCTGCCTTTTCCTAACTGACAGCGTAGCAGTTGTGGATTTGATTGGGCCCAGACCGATGCTCTTAGTGAGAGGGAACGGGCCCCGGAGCAATGCACTCAAACCTAATTTTCAGTTGCACCAGAGGTGGATCCAGAAAATTTCGCAACGGGGGTCTGCCCAAGATATCATATTGTTGTAAACGCTTTTGGACTATTTTCCCGTTCGGTTTAATAGCTGAAAAATTAAAATGCATACTATGTGTTATTCCAAAATAAATGTTTGTATACTGGCTGTTAGTTTTACTGGACGCGTAAAGAGAAATCTGCTATGGGGGGATTATTTCGGGGGTCTGGGGGCATAGATACCCCAACCGCTGAAGGATGGGGTTTTGAGGGCAACGCCCCAACCGGCGCAAGCAACTGGGTCTGGGGGCGGAGCCCACAGAGCTCGGAAATTTTGAATGTTTTTTGCAAAATTTTAACTTAATAATTTTAGGCCTATTTTTGTAAAAATTAAATTTTTGAAAACATGGCGTAGAAATTAACAGTGCAAAAACAAGATTAAATTGGCTATGAGTAAATGGGCTATGAAAGCGGTGGCTAATGGTAAAATTTCAGCTTTTTTATAACAAGCCGGCAAGTCATAAAATAAGGATAAAATCGTAAATTTTAACCTAATTCGTCTGCATTAAAAAAGGAAAATAATTTTGGAAATAATCCCCACCCCATCCGACTATTTTGCTGTCAAGTCTGGACAAGAGATATAAGCTCAGTTATTACAATGAATTTTATGCCTTACAAGTTTTTCTTATATTACTCCCGTTTGAGCAGAGGTGGGTCCGGATTTCCCCGGATCCACCACTATGGACCTCTCCAATCATGCCTCTATTTGTGGTAGAATAGGGTAATTCAATCCGTCTTCCAACCTCGAAAGATGCGAATTAATACAACTAACTCAACCCATGCACCCCCGCCAAAACAAATACTTGCACCGAGAATCGAACCCCATATACCTTGAGCATACCAGACCTAACTTTCTGCCTATCAACTTTGGTGCTGTGATGTTAATCGAAAGATGTATTTTATTCTTGACAAACATCGAAAGGACTAAAGCTTTCTGAGATCTACCCCGGATCCCGCTGAGTGAGCTTAGAGCGCCCCGCCTCAGATCTCCTAGCTAAATTAAAAAAGTTTTTAGTTAGTTTTTTTAGTTTATTTTTTGGCGAAATGCAAGAAATTAATATGACAAATGGCACAAAGTGAAGTAATGGAATTTACCCTTGACGCACTTTTCAAACGAGGCATCTGGGAGAACTCCGGTGGCATAGAAATTAGCAATGCAAAAACATGATTAGACTCAGGTGCGTAGCCAGAAATTTGCAAGTCGCCCCCAGCGCTCGAAATTTTTTTGTATTTTTATTTTGCAAAAATAACCCAATTTTAAGCCTATTTTATTAATTAATGCTCTTGAAATGCGGCATCGAAATTAGCATTGCAAAAACATAATTAAACCGGTTGCATAAATGGGCAATGTCTGTCTGGGAGGTGGCTAACGGTAAATTTCAGTTTTCTTATTTCTCTTATTTTCTATATCTCTATTAAGCTGGAACCGGAAATTATAAAGTTTTGTGGTTCAATGAAACTTAAAAGAAGTAAATCATTTCGAAGAGAAAAATAACTGGTGGTGGGGGAAGATGGAACGATACGAGGCGAAGTGATTGGTAAATTACTAATACTGAATAGCCACCCTCTCTCCTTTTCCCATTCCTGAGCTGAAATATTTTTTTTATGAAACCTTTATTCCGGATGTTTCAGCAAGCGATCAAATTCAATTGCTTAGTGTTGGCGATTTTTCAAACTTTTTTCTGATTTGTGTTTTATATTTTTGGCAAATTAACACCCGCCTTCTAAATAAATTTTTCAAAAGATGCTTTAAATCATTTTTAGTACATTTCAGAACTAAACATTTTTAATAATGTTAAACATGTTGTAGTTTTTTTTTTGTTTCGATTTAGATCACAAAATGGTGTCCACCCAAAACGATGGCACCCGAGGCGGTCCACCCCCCTTTGCGCCGCCACTGGCTTCCATGAATCTTACAAATGTCATCATTCCCTTGTTTTTAAATCGAGATATGCGGCCATAATGCAGATAGCAATTAATCTAGATAACAAATGGGCCAGATAACGTTTGGAGGGCCCTGCATCACTTTTCGTCTTCCTGAAAAATTCTCTCTGAGGCCCTGTTTCTGTTTTGCCAGTCTGAAACATGTTTGAAGCCATCGAAAGCTTCAACTTTTATGGGTTAAATTTTCTAAATAACTGAGATGAGTGACTGTCGTCAGCACATTTAGCTACCCATTTGGCGGTTGAACGTCTGAAGCCAAGCATTCTATCTATTGTGATGGCCAAATACTAGCTAAACCAAACCCAAGTACGAGTATAGGCTGTTTTGCGTTGAAATCGGACGAGCGCAGAGAATTTGGCTCATACGTATGAATAAACAATAATTTGAATATGAAAGTTTAACTTCACAAAAAATAGGCCAAAGAATTATTATGGCAGTACTCAGTAGGCTACTCACCAATCACCACTTTCGCTACATGTGCTCTAGTACACATGTGATATCACCAACTTTTAACGGCAAGTAGTTTGAGCATTTTGTTGAACTCACTGCCTTAACAACTTAAAACTATGGATCCATCCCGGTTGAATTTTTTGATTGAACTGATGAACTCGTATTTCTTCGTCCACATCTATTAGCTCTTTACCAATTACATTAAAATTTCCTTTGGCAAGGGGAAAAATATCATAGTGACAAATTGACAGTTCGCAAAAGATCGTAAAAAAACCGTACGCACAATCTTGAAAAACAATAACAGAGATTATCATTTACGACGCAATTTTGGCATATCAAATTACCATTAATTTTGATTTGCAGGATGTCACTAAGGCGCGCAAAGAACTACAGTTTCGCTAAAGGAGGTGCATACTTTGACCCAAATCTAAGATCTGTAGGAAAAATACACGCAATACCGGTACTTGCGTGCAAAGAAAACAAAGGCATCTCATGTAGTCGTAGATCACAAGAGTTGATAAGGAGCGAAGAACCATTGGGCAATTTTTGTGATTTGGTGGACGGACCAAAATAGGAATTTTACGACTTTTGAAAGACATTTCTCACCCTTTCAGAGATTTTTGGAAGAACTTAATTGTTAACAATTTGATTTACAGCATCTACTCGCAAATCGTAACACGCTTGTAATAGCCAATATGAAAATTTAATCCAATGCAATCCAAAGTAATCCAATAAGCGGAAAGCGAAAGCAGTAAGCGGTTTCTAAAAAACGCTAACAATAAATACCAACATTGTGTGAAATGCAAAACTCGCGGACGCATAAAATATTATCCAAAGCAAGTAAGACACGTAACATTTTAAACTGTAAATAAAGTTTAGCTCAAGCAACTTAAGCAAATAGCAAATATTAACATTAACATAATCAGTAGTAATTTAACATTAACATTCAGTAGTAATTTAGTATGGAGAATACAAATGCAATAACTATTAACTAACTCACCGATGAGTATCCGGATGTAGACGCTGAATCCAATTTAAAATATTCTGGTCTTGCAACTGAAACTTGGTGCCAAACCACTCAAGAGAGAGAGGGAAGAGAAAGGCCCGAAAGTAGGAAAGACACCGGGGTCTCAACTGCTTGCTGTCCAAGGGGTGCCAATTCGGCAGACTAATGCAAACGGCTCTGAAATTGCCGTGCAATAGAAGCTCCAAATTTGAGCTATATAGGCTCTGGGAAGGACAATTTCTCAGTCCAAAAAAAAATAGGACAGCAACTGCTGATTTGCTATTGGGTCTTTTTGCCTGCTTCTCTGGAAATCTAAAATTACTTCCTCTCTCGATGGCACTAAAATCCTGAGTGATTTGGCATCACAAGCTCGCAGCTTGTAAGACCAACAAATTTGCATACTATTTTACATCATAAAGGAATAAACAAGTGATATTAAGCAACCGCATTTGAAGAATTTGAAAAGCAGCTGTAAGTCAAATAGTGTGCTTTGCACAAATTAAATTGTCCAAATTTGGCAATGATTACGTGGATAAAAACCAAAGTGCATAAAACAACGCACATAAATGACCAATAAATGAGTCCTGGTTTGAATCTTGAATAAAGCAGAGAAAACGGCGCTACATTAATTAAAGATAGAAATGCATTAGCCCCTTTCATCCCCTTCCCATTTATTGGTCAAGCCCAAAACACGTTCAAAAGTTAAAGCATTTATCAATTAAATTGCTACTGGGTGAGTCACGGGAAACCGATGGCTTTTTAAGAAGACAAAACTCTGCGAATATTTTAACAAAACTTTATTACTGCAATGTTCGTGAAAACATTTATTAAACTATGCCATTATAAAATTATGAGAAGCGAAAAATTATATCTGACAAACAGGGGTGCCGAAACCGGGGGGATAGGGGGATATATCCCCCTAATAATTTGACTATGGTCTACATCTGCATACCCCCAATAATTGGACTATGGTCTGCATCTTAGCGCTGGATGATGGTTGGACCTTTTTTTGGTCTTCACATGCAGGCGCGTCGGTTTCTCGAAATCTTTGGGGGGGTCCAATTTAATAACCTGAACTTTTTTCCGTGAAGCCTCGCGAAATTTGTTTGCATTGTTTGTACGTCGCAGATTTTATTTGCAATATTTGTACGTCGCAATAGCACATTTGATGGATTTTTTTTTGTTTTTCGGTGTTATGCCGAGGAAATAAGCGTACAGTATTTTGGAAGAAAAAGGCAAAAAAACTCATTACGGCCAAAAGTGGGTTGGTGGGGATGAAAGGGTATGTTGAGACATATAAACGAGTGAAATGTTTTTTGCGATACTTTTTGAATGCGACCTCCTTCACGCTAAACTTTTGGGGCGGTTTTCGGGCCCTAATTCCAATGTCACCACTTCGAAAACTTTGAAAATCGTTCCGCCAAGCCTGTCCGTTCTACTTTAAGGGATGACACGCATAGCCGTAGCCTAAGGGGGAGGGGGAGGCGGGCCCCAGTGCCGTCGCCAGATAAAACTAAGTGAGGGGGCACTAGCCAAAAGTGGGGGGGGGCACTAAATTAAACTGAGATTTTGTATATAAAAACTGATTTTCAGATCTACTACGGCTACAAATATGTGCAATTTCTAAAATTCTGCATTCACGTCTAAAAAGGAAGAGACCATTAAGGCCGGAAGCATTTCTTAGCTTGTTTGGTTTGCGACCAATAATCGCCTGAAAGATCTATCTACAGCTATGAATGCTACCACTGAGGCAACCAGGTTTTTCATAAGATGGGTGAACAAAAAGTAAATTTTTTTTGCACAAAAATTGTCTGATTTAGTCCCAGTGCTAAACAAGCTGATGCAACTCAAACGTCTCACAGACGAGCCATAGTCACCAGCTATTTAGTGACTGTAGACTGGAGCCTGGGGAGGGAGCCCCCAGCCGCTCAGCGATTTTTGTAATTTTGCAGCAAAAAATAGCGATTTTAACGCAATTTAAGCACATTTCGCACTTTTTGAAGCCTTTATGAATAACCAGATTGATTAAATTTAGAAGTCATTTCAAAGATTTAATTTCTTAGCCCCCTCAGCCCCCCTTACTTCGGGTCAAGTCTAAAATACGTTTAAACGCTCGTATTTTGAGGTTAAATTTTCTAGGAGACCTTGCTTAAACGGCCTAAGCCCCTTCCACCTGGTTGCACCACTGACTGCGACCTTAAATCTTAAGTGTGCTCTAAAAATCAAAACAGCTGGATTTTGAAAAAACTATTTTCACGTATTGTTTCATGTCGTTATCACTAACGAAGTACCGGCAATGATTCTGCAGGCTTACATATCTCTACCGCGACACATACGTGAACGGCACGTTAATCAGAAGGATTATTGCTTTAGATTTATCTGCAGCAGTTGGTTGCCAGCAATTTCGCAAAGAATCAACAAAATGTTATAGAAGAATTATGTTTGAACGTAATTATTCCTTTTTCCATTACTGTCTGTTGTCGTGCGGTTAACGTGATGTTTCAAAAACAGTATTTTGAGTAAACTAAAATAGGGGGCACAAGCAGCCACGGCCGCCTAGCCCCCCATAGCGACGGCATTTGCAGGACCCCCCAATTAAAATGTCCTCAATGATAAAAATATTAAAACCAAGTTTATACTCTTTCTTCAGTTCTACTTTTTTTAGCATTTTTCCGTTCAAAAGTGCATGCATTCAACAGTAATCAACAATAATATTAATATGGACAATCGACGGGCCCGAGCCCTCTTAATTCAAAATTTTGCCGATCAATTAAAGTGTATAGCCCGGGAGAAATCAAGAGTTTTGCCTTTAAAATTGCAACCTCACGTGCTTATCTAATCTTTTTTTAAACGTAATACAATAACCACAACCGGATTTACCAAATGTAACAGTGCCAAGGGGCCTCGCGCTTAAATAGTGGGCCTAAGAGTTTTTTTTTTCTTCGTCTACGTTGACTAGAAATTGCAGTGACAATTCCAAAGTGCGTGGGGCCCGCGCAATGTAAATCCAGCCTGGGCAAAAACATGATTAGTTATAGGCCTTGCCAAATACCATCTATCGTACCAGTTAACTTTCAATCACAATTTACCTCCCTTCACCAGTTTTTACGCGACAAAGTGCTTTTGACAAAAAATTAGCTAGCAAAACCGCGCATTGAACAAATTATTGAATTTAAATTAAGGGGGCCTGGCCCCTAAGTCATTACATGTACTTCTACAACCGGTTATTTTCATGACAAATAGAAATCTCTTGAGAAAATCTTCGAGTGGATTATTATCAACTGCTAAAATATTGCAGGAGCCAATTTACCTCACTTCCGCCTATCTGGGCCAAATCACATACAACATTTCACCCCTAAATGCAAGATTTTAAACGTGTTTCGAACTTCAATTGCAATTAAAAAGAAAATTGAACAATTTAATTTTTTAATTGGCTTTCTAAATATTGAAAATTTGTTTTTTTTCAAATTACTTTAAAATGAGCGATATGTGATCCACGGGCATTATAATGGCTATTTTTTTTCAAAAAATTACAAAAATTTGCCTGGTGGCTGGGAACTTTACCCCTAGACCCCGTCTGTGATACGTTTGGGTTACACTAGATTGCTTATCTTTTCCCAATTCAAACATTTTAACTTTTCAACATTTACTTCAAGTCCTGCCCCTTCAGCAAAATCAAGGTTGCGTGCCAAACCAGGCCACTGCTTCTGATCTTCCATTTTATGACATCATTGTTCCGTAAAAAATGCCTCATTTCGAAAATGTTTGAAGACGTCATTGCATGTGATTTGGGCCCCTCCAATCAAAAATCCTGGGTTGCCTATGATGACACCGTCCATTAAGTCCCCGCCTGGACAGCACTATTGTAACATTGAGTGACTATGCTCTGATGCTGCGAGTCTCAGTCTGCCCTCGCTCCTCAGTGTCCTGTTGCAACAATGAGGACTTTCCTCATCTAGCCTTTACTGACAGACACACCGTCACAACAATGGGTTTGTGACGTACACAAATAAAAATTGTGCAATATATTTTCTAGGTGATAAACATACTCGTATTGTGATTATTATTATAAAACCTTGGCCTAGCGCTGTGCTACGCAGTTTTCAAGATTTTGAGCCAGAAAAATCTGTCTAGACAGAAATGTCATTTGTTAGTATTCATGATAAATAGCAAACATGTTCATTTCTATTGGGGGTTCTTTACTCTCTGGACCCCCCAATGCATATCTTTGGGGGGTCTGGAACCCCCGACCTCCCCGGGAATCGACGCGCCTGTTCACATGATTTTGAAGACAAATACTCTTCAATTTTCGGTGAAGACCTTTTTTTTTGGTCCTCACTTAATTTGCTTACGTGAAAACAATCGTGGTCGAGCTTCATCCCCCCAATGTTGAAAATAGGGCAAAATTGCAAATTATCCTCCCCAATGCTCAACATAAATCGGCCCCACTGCTGATAAATGATGACCATTTTCACTAGCACAAATTTGAAGTCGGTTTCTGAAGTTAACTTTCACTTTCACCAAAGTTTCTTCACCTTGGATACTTTCACGTATTGCAGTCTTCAATTCTCCAAGTATGCGGGGTTTCGCAGTAGTGGCAACGCCAGAAAAAAATATTGGGGAAGCGAAATGACGTCATCGTTTATGACGTCATTAGAAATAGCGACAAACATCCGCTGGAGGCACATGACATAAGTTGAATTGGTTTTCATATAGGCAATGGGAAGTGGTCACTGAAGGAGTCAACAAAAATAATAACTTTGTATGTCTGTGAAACAATCGAAAAGTTAAACCACACAAACATCTTTAGATCGATCCAAAAGACCAAAACCACATTCAACCATCTCAAGTGATGACGTCACCTCTCTACACCCTTGAAAAAAACTCTGCGGCTCTAGGCGAATAGAAAAACTGGCCAAAATGGCATTGGGAGGCCTTTTGCCCCTTTCGTTCCCCCCTCCGTGGCGGCGACCCTGTTTCGCAACACAAACGCGTAATTTCAAAAATCCCCACACGCAAACGTATGATTCACCATTTTTCACGTAGGTGTCTTAAGCAAACCACACACGGTGTTCAAGCAAGACTCCACGGTAGCATGAGGGAAAGCAATTTAAAATTAAAAGGAAAACTAAAAAAAAGCAATTCAAAATTATTGACTTACAAGTACAAGAATTAAAGTAAAAGATAAGTAAATAACAATAAACTAAACAGCATCTTTAGTGCCGCAACTAGAACTTGGTCTACAGGGGGCAAAATTTCTTTCTAATGGAGCCAAAATTTTTGGGCAGGTCTACTTTCCGCCGAGATCTTTGTTGATCTCAAAAAAAGAAAAAGAAAGGTCATCGCGCCAAATTGGTTTACTTTTCTCCGAGTTTTCTGTTAATTTCCTAAAGAAAAATACACCACCTTGAAACAGCCGCAAGGAAAAGGGGAGTTTGCGTAGGCATGCTGGACAGTTCGGGGGGCGGAATTTTTGTTTAGGGGAGCGCCGCCCCATTTTGCTCCTCCCTAGTTGCGGCCCTGGGCGTCTTAAGCAGGTTTAAAGACTACCTTCCTCACCCTCTAACTATTTATTCCAGAAGAGCAAGAGGGTTCTACAAAACATCCAATTTCCCGTTGCTCACCACGTATAAGCGATGTGGCTAGAGAAGGGGTTTACGCCTCCTTCTGGGTGCGCCACCAAACTTAATATCGCCTAGATCAAACCTGATTCTCAAAATTTTCGTTTTTACTGTAACTTGGGTCATAGCCGTAGGAGGCGGGGGGGCAGGGGGGGCGGTCGCCCCCCCATTCGGTTCAAAACGACGAAAATCGTCGAAAATTTGGGCAAATGGTCTATTTATTTGGGCAAATAGTCTGGATATTTGGGCACTCCATTGGCAAAATAGCGTCCCAGTTTCGGTGAAGACCTTTTTTTTTTTTTTTTTTTTTTTTCTTTTGGAGAACACCTCAATTTGGACAGAAAAACCGTTCAAATTTCGGGAAAGACCTTTTTTTTTTTTTTTGGAGAACACCTCAATTTGGACAGAAAAACCGTTTAAATTTCGGGAAAGACCTTTTTTTTTTTTTTTTTTTTTTTTTTTGGAGAACACCTCAATTTGGGCAGAAAAAAATGTCTCAATTTTGACAGAGAAACGCGATGCATCAAGTCATTTTTCGGGCAAAAGTTTGCTGCCCCCCCAAATCATTTTGAGCTCCTACGGCCATGACTTGGGTAAACAACTTTTATTTTTTCTAATTTTGAAAAGTTGGAAAAGGAGAAAAAGATAAATACGCTAACCAGAACCTCTAACTTCGGTAGCATAAAAAGGCTGACTGCTATTACAGTATTGTTCTGCATGCGGGTTGCCTAACTTGTTAGTTTAATTTCATAATCGTAATTCATCAGGCTAAACGCTTTTGCCCGAGCGTAAGCTGTTCTTTGTTTGTTCAGTTTAGGCAATAGCTAGTCTTGTGACATTTCTGTATTTAGCCTTATGATCAACTATCCGAGACCGAAAACAATGCTTCTTTTCTCACAAAAGCGTAAATAACATTCTAGTTGGTTCAACCGCGGTAGGCGTCGCGTGTTCCTTTCGTTTTACTCAGCCATTTTCGAACTAGCGCGTGTGAAGTTCAGACTTTTACTTATAACTCCAAAGCAGTTAAGTCTAGTTATATCAAATTTTGACTAAAGTTTGAGAATAATAAGTTATATGCTTGTACCAAATTTTGAGGCAATAGGTCTCGTGACTTCGGTTATGGGAACCGAAAACTTCCTTAAAAGTTTGACTTTAAAGCGGTTTTATTCAAAAACAGCTGAAATATAGCAAAAAAATGTTTCACATGGTTATATTTCTTAAGATACCATTTTATCCCTACCAACCCACTTTTGGCGGCATTGATTTTTTGTCGTCCTTTCCTTTTTTTCTTCCTAAATCTTGTACGCTCTTCTCCTAAACCACAAAAGATCGAAATCTAATTTTTGTGCAAAGTTGTTGGGCTGCAAACGAAAATTTGTCTCCTAAAATTTTTTTGAGTCTCTCCCCCAGAAACTCCCCGAAAATGGGACCCCAAAAATCAATTTTTTGAACGGCTCAAGCTAAGGCGATTGTTTTTCTTTTTTTATATTACTAGATATTTGGGAGAGAAATATTTTAACATAGTTTGGGGGTACCACCGGGACGCATATTTACGAAGTGTACCCATATATTCCAGAACCAGAATTTTTGTACCAATTACAGCTCGACGATTCTATGACGTCACACGCTAGGAGAAATACTTTGTTTCTTTTATCACAGAACGCGATTGTTGTCTTCAAGAAAATCTCCAACTACAGTAGTCACCTGTTTTGCTGCAGTAATGGAAGTGCTTTGTTCGAGAAGGACAGATCATTTTCGTAAACTTGAATTTGTTTGCGAAATAGGCTAGTTCTTGGCAATATGTAGAAAAAAAATCAGGGCATTGTCAGAATAAAGACTTGGCCTACTTAGTCTGTTACTGTTAGCACTAGTAGGCTACTGTAGCATTCAAAAGGTAGCCTGATGCACTGATGTCGACTGAGTGATACACTGCACAGATAGAGTTGATTTATCATGACAACAAAATAAGAGTAGCCTAGCGTTTCTCATTACTGTAAATGTGTAAACGTATGACTCAAAAGTGCTAGCTATGTTACAACAGTGTTGTGTCAGTGTGTAGCACTCAGTTATTACTGTAGAATAGTTGTCAGAGCTAGGGTACTTGTATTTGAACCATACTGATTACCACAGACTTTTTGTATGCTTTTTTGGAGGGCGAGATAAAGTCTTTGGTTATATGATTTGGTCAAGCTGACAAGTTCCAGATTAATTTAATTTAATGGTTATAAAAGTAGCTTCTCAACAGCTTAAGTTGTATAGACCTATTCACTCAATCAGTGGCAAGTTAGTAGGTGGTAGAATTGCAGTAGCCTGAGATTGAAGAAATCAAAATAATGTATTGCCCATTTTTCATCCATATCTGATATACTCAAGACCAGAAGACTGTATTTGTACAGTCGAGATTGTAAACGGTTGTTTTGATGGAAAATCTTCCAATCAGTAAAACTAAATCTAAATTTTTGAGGAAATGGCTAGTGTTACATAACACCCATAAAGAGAACAAGAGAGCAAAGAGTTAGTGCTCATTTACTTTTTGTTATTTTTTGAATTATCCTTAGGGTTTGGGTTAGATTTTGAGTTCTAAAGTGTGAGGATTAACGTTGTTAGGGTTACAGTTTGGGTTAGGTTTAGGGTTGGGATTTGGTCTAGGATAGCAATTCTCTTATTCTTACATACCGGTAATGTAGCAGCAGCCTCTGCCTTTTTTTTTTTACTCATTTATGTAAGATTGATTTAGCAACCACAAACCAGGTAACTAAAATCAGAACAATAACTTAAAACTGTGCTGTATCTTGTTCAAACACTATTTGAGAAAGACACAATTACTGTAATTTTTCGTAACTGAACTAATTACTGAAGTTGGCTACCCTGCTGACACTGGTTTCAGATTTTACATAGGTTAAATTAAGTGTTTTCAAGAAAGATTTTGTTGTACTGGTTAGCAAATTCTCCATCAAAACAGCATTTTTCAATTTTGATTACAATTACATTCTTTTTTTGTCTTACTAGAAATATTAGTGGTAGAGTTTATGTATGGTAATGGATGATAACAAAATTTACTGTATAACTGGTAATGATTGTGTGTTGACAAACAACTCAAGTGATACTAATGAAGAATCCAGAAGTGTTTATCATTATCAAGCTACTACGTAACTTTGCAGTAGGTATGGAAGTAGGCTACTATTTTTTTTCTTTTTTTCTCATTTTGGATACATTGTACAGTCGGGTAGCCACTTTGCAAATGCCAAAAATAGATCAGTTTGCAAACACCATATATTTTTTCAATAATTACCAAAAATCGATTGACAGATGGAGATTCACTTAGTGACAAGATTACGGGCAACCCTACAAGAAATGTTGAAACTTTAAAATACCCAGTTCCAAACGTACATCAATTAATTAATTAATTGAGAAAATATAGGCTGTTTAGTGTTGGCAAAAGTAGTCCATTTTTGGAGTGTCAGCAAAGTGACTACTTGATTGTACTAACTATGTACAATTTTAGTTGTTTAAAGTGGCTGGGCTTCTGATTTTTTTTCAACCAAACAAGGATATACCATAAGTATCTACCAGGGTTGCCACATCCTGGAAAGTCCTGGATTTTTTTTTGCTGTCCTGGAAAGTCCTTGAATTTTGTTTGTAAGTTCTGGAAAGTCCTGGAAAATGTTTATTGAGTTTTCCCGTGATTTTCCAGGACAGAATGTGTTTTTTTTTTTTATAATAACTGGTACCTTGTAATTGTACAAAACTATTTATTGTTGAAATAATTTGCATTGTGAAGTTGGTTTAAAAAGCAATATTGTGTTGTAAAAAGACAGAGCTTATTTGTATGCTGGTGCACAAACAAAAAATCGCTATCCTAGCCCTAACTCAACTCTGAATCTAACTCAAACTGCAACCCTAGCGCTAACCTAACATTAATATGAGCCTCATTCCTCTGCTTTTTGCTTTCTTGTTCGTTTTAAGCAGTTCTTAGTAGTTCTTGCTGTTCGTTTTAAGCAATCTTACTAGAGTGCAAATCAGCACTTCCTCAAATTAGTCAAAATTTGCACTTTGCAATACAGTATGTATAAATTATTGAATATTATTAAGAAGAGTGAATTCATGGACATTAATGTATTGCAATGCAATGCTGTAGTAGCAGTAGCATAGCGGGCTATTGCTCTCCATTGGCCCATAGACCAAATGAGCAATAAGAAAAATACAACGTTTATTGCACTATAATTTTGAGGCAGTTTTTTGCAGTAATATGGATAGTAAAGTAATTTAAAGTCACTTTTGGAACATGATTTTGGGAAGGGCTAGTATTGGTCAACAATAAACCAGTCACAACTAACTAACTAAAAATGCCTAAAAATAAACAATCAATTCGATCGCTTGATGCAAAATGCGTAACGTAGGCTTTGTAATAATTACCAATCAACTCTCTCAAATCTCGTTTCATTAGCCCCTCCTCCCAAATTATATCTTTATCTAGCGTTATAAAATACAGACAATTTGGATTAATTAATACTTGGGAGTTTTTTCAAAGGAGGTGCCTATTAACACTCTAGCATGCAAAATAAGCTCTACTTATAGAGAATAAAATAGCAAAAGTGGATGCTTATTTGCTCAAATACTCTTATTTTGTAAATTATTGACGTTAGTGGTTAGTTGGAGTTTATATTTAGCATTAGGGTTAGAGCTAGGGTTACAGTTTGGGTTTAGTTTAAGGTTGGGGTTAGGGCTTGGGTAGAGTTTTTTGTTTGCACCATGGCATTCAAATAAGCTCTGTTATTTTCAAATAATAAAATTTTATAGTTCACTGTATGGAAATAAAGCTAGGACTGAAGTTTTACTATTACCCATCACTAGAGCTCGACTGATATACCTATCGCTCGGCTGATATATTTTGGCTGATATCAGTGCCAAGCTGGTATATCGTATCAGCTATCTACCGCTGATATAATATCGGCTTAGCGCAATTACCTTAAACTGTTTATTTTTTTAGAACAAGCACAAGTGTTCTTACGTTCAATTTGCTTTGTAAGACTTAGTTTGCCATAATCTTTCTTTTGAAGAGGGTTAGTGAAGCTTTTCGTTTCAAGTCAAGTGAAAAATATAGACAAAATTTGGTAGTTTATGAGTTATATATCAATATCGGCCTAAAAAAAGTCATATCAATCGAGCTCTATCTTTCACCCACATACTGTAGCCCATTTATGCAACCAGTTTAATCATGTTTTTGCAGTGCTAATTTCTATGCCACGTTATAAAAGCAATAATTTTTACTAAACTAGGTCCAGGGTTGCCACATCCTGGAAAGTCCTGGATTTTTTTTTTGCTGTCCTGGAAAGTCCTTGAAAGTCCTTGAATTTCGTTTATTAGTCCTGGAAAGTGCAGGAAAAATGTTTTTAAAGTTTTTCCGTGATTTTCCAGCACAGAATGTGAAGTTGTTTTTGTAATAACTCGTACCTTGTAATTGTACAAAGCCAATGTTGAAATAATTTGCATGGTAAAGTTTGTACAAAAAGCTTTATTGTATTGTTGAAAGACAAAGCTTATTTGTATGCTGGCGCACAAAAAAAAATTGCTATCTTAGCCCTAACCCAACCCTAAATCTAACCCAACTTGTTACCCTAACTCCTACTCGAACATTAATATGAGCGCCCATTCCTCTACTCTTTGCTCTCTTATTCTTGTTAAGCAGTTCTTGCTAGTACGCTAGAGAGCAAATAAGCACTTCCTCGTTAAAATACCAAAATTTACTTTTCACAGTACAGTATGTATAAATTATTGAATATTGTTAGGAAGAGTGAATTCATGGACTGTAATTTATTGCAATGCGATACTATAGTAGCAGTATTACTATTAGTAGCAGTAGTGTGGCTTTGGCCCCTTGACCAAAATGCACAATAAGAAAAATACAACGTTTTTTGCGCTAGACTTCTGAGGCAGTTTTTTGCAGTAGTATGGATACTAAAGTAATTTGAAGCCACGTTTGAAACATGTTTTGGGGAAGGGCTAATATTGGTCAAAATAAAAACTAATAACAACTAACTAAAAATGGCTACAAATAAGCAATCAAATCGATCGTGTGATGCAAAATGCTTAACGTAGGCTTTGTAAAAAAAGGGTCTATTCAGTATTTCATTCTGTTAATTACCAATCAACTCTCTCATATCTTGTTTCATTAGTCCCTCTTTCCAAATTACATCTTTATCTAGCGTCATAAAATGCAGACGATTTGGATTAATACTTGTGAGTTTTTTCAAAGGAAGTGCCTATTTACACTTTAGCGTGCAAATGAGCTATGCTTATAGAGAATAAGAGAGCAAGAATGGATGCTCATTTGCTCATTTACTCTTTTATTTTTTGACTTATTATTGTTAGTGGTTAGTTGGGGTTTAGATTTTGAGTTGCGGCTAGGATTAACGTTAGGGTTAGAGCTAGGGTTACAGTTGGGTCAAGTTTAATGTTGGGGTTAGGGCTAGGATAACTTTTTTTTGTTTGAAGGCTGGCGTGCAGATAAGCTCTGTCTTTTCAAATGATGGGATTTTATGGTTTACTTGCTGGAAATAAAGCTAGGACTGAAGTTTTACCATTACCCATCACAAGAGCTCAACCGATATATTGGTCAGCCAATATATATCAGCCAATCTTAGGGCCAAGTCTGTATATCGTATCGGCTCTCTACCGCTGATAAAATATCGGCTTAGCGCAATTACCCTAAAACAGTTTATTTTTTAGAGCAAACACGAGCACTCTTGCATTCTATTTGCTTTGTATGAGTTGTGTTTGAAATTGCCTTTCTTTGGAGAAGGATTTTTGCAGCTTTTAGTGTCAAGTTAGGGCTTTTAGTGTCAAGAAAAGTAGTGACAAAATTTGGTAGTTAATAAGTTAATATATCACTATCGGCCTGAAAAAGTCTTACCGGTCGAGCTCTGGCCATCACCCACATACTGTTAGCCCATTTATGCAACCAGTTCAGTCACGTTTTTGCTGTGCTAATTTCTATGCCGTGTTTTAAAAGCAATAATCTTTACCAAACTAGGCCTAAAATTAAGTTGTTAATGCAAAAAAATTGCAAAATTTTCGAGTGCTGGGGGCTTTGCCCCCAGACCCCCAATGGCTTCTGGTGGCTGGGCTCCGCCTCTATACCAAAAAGCACAGCCCTCTCATTGCAAATTTCTGGTTTTGCACCTGGCTAGTAGTCGGTACTAGGAATGCAAATGCGTTACATCAAAATTTTTCGTCATTCACAAGTACAAAAAAGTAGGTGCATGAAAGAGTAATAGTCAAAATTAAATTTTAAGTCCTGTAAAAAAACCTTAAACAGTCCTGGAAAAGTCCTGGAAAATGACCCAAAAAAGTCCTGGAATTTGATTTTGCAGTTTCTGTGGCAACCCTGTAGGTCTAAAATTAAGTTATTATTGAAAAAAAAATTGCAAAATTTTTGAATGCAGGGGGCTTTGCCCCCAACCCCCAATGGCTTCCGGCGGCTGGGAGTTTCCCCCATACCAAAAACCACAACCCTCTCGTTGCAAATTTTTGGCTTTGCACCTGGATAGTGGTCAGTACTAGGAATGCAGATGCATTACATCAAATTTTTTGTCAATCACAAGTACAAAAGAGTAGGTGCATGAGAGTTATAGTCAAAATTAAATTTAAGTCCTGTAAAAAAAATCTTTAAACAGTCCTGGAAAAGTTCTGGATAATGATCTAAAAAAGTCCTGGAATTTGATTTTGCAGTTTCTGTGGTAGCCCTGATCTACAGTATATATTATTATGATAAAGAATTAATTTATTCAACCAAAAAATTAATCAAGTGTGTTTATTACTTTTGATCCAACTCAAATGCGTACTCTAAATAACCCTAAATCTAACTTAAAACCTAATTCAAAACCTACTGTGATCTTGAAATGAGCAAGTAAAAAAAGGTGCAGAATATTCCTCATTTTCATTTTACTTTCTTTGACTTGAAAGTTTCCGATAAAGTAGTCACTCTCTATCTGATATGGCTCTGCAATGCTTTTTAACAATTCTGGCATGTGAGTAATTGGTGTATTTTAATTTGAAATAAGCAAATTCATCATCCATTAACTATCCATACTGTTTGTAGGTTTCATCCTGCAGTATGTTTCTCATCTCCAACTTCAAGTTTTGCTGAAATCGTTGATTTGAGATCATGATTGGTGTTTTAAATCGAGTTATACGTCGAGAAGAATACTGGCAACAAGCTTTTTCCTAAGTTCAAGTATATTTTTCTTTTTGTCTTTTAGTACAGCAAATGTTCTAAATTCTTTGAGTTCATATTGTTCTGTTACATATGGTAAAATTTAGCCCACTAGTATTTGTTCCAACTGTGTAGTCATTGTGGAGTTGGGGACACGGGAAATTATACCAGCAGATCTTCAAGGGACTTCAAGGAATCAGCAGATAAAAAACTGTGTGATGGTGTGGAAACTGTAAGCAAGTTTACTTATGTAGGTGGTAACAGAGTGAATGCAACTGGCGGGTGCGAAACAGCGGTAACAGCTAGATCAAGAATTGTTTGGATGAAGTTCATAGAATGCAGCAAAATACTTAAAGGCAGAAGGTTTTCATTAAAGATGAAAGAAAAGTTTTACAAAAGTTGTGTAAGATCAGCTATGTTGTATGGAAGTGAAGCAAGGTGCTTGAGAGAAAAAGAGATCGCAATTTTGAGAAGAACAGAAAGAGCTATGATTCGAGCGATGTGTGGTGTGAAGCTATTAGATCGAAGAAACAGCGACGAGTTGATGGACATGTTGGGCATAAAGGAGTCTTTGGATAGGATGGCTAAAGCAAGCAGTATGCAGTGGTACGGGCATGTTTTGAGGAAGGAAGATGAAAATGTGATAGTGAAGGCTTTGAAATTTGAAGTGAGTGGTTGTAGAGGAAGACCAAAACGAACGTGGAAAAAGCAAGTAGAGAATGAGATGAAGAAAAATGGACTGGGGAAAGAGGATGCATGTGATCGAACAAAATGGCGAGGCGTAGTAAAGAAAATGACCAAAGGAAATCCGGCTAACTCCGTCGACAGGAACAATACCGGATCCAACATGTGATGATAGAGACACCATGTCAGTTGCCAAGTTTAAAATTCATAATAGAGAATTCAAAGTCATCCTACTCTGCTAATCTCTTGCACAAGTATTGATGTATTAGAGTTTGCAGTAAGTTACGATACTGTTAAAGCTATCACACTCTACTTGGCGTTGTTTGGCAAAGTTATATATCAATTCTGCTGCACTGTTAGGGCAGATAATTGCATAATATCAATCAATAGAGATCGCGAACAAACTGACCGCGAACAACGCCGATTGGCTGAGAAGGGCGATCCTAAATATATTTTTACTATTCCCAAAGCCATCTTGCCCAAACCCTCACTTTGTGACGAAATCACTGCGACAAAATCAGTGACGAAATCATGTAACGGTCAGTTGACTTGGCTTGGAGTAACATAGGTTCTACACTCATTACAGTGGTTTTCATATTTTTGAATCCTGTTCAAGTAAACAGTTAGAATTTACTTTCAGATCAAATTAAATACTGCGAATTGTTGTAGAAAATAACCATACCGATCTTTTCACACGAAACGTATTATGGTTGGTAATTAAATCTAGTCAAAGGAAGGGCTCCATTTCGAGTTTGAAAGAAGATGCCAACACACATTGACTTAGACTCTCTAAAGCGTAACTTTGGTATATTTCTTTCGCTTGCAATGATCGTAATTGACTGTATCCTGTCGATAACAAATTAATAATATGTCAACAATTGATTAAATCCTGTTACTAACCAAATACCTGTTACTTATCATGGATTGCATTACAGTAATCAGAAATGTGTATGTTTTGTTTATTGTTAACCGAAATGTTTATTTTGTTTCAGAGCTGAGGTGATACAGAGCAATATTCTTCGTCTAAAAGCTCGTCGATGAACACATCCCTGGATGAACATCGTAAAGTTTGCTTCATCTGGACAATAAAATGACTGTGCTATGTGACCGAATGAAGAATAACAACATGTCAACATGCACATATTGTATCCACTGCATGCATACTTGTGACTTTTATGAATATTATTGAATAATACCATTAAACAAATCTAACGCAGATTATGCTGATTATTGGGGGTGCTGTAGTATATTTGATCATTGCACATTCTTTTCCTTGTGCAAATGATACTGGATGTGTGGTCCACTCATCCGGTATTGAGTGCGGTACGGTTCATTTTTAGGATTACAGTACTTTTAAAGATTTGTATCATATTATTTTTGATGAACTTCTGTAGATGTCAAAAACTCGCAGCTGAGATCTACTAACGAATGATTTGGATTAGGAACATTCAGGGCCATATTACAAAAGCAGAGTTCAACCAAAGTCCGACGACTTTGTAAAAGTTTAAACTGGTAATAATAACTTTACCACTAAGCAAGATTAGAAAATTGTAAACATGGGACGTAAGTTCGTACAATCCTGCTTCAGAAAACTTCAGTTTTGAATAAAATCTCTATTAGCATTTGCTGTATTCGCTCAAGTCGGATGACTTTGATTCAAATTCGCTCTTGTAATGAAACCAATGTGTTGTGAACAATACGGTTTGTTGACCAGATATGCTTTTGTATGGTTGCTTAGGAATCTTATGATTAAAGCAAGTTTTTGTTGCTCTAAAAAATTGCATTTATTTTTAACAAAAGTTGCATTCATTCACAAACATTAAAAACGGGAGTGATTTACGCAAGCGGTTTATTGACATAATGCCAAATATTTTCAACATTACTTGGGTAGAAATGGCGATCTTTTGCCAACAGTTTGCCTAGCATGCTAAAACTTCGCTCCCTAGTGCACGAAGTTGTTAGCCAACTGTTGCGTCATAAATAACATATTGAAACGCAGGTAATCCGTCACATGGCTCCATGTTATGCAAATCAAATACGATAGAACTGTACTGAAATAGTTTTATAGTATATTTTTTAAATCACACTAACAATTTTGCGCCATTCTGAATAAAAATTGCAGCAAAAAGTTGCATATAAAAAAACGAAAAGTTGCAATGTAAAATTCCTAAAACCAGCTTAGAACATTGTACTACACAAATTCTTAGTATTTAAAAAGGTTTCGGAAGCTGTAAAAAAGGCGCGAAAACTTGCCCTACTTATGATGTTGAGCAATGTGTTTATTAAACAATTATGACTCGGAAACATGCAGTTCTTGCTTACTATCCTTTGTGACGGAACGTTGGGCTCCTCGCGCGTATCCTTTTGCATGCTTATTGATAATACCAATGAACTTAATCCGAAGTAAGCGTTTACTGTCTGCTGTAGGCAGGGGTGCCGATCTTTGTTGCGCATTGGGCGGGATAATTTGCAATTTAACCCAATTTTGCCCTATTTTCAACATGGGGGGGGGGGGAATGAACCTCGACCACGATTTTGTTTCAGATGAGCAAAGTAATTGAAGACAAAAAAAACGTCTTTACCAAAATTGAAAGAGTTTTTTCCCCGACTTCAAGTGTTGCAGACCGACTTCAACTGATTCAGATGCAGACCAGAGTCAAATTATTGGGGGAGATGCAGTAAAAAATTATTGGGTGAGATATATCACCCCTGGCTGTAGGTAAGTCACTTCGCAGTAAATTTCATAAGTGTTCTATTCATATCAAAAATATGTTATTTCGGGCTCATTGTTGTACGTTGTATGCTAGTCAGATGTGGTGTTGTTATACCTCTAAAAGCTCTAGATGTCTTCGAGTGTCTCGCAATGATTCATACTGTAGTATTCACGATATTCCTCGTTATTGCAGTGTCCGTCAATATCAAGTAAAGGCTAATGTCGATACGTTTGATGCCCTTGTCGCAAACTTTTATTCCGTTTTATAAATTGTTGTCGCAGGTGTAACCATTCGTTTGTTCACTCATTTTTTCACTCTTGCAGATTTCGCCATTCGAAATATGTTGCTCGCTTTATTGATTTGCTTGCTGTGAATAGTTTGGGAGAAGCTGACAGCTCTTCTCTTGCGCTCTAGAACTAGTATTGCATGTAAACCATTTATTTTTTGCGTCTGTGGAAATGTTTTTCGTTTTCTATGAGCGTTTTTGCGCTTGATACAAATAAATAAATGGAAGACGTAATTCTGAAAGTTTTAGGCACAGAGGAAAAAAAACAATCAATTTTTTTAACAAAACTCATTTCTGCGGACAGCTGCAGTGGTTTTAAAGCGACCGCTCTTCAATAATTAACGTCACCTAACGTAAGTAATAGTAGGCAAGTTTTTGCTGCAATAAAAAATTGAAAAAAATTGCATTTATTTTTAACGAAAGTTGCATTTATGCACAAGCATTTTAAACTACATTGATTTACTCAAGCGATTTATTGACATATAATGCCAAATATTTGGAAACATTATTTGAGAAATGGCGATCTTTTGCCAACAGTTTGCCTAGCATGCTAAAACTTCGCTCCACAGTGCACGAAGTTGTAAGCTAGCTGTTGCGTTTTAGATAACATTGAGACGCAAGTAATCCATCACATAGCTTTTTGTTACGCAAATTAAACTCAATAGAAGTACTGAAACAGTTCTATAGCATGTTTTTTAAACCACACTAACATTTTATGCCGTACTTAATAAAAATTGCAGTAAGAAATTGCATGTAAAAAAGAAAAAAGTTGCAATTCGAAATTCCCCAAAACAGCTTAGAACATTGTACTATATAAAATTCTGAGTATTTAGATAGCTCTTGGAAGCTGTAAAAAAACGTTAAAAACTTGCCCTAATAATAAGTTATGTTAAAAAAAAACATGTTCTGAACGAGCGCGAAAAGCTGCAGATTTTTCGATTCTCACCACAAGAAGAATATTAATCTCCGACAGTTACAAACAGTGACTTAATGATTTTTAGTCGATTTGACTCCATGTCATTACTCTATTACATTTAACCGCTCAAAGTATTTTCCATCGTAGCTTAAGATTGTAATTATATAGGGTGAGCCAAAAGTAGGTGGACTGTAAAAAAAAATTAGGTGTAACATAGTAATAGAAAACAGATAAAATTAAAACAAATTTAATAATAAAGTTGTATTTATATACCACAAATAACATAATTGTAACAAAGTTAAAATGAACAATTGGAATTAGTATAACTGAGGCATAAATCTATTCCATATACCGTCCACCTACTTTTGGCTCACTTGGCCTGAAAACGGCAAATTCAAGTCAAGCTGCTAGCTGCCTATTACATATTTTGTCTTATTTTCGACTGGATTTGTTAAAAAGAAGATACCCAAATGCAGCGTAAACAGTTTTAATTAAATCACAGGCAAAACAGCGGATGTATAAAAAAAGACGCAATTAAAGGTAAACCATTCCCAACCAGTGTTAAACGAAAATTTTCATGAACTAGATGCTGTAATTAATGGGACTATGCATCAACTCAAATATTGAGCTGTAGTCTAGCGAAGCGTACATACAATCAATAATAATAATTGCAATTTATATCCCCCTTGAGGTAACACCAACAAGTGTCAATGCATGTGACTAAGGGGCCATATTAACATTCAAATAGCTTTACAGAAATAAAATTAGTACACAACGGAGGCACTTACTAACCCTACAGCAATAAGCAGCAAAATACTGGCATCAAACAGTGGTAATATCCTCAAAGGCTAAATTAAAATAATATGCTTTTAAGACGTTTCTTGAAAAGGTACAAAGTTTCAATTTCACGCAAAGATAGTGGCAACGAATTCCATACTATGGGTGTTGCATACGAAAACATAGATTGGGATCTAGCAAAGTATAAGCTACTTACCGTTTGGAGCAGCTAATTATCATCATTAACACGCAAGCTGTATCTTGCCGAAACAGAACGAGAGTTGATTAAATTTTTCAAATATGTAGGAGCATAACCATGCAGGCACTTGTATGTGAGCGAAGTAATTTTTTCGCTTGATTTTTGACGTAATTGGTAAAGCGCCTTTACCGAAGACGTAGCGACATTACGACAGCGCGAGTTCAATTCAGGCCATGTGACCTGTGTCACTGGAAAAACAACGCTTTAATCCTTTTGTCAGAGTCGGATTATTGAAAACATTTTATTGGAATGACTAACTATCATTTATCAGTGCTTCACTATTTCCATTCTGGCTTTTTTGCATTATATTATCGTACTAGTTAGCTACAATAATGCCTATTGTATGCTGCATTGCAACTGTTCAGCTTTTTAAGTAGCAATCATGACTGATGAAAGAAAATGTTTTCAATAACCCGACGCGACCGAAAGAATTAAAGAGTCGGTTTTCCAGTGACACAGGTCACATGGCCTGAACTGAGCTTGCGCTCTCATAATGTCGCTACGTCTTCTGTAAAGATGCTTTACCATTTACGCCAAAAATCAAGTGGAAAACTTGAATATGGCAAACTCCAAAGGCCGACTCGCCTAAAAATGCGCCACCATCGTATTTTTGGGGCAAGACGAAAATATAAAACAATCAATGAATACCACAATGAAAAGATAAAAAATAACATTTAATTAAGTAAGTGACTATTTCACCGTAACCTTTTCGAGTTAGAATAAAGCGAAAATGAGAAATACTTATCCGCGCTTTCGTCACTAAAGTTTTCGAAAAATAAAATTAGGGTATAAGTTAGAGTTTGGCATTAGTTTTATAGTAAACTATTTGAGTTTGCTTTACATTTGAGTAAAAATTATAAAAAAAAATTTTCGGTGAAATAGTCTATTCCGTCAATCAATCACCTTCCAATCGCCATCACTACTTCGAATAACGTGTGAATATCTGGTGAAATTGAATCCAAATCCGATTTGAGCGAACATTTAAAATGCTAATTAAACGAAAACTAAAAACACTTCAGAGCTATTGGGCGCGTAATGTCCTGCACCAGGAGTTTTCGCGTTGCCCCGATTTTCTCTGACATTTAACGCCAGATTTCTTTTTCGTTGTAGCGATGTAATTTTTTGATTTGTGAAGGAGGTCGTCCTTTTCCTAAAGGAAACGGAGGATCGTACTGCGTGACGCTTTCGCGTAGCAAGTGCAGTCGGATGGCACTTAGTTCGTATGGCACGATTTTCCAAAGGTACTCCCTCCTTTCCAAAATTAGGCAACGCATTGAAAAATTTGCCATTCGATTTTATGGTCGATTTTACAGCTACTCGTGTAAAAATTTGAGCGTCCTGGGACACTTGAAAAAAACTTTGCGCGATGTCTATGAAATTTGGAATTTTAGCAAAAAATGTAAGTATTTGGATATTTTTGCGAATAGTGTAATTAGTTTTTTATATCATAATTGATAACACCCCCAATAATCAGCATAATCTGCGTTAGATTTGTTTAATGGTATTATTCAATAATACTCATAAAAGTCACAAATATGCATGCAGTGGATACAATATGTGCATGTTGACATGTTGTTATTCTTCATTCGGTCACATAGCACAGTCATTTTATTGACCAGATGAAGCAAACTTTACGATGTTCATCCAGGGATGTGTTCATCGACGAGCTTTTAGACGAAGAATATTGCTCTGTATCACCTCAGCTCTGAAACAAAATAAACATTTCGGTTAACAATAAACAAAACATACACATTTCTGATTACTGTAATGCAATCCATGATAAGTAACAGGTATTTGGTTAGTAACAGGATTTAATCAATTGTTGACATATTATTAATTTGTTATCGACAGGATACAGTCAATTACGATCATTGCAAGCGAAAGAAATATACCAAAGTTACGCTTTAGAGAGTCTAAGTCAATGTGTGTTGGCATCTTCTTTCAAACTCGAAATGGAGCCCTTCCTTTGACTAGATTTAATTACCAACCATAATACGTTTCGTGTGAAAAGATCGGTATGGTTATTTTCTACAACAATTCGCAGTATTTAATTTGATCTGAAAGTAAATTCTAACTGTTTACTTGAACAGGATTCAAAAATATGAAAACCACTGTAATGAGTGTAGAACCTATGTTACTCGAACTTGATGATACATGATAGAGAGTTTCTATTGATTGATATTATGCAATTATCTGCCATAACAGTGCAGCAGAGTTGATATATAACTTTGCCAAACACATCTCCACCAAACTCTTATTTCAAACAAATTTTTCAATAATTGATTGTATCCCCCCTCTCCATCCGAAATAAAAAATAAAAATTTAGCAACTTCCAAAATTGGAAAATCTTTCAAAAAAATCAAATTCACTGTATCCTTAACTGTTTTGAAAAGAACAAAAAACAAATCACATCTTTAACAAGTTGGCGGGGCCAATCTCCACGTCATTGCGCCCAGGCAACACAGCTTCTTTCGAAGAACTGTTGGCAACACTGCGTCCAATTTGATCAGCTGACCAGCCCGAGATTTGAACCTCTGACCTTCCACTCCATAGACAAACACGTTACCCGCTTGACCAACTAAGTTGCGATACTACTAAATCCCACTATTTTTTTATGGTTGCTTTAGCTATCACACTCTACTTAGCGTTAATTTGTTGCTAAATGTATTGTAGTAAACTTGTTTGCTACTGTGATGGTGATAAGAATAAAAACGATCATGTATTTTGTTCAGAGATTAGCAGAGTAGGATGACTTTGAATTCTCTATTATGAATTTTAAACTTGGCAATTGACATGATGTCTCTATTGGTATAATTTCCCGTGTCCCCAACTCCACAATGACTACACAGTTGGAACAAATACTAGTGGGCTAAATTTTACCATATGTAACAGAACAATATGAACTCAAAGAATTTAGAACATTTGCTGTACTAAAAGACAAAAAGAAAAATATACTTGAACTTAGGAAAAAGCTTGTTGCCAGTATTCTTCTCGACGTATAACTCGATTTAAAACACCAATCATGATCTCAAATCAACGATTTCAGCAAAACTTGAAGTTGGAGATGAGAAACATACTGCAGGATGAAACCTACAAACAGTATGGATAGTTAATGGATGATGAATTTGCTCATTTCAAATTAAAATACACCAATTACTCACATGCCAGAATTGTTAAAAAGCATTGCAGAGCCATATCAGATTGAGAGTGACTACTTTATCGGAAACTTTCAAGTCAAAGAAAGTAAAATGAAAATGAGGAATATTCTGCACCTTTTTTTTACTTGCTCATTTCAAGATCACAGTAGGTTTTGAATTAGGTTTTAAGTTAGATTTAGGGTTATTTAGAGTACGCATTTGAGTTGGATCAAAAGTAATAAACACACTTGATTAATTTTTTGGTTGAATAAATTAATTCTTTATCATAATAATATATACTGTAGACACTAATGATATATCCTTGTTTGGTTGAAAAAAAATCAGAAGCCCAGCCACTTTAAACAACTAAAATTGTACATAGTTAGTACAATCAAGTAGTCACTTTGCTGACACTCCAAAAATGGACTACTTTTGCCAACACTAAACAGCCTATATTTTCTCAATTAATTAATTAATTGATGTATGTTTGGAACTGGGTATTTTAAAGTTTCAACATTTCTTGTAGGGTTGCCCGTAATCTTGTCACTAAGTGAATCTCCATCTGTCAATCGATTTTTGGTAATTATTGAAAAAATATATGGTGTTTGCAAACTGATCTATTTTTGGCATTTGCAAAGTGGCTACCCGACTGTACAATGTATCCAAAATGAGAAAAAAAGAAAAAAAATAGTAGCCTACTTCCATACCTACTGCAAAGTTACTTAGTAGCTTGATAATGATTAACACTTCTGGATTCTTCATTAGTATCACTTGAGTTGTTTGTCAACACACAATCATTACCAGTTATACAGTAAATTTTGTTATCATCCATTACCATACATAAACTCTACCACTAATATTTCTAGTAAGACAGAAGACAAAAAAAGAATGTAATTGTAATCAAAATTGAAAAATGCTGTTTTAATGGAGAATTTGCTAACCAGTACAACAAAATCTTTCTTGAAAACACTTAATTTAATCTAAGTAAAATCTGAAACCAGTGTCAGCTGGGTAGCCAACTTCAGTAATTAGTTCAGTTACGAAAAATTAATGGAATGCTTTATTTCACCGGAAATTTTTATCTTGTTTTTTATTATTTCTGACGCAAATATAACCCAAACTCAAATGCTTACTCTAAAACTATTCCCAAATCGAACCCTAACCCAAACTCTAACCTAAACCCTAATCTTAATCCATAAAAAACTAAAAAGCGAATGAAAAAACTACGGATGAATACTTCTCATTTTTGTTTTATTCTCTTTAACTTGAAAATTTTCGGTGAAATAGTCACGACCAAAATTAATTGTGTCTTTCTCAAATAGTGTTTGAACAAGATACAGCACAGTTCTAAGTTATTATTCTGATTTTAGTTACCTGGTTTGTGGTTGCTAAATCAATCTTACATAAATGAGTAAAAAAAAAAAAGGCAGAGGCTGCTGCTACATTATGTAAGAATAAGACAATCGCTATCCTAGACCAAACCTCAACCCTAAACCTAACCCAAACTGTAACCCTAACAACGTTAATCCTCACACTTTAGAACTCAAAATCTAACCCAAACCCTAAGGATAATTCAAAAAATAACAAAAAGTAAATGAGCACTAACTCTTTGCTCTCTTGTTCTCTTTATGGGTGTTATGTAACACTAGCCATTTCCTCAAAAATTTAGATTTAGTTTTACTGATTGGAAGATTTTCCATCAAAACAACCGTTTACAATCTCGACTGTACAAATACAGTCTTCTGGTCTTGAGTATATCAGATATGGATGAAAAATGGGCAATACATTATTTTGATTTCTTCAATCTCAGGCTACTGCAATTCTACCACCTACTAACTTGCCACTGATTGAGTGAATAGGTCTATACAACTTAAGCTGTTGAGAAGCTACTTTTATAACCATTAAATTAAAAGGAAATTTTACTCCACTTGTTTTTCTGACATCAGGAGGAATGTCACGAGAATGTACCAAATTTTTGAATCGGCTTGGTGAACTGATTGCAAACAAAAGAAAAGAAAAATATGCTGATGTAATTCGACATCTGAGGACCAAAATTCGATTTGCCCTTCTTAAAGCAACTTTGGTTGCGCTGCATGGTTTTAGAGGCAAGTCAAAAAGCAATGGAATCGATTTGAAAGAAATATCCTTTAATCTTATTCCACATATGCATACCACTGCCTAAAAATTTTTAGACCACCACAGATTCATTATATTGATACAGTACTTCAAATTTATTCATTTTTACTTTGATTTTTTAATCTTTCTTTTTTACTTACAGCATTTTTAATATGACGTGTGTATGCTTATTCCATGATGCATCTTTTTAAAGTAATTTGATTTTTAATTCAAACTTGCCTTTTTTATATTTGACTGATCAGATATTATCTACTCAATAATATCTGCAGTAACAATTTTCTTCTTTTTCATATATTTTTACTAAACTGTTTATACCGGTATATACTAATTACTTGCAAACTAAAAAAATGCTGTACAAAATCATATTTGAAACATGTGATATGACATGCAACTTTTGGATACGTACAACTACAAATCTCTTTTGAAAATCACAACTTATATCTCGGTGCTGTGTTATGTGGATTACCCTGGAGTCCTTTGTTTCTTCTGTTCTGGTTTGTGTACTTCCAAAATTTGAATACCAATGGCACATTGATACTATTGATCTGGATTTGGAATTGTATCCTTGAAAAATTTTTGTTATCATTTTTTTTTTAATTTTTGCCCATTTTCTTTGTTTTCATTTTTTATGCTATGGTATTAATTTTTGGTCTCGTATGTTTCATCTTAATAAATTGGCTACACTTTCATTCATATAATTAAATTAAATTAATCTGGAACTTGTCAGCTTGACCAAATCATATAACCAAAGACTTTATCTCGCCCTCCAAAAAAGCATACAAAAAGTCTGTGGTAATCAGTATGGTTCAAATACAAGTACCCTAGCTCTGACAACTATTCTACAGTAATAACTGAGTGCTACACACTGACACAACACTGTTGTAACATAGCTAGCACTTTTGAGTCATACGTTTACACATTTACAGTAATGAGAAACGCTAGGCTACTCTTATTTTGTTGTCATGATAAATCAACTCTATCTGTGCAGTGTATCACTCAGTCGACATCAGTGCATCAGGCTACCTTTTGAATGCTACAGTAGCCTACTAGTGCTAACAGTAACAGACTAAGTAGGCCAAGTCTTTATTCTGACAATGCCCTGATTTTTTTTCTACATATTGCCAAGAACTAGCCTATTTCGCAAACAAATTCAAGTTTACGAAAATGATCTATCCTTCTCGAACAAAGCACTTCATTACTGCAGCAAAACAGGTGACTACTGTAGTTGGAAATTTTCTTGAAGACAACAATCGCGTTCTGTGATAAAAGAAACAAAGTATTTCTCCTAGCGTGTGACGTCATAGAATCGTCGAGCTGTGATTGGTACAAAAATTGTGGTTCTGGAATATATGGGTACACTTCGTAAATATGCCACCGGGACCTCCTAAATGGACACCCAAAAAATCAAGTTATTGAACGGCTCAAGCTCGGGCGATAGTTCGCTTTTATATCACTAGCTATTTAAGACAAATATTTTGACATAGTTTGAGGTTTTCCCGCAAATGGACAATCCAAAAATCAATTTTTTGAACGGCTTAAGCTAGGGCGATGGTTTTTTTTTATATCACTAGATATTTGGGAGAGAAATATTTTAACATAGTTTGGCGGTACCACCGGGACCTGCTAAATGGACACCTTAAAAATCAAGTTGTTGAACGGTTCAAGCTCGGGCGATAGTTTTTAAATATCAGTAGATATTTGAGATACAAATATTTTGGGGGTACCCCCCCACCGAGACCCCGCAAATGGACCTCCAAAAGATCTAGTCATTAAACGGCTCTAGCTAGGGCGATAGCTTTTTTTTTATATCAGTGGATATCTGAGACAAATATTTTGATGCAGTTTGGGGATACCACAACCCCCCACCCAGGTACCCCCTCAAATGGACCCCAAAAGTCAATTTTTGAACGGCTCAAACTAGGGCGAATTAGTTTTTTTTGTGTCAGCAGATGTTTACGAGACAAATATTTTGACATAGTACCAACGGCTTAAGCTTGAATCATGCGTCGGTCGTTCACTCAAATTGCTTCTCAGCAAGCTCCCATCTGTTTCTCTTCGTTGTTGTAGTCTTATGTGACTAAAATCGGAATTTGCTTCGATCTTTCAATAATTGAAAGTTAAAGTATACGAAGAGAAAAAAGCTTTCGGAAACAGCAAGATGATAAACTCAAACTTTAACAGAGATTTGTTGAACTAAAATGATTAAATGTTACGCAATTCTCATCAAATTTGAGCGAACCAGGGCAAAACAAGCTTTCAAAAATACCGGTAATTGCTCGCTCACGCATTAGGCAAACAATGTGTTAACAAAACACGGATGTGGAAGCAGTCAAACTTTTAATGCTTCCGCTTTCAGCTCCTCTTGAAGTTTTATGCTTCCAAGTTCACTTCCACTTCCTCACCTTTGAAATTTTTTGCTTCCGCTTCCGGCTCCGGATAGAATTAGTCGCTTCCGAGTTCGCTTCTGCTTCCACTCTCTTTCATCAAAGTGCTTCCGCTTCCACAAAAAGCTAACCGCTTTCACCGATTCCACATCCCTGCTCAGTATGAAACAGCTAACTCTAATTGTATTTAGTGTAAAAAAAGCAGGCAAGTTTACTTTGTAAGGTATTTTATTCGACTTGTGTTGTCGACAGAGCATGGTATGGAATGGAAGACGATTTTTCCATATTCCATACTGGCAATTTTCTTCCATTCCATACTAAAAATCTTCCATTCCATACTAAAATTTTCTTCCATGTTCCATTCCATACTTCCCTACTAAAGCAAGTTTAGACTGGTAGCAATGCAAAGTATATTTGGCTGCTTTGCATCTGCACCAGAGATGGAACCGGTCAGGATTTTCTCGACCCGACCCGACCGGTAAATTTCAAAATCATGGCCGGTTGACCGGTTTCTGACCGGCCCAGTCGACCGGTTTCTGACCGGCCCAGTCGACCGGTTTTTACAGAAAGTTTTTGTTCACTGTTCAATCTATCTAATGAAAAATTTCCAAAAGAGGGGGGGCATGGGTGAGGTGTTAAAATTTGTGACTTTGCACGGGGGTCTCAGAAAAAAACAAAAAAAAACTTTAGCGTTTTTCGCAAAAATGACTCAATTTTAAGACCTTTTTTGGTTAAGTTTCGGTTTGAATGCCCTGTTTTGAGCAGCGCAAAACGTGCACAAAATAAGCATAAAAAGCTCTGGAGGGCACAAGCTAAATTATTAGACGTTCTTTCTAATGATATTTTGCGAAAGACCAAAAAATAAAGTTACAATTTTTTAGCTATAGGTGACAGATTATTGACAATTTGCCGAGCAGCAAACATTAATCTTTTTTTCGGCAGTGCTGCCTGTGCAGTTACGAAAAGATAAATGAGAAAAAAATAACAGCAGAAGATAGGTAACAGTAAAAACATACGAACATCACAATATTTGTACTATTATACCCAAAAACATTAAAATGATGGAGCAATAACATTATATGATGTTGAAAATTATGTCACTAACAGCGTGAAAACAAAGGAATATTGACAAATTATGTCACTAACAGCGTGAAAAAAGGAATACTGACAAATTATGTCACTAACAGCGTGAAAAAAATTAATAATATTCGTAACAACTAGGCTGCTTCCCTAACAGTTTGAGAGAGTATGAAAAGGATCTATTGCAAAACATTATGTACTGGAAAAGGTTTTTAGCTCAACAGAGATTTATAATTGTTCCGTCCGTATATAAATCTCTGTTGAGCTAAAAATCTTTTCCAGTACATAATGTTTTGCAATAGATCCTTTTCATACTCTCTCAAACTGTTAGGGAAGCAGCCTAGTTGTTACGAATATTATTAATTTTTTTCACGCTGTTAGTGACATAATTTGTCAGTATTCCTTTTTTCACGCTGTTAGTGACATAATTTGTCAATATTCCTTTTTTTTCACGGTGTTAGTGACACAATTTTCAATATCATATAATGTGCAAGTAATGTGATGTTCGTATGTTTTTACTGTTACCTATCTTCTGCTGTTATTTTTTTCTCATTTATCTTTTTGTTACTGCAAAGGCAGCACTGCCGAAAATTGTTCTGAAGAAGCTTCCGGTTTGGGAAGCGAAACGTCAAACCAATAAATAAACTAACTCATCGGTAGTACGAAGTCGTTATAACTAACTATCCCGATGAACGCAACGCCTCTGTTATTTTTATTGAAAACACTAAACTGTTATGACATTGGCTAGAAAACATTCGAAATATAATATACCTCAGCAGTTTGTAGAAATGCTGCTACTTCAGAACAAGCCATGGTTAGTTAGATATAAACAAAAAAGAGCTATGTCTTTCTTGCCCAGTGTAAAGTGTGATAATTTTAAGTTGAAACAAGCTTTTTAAAGCGGCAAGATTTTAGCATGTAGTATAAAATCTGAAATCTGCGCCACTTCTATTCTTAAGCTGATTAAAATGATGCTAAAATGCCAGGTAGCGCAAGCCTTTCCTCATGCGTGCTTTATTAGAATCTGATTACGTGATTTTAACGTATATTTTGCACTTTTTTGCTTTGTGCCGTGGCTCAAAGTCGGGAGGCATGGCACAATACTCCCACCCTAAATACGTCCCTGGATGTGCATGTCTTAATGGTCACAGCATATTAGTCACAGCTTGAAACCATTCAACAAGTGTTTTCGAAAGGTGTGGTTTGTTAATACTGATTTTATAAAAAGTTTTATTTATGATAAAATATATAAGTACATTTCGGTTGGTGCTTAGATGTCTTTTAGTTGCCAGAAAGGAGAATTCGACCGGTTTTTCAACCGGCTTGACCGGCCGGTCGAAGAATCTCGACCCGACCGCCGGTCGACCCGACCAGTCGCTCGACCCGACCGGTTTCCATCTCTGATCTGTACAATGTTGTAAGCAACCGCTCGTGAAGGTGCGTCAACAATACTAAGATGCAACAACCGGTATCTGGTATGCATGTTGCACATGGTTTAATGCGTAGGCGTAGCCAAGATTTTGGATGGAAGGAAGGGCTTAACCGTAAATCACATGCAATGACGTCATCAGAAATTTTCAAAACGAAAGACTTTTTATGGGACAAAGAATGAAAGATCAAAAGCTGGGGGTCTGATTTAGCACGTAACCAGAACTTGCTAAAGGGAAAGAACTAAAACCGCAAGTGAAAAAGTTTTACTAACATATCAAAATTGAGAGACGTGGTGAGCAAAGTAGTGCAACTCAAACGTGTCACAGACGGGGCCTGGGGGCAGAGCCACCAGCCGCCGGAGGCTATAGAAGTCTGGGGACAAAGCACCCAACCGCTGGGCTATTTTTTTAAAGTTTTTGGAAAAGAATGGCTATTTTAATGCCATTTGGATCACAATTCGTACGTTTTCAGAGCCATTTGAAAGAACAAAATTTTTGAGATTTGAAAGCCAATTGAACAAATCCCTCCCTTTACTTCAGGTCAAGTCCAAAATACGAATAAAATCTTTCATTTTGGGGTTAAATCTTGTGACTTGGCCTGGTCAGGGGAATCAAAGTACATTGCTTTCTGTAACTTTTTTAGCATTAAATCATTCATCGAAGATTTGCCTTTGAAGATTTTTGTTTTGTCACGAAAATAACCAGTTTTAGAAATGTATACGACCAGGAGCCCAGGCACCCTCGATTCAACTTCAATAATTTGTTTAATAAGCATTTCCCTAGCTAAGTATTTTTCAAAAGCATTTTGTTGCGTGAAACCTGACTAGATGGAGGTGGATTGTTATTTAAAGTTAGTAGGTGGTGAAAGTGGAATTTAAAGTTATTTCAAGTTGGTACATTAGATGCAATAAATGGTTACTAATTGTGTTATTGCAATATAAAAGTTAGCTGGGGGCCTAAAACATATTATTGCATAAAAAAGTTAGATGATTAATGATAAGCTATAGACAGTATACAGAGTCTTATAGTCACAATCAAACCTTTGATTAACAGCCTAAGACATAGGCTACTGTTTCGGAATCGACATTCGTCTTTTATTCCTCGTCAGTATAGCTAGGACTACAGGTATGAACATGAGCGGAAAAAAGGCAAAAAATCGCAAATTAAACAGATCATGACACATTTTTTCACCAAAAATGTAAAGTAATCACAATATTACAAGAGATAATTGTAATTGATCAATTCAAATTCAATCAATCAATTTTAATTGATCAATTAGAATCGGATCAATTGATCATTTCTATACAATCAATTCTAATTGATCAATTCTTATTGGAAATTATTTTGAATTGATTAATTAGAATTATCTCTTGTAATATCGTGATTACTTTATATTTTTGGGAAAAAATGTATCATGATCTGGTTAATTTGCGATTCTTTGCCTTTCTACGCTCATGTTCATACCTGTAGTCAGGGGTGCTGAAACGTCAATAGGGCAAGGGGGGTGGGGGGCAGCTTTTTCAAAGGGCACTTTCAATACTGTACGTACCATCATTACCACCAACATTGCAGACATCCTTTCAAACAATTCAACACTTCACCAAAACCAAAGTACTGAGTACGTCGCATAAACACTAAAAAATCACAACAAAGGAATTATCAATTAAATAAGGGTAGATTCTATCGCAGGATGCCATTGGGGGTTTGTGGGCAACGCCCCCAACAGCCGGAGGCAAGGGGGTTTGGAGGCGGAGCCCCCAGCGCTCGGAGATTTTGCAACTTTTGTGCAAAAATAACTTAATTTTAGGCCTATCGTAACAAAAATTATTGCTTTTAAATTGTGGCATAGAAATTAGCAGAGCAAAAACATGATTTAACTGACTGCGTAAATGAGCAGATTGGCTGTGAGGGCGGTGGCTAATGGTAAAATTTTAAGCCTGTTTATAACAAGCTGGTAAACCTTGAAACAAAAAAATCACAAGTAGATTTTAAACTTATTCGTCTTCATTAACAAAACAAGATAATTTTGGAGAGGATGTTTATTACCACCACATCCCAGCATCCCCATCCCCTCCAAGTATTTTACTGTTAGGTCTGGACAAGTAATGGATCTTGCTCCAGTTATTGCAATGAATTTTATGTGTTACAAGTTTTTCCTATATTTCTCCGGTTTGAGCTGGAAGAGTCAGGACTACTGGATTCGCCACTGGTAACGTCAGCGCCGTTCGTTCCAACTAGGGCTACAAACAAAGTTAAAAACCTAGAATGTCTTACAATAGAGTATTTCTGAGGCCTGCAGACATAGGATCCTCGACGAGTTCTTAATTTGAAAATTTGTAGCACCCTATATCTTTGTAGCATCAGTTTAAACTAATTGAACTAAATTGGGTGTCACAGCTTGCAGGCTAACCAAATGCATTCCACAAGTTTGCTCATTTATTTTCCGATACGTTATTTAGAAATCATTTAACACACGCAATTTGTTATTATTGATTTCAATGAACTTTTTAGCGTGAATTAATGGAGAGTAATTTTTTTCACATTGTAGCTCAAGTCAAATAAGCACAGAGCTGGACAGCGCTGTTTCGAGCTTTTAGCTCTCATCGGCAGCCCTCAGCTATCTCTTCAAAGGTATTCCCAGCTGAACAAACATCTTGGCCTAACTGGCAAACCTTATTGGCTTGCAGAGTGGCAGATCAGGACATCAAGATATTGCAGTAATTTTTTTCATAATGAAAGATTTTTGTTTCAGAAAAGCAAAATTGTAATGTGTTTTGTATCGACAAAAAAAATTTGTATGTTTTATTTCTAGAAAGGGCTCTGTTGGTTGACAAAAACCAAACTTTAATCCCTCAAATGCTTTTGGTAGCTCCGGTACGCTTTTGCGTGCCATCAGTTTAAACTGACATTAGGACAGGAGTCGAAATTAACTTTTTCAACAACTTGTCCGTCAAGCAAGTGATATCAAACGTCTACTGCCCCAGAAAATTTCAACTTGCCCAAAAAGAAATAGGCACAATAAAGTTGAATCTAAACAGAATCTATTTTTGTCCGGTTTTTATGTTCAGTTTTTGCTTCTACATAACATAGCATCAGGGGCGTATTTAGGGGGGGGGGGCATTGGGCCATGGCCCCCCCCCCTTTGGTCGCCAGGATAGTATAATTAGCATAGAATAGTATGCAAAATTGCGGCATGGATCCTCTTTTTGTGAGTTGGGAAGAAGCTTTGAGCACACAAAGAGTAGGCGAAGACGTTTGTCTTTGGCCTGCACCAAAGTTTGGGCAAAAAATCGGACTAAATTTGAGTGAAGACCTTTTTTTTTTGGTCTTCACCTAATTCTGGACAGGAAAATCGGACTGAGTTTGGGTGAAACAATTTTCATTCTGATCTTTCTTCTTCTCAAATTCTCTTAAGTTTCTGCCCCGCTTTTTTAAATCCTGCGTACGCTACTTACTGCATAGCGTGTTCTTTTTCGTCCGCATTTTTATAAGCCCATATCCGCACTAGACTGTTACATATCTGATATTGACAAAAATTTTGTGCATTAACTATGAGAACGATATTTTAAAATAGGGCTGTAGCCCGTTACAAACACCTTTTTTTTTCGGAAAACTTTTGCCCAGTATATGACAATTTGGTAAGTGCGGGTATTAACATACAAAAATGCGGACGAAAAAGAACATACTTTTTCATGGAGAAGAAAACACGGGCAAAAGCGGACGAAAAATCGGATACTGTGTAAATCCACTTTAAGATTTGATGTTTTATAACTTTAACCAAAAGTTCGTCAAATGTACGTCTGGGCAAAAACATAGAATTTGCATAATACGCTTATTCCATTTCGAGAATCAAGTTTTTGTGCGCGATTGTTATGTCTATGTGACGTAGTATGTAACTTTTTCCAATAATGCATCATGAAAAAATTGATTTTTTGATTGTAATTATTTCAATTATTACGTTCACAATGATATTCATTAACGCTACGGTTTTGTTGCAAACGCATTTTCAATCGAGAATATTTTGAAAACTACACGAGCTAGAAAGCTGAAATCTTTGCAAAAGTTATACGAGCTAAATAGATCTTTAAAACAGCCATAACAAAAAAAAATGCAAACTTCTTGAGAGTGTCTTCAAGCAGCGCAGGGTAGTTAGTACATTTGATGGCTAAAACAGCGGTTAACGCGGCAAGAAGTAGGAAATTTTTTCTCAGAAAAAAAACGCGGCATTTTGTGCCAAAAAGTTACCAATCGCGTCCAAATCTGCACGTGATTAAGAAGTGTTAATTGCGATTATGATGTGCGTACGATTAAACAAAGCGTTAATTGTGATAACTAAGAAATAAAATAACGCAAGCAACAGCTTTCTCTAGTTGCTTGTTATTTTATTGCAACAAAAGCGAACCTAATTTGCGTCTCAAAATAATCTTGTTTGAACTTGGTGAATACTCTGTATTTTGTTAGCTTGTCCGTCGGCCAAGTAAAGCCCAAAAATAACTTGCCCAAGGCGATTTCAGCATGCCTCGGGCAAGCGTTAATTTCGAACCCTACGCTAGAAGGATGTTGAATTACTGTAAGTTTCATCCAATTGATCAGCTTTTACGAGCTAGCTAAAAATCGTACACTGAAGTTTAGCCTATCGCTAGTTGCTACCAACTTTTTACTGTGTTAATTGTTATCGTGCACAATTAGGTCATTTGTCTGGTCGATTGTTCACAAGCAATTTTGGGGGGTATACAGTCTGGTCGATTGTTCACAAACAATTTTGGGGGGTATACAGTCGGTGGAAGTCGTAATGATTTCCCAGGAGTCGACCACGAAGGACGTCAAACTTGTCAATTAAATTATCTGTTAGATCTATTGTTCATTAACAGTCAAGTTTTTTCTGCGTTGGATAAGCAAGCTTCGAGATTAGCAGGCGTTTGCTTAGCTCCTATCGTAGTGAAATGCAAAGGGCAGTACTGCCCCCTACCCTCCCCGTTCCGGCACCACTGCCTGTAGTCCTAGCTATGCTGACGAGGAATAAAAGACGAATGTCGATTTTGAAACAGTATGTCTTAGGCTGTTAATCAAAGATTTGATTGTGACTATAAGACTCTGTATACTGTCTATAGCTTATTATTTATTTTCTCAGAACGTTGTTCTTAATGAAAGTTAGATGAGGGCCTGAAATTGCACCTTTCAGAACAAAAACACAGAATTTTTCCCGGCTTGGACATTTAAATTGGTTGGCAAAAGTTTAAATTGAAAAGGCCCGGGCCCTTTTGTCGTCAATAATAGATTATTGCTAATTGCTGTAGTACGCACGTACTGTTGCGCCCAAAAAATGCTAAAAACACTGAATAATTAGGCTTTGTGTCATCATTTTTATCATTAGTAGCATTTCAATTGGAGGGAGGCAGAGGGCCTGGGCCCCCTGGTTACGCTTATGGTTTAATGATTACCGTACAAGTTTGCTCTCATATCAACTATAAAATTTGTCGTAACCAAACTGCTAAAGAACATTTACCGTAATAGAAATACCGAGCTTTATTACCGAAAAGAATTATTGCAAGCTGCAAAAATAAAAATATAAACAAAATTAAGCTGAAACGGTAATGAAATAGCAAATACGAGTTTTTGTGACGATGTAAGAAAACAAAATTTAGCACTTGGCAAATTGTCAATCTCAAAAGAAAAACAAGTCAAACCTGTCAAAGTTGTCAACTATAACATCAATGCTGCGTGTTGCAGTGTTCTTGCAATGATGCAATACGTACCCTGTTTGCGCAATATTAACAACCAAATACCGCGATTTGTCGACAAATAATACGCGTAGCTATTGAAGTTGAATACTTCCATGACAATATTACTTAGCAACACCCGACATGGGTATGTACTTTTCTGTAAATACAATGCACAAAATCTAGTATGGAATTGGTATGGAAGCAGTGGTGCCGAAACCAGGGGGGGATGGGGAAGATATATCCCCCCCAATAATTTGACTGTATACCCCTCAAAAATTTGAGTATGGTCTTCATCTGTATCCCCTCCAATAATTTGACTCTGGTGTGCATCTGAGCGCACGTCAGTACTTAAAAACGGTGTTCCATCTCCGCTGAAGACCTTTTTTTTTTTTTTTGGTCTACACCTCAATTCGGGGAAAAAAAGTGTTCCATTTCTAGTGAAGACCTTTTTTTTGGTCTTCACTTAATTTTGCTCACCTGAAAAAAGTCTTAGTCGAGGTTCATCCCCCCCAATGTTGAAAATAAGGCAAAATTGGGGTAAAATTGCAAATTATCCCCCCCAATGCTCAACAAAGATTTGCACCTCTGTATGGAAGTATGGAAGATTGTCATCCATTCCATTCTTCAAATCTTCCATTCCATTCCATTCAGCCATCTTCCATATTCGATACCAAAATTTCCATTTCATTCCATTTTCCATTCCATTCCATGTCCTGGTTGTCGATTCTATATTATTATTATTACTCTAACATTTTACCCTACGGTTGTAGCCAGGTTGAAAATCCGGAAGCGCCTGACTTTGAAAAATTTGCTTCCGTTTCCAGCTCCTTTTTAATATTTTCGCTTCCGCTTCCAACCTCTTTCATCAAAGTGTTTTCGCTTCCACAAAAAATCAACAGCTTCCGCTTCCACATCCCTGTTACAAAATCTTAACGCCCAAATCAAATAGTGAATCCGTAAAAATTAGGCTTTCTAAACTTATAATTCTTTGTAAATTTTTATTTTTTAAAGTACCGGTTTTAACTCTATGCTATCATCTCGTGGTGATAAATCCCTTCAAGCGTCTAGGCATCACCAAATGAAAACTGTTCACCGCTAATGAGAGCAGAAAATCACAATACATGCAAGCATATGTGATGTGAACTAATATAGCAGCACCACTGCAGCAGTGGAAGATCTGGACACTATCGTACAAGGTTAAGTGTTGATTTCTTTCTGACGTTGCTAATTCGGCAATTAATGACTACGCTTTACAATTGCTGTATATTGCAGATACACGATTATTATGGATCCTATACACCTCCCCGAAAAACACCTTCCAGAAATTACATTTCCCCGAAAAACACTTGGCCGAAACTACATTATTCCGAACATACATTTGCCTGAACGTGCATTTTCCGGAAATTACATTTCCCTGAACGTGCACTTTCCAGAAATTACATGTAACGTCGCTTATGTTTTCTTGTTTATACCTGGTTTCGAACACTCGCTCTAACACTTCGAACACGCGCAGTAATATTTACGTTCGTTTTTGATTCCGAAATTGCTAATTGGCGTACTTTCTACAGAAACCGTTGACAATATAAGAAGATAAGTTAACGCGTGTAGAGGCGTCAGACACGGCAGACAGAAGAGATTTCGCGTCGTCTACAAAGTTTCGATGTCTGCCGTGTCTGACGCCTCTACACGCGTTAACTTATCTTCTTATATTGTCAACGGTTTCTGTAGAAAGTACGCCAATATGCCAAAATTGTATGTCTACTGGTCCAGTCCTGGGTGTCCCACCCGTCCAGTCTTCTATGTCTGCTGGTCCAGTCCTGGGTCTTCCGCCTGTCCAGTCTTCCATGTCTACTGGTCCGGTCCTGGATCCTTTGCCTGTCCAGTCTTCCATGTCTACTGGTCTGGTCCTGGGTCTTCTGCCTGTCCAGTCTTCTATGTCTGCTGGTCCAGTCCTGGGTCTACCGCCTGTCCAGTCTTCTATGTGTAGTGGTCCAGTCCTGGGTCCTTTACCCATCCAATCATCCTCTTCCACCTGTCAAGTCTGGAGCTCCTCATATGTTCACGGTCCCCTGCCTACACATCCTGATTTTTCCGCTGGATCATCTAATATGCAAGTGGCTCCTTCAGTTGCTCACTCTTATAACTTCAATAGACTTCCTGCTTCTAACCCTTTGGGTCCGCCGCCCAGTAGTGCAGATTCACCAATCTATAGCCACGTTTCACCACTACTTTATCCTGGTGTGTACAATCAAAACTCCGTGAATAACGACAGCTTATTTCTTCCTCGTCCGGAGTTTCCAAAGTTTTCTGGCGATCCTCTGGAATACAAAGCCTTTATGAACAATTTTGAAACGCACATTGAACCGAGAGTGCGCGACGAGAAGACTTTGATTTGCCTGCTCTTGCAACATTGCTCAAAGGATGTTAAGGATCGTATAGAATACTTTGCTACTAGCGAAGTTCAACCTTATACTGTGGCTAAGCAAAGGCTAAACAAAGAATACGGTTCACCATGGGTTATATCTGAGGCGTGCGAGCAGCGATTGAAAAAATTTCCTTCAGTAAGATCTGGCGATGGAAAGCAATTAAGACGTTTTGCAGAACTTCTCGAAAAAACTGGCGTAATTGTAAAGGACATACGACAATATACCAGCCTAGACTCTTTAGATATGCTGACAGAATTGGTGAACATATTGCCTTACGATCTTAAAAAACGTTGGGTCAGCAAGTCTGTTCAAATCCAGAACTACCTTGGACATCTCTGCCGTGATTTGTAAATATCGAACTTCAGGCATTTTTGCCTTTTTCAAATTTCTGAGAAAATCAACTTTTAAACTTCCTTTGTTTCGATACTATTACGTAATAAATCCCATTGTTGGTCCTGGGCCAACTTTCTAGCATTTATTGCATCATAAAAAGTACCTAAAAGTTCGTTTTTTTCCGATCATATTTGATTGAAATCAACGTAAATTATTTTTGTAAAATCGTACATTAAGTTTATTCTACAGTTAGGAACATAATTGAAACATATAATGTTGAATCACTACAGCTTATTTCCAGGTTTATTTGCGCAATATGTCTTGTAATGTAAATTTAATGTAGAAATGTTGGAAGAATAATTAATTAATAAGTCAATCAAATCTTTCATTGTACAAGCAGTATTACGCCAAAGCTTGAAACGAGTTTATGAGACCCATCTCCGAGTCTTTGCGCCCGAGCAACACCGAATATTAAACCTAAAAGTGCAGTGGAAAAAATCGTGGGATAAGAAGATTGTAGTTTATTTTTCCATCAAAATACTCGACTGCGTAAAAGTCTAGAGTTCCAAAACTAAAAACTTCCTTGTTTTGCTGCGTAAAGTAATTTTTGCTGCGTTGTTTTGTCTTAAAATTTCATAGCTTTTCATGCAAATTTTTTGTTCGAAGAAAAGTTGTTTTTTTTTGCGCAGCGAAGAGCAATGCCATTCTTTGACTAAAAAGTCCATCATAACTCAGCGGGCCCGTGCGTTTACCTTGAATTCCAAGGTGTACGGGGTATATAATCTAGTTCTGCCATGGAGGGTAAACTCGGCCTGTACCAGCTTCTTTGGCAGGGCAGGCTCAGTAGGCTCTAAACAGTTAGGCTTTGCTATGATTCTCACTTGATGCCAATTTTGGTTGGTTTCCATCATAGAAATGAAAAAACGAAACGAAAATTTTGCGAAAATGTTTTGGGGTGTACACCTCAAATTGACGGAAAAATGCAATGCAGTTTTAGCGAAGACGCAGAAATGTGGTGAAAAATTTACAGAATAACGCAAAGCAGTTTTTGTCTTTTATTTTGTTGGTTTTCTCCTAAATTTGACAGAAAAATGCAACGAAAATTTTGGAAAAGACCGTTTTACTTTGGACCTTACAAAACCAATTTTTGTCGTTACTCTTGGTTAGACATATACCAAAAACTTATTTGCTTAAAACGGCAACACTGCTGTAATGCTAGCGATTGGGTAGGTTTACTGTAATTTTTTGGTATTTTCTTACCTATTAATGTCAATTTTCAACGCAACGCATCTGCTTAAAATAAACAACATTTTGGCCCATTTTTGTTTAAAAATTACTCGAAAATGTTTGAATTTATAGCGCTACCAACCGCCACTAAGGCATTTAGAAAAATAAGCTGTAGTTTCTTAAAAAATTATCAAGTACGTAAAATCAAAAATAGGATAGCAGACCAGCATAGTGGCTTTTACGTTTCGAATCTTTTTAATAATTGTTTAGTTTGTTTATGCTGGAGGGGTTCCACAAATTTTTGCTGTTTTAAAAACTATTTTGTGGCATTTAATTGAATGGCTTACTTAACGAACCCAACGCAATAATGGTTCGATGAGTAGATTTAAAAGCACTAGTTTGTATCATAATCTTTTGCTTAAATAATTATTTATAGCCTCATCAAACATTGCAGATAAATTATGAGGTAATGCTATAAGAATAGGTATTAACTAGAAGGTTATGAAACGGCGGTGTGGGTATTTTAGATACCCCGAAAATTATGAAACACCTCATTACCCCCATTTTTTTCTTAATTATTATATTTGATCAATATTTTTTTAAATTGAATACCTTTAAACAAGAAATTTTTCATGGTGTACTGGTATTTTAGCTTAGTAGGTAAACGTCGAGACATAGTACCGGTAATCAAAAGGTTACTGGCTCCACGTTTGATTATTGAACGGGTGATTTGTCGTTGTATTTATGGAAAAAATACATAGCTTATTTCCATGGGACCAAATGTTACATATGTCGTGCAGCCTCACTGTACAAATTAATCCAAAAAAATTTTGTTGGTTGTGTGTACAGAGGTAGACATCGAGCGCTTGTTTCACAGCATAATTTCAATCCCCATTGACCACTTGTTTTTAATCAGTTTAATCATATGAATTTTAATGAATTGATTGCCCAACAGATTTTAATGAATTGGATTGGGATAGTGGCTGTGCTATTTGACCGCTTCCCGATTAATGGAAACGCAGAGAAACTCAGCGGAAACCCAACAGTCGGGCCACACCCCCAACCAATGTCTGAACCAAAAGTTGAAGATACAGTAGACCTAACAACAGATTTAGCGCAGGCTCAGAGACAGAACAGTAAGAAAGAGTTGAATGACATACCGTAGAGGGTGTACACAGGCGATCAGGAAAAGTTCTCTTTATGACTAGAGATATTGTCATTTGTAATAACGATAATTCATAGATATGATGATAGTCTAATAATTTATAGACTGTGCCGTAACAGCAAAGGCGGGAGAGCTCACAGAGTATGGGGTTTGATAGGACCAATTCTTCTGAAGAAATTAAATGAAATTGACAGACAAGATGTGACGCCTCCATTGGAGATACTTGGTGTATTGAAATTTGGAAATTGCAGTGGATAAAGAGCCAGAAACCAACGCGTTGGGCAACAGCTATGGCCAGGAAATCAGCATGCGCAATTTCAGGATACTAGCGTGACTAGGGAGAGACCCATTAAAAGTTTAAAGTGACGTTGCTGGAGAGTGAAGATGAGGTGTGGGACTAAACATTCAGGACACCATACGTCCTCTTTTTGGAGGAGATGTCCTCCTTTTCAACAAAAAGTAATTATTCTTCCATTTTTTGGTCTGCATCCAAATTTAACGAAAAAAAGCAAAGAAATCTTGGCAAAAACTTTTTTTTGTTCTACACCTAAATTTAAAGGCTTACGCCAGATCGGCAGGTTGATTATAATACTTGGAAAACTGTGTACTTTTTAGTGATGAAAATAAGGTCACCCTACCAAAGGTGGGCACAAATAACAATATATCGAAAGCGCATCACAACAAAGCGCAACGATCTTTTCAACCAGTAAAAGCGCACCGTAAAATGTGCAATTTAATTTTTTTAATTTCTGAAGCGCAGCGCAGCTTCTGCAATGAACTTTTTGATTCAGTTAAACAGCAATGGAATTCCGCAATTGCGGAACGGCAATTTCGTACCAAGTTAAAGTGAAACCTAACTTCCGCAATTGAAATTTCACAACGCAATTTAACACTGCATTTTTTTGCAATTTTAGACAGAAAAAAGAGTAAGTAATTTGCAAAAGAAGGCCAATATTTATCAATATTAAACTATCGAAATGGAACTAAATTAAGTTTAATGTATAGAATTGCGCTTGAAACCGAAGAAAAAATTGAAAGCTCAGCGCAATTAAAGCGCAACAAATTTTAAAGACTTTAGTCCGTCACGCAACTTCCACAATGTTTCAAAATAAAAAATTAAAGCTCAACGCAACTTTTGCTATTGCGGAGGTTGCGGAAGTTGCGCTTTGAGCTTCTAATTGCGCTTTGCCCACCCCTGCGGCCTGCACCCTACCATAACCATCAAATCCTCCAAGGGGACTTTTTCAGGAGATTATGAGGGGGCCGATAAAAGTAAAAAAAGAAGGAGTGGAAGACCGTGAGAAAGAGAACTGACTTGTAGTGACAGAATATGATTTGGTTGTTACACCAGACGTGTTTCAGTCTAGACTAGAGGTGGATTTCTGCTGTGAAACTGGAAGCGATTGGTTCTATGGTCCAGCTGTCAAGGTAAGAGAGTCATAGATATTGCATATGGAGTATAATTATGGCGTACACTCCAGCACCATCCGGTCTAAACATGGAAGAGACAATCCGCCAGTCTTATGCATGAACCTCTAAAGGAGGAAGAAAGGACAAACGCATACCGGGAGATGCAACGCGTATTCTCTGGTGCCAGTGCAGTTAGGTATGGAAGATGATATTATGAACTTGATTGGCGTTTAGGATGGAAGCGGTTCCGCTGGTATGCAAAATGTTTTTGGGATGATTTCATATTTAACCGGCTTGTCACTAATTCTGAGGCAAACGTTTTGAGAATAAAATGATGATTCTGGAAGAAGACGCAAAGTACGTTTAAAGCATGTTAGTGCTTGGTTATTTTCAAAAGGAAGATGGCTTTTAAAAAGAAGCAATGAAGTGGGGTGGAGGAGAGGCATCCAGCAATGACCCTGTGCAGCTCAGAGGAGAATTTCTAATTGGTTAATCAGCTTGTTGCCTTGGAAGGGGAACCAGCATCTGGGAGAAGCATACTGTTTATAGCACAGATATTACAAAAGCTTGTAGAGGAGGAAGGGGATATTTTGGAGGAACCCCGAAAAGCGATAGCAATGGACCGGAAGGGTTTATGTCTTGGGCAAAACTTGGAGTACAGGGATTGGTCATGATACCCAGAAAAAAAGTTTGGTTAAAGATGCTGAAGTATCGCCGTAGGTCGCTCGTTTAGCGTAAATTGGATTTAAAAAAAAGTAACGTACATAGATTTTGCACACATTTTATAAATATCAAACTTGGCTATCAAGCGCAAAACAGCGTTCTCGGTCTAGACCAAGGGTTGGAAACTTTACGTAGTAGCAAGCCAAAAACCAAATCAGTAAGATCTTGGTGGGCCGTAACATAATTTTACTAACAATTTGATCCTTCAAAATATGATTTTAGATAATATTAAGACAATTTGACGTATTTTAACTGAGTGCAGATTCAGCAGAAACTTTGTTGCTTTTAATAAATAACTAGTTTGCACAAAATGATGAAAATATGTTTGTTTCAAGCGCAACCAGGACTTTGCTGAGGGGAAGGGGCTTGAGCGCAAAATTAAAATTTTTTTGTCACTAACAATGTCTTTTTTGAGCAGGGTGCAGAGCAAACTTGTGCAACTTAAGGGTTTCACAGACGAAAGTCTGAGGACAAAGCTCGCAGTCACCGGAAACCATCGAGGTATCGGGAGTCAAACCTCCAACCGCAGGGCGATTTTTGTAATTTTTTCAAAAAAATTGCCAATTTAGCGTCATTCAAATCAAATTTTGCTCATTTTTAGAGCCATGTAAAAGAACTATACGTTGCATGGCTTTCTAAGCCAGTTGAAGAATTAAACTGCTCAGCCCTTTCAACCTCCCGTTTACTTACAGGTCAGGTCCAAAGCACATTTTAAACGTTTGCCTTTTTGGGTTAAATTTTTTAAATATCTTAGTTAAGAAACTGAAACTCCTTTAACTCCCCCCACCTGGTTGCGCCGCTAGTTGGTTTATTTTCGTTTCGAAAGTATTTAAAGTTGCTTGAAAATTAATAAAGCATCAGGATTTGCTTTAATTCTGGTCTCTCAATGCATATCATTTGGCTACCAAATCTATTTTTCTATACCACATGAAAGCTGGGGCAAACTTTCCGTACACAATTTTAGAATTTTTTGGAAAACTAATTAATTTTAAACCCTATTGTACTGTATATACTCGTATAACGTCATTTTTCCAAAATATGGCCATGATGTCATTGCGGTGAGGTCATCAGCTCAAAATTGGATTTTTCTAAATAATTGGTGAACAACAACCTTCATGCCGAAATTGGTGTTCACGCGATTTCCGGTTTAGCAATTAGGTAGAGGGCATTTTTGCCCCCCTCTCCACCACGTAAAATGAGTTGGTCCAATGGCCTGTGCAAACTAGCGTTAATAATTATTTATTTTTCGTGATTAAGATCTCATTGGTGGAGCTCTTTTGCGAGTTTCAATGCCCTTTATTAAGAGAAATTTGATGTTGTCAAGCCCTCAATAATGTCAAAACATAAAATAAAATATTTGATGTTATTTTGGGCTTAAAAGTTTTAGACCCGGCGCCACGGGGGGGCATTCTGGAACCGTACCCCCCCAAATGACTGCTTGTGCCCCCCCAAACAAAAATTGTGCCCCCCAAGCGAGGACTGTGCCCCGAAAAAATTAACAGGCTTGGGGCTACTAAGACTCCCAAATTAGTGTTTACCGCACATATTTTCGAAATTTTTGTGGACTCACACAGGATTTCATAAAACTTTTGGGACGCAGACCTTTTTTTTTTTTTTTGGTCTTCACCTTTTTCATTCGATCCACACTGGAATAAATTTCTCGTGCCCTCGTGCTCATCTCGAATTCACACATAAATAAACTTCTCGTGCCCCCCAAAATTTATTTTTCCCCCCAGTCATGCTATCCCGGCGCCGGGCCTGAAAAGTTTACTTACGGTAAGTCCAGTGGTAATTTGGAAGCAGTAAAAGCATAGCATCTTGCAAAATACTAATAATTTAATTTAATGTTTTGACGTTTGCGGGGCCAGGGTTTCAATGTTTAATGGCTTACGTGCTATCTGGCCTGCAGGCTACCAGCCCGAAATCCTTTATGCCGGATTGCACGTAAACGATTAAAAATCTTGCAAATTTCTATAGGTTGGTGAATTCCATTGATTAAAATTTTGCACGCTAAATAAATACTGCAAAACATTGACACCGTGGCATGCTTGTTTTCATTCAATATATTTTTATATGCTATATCAAGCCCTAATATTTCGCTTTTATGCGTGCTCCACCGGCAAACACAGCTCAATATTGCGACAAAGATCGCAAGCCGGATGATTTCTTTTTGGCCGGCCGGATTAGGCCAGTGGGCCATAGGTTGCCGACCACGTGATCTGATGTCCACCTAGGTATTGACTCTGTCGTCCTGTTTTATTTCAAGCCTACTTATTTCATGGGTAAGCTTGTAGGCTAGTTGATTTAACTAGCTCAGTTTTCCTCTGCTCAACACAACGTCATTTTAGGTCAAAATTTTACAACTATTTTTCAAAACATTTCGCTAAATTTTTCGAAAAAATAAAGTGTTCGTTTTTTGTTCTGTCTCTTAATCTGCCAATATGTTGCAACGATATGACTTGAAGTTTCAGTTACAATTTGTCATCTTGTCGCTTGAACATTGAAAAAATTGATTTTTCGATTGTAATAAAATTTTTCTGTGACGTAATAAATGTTGAAGTTCGATATTTTCAGATTACTGTCAAGTTCGATATTTTCAGATTTTTTCTATCTCCGAAACTACAGCACGTAGAAACTTCGTTCTTTCAGCAAAAGATAGAGAAAAACATAAGAAAAAAAATGATGAAAAAAAAATTTTTGACCAAAAATCTCGAAGTTCGATATTTTCAAATCACGGCAGATCTTGCCAATTTCTTACATTTTGTGGATTTTGTTCGCAAGGAATCAGACGAAGTAAACTCTCTTTTTGGTCTTCGCTCTCTCCATCCTAAGACTACATTCATGAAAACAAAGGCTTCTTCTTTCGGATCGGTCATGTCCAAGACATCTGCGAATGTCAACTCCAAGTCTTCTATATCTGGTTCCAGATATGTTACTCAGCGTGGTTCTTGTTGGTATTGTAAGAACACTTCCCACATACTCTTTGACTGCAAGGACTTTAAGCAAATACCTGTTGAGGATCGTATCTCCTTTGTCAAGGAATCCAAGTTGTGTCATAAATGTTTAAGCTCGAAGCACAAAACACGAGAGTGCAAGAGGAGTAAGCTTTGCTCAGTGACTGGATGCAAAGGGTTATATCATCACACTCTGTTGCATAAATTTGCTACGACAAAGGAGCACCCTCCAAAGACGTCTTCAGAGGATAAGGCGGTTGTGCCAGTGACTTGCGGATTTACCAAGTCAGAGTCTTGCAGCATTTCGGACAATTCCCACGTTTACCTTTGTATCGTTCCTGTTAGAGTGTCCTTCGGTGAAAATGTTGTTTCTACCTACGCCTTTTTGGATCAGGGATCAACTCAATCATTCTGCAAACGATCTTTATTGCAAGAGTTAAAGGCTTCTGGTACTCGGGAAAGGTTACAACTCAAAACTATTACTGGAACTACTAATGACATGGATTCTGTTTCTTGCAATCTGGTTGTATCTGACTTGGATAGCGACAGTTCTTTTTCATTATCCAATGTACATTCCGTCGAAAACATACCTGTCCAGCCTAACAACGTTTCGGTTGATGCGGAAGTATGTAAGTTACCGCACTTACAGGATATAAATTTGAAGTCACTCCCTCACGCTTCTGTCAATCTCTTAATTGGAGCTGATGTCCCAGAGCTCTTTTGCATTTACAGCGCTAGGAGAGGACCTCGAGGCACGCCTTGTGCAATTGAGACTCCACTTGGATGGTCGCTTCTAGGGCCGTCTTTATCGCCTTCCCAAGGAAGTAATTGCACTGTAAATTTCATCGTCAAGAAAGACGCAACAGAGATGGTAGCAAGAATGTGGGAAACCGAATTTGAACCAGGAACTTCGATATTTGACGATTCTTTTTCTAAAGAAGATCGTTTAGCATACACCTTGATGCAATCAGAAATCTGTACTATTGATGGCCACTACCAAGTCCCTCTGCTATGGAAGGAACCTTATAAGAATCAGCTTTCCAATAATCTACCCTTAGCTCAACGTAGACTCACTAGCTTGAAAAGACGACTTCAACGTGATGATAATTTGAGAGTGAAGTATGCTAAGTTGTCGAGTCTTATCTTTCTAAAGGCTACGCTCGCGAGGTGCAGCAAGCTTACCTGACTGAATCAAATGACCCGATTTGGTATCTACCTCATCATCCGGTAACTAATGTTCACAAGCCAGAAAAGGTGAGAGTTGTATTTGACTGTGCAGCTAAATACCACGGATCGTCTTTGAATGATACGTTGATGAAGGGCCCAATCTTTATGAACAATCTAGTTGGAGTACTGATTCGTTTTCGAAAGAACAAGATTGCCCTAGTTGCTGACGTGGAAGCTATGTTTCACCAAGTCAGAGTGGAGCCTTCACACACGAATGCCTTGCGATTTCTATGGTGGAAAGATGGAGATTTGAACAATGAACCCATTGTATGTCAGATGCTGGTCCATCTCTTTGGAGCGACATCGTCTCCAAGTTGTGCCAACTTTAGTTTGCGTCAAACTGCTATTGAGTTTGGACATTTGTACAAGCCTGTTATTTCCTCTATCATCAACAACAATTTTTATGTTGATGATTGCCTCGTCTCTCTTCCTTCTGTTGAAGATGCAATCTACGTTTACAATAGCTTGACAAGTATCCTGGCTCGTAGAGGTTTCCACTTAACCAAATGGATTGCAAATCTGCCTATTTTTGAGTTTTAATTTTTTTTTTGATGAATATCCAAGTTCAGCATTTTTTAGGAAGCGATCAAATTTGATTGCTTATTTTTGCCATGTTGAAAGTTTCTACTTATTTGTGTATTTTGTTTCTGACAAATCAGTTTCCTCTAAATAATTGTTTCAAAAGATACTTTAAATCATTTTTGAGTCCATTCCAGTGCAAAAGACTGCTGTCTCAGAAAGCTATAGCCATTACCCCAGCAGTGCCGTTGCCAGGGCAAACGAAGCGAAGGGGCACTAGCCGAAAGTGGAGGGCAATAAATAGACTAAACTTTTGCATATTAAAACCGATCTTCACATCAGGTACGGCTACAAATGTATATTCAAAAATGCTGTATTCATGTCTAAAAAAAAGACCCATAAGGCCGGCAACGTTTCCAATCTCGTTTTTGTCTGTGGCCCCTAATACAGTGCCGCAACTAGAGCGTTTTTCTATGCAGAGTTGTAAACGGGCCGACTAGTTCAGGCCCGAACCCGAAAAAATAAGCCCGAAGCCGGCCCGAACCCGAAAATTAATTTGAAGACCAAATCATGCCCGAAAAAAAACGAAACTTAGGTTAGGTCTGAAAAATTTAGTAATGTTGCTAAGTTATTTCGATTATTTTAGGATATGTGACGCGATGTCTCGTGAACTATTGAATTAGTTCTGCCTATAAAAAATATTGTATTCGCACTGGGTGAATTGTTGATCTTTGTCCTTTAACTCTCCGACCCCCTTAACCACTTGGGCCTCTTGCCCATTTTATGTACTTAATTTTTCATCCCTGTCTATTAGCCCACTTGGTCCCCTGTCCAGAGTTAATTCTTTTTTTTCCGGGTTACCTTGGTCACAATTGCGATTATGTTTCACAATCTTATTTTGATTTTAACTTTATGGGCTAGTTTACTCAGATTTTGAATTTCGGTTTACAGGCAAGCTTAGTTTAGTTTTTGAATTTCGGTTTGCAGACAAGCTTAGTTTAGTTTTTGAATTTCGGTTTGAACGTCAGCTCTGCCGATGAGCGTTGGTATTACGCAAAACTCGAGTCCAGAGCAGTACGTGGGGGAAAAAAAAATTGGGTCTGCCTTTTTAGCAGCTGAAGTTACGAGATGAAGACGTTAGCCTATACCGATAGCTTGGTTATTTAAACTTACCGGTTGAGTTAGCCTAATTCAGGGATCAAAATTCTTTGCATTGTGTCGACTCCTCTTCACACTGATGATGAAGTCAGTTGACTTCGAAACACGGGAATGCTCCCGCGATAGGGGGCTCCGCCTCACCTGCGTCACTAGGGGTTGAAATGATTACCCATTTCGACGCGGAGACAGCATTAAGGTGTTGTCAAATGAAGTAGGATTGTAAGACGTGATGTCTCTGTGAACTATTAAATTAGTTCTGCCTATTTCACTTCAGGAATAATTTATTTTGATTATATTTTTGTGCATCTAAGACAAAAAGCACGTCTCAGGCCCATACTATGCCCGAAATTTTTGTGAACTTTACGCCCGAATCCGGCCTGAACCAGGCCCGAAAAGCCCGGTCGGACTTACAACTCTGGTTCTATGGGGAAAAATTTATTTCAGGAGAGGCCAAAAGTTGCTGCCTTTTTCTACAATACGAGCATGCTGGGCCATAACTGTAGCCAAGATTTTTGATTAGGGGGGAGGGAACAAATCACGTGCAATAACGTTACCAGAAATTTTCGAAAGAAAAACTTTTTGTTGGACAAAGATATTGTAGACTGGAAGATCAAAAGCCGTGGCCAGTTTGTTAACACATAACCAGCATTTTGGTAAAGGGAGAGAGCTTAAACCTCCCAAAAAAGTGTAAAATGGGAGACGTGTTGAGCAAACTGGTGCAACTCAAACGTATTACAGACGTGAGTCTGGGGGAGAAGCCCCCAACCGCTGGGCGATTTTTTGTAATTTTTTGGAAAACTAGCTATTTATTGCCATTGGATCACAATTTGCACATGTTTAGAGCCATTCGAAAAACTAGATTTTTAGCATTGGAAAGCCAATTTAAAAAATTACATTGTTCAATCCTACTTGAACTTACAAGTTAAGTCCAAAACATTTTAAAATCTTGCATTTTGGTGTTAAATTTTGTAAGTAATTTGGCCCGGGTAGGGGAAAGCAAGGTACATTGCCTACTACAATGTTTTAGCAGTAAATAATAATCCACTCGAAGATTTTCCTTAAGAGATTTTTGTTTTGTCATAAAAATAACCAGTTGCAATAGTACATACACGGCCAAGAGGTACAAGCCCCTTGAATTCAAATTTAATAGTTTGTTCAATGAACATTTCCCCTAGCTAAGTTTTTTTCAAAAGTATTTTGTCGCGTAAAACTGGCGGGGTGGAGGTGGATTGCTATTTAAAAATGGTACAGTAGATGGTTACGCCTATTAACCATGTTATTGCTCGGGCCAGATTTATATTGTGCGGGAACCTTGGCACTTTGAAGATTTTCGCAACATCTTCCTGCCAAATATAGGTGAAGACCAAAAAATTCTCACCATTTGAGCGCGGAACCCCTTGCTAGTACTATGCCATATTTAGCCTGTTTACATGTGCACTTTTGGGAACCAGTTCCTGGTTCCGATAAGTAGTTCTTTTGTTGGCACTTTTTCGCTCGAGTTTACATGCACATTTCAAGAACTCGATCACGCAGGTAAGCACAGCCTTTGAGTCTACAGACTCAAAGGCCTAGCAGTAGTGCAACTTACCAATTCAGGCATATCACTTATATCAATAAAATCAGCCATGTCCAAAGATCTGAGATACCAGTACGGTACAGCTAAATTTTTGCTAAGATTAAGAAGTATGAAATGAAATATTAGCCTATGAAATGAAGAAGACTTGAGATGTTATAGGCTGGTAAAATACAATGCAAATATGCAATACAACATAAATATATAAATGCAATGCATGAAACTCTGAGCTAAACATCGGTATTATCTGTTATCATTAATTATTTTCGAATTATTAACATCATGAAAAAATCTAAACATTTGGGCATGTTTAGGCCTACCTTAGTGATCAACTCTGCTTCGACTAAGACCAATGGCTAAACTAGGCCTAATTGACGTTTTCAACTAGGAACGAACTTCATTTCAAATTTAGATTTACTGCCGTATTTGCATTAATAAGATTAGCCTAGTGTAGTAGGCAAACCTTCGCTAACTAGCTGAGATACGGTAGGCCTAAGCTCAGGGCTTCCTGTTACCCGCTTCATTTTAGACCAAAGTAGCCTAGTATACACTACCAATACCAGCATAGGCCTATTTATGGTAGCCTAAGTTATTACCAACCAATGTAGGCTACTAACCTATGTCCAACCAGCTTGCGAGTACAGCTGACCTACTGAACCTAAACGATCGGAACTTTTGGAACTGCAACGGGCCCACCTCTGGTAGCAGTTCCAAATTGCGAACGGTTGTGACGTAATTCAGAACCTTTTTTGTGTGTGACTCAGCAAAATTCAGGCATTAGAACTAAGAACTGGTTCCCAAAAGTGTACATGTAAACAGGCTAATTATGGTAAATCCGGCCCTAGTTACTGCATTACGTTCATGAAAAGGTAAATGAGGGCCTAAGATAGGAACTTTTAGAACAAAACTCTCTATTTCTCCTGGGTTATATATACATTTAAATTGGTTGGCAAAAACTGAATTGAGGGGACCTGGTCGTCATTAGTCTTATTGATTACTGTTGTTAGTAAAAAATGCTAGAAGAAACTGAAGCTGAAGAAACAAAAGGCTTTTTTGTCACATTTTTGTCAATGGTGACATTTCAATTGGGGAGGGAGGCGGAATCCCTGGCTACGCCTATGTGCTAAGCAGTTTGTTTTAGAAATAAGAAAGCTTTTAGCAACTTCTAAAGCTGAGTTCAATTCATTGGTTGGTGCGGGTATGGGTTCGAAACCATTCGGGACAAAAGCAGCGGTTATTTTTGCCTTTTGGGAATAAATTCAAGTTTGGACGTGATGGAGCAAAAAGGTTAAGATAACCAGGGACACCAGAAGCATTTGCACATAATTAAGTGGAAGGAGTATCGGTAGCTTCAGAAGAGGCAAGATTTGAACCGGGGTGGTGCCTCTAATACTTCACATGACAAACCTATCTATTACTGCCAAACAAGACAAAACGCAGTGTACAATAGTTACTGAACAACTTTTTGGCGAAGGTCAAAGTGACCACGTGCACTCATTGCTAATGCTAACGTGCTACCCTGGTGCTACCGCAACCGCACCTAACGTCAATTCTTTGATTGTAAAATAGTTGCTATAGCGTCACAATGAAATTTTGGAATATTCTTCAAAGATTTTACTTACTAAACAATTAGTAGCTTGTCAGCTAAATCAAGCAAGGATTGCGATTATGCATTAGGCTTATGCATACCGGGTGCTATCACAATCTATATACCGATCATAAAAGTTTTGCGAAACGCAATATTTCGCATCAGTTTAAATTATTAATCAACAGTCTTACAATAGGCTACTTCAGGCCTACCAATATTTTCTCCCATTGTCGCTTTGGGGTTTGGGCGGGCGAAATTTTTGTTTGGGCGGCGCCGCCCCTCCTGCCCCCCCCTTAGTTGCGGCCCTGCTGTAATCGCTTGAAAACTCTATCTGCAGCAGTAAATGCTGCCAAACGGGCAACCAGGATTTTGCTAAAGAGGGGTGAAAGAAAATAATTTTTTTTGCTCAAAAATTCTGTAATTTAGGCGTTGTACTGAACACACTGATGCAACTTGAGTGTGTCATAGACCGGGGCCTGGGGGCGGAGCCCCCAACCAATGCGCAATGTTTGTGATTTTACAGCACAAAAATAACAACTTCAACGCTATTTTAATCACATTTCGCACTTTTTGAAGCCGCATCAATGACTAAATTGATAAAATTCAGAAGTCATTTCAAAGACTTATATTGCTTAACGCCTTAGTCCTCCCCCCACCCTTACTTCAGGTCAAGTCTAAATACGTTTAGACGCTTCTATTTTGAAGTTAAATTTTCTAAGTGACTTGGCTAAGAGGGCCTAAGCCCCTTCACAATGATGCTCCATTGACTGCAGCGACCTAAAAATGTTGAGTGTGCTCCAAGGATCAAAAACAGCTGCTCTTTAAAAATAATGTTTTCACCTATTGTTCATGTCGTAATCACTAACAAAGAATCGGTAGCGATTCTGCAGTCTTACATCTCTCTTCCGCGACACATTTGTAAAGGCGTGTTACAGTAAAAAGTCGGGTTATTCCGTCATATTTATGTACACCAGTTGATTACCAGCAATTAGGCAAAAAATGTGAAAACGTCAAAGGGAAATTAAGTTTTGAAAATTATTAGTGCTATATTTCCATGGTTGACTATTGTCTTATCGTTACGTGATGTTGCAAAAACAGTATATTGAGTAAACTGAAATTGGGGGGCACGGCCCCCCAGTAGCGACGGCACTGCATCACTTCCCCGCCTAGGCTACTGACGTTAGCGCAGAATTACACGTATGAAAAGACGTAACTGAAATTTCACGACCATTACGCTTACATATGGCCTACAGCAGTGGTTTTCAACCTGTGGGCTATAGGAGCATTTTGTAGTGGGCTACAGAGCTATTCGGGTAATTGCAAATTCGGTTGAAAAAATGTATTGATCATTGGCGTTGTGGTGCCCGTTAGAGAGGTAGCACAAAATTTGCGGTTTTTGGGGTGAATACCCTTTTTTTTGTGCGGAGATCACCTGAAAATCGAAAAATTGCGATTAAGCTAGCGATTTAGATGTGGGCCATGGAAAATTTTCGAATTGAAAATAGGCCACGGTGATGAAAAGATTGGGAAGCGCTGGCCTACAGTCTTGCTTTAATGAAGCTCTCGTTAGGTGAGCGTTTTCTCGCATTAATTACACAATAATATAATGAAATATTCGTATCAATAAATTTGAAGAATTAAAAAAAAACACCGTACGGAACTGTCATTTTGATTTGAGGTACCAGTACATAACGCTCCTTGAGGGAAAATTTATTTAAAGCAGAAGTTAATGTTTCACTGACACCAATGTGTAAATTGGTGAAATTGTTTAATTCGAAAGATTGACAGGAGGCTGGTTGCAAACAAATATTAACTCAAAATTCTCTGGTCAAAAGTACACAGCAGAGAATTCTTAACAGCAAGAAATTCGGATTTTCATCATATACAGTTCCAGTCCAACTACCTCCCCAACAACAATCTCGACAAGATCATTCATTCTACGTTGTTCATTACATCGCATTATGCGGTCAGTTTTAGCTAGAGCAAAGCTCGTTGGTTTTAATTGTGACGTCACCTGAAGAAATCACTTATCTTCTTGCTACCTTCGCATGAACTGCGAATGAAATGTTCTAAATTGTATGAAATGCGAATGGCGGGAATTGACATCATAATGAGCTTTTCGTAGGAGTGGCTTTCTCGGTTGATTTCAACTAAAAACTCTTTGAAGCTGGTTGTGGGAATATACGCCATTGATGCTGTGTATAAGTGTTTGTATAAGCTGAAGCGCGAAATCTTTTGCCGAGGAATGCAACGTGTTGTTTTGCTGGCTTGCATTTGATGTAGATTTTGGCTGCTTCTTACTACAGCTGCAGATTAAATGTTGTCGCGAACGTAAGACGAATTACACTTTTTTTTTATAACAATAATATTTTATAAAAACCAGAGGCTCATTGTTGCTCAGAATCTAAAAAAATGCCAGCCTCCATCAGTAACAAAAAGATTGGAAACAAAATAAGAATAAATTTCAAATCTTAAAAGCAACTAAATTCTGTGCTAATTCAAACCGATGAAATTTTAGTAATTTTCCAGTATTTACAAGCAAAATACTGCAACGATTCTAAAATTACAGAGTGCTGCTTCAAACTGCGCAAGCAACTCATAAATATTTGGATGTTCTGAAGTCAAAAACAAACTCCGTACTTTTTGCTTTTGCAGTTTTACGATGCTGCAAAACAAGCAAAAAAGTCTTTGCTCAAGCTGACAGAGCATTTGGAATTGGACTCCAAAATAACTTTAAAAACATGGTCGTTTAAATTGACATGAACGTTCTCAGAATTCAAGGACTAATATTAGAACCAATGAAGCAGCAAATTGGCAAAAAACTAAGAGAAGCCAGCCTCAACTTAAAATTTATTGGTTCTTCTAAAAAAGTGTAACCTGGTTAAAGTAAGCTTGCTTTGCCTCAGTGAACATGCTTGCATCGAGTTTTAATCGCTGATTTTCGTTACACTTGAAGCACAACTTGTGATAGAAAATTGACTAATAAGCTAGGTTATTTCTCGTTCAGTAAGCTAACTGTTATCGCAACGTTTCTTAATTTCAACTAAAAGTTTGTTCGGTTTATTAGAAATAAATAATCTAAACATAGTATAATTTTTCGACTGAAAAATAGTTTCTAGAAAATGAATTTTTGAGGAAATGTAATTTCTGAAAAATAAGTTTTCGGGGAAACGTAATTTCGGCGAAATGTACATTCTGGCAAGTGTAAATTCTGGCAAATAAGCTTTCGGGGAAATGTAATTTCGGCCAAATGTACATTCTGGCAAGTGTAAATTCTGGAAAACAACTTTCGCGGAAATGTAATTTCGGCCAAATGTACATTCTGGCAAGTGTAAATTCTGGCAAATAAGTTTTCGGGGAAATGTAATTTCGGCCAAATGTACATTCTGGCAAATAAGTTTTCGGGGAAATGTAATTTCGGCCAAATGTACATTCTGGCAAGTGTAAATTCTGGCAAATAAGTTTTCAGGGAAATGTAATTTCGGCCAAATGTACATTCTGGCAAGTGTAAATTCTGGCAAATAAGTTTTCGGGGAAATGTAATTTCGGACAGATGTTCATTCTGGCAGATGTAATTTCAAACAAGTGTTTATTCAGGCAAGTGTAATTTCAGGCAAGTGTTCATTCAGGCAGATGTAATTTCAGGCAAGTGTTCGTTCTGGCAAGTGTGATTTCTGACAAATGTTAATTCTGAAAAAGAACGTTCAGGAAAATGTTTTTCTGGCAAATGATTTTCGGGGAAATGTTTTTCTGCGAGGTGTAAGGATACCAACAAAAATACTCCGGACAAAATTTAAGATTTTAACTAAGTTTTTGATGTTTGAGATGAAATCGCTTCCTAGTCAAAAAAAAAAAATTGTAAAGCTTCGAATGTTTTTGATCAAACTATTCCTATGTAAACAGGGAGGATATGAAAATTTAAGATTTTGGACAGACGCTTTATTTTTTACGCTACAGTTTTCGCTCAAGACAAAAAAATTGTAAGGTTTTAATACACTTTATTGAATTTATCCCTTTAAAACAACATAAAGAGACTGAAAGCCAAGATTTTAGAAAAATATTAATTAAAAGTTATCGAAAAATTTTCATTTTTAGGGTAGAATTATTGTTTTATCAAAGAAATCGTAATACTTTAATTATTATTTCGCAAAACTACACCTATGTAAACAAGATTACTCAAAAGACTTGTAAGATTTTATTAGTGCAAAGAAATTGTATGACTTTGAGATATCATCAAGCAAATTATCTCTGTGCAAACAAGAAAATTACTAAAATATTCTGATTAGGGAATTTTTGATTCCAAGTACAAAAAAGCTCTATTTTTCAAGTAAATGTATAAGCGAGATCACGAAAATAGGTTGAACAATTTTCCGGAATAATTATGAAAAATATTGTTGTCAAATAACAATTCAAGGTAAAATTTTAAAGATATTTTACAAAATTATCCTTATGTTAAATATTCCAATCAAATTTTTGTTTTTTTGATCAAACAGTTCTCATGAAAACAAGAAAATGGTTAAAAAATTGTCTATGTAAGAGAAGTTTTTAAAGTAAAAGTAATAATCATGATAAAGGAACTCAAGATTTTGATCAAAGTATTGCAATACAAAGAAAAAACTTAATAACTAGTTCCAAGTTTTAGGCGAGTTGTTAGATTTTTTTACCTTACGTTACAATTTGCACTCAAGTCAAGTAAGGTTTTTAGATATTTTGACAAATTTACCCCAATAAAACAAGATCATGTAATAACAAACACAAGTTTTTAGAGAAATTTTGATCAAAAGTTGTCAAATAATATTCGTTTTAAGGTTGAATTGTCGTTTTAATGAAAGAAATTGTAAGATTTTGAGATATTTCTGCAAAAATATCTAGATACAAACAAGAAAAACGCTAAAAGTAACGTAACTTTTATAACTCGTGATTTTGAGACAAGGTTTAATATCGAATATTACCGAAAAAATTGCAAAATATCCTGTTATAAAGTAGAAGTTTAGCATCAGAATAGAGAAGTTGAATGAAATTTTACGATATTTTAGTGAAAAGAACGGTGCAAAATAAAACAGTGCTAAAAAAAATTAGGATTTTAGGTAAACTTTTTTGTTTCAAAGTAGAAAAAAGATTATTTTCTTAATACTTCAATTTAAAATGAAGAAAAGTACGATTTTTAATATTTTTTAGACAATTATCGCTACGAAAACAATGAAGTTTAGACTGTTTGATTAAAAATAATAGATATTATCCTTTTTTAACTAAATGATTTTCTTGATATTTTATTGTTTTAGAATATTTTCCACCAAATGTTGGTAAAAATTAAGGCCTAAGAAAAGTGTTTGCTTAAAATTGTCAAAGATTACCGTTTTCTAGGAAAAAATTTAATTCAAAACAGACAAAGAATTTAACATTTTTTTACAAAAAAATACTTGCATTGAAATATGTAAAGCAATAAAAAATTAATGTTAAACAATTTTGACGATATTTAAGCAAGAAAACTTCATTCAAGACAAAGGAATCATTTGATTTTAAAATAGTTTGGACAAAATTATTCTTAACGAACGCAAGAAAATTAATCAAATGTTACGATTTTGTAGAATCTTTTTGTTTAAAGTAGAAAAAATAGCCGCTCTTTACGTTAAAACTGTTAATCAAGTCTTAGATACATGAACTGAAAAAATAACGACAAAAATAAACTCTGCAAATTTAGATGTTTAAGGACCAAAATACTGGTATTTTGAAATTTACAGAAAAATCTATATGCATGGATTTTATCTTCGAGGCTTGGCTTTGTTGTAACACGTTATTCAAGTAAAAATCAAATTGGAACGACTCGTTTTTCAGGTCAAAACATACGCTGCGCTCTGTTAGGACCGTTTTTTTTTTAAGTTTTAGACGTTTGAGATATGATTTCGCATCACATAATTTGCTAGAAAAACCCATTCTCAAATTTCTTTGCATTTTGAGCTGGATTTAGACTAGGCGATACTGCTGTCGGACGTTTGATTTTCTGTGTCGCAACCATAATCGGGCGATTTCCAACTTTCCTAAATCGAAGCTACGAATATGCAATTTGAGGTTTTATAAAATTTGAAATCTTTTACCACTTTGATTTGAATACCATTTAAAACGCTCAAGATTTGCTTTTTTAACGCTCGGAGGCGGGACAAAGTCGGTTCAATGCAACATTGCAAATAAACGCACTATACGCGTTGTTTCACGTTGCATTGAACCGACTTTGTCCCGCCTCCGAGCGTTAAAAAAGCTAATCTTGAGCGTTTAATTGGTATCCAAATCAAAGTGGTAAAAGATTTCAAATTTTATAAAACCTCGAAAAAACTTTATAAAATATAAAATCTCCTGCGGTCGTTCGGTTCCCAGGAAGTCTTACCAATTTCACACTTTTGACTCACCACGTTCGGTGGTTCGGTTCCCAGGTAAGTATTTTAATCTCAAGACTCACCACCTTAAGTGTTTCGGTTCCCAGGCAAGAATTTTAAATTTTAAACTCACCACCTTCGGTTCCCAGGCAAACCCGTTAAACTTTAGACTTACCACCTTTGGTGGTTTGGTTCCCAGATAAATATTTTAAACTCACCACCTTCGGTGATTTGGTTCTCAGGGTTAGGGTCTTTACAGCATTCCTCCGCTAGAGATTCAGTCCGCCGCGTTTCGTGGATCCGCCTCATTAAAAGGATCCCCGCCGCATTGGAATCACTCCGCCTCTGCAATGGCCTGAAATCACCCCTTACCCACTGCTGACCACTCTGCCACCGTAGCCAGAGGGGGTGGGAAACTTTATGGAGGGGCGGATAATTTGTCAAACATAAAACTCACAAACCACAAAAACTTTGAAAAATGGCCAAAAATTAGCAATCAAATTTGATCGCTGGTTGAAAAATGCTGGACGTGGGTTTCATCAAAAAAATATATCACATCATATCTTTCATTATACTCGCTCTAATACGCCGAAGCGTGTAACGAGTTTGTGGAGCCCATCTCCGCCTCATTGCGCCCGGGCAGCCCAGCTCCTTTCGAAGAAACGTCGCAGCGGTGGCGAGCCGTTGGCAACAGTATGTCCGATTTGACCGGCCCAAGATTTGAACCTCAGGCCTCCCGCTCCAGAGGCGAACGCGTTACCTCTAGACCAACCGGCCAGTTTGAAAATATATAATCTCAATATATAATCAAAAAATATATAATTTCAGAAATATGGGGGTATTGGCTATTCAGTATCAGTTAAATACCTATCACTTCTATCAAACCTTGTTCCATTTGCCCCGCTTAAGTATCTTTTTCAATAGACGAAATAGATTACTCTTTGTGAGGTTCATTGAACTCCAGAATTTTAGGATTTGCCAGCTTGTAAATAAGAAAATTAGCCACCTTCCGCATTTATGCAACCAGCTTAATCATGTTTCTGCACGACTAATTTCTATGTCACGTATTAAAAGCATTAATTTTTATAAAATAGGCCCAAAGATGAGTTTTTTTTGCACAGACCGAAACACGGACCGTGACTATTATGCGCGGACGTTTAGGCGCGGGACGTTTAGGCGCCGCCGATTATGCGCCTGGACTTTTTTGCGCCGAGACTTTTAGGCGCCAGAGGTGAAAATAATTTTTTTGTCAAAAAAATTTTTTTTCAAAAAAAGTTTTCTTTCCAAAAAACATTTTTTTTCTACAAAAAAACGTTTTTCTTTCCAAAAAAATTTTTTTTCTTTCAAATGTCAGTCTTCTTTCAAATAAAACTTTTGTGAAAAAAAACTTTTTCCAACAAAAAAGTTTGACTTTGATTAAAATGTTAATATTTTCGAAGCTTTTCATCTGATGTTTGTCACGAAGAATCGTCAGAATAGAGAGCGCAGGAAAAGAAGTGGTTATAGGAAAAAGCCGAGCAGTAATTGGCTGGAAAAGGATTGCTGAGAGAGCGTCATTTGTGTACAACCTTTAAGCTGTTCAAAAAATTTTTTGTTAGCAGAGAGCGGGGTTAGAAGTTTTGATAAAACTGACTTCAAAAGCAGATAGATGAAAGCAGAGCGGAAAAAGTTTTACAAAAAATTGATTTCTTATTGCATTTTTTTCAATAACAAAAAATGTTTTCCACTACTTACTTGCAAAGTTTTTTTTTGCCTAATCCAGACGCATGCGATCTCCAGCCAGCAGTCTCAAATTTTGCGGCGCACGGACACGAGTTGCGTGTGCAATATTGGCACACGCAGCAAGCCGAATCAAATCAAATCAAAACTCTTGAAAAATATAAAATCAGTCGAAACAAGTTAGGGTCGAAGTGTATCCTTTCTCTTTCAGAAAAAAAAAAGGATTCGGGAACAAAATTGGTTCATTTTTTATAGAACTGATTAATTCTTAAATTCAAAAAATCTTGAGCTAAATCGTAATATCGGGAGATTTTTTGTTGACATCGGCAGACCCGGCGCCACGGGGGGCATTCTGGGGCGGTGCCCCCCAAATGACTGCTTGTGCCCCCCAAACGAAAATTGTGCCGCCTTCCCAAGCGAGGACTGTGCCCCAAAGAAATTAACAGGCTCTGGGCTATTGAAATGCAAATCGAGGCACAAGACTCCTAATTTGGTGTTTTCCGCCCGTATTTTTGTAATTTTTGTGGACCCACACCGGATTTAAACAACTTTTGGGACAAAGACGTTTTTTTCTTTTTTTTTTTTTTTGGTCTTCACTCAAGAGTTAGTGAAAAATTGCAAGAACTTTGAGACGACAACCAGAGTTTGTGGAAATTTTCGAACTGAAGACCTTTTTTTAGTGGAAATTTTTGAACAGAAGACCTTTTTTTGGTCTTCACCATGTTCGTTTGATCCACTCTAGAATAAATTTCTCGTGCTCCCGTGCCCTTTCGAATTCACATAAATAAACTTCTCGTGCTTCCCCAAATTTATTTCTGCCGCCCAGTCACGCTATCCTGGCGCCGGGCCTGGAGATTGGGAGAAGTCCTCGAAATCGGGAGTCTCCGACGAAATCGGGAAAGTTGACAGGTATATTTGTCGGTACTGTACTGTTTATTACGTACTTACAAATTTGTCTGAACTTGAAATTCGTAGTAATTAAAAACAAAGTAAAAATAGAGAATGCTTATAGAGTTCATTATAGTTTTTTTGTCTGATGCAGTTAATTTTAAACAACGCCTACCGTGCAGTGTAGATAAATTGGAGATACCTTGAATAGTTTTGTGCATATTGTACATAGCTCGAATTTTTGCTCCGTAAAAATTGCAAATCGATAGAGGTGGGCACAAATAACAATATACTCAAAGCGCAGCGCAACAAAGCGCAACGATCTTTTCAACCAGTAAAAGCGCAGCGCAACTTTCGCAATGAACTTTTTCATGCAATTGAAGCGCAACGCAATTCCGCAATTGCGGAACAGCGTTTTTGTACCAAGTTAAAGCGCAATCTAACATCCGCAATTAAAATTTAACAACACAATGCAAATGCAGCATTTTTTCGATTTTAGACAATAAAAGAGTAAATAATTTGCTAAAGAAGGCAGACATTTATTCATCACTATTACGATCAAAATGAAACAAAATTAAGTTCAATGTATAGAATTGCGCTATTAACTGAAAAAAAATTGAAAGTGCAGCGCAATTAAAGCGCTACAAATTTTTAAGACTTTTGTCCGCAACGCAACTTCCGCAATGTTTCAAAATAAAAAAATTAATCCGCAACTCAGTGCTTTGTTTTCTGTTTTCTTAAAGGTGTATTGCAGCAATGCATCGTATTGATAACTCCAGCCATACTACCTTGACGTGATGCATGATATAACGTTATTCGTAGTGCTGCTTCCCATGTTTGTGCCAAGATATTGTTTTTCTATTGAATTGGCTACGACTGCAATTAGAGATGGTGCGGATAACAAAATATGCATCCGCATGCTGCGCTGCGTCCGCAAACTTTGTCCGCATGCTGCACCGCACCGCATTCAAACACAACTAAGTTCACGCTGCACCGCGCCGCACCGCAAGTTAAATATCCTTTAAATTTCCACTGACATCAGAAAAAAATTAGGTCTCTAGCTTATGACATATAAAAAAATTGATTATAGGGGTATTATTTTGGAGAGTTTTCAAAAGAATCGCTCTCTCAAACTATGTCAAAATATTGGTTTTTTAAACATCTGTCAGTATAAAAAAAGTAATGTCCTAGCTTGAGCCGTTCAAAAAACTAATTTCTGGGGAGTCCATTTGGGGGCCCCAAAGGGGGTGGTACCTCCATACTATGTCAAACTATTTGTTGCTTAAATATCTACCAATAAAAACAAAAAACTATCACCCTAGCTTGAGCAATTAAAAAAATTAGTTTTTTAGGCCCCCATTTTGGGGGGATTTTGGGGAGACGCCTCAAAAAAATTTAGGAGACAAAATTGCATTAGCAGCCCAACAAATTCACACAAAAATTAGATATCGATGTTGTGTGGTTTAGGAGAAGAAGAGTGCACAAAATTTAGAAAGCAAAAAATGAAAAAAGAAAAAAAACTCAATGTGGCTAAAAGCAGGGTGTCGAACCGTTTCAAATAATGGTTCGGGTTCAGGTTTAGCTCCTGCACAAAATATTTTAGCGGTTCAGGTTTGGTTCGGGTTCACTTGAGCACCATTTTCGAGGTTCAGGTTTGGTTCAGGTTCACTCAAGTAAAATATTACTGGTTCAGGTTCGGTTCGGGTTCATTAACTTAAAATTTAACTGTCGTTACTCGTTTCGTCCAGAAAAAAAAAAGGAGAAATTGCTGATTCTGTTGATGATCACCACTGCTCTTATTGTGCGTGTACCAGCCCCAGCGGCATCCGGATATGGAAAAATATATTCTTTCTTTTGTTAGGGGTTCAGGTTCGGTTTGGGTTCACTGGAGCACAATTTTGAGGGTTCAGGTTTGGTTCAGGTTCACTGAAGTAAAATTTTGCTGGTTCAGGTTCAGTTCGGGTTCACCAAAATGAAACGGTTCATTCGGGTTTACGATTCGGGTTCAGGTTCGGTTCGACACCCTGGCTAAAAGTATAGGTAGAGATGAAGGAGTATCTTACGGCATATAACCATGTGAAATATTTATTGCCGTACTTCAGTCGTTTTTGAATAAGACTGCTTTTTACGCCAAACTTTTGAAGTAGTTTTCGGGTCCAAAACCTGAAGTTACGGGACTCATTGCCTTGAAATTTGGCACACACAAATAACTTATGAATCTCAAACTATTGTCAAAATTTCATGTAGCTAGACAAAATCATTATCGAGTTATAAGTAAAAGTCTGAAACTTCGCACTTGTTAACTTTGAAAATGGCCGAGTAAAAACTAAAAAACATGCGACGTGAGATCAGTCGTTTCAATTATAGGCTTTCAGGTTTAATCTGCCTTGTGTGTGCTTTCTATCAGTTTTTCTGCACCATGTTTTGGCAATCAAAAACAATCTACCAGTCTACCTAATGATTCCATGCAACTACTGTACTAATCCTGAACCAGTAGCTCAAATAATGAAATATAAGGTATCACGTGCTCTGCATGCTGTCACAAGCTCCTACACTTGTATGAAACTACCCTATGTATTATACCTTTGCCGTTTACATGTGTGTTGGATTGTGGAATAAATTTTGCTACTACGTAGGCTATTTTATCATTGGAAATTTGTGTAGCCTAGTCTTCGTACTCTAGGCCTACTACATACAGACATAGGTCTACCAGATCTGAGATAGGCTCCAGACATAGGACCGAAAGCCTAATTCTTGATGCCATGACCTGTTGACGAATAGGGTACACTGAACTAACTCTGTCACTCTGAAATGCAAGCGCATGTGTAGTAGAAACTGTTGTCTAGCCTTGGGCTTGTACCAATACCATAGGCTTACTGCATACAGGGAGGGTGTGTTGCTAGGCTTTGTTTTGTGCCTCTACTCTGATGATTGTTTCCCACAGATCTGTTTCTTCTACATTTGTCTGCCTTTGTTTCATCTTCTCACCGACAGGGGTGTCGAAACCCAGAAGGGGGGGATTAGGGTATATATCCCCCCAATAATTTGACTGTATCTCCCCCAATAATTTGAGTATAGTCTGCATCTGCATCCCCCCAATAATTTGACTTTGGTGTGTATTTGAGCGCAGGTCTCCACTACAATTTGGGAAACAAAGTTTTCATTCTTTTGGTGAAGGCCTTATTTTTTGGTCTTCACTTAATTTGCTCACCTGAAAAAAAATCGTGGTCGAGGTTCATCCCCCCAAAGTTGGAAATAGCGCAAAATTGGGGTAAAAGTGCAAGTTATCCCCCTCAATGCTCAACAAAGATGGGCACCCCTGCTCACCTAACGTCCTAAACCTTTCCTAGTCTAGCCTACCAAAGCCAAAATCTTTTTGTTGGTGTCAAAAAAAACACGTTCAGCTGATCAAAACTAAGTTTCTTGTTGCCACAATAGCCGATTCTAGGATGCTCCAAATTCTGAAAAAATAAACTTGTACCGAAGGCACCTTTTCCTGTTTTAGTAGCATGCATTGTCTTCAATTCATATAATATAGCTACATCCAGACTAACCATTGTTGTTCATAAAGAGAAAATCACCAACAATAAATGTAAAAAAAATGTAAAAAAATTTTTGTACGCGGCGCTGCGCTGATGCTGTGACGTAATGCAGATTTTAGTTGCCACGCTGCGCGCGCGGTGCACCAACAACAGCGCGCGGCCGCGTACGCTGCGCTGTTGCCATCTCTAACTGCAATGCTTCTTCGGACGTAATTACAGCTCATTTGATTAAAATTGTAAGTTGGTGCCATTAAATAAATAAGTATGATCAATCAATCGAGCTCTTCTCTCTCGTAGTTACTACGTCTTTCGTCTATCTTTATTGTTACCTTTTATTGTTGTTTTCCGCTTTTTTTCATGCTGATAATTGCATCCATGTGAGAGTACATATCCACATTTGAGCTGTCACTCCTATCATTACCATGTTTCATCAATTAGTGCACTTCGCTTGAATGAAGTGGTAGGCAGTTTTAAAATCTATCCTCAATGAAATATGACGTCATTCTTGAGCTTTTCCTAGTGACAGATTTCTTGATTCCCGTCTTGTTCTTGTGAGTTTTGTGGTGTTTTGCTCTTTTGAAGCAGACGCTTATTCCTTTTCATTTTTGCAAATAAAATTTTTTTGATTAGTTTTTTTTTTACATTTTGCCTGCATAGCAGAGATGTACACGAAGTCGGATTGAGAATTTCCGGATTTTGCAAAATTTTCCGGTTTCGGATCCAGTTTTAGGATGTTAGATATGCTGTACTTCCGGATCCGGATTTTTCGGATATTGAATTTTTGTATGGAAAAAAAATTAGCTAATGAAAAATCCCTTGTCAACAATGAAAAAAATATAAGGCTGTTTTTCTAAAATATAATTAGCACCAGTACGGGTTGTCTATACAGCACTTAGTGGGGTAGGCCTAATTGAAGGAAAAAAGTTGTAGGAACCCCACCAGTTGGCTTTGCAAATCTATCAGTCTCAAAGCATCATGTTCAGTGCTGACAGATTAACTTGAGATAAGTGGGTATCAGCTGCTAGCTTTTAGGTATTGGTGGTGAGACTAGTAGGACTACCGGTACTAACTCTGAACTAGCCTACTAGTACGTACTACCGTATCTTATACACTTGGGGTCTACATCTGTGCAGTGTGATTAACATAGGCCTTTTAATATGATTGTTTCATTATCACATGATTGCATGTATCGTAATGAGTATCGTGACATTTCTTGCAGAAAAGATAAGGTTACCAGTACCACGCGGTACCGGTACCTGTTAAGTGTTAAATCTGATCAGAGATTCAGTACAGTTTTGGTCAACTTCATTGGTTAAATAAATCCCGCATTAAAACTGCAGGCTTTTATTTTCTTAGTTAAAAATGCATTAACATGGTAAGCTCTATCCTGCAAACTCAAGTCCAAACCCTTGCCGCCATGGGAGTCATAGTGATAGACAAATTTGAGGGAGGGTTTCAGGTTTAGGTTGGGGTTAATTTAGAATTCGGGTTACTAGCAGTAGTTCTAGGGGATTAATTGCATGCACTCACTGTTAGCAGGTTAGTGTTCGATCATTAGGTTTACTTATAATTGCTGACATCTGGTAATAGATGTTACCGTACTGGCGTACTCTCCATCTTAGTGGTAGCTCAGCATGCAGCGTAAGGTGCCAGCAACAAAAAAAGCATAGGCCTATCTCTAATCTGGTGTGTCTAGCTCAGAGATATCAGGTACCGGTATATTGTCTGCAACTAAAAAGAGATGAATTTGTCAACTTTATCGTAAATCTTGTTTGCAGTTTGGTTGTATACCGGTAGTTGTTTTGAATTCCAAATAACATGCCAAATGACTTGATAAATCAGGTTTGCCATTGCATTGTATCTTTAGCTTAAATTTATTGATAATCTGAATATGTTGTTGAGCACCAGTTGCTACTTGTACCTCTGACCTAAATTTATCAGAATAATAATTAATGTGTAATGTGGTTACAAGCTTACATGTCATAAACATGTTTTGTGATTCATATAACCAGATTAGTCTGGTAACAATTCATTGAATTGCTGTAAGTGTTAAGGAAATTAGTGGGATATTGGTAAAACACGGAATTTAGCTAAATTCTTTGTTTGCTTTTTTAACAGGTTTAGTTTGGGAAGTAATTCAATAGTTTTAAGAGCATAGTCATAGTGAACTGCCAGTGCAATGAAGCCTTAAAAATTTGTGCTTATAAACTGCTACTATAGATGTTACTTACATTCGTGAATAGAAGTTTTCAAAGTATTTACTATAATTTATGCAACTTTGCGGTTTGATTTTCTTTTTTTATGCAAAGAGTTATCCCTTATTTCTTGGCGGCATTGCATTTGACTATTTTCTTAAAAATGGTTAGTATTGGTACCAAACCATTGGCATATCAAATGTTTAGCTATGATGTGAAAAAGTGGGCATACTAAATAAACAATAAACTACATAGATAGTGCTTATTGAAGGCAGGTATATGTATACAGGGTGTCCCAAAAGTAACCGAACCGCAAACTTTAATAAAAATTAGTTGTCAAAAGATGTCGTGATTGTATTGCAGTTGAAGGTAGACATTTTGAACATTTGTAAACAATTAATACAGCTATTATGTTTGTTGTTTCGTAATTAAATTTGTTGTTTCTGATTAATATTTTTTATTAAAGTTAGCGGTTCGGTTACTTTTGGGACACCCTGTATATATATAATTGCAATATTTACAAGATGGTAAAATGTGTATTGACATTTATGTATTTTCTTTAGGACAAGTTAATCTACTTAAAGCACTTGTCTTGTATACTGGTATAGAGTATTCGAGTATCACATTCTTTATACTAAGTGCAAGTATATGAGGAGAGAATTTTATTTTTAGTAATATAGTGTAACTAATATTTTTAAAGCTTGGGGTACCTTTATGTTTTGATAAGTTTGCATTTCTTTATTTTTCGGAGTAGGATTCGGATAGCTAAAATAAATTTCGGATAAGGATTTGGATTCGGATATTGCATGAAAGTTTCGGATTAGGACTCGGAGTCACAAAGGGTGATTCCGTACATCCCTGCTGCATAGCCAAAAACGGCCATTGCGAGGGGGTAAAATTTCAGCAACTCGAGGGGTCTTGAAAATTGATAATTTGAACGGTTTTACATTGATCTTAAGCAAGTACTTAAAAGTGTTGAAGAGCGGAGCTCTGGTGAAACACCAAGTCAATTAAAACAACTAAACCTTTTTCTTTGATTGTTTTTGGTCTTTACCGTACATTCGGGAGAAAAATATACATATAAGTCAAAACTTGGAAAAGTCGCTGCGTGAGTGTGAACAAATTACACTCGTCATCGTGCTGTATCCTTGGACAAAATTTGAGCTGATCTGTCCTGCTCGAAAAAGTAGCAAATACAATCAATTTTGAAGCACAAATAAAATAAGTTTTAGTCAAACGCAAACTTCGCTTTCAGGCTGATTTCTTTCGCGTATCCAGAGTTTATTAGGGGAAAACCGAACCCACATATAACTTAATCGTTCGTTTCACTTGCATTTGTTGGATAAGGTTGTCTTTAACAGGTTACAAATTGGATTCTGGTGTGTTGAACAATTGTCACGAGTAAAACGATGACAAATTTTAATCGCACAAAATGCAGTGAGTGTAAAAAATTTAAACTACACAGCACTTGTATGAAAAATTTTACATGACAAATTATCGAAAATGGTTGTCAAGTCTGCAGCCATTTGAAATTTAACTCACACAGCCAAAATAATTCGAAAGTAAAACAACAAGTTGAAGCAGCAGCAATCCTGTTCAACTTGAAAAGTTCTTGACGCAATTCTGAAGAAGTTGACTTCAAGAATTTAACATTGTTTTTACTATTAGTGTATTTACAACAAGGTGTAAATATTAAGCTTAAAAATATCGATTTAAACATTGCTTTAACTATAATTACATCAAGATGTAAAGACCATAAATTGGAATCTGCCGAGAGATGAATCCTTAGCTCCTGAAAAAGTTTGTACTGTATTGTTTGGTAGAGGTAGTCTCAAAATAACCATGAAACGTCACACGGCTTGCTGCGTGTGCCAATATTGCACACGCAACTCGTGTCCGTGCGCCGCAAAATTTGAGACTGCTGGCTGGAGATCGCATGCGTCTGGATTAGGCAAAAAAAAACTTTGCAAGTAAGTAGTGGAAAACATTTTTTGTTATTGAAAAAAATGCAATAAGAAATCAATTTTTTGTAAAACTTTTTCCGCTCTGCTTTCATCTATCTGCTTTTGAAGTCAGTTTTATCAAAACTTCTAACCCCGCCCTCTGCTAACAAAAAATTTTTTGAACAGCTTAAAGGTTGTACACAAATGACGCTCTCTCAGCAATCCTTTTCCAGCCAATTACTGCTCGGCTTTTTCCTATAACCACTTCTTTTCCTGCGCTCTCTATTCTGACGATTCTTCGTGACAAACATCAGATGAAAAGCTTCGAAAATATTAACATTTTAATCAAAGTCAAACTTTTTTGTTGGAAAAAGTTTTTTTTCACAAAAGTTTTATTTGAAAAAAGACTGCCATTTGAAAGAAAAAAAAATTATTTGGAAAGAAAAACGTTTTTTTGTAGAAAAAAAATGTTTTTTGGAAAGAAAACTTTTTTTTGAAAAAAAACTTTTGTTTGGAAAAAAACTTTTTTTGAAAAAAATATTTATTTCTTGAAAAAAAACTTTTTTCGAAAAAAAAAATTTTTTTTGACAAAAAAATTTTTTTCACCTCTGGTGCCTAAAAGCCCTGGCGCATAATCTGCGGCGCCTAAACGTCCCATGCATAAATGTCCGCGCCTAAAAGTCGTAGACCGCCAAAAACAGCCCCCTCATTGCAGATTTCTGGCTACGTACCTGGACCGTAGCTATGTGTTGAAACGAACCTGCTAACATAATTATAAGAATGTTAAACTGTTCACCGCCACCGCGTCACTTTAACTGACATCTGCGAGCTTAAAGCGACTGGGGCTAGATCAAGGCATACCAACGCGTCGAGAAGAATGAAGGTCAACAAGCCCATGAGCTCATCTCGCGTGAAAATCACATGGTGGCGCTTGAATAGTTTAACATTCTTAATATGTTTGCGCGCTTGTTTCAACACATACAATAGATACGGTGGCAAAGTAGTTTAACGCTTTTCCTGTGTTGAAGGATTGCCGCGACTTCGAAATCAATGTATATCTTTGGTTGTTGCGGGCATGGGTTTAATTCCCATCCGTAGTTATTCTCTCGTGACAATCATTGGCTAATTTAGCTTCAACGGTGCTGGTAAGTCAAGGGCCGGATTTACATTGCGGGAGGCCCAGGGCACGTTTGACTCTCAGCAGAGATGAAACCTGCGAAGCCAAAAGGTCTTCGCCAGATTTTCGTTCTATAACCCTGCCAAATAAAAAAAGGTCTAGCCATTTAAGCGCGAGGCTCCTGGCACTGTGCCATATGGTGAATCCGACCCTAGGTAAGTCTCGATTCGCGCTGCGTTCTTTTGTTATTTTTCTTCAAAACTTTGCATTAGAGTTACGGTTCAGGTAGCAATGCCAGCCTGAGATACATCAAATCAAAGTGCTAAAAGACAGTGCTGCCGTCCTAAACAAATAGGTGGGTAGGCTCCGAAATAAGGCCGAATATACCTATGTCCCAGTTTTCGGTCAAAAATGGTCTTCACCAAGATTTGGTCTAATTTTCGGCCAGAAAACAGGTGAAGACCAGAAAAAATAAAAAATAGAAAAACATCTTCATCGAGATTCGGCCGAACTCCGTTGTGGAAGAAACGATATTTTGTGACAATAAGAGCAATCACGTGGCTGAGCAGGCGGAAGCCCACCTGAGCCTACCCTGCCAAAATACGCAGGTATAGGCCGAGCCTACCATCGACGGCAGCGTTGAAGAAAAGGTATACTTCGAAAATATGCGGCCCCCCGCGATAATAAAAGTTGCACAATCGTAGCAAAATTTTACAGTATTTAAGTCATTTCCAAAGCCGAAAGATTTGCAAGTCGCTAAAAAAAAGAGCATGTAGATTGAAAAATTACAACCGTAAAGATTCCAAAAAGCACTGTATTTTAAAATAAAACTTAGTGTAGATACAGTAGAGCGATCTTTAAGGAAATTCTTACTAATTTAAACTGTAGGCCAGCGGTTCCCAAACTGTGGTACACGAGAGTCTTTCAGGTGGTACTCGAGCTACTTCAGCGTACTTGTAAATTTGCAAAGACATTCAAGTTTGCGGAAATTATCACTAATTTAAACTGTAGGCCAGCGGTTCCCAAAGTGTGGTACACGCGAGAATCTTTCAGGTAGTACGCGAGCTACTTCAGCTTACTGATAAATTTGAAAATACATTCAAGTTTTAAAACTTTTATACTTCTTATTCCGGCCGAAGGTAGAACCAAATTGCCGTGAAGATCTTTTTTTTGGTCTTTAATGGAGTTTGGGGACAAAATCCCTTCAAATTTTGGTGAACTTACAGCAAGTGGCACACGAACAGTGTATAAAAGCTCAAATGGTACACGTGTAAAAAAAAGTTTGGGAATCACAGCTGTACGCATTCTCGCTGCATGTATGACTACACAATGCATGTAATACATACATAATAAATAGGGCCTTTTTTATTTTGACCTAAAAAACTTTATTTTTGACTTTAGATTACTTAAATTTTGATTTTATTTTGACTCAAATAGTTATGGCCATTTTTGTTGTACAAATTTTGATTAAAAATGTTTCTTAAATCGCACGCAACAAACTTGAGTACAAATTCAACAGATTTAAAACAATCACCCCAGAGCAGAAGTTCGAGCAAGTCTACATCACAAAAAACTTAACGTCACAATTTAAAACCCTACAGGTTATTGGGGTATCTGCCAAAAGTAAAAACAATATTTAAAATCAGAAATTAAAAATTAAAACAAAGTGTGAAATATTAGGATCGTTGCAGTACAAAGACCGACCATGATCGACTCAGAGGGGACTAAACAAATGGTGCACTCTGTGTCGATTATGGATGGTCCAGAAACCGAAACGATCTTTCAAATTTTGTTTTAATTTTTAGTTTCCGATTTAAAATTATATTTTTACTTTCGGCAAACACCCCTGATGATCTTGCACACGGGTAAAACAGCCTGCAGGATCTTACTTTTTAAATTGCGACGTGAGCTGTTTTGTAATAGCAATTTATGTACATTTGAATTGTATACAGTAGTTTACTTCACTCGTTATCAACCTCATATGGACAGAAATCTCCATTAGCCGTCTTGTGGCTAATTCAATTATACGAAACATGAGAAAAAACTCTGGAAACTGAAGCAGTGCACACTTATCAAGGTCAATTACCGTACTCACTTGTAGGCTATTGTGACAATAGCGTTAAAATTTATAGAAGTTTCACAGCGTAAATTACAAGACTTCATCAATACACTTTTAAAACTGTGCATAAAATTTAGATAACTGCTCAAACATTCAGAAAAAAGTAAAGAAAAAAAGCAATTTGTACGGAAATTTTTTAATGAAAACAATTTTGACAAATTTTGACCTTATTCTAAATTTTGGCTTTGTTTTGACCTATAAAATGGAGGTGTGTTTGAAAAGAAACGGGATTGTGCACGGTGCACGAACAACTTTTATCGCAGAGAAAAAAGCTTTGCTTTCTATGATGTCACAATGTCTTATGGTTTGTTTTGAAAACCAAATTTTAGCATTCTGTGACAATTACAATCTTTTGTGCACGTTTTTCTGTCAAGGCACTCTCTTTGTGACCGTTTTGTGAAAATTTGATAAAATTAAGAATTTTTGGCTTTTTTTTTCTTTGGTGTGAAGGATGGGCGTCGAACAACGAATCAACCTGAAATTTCTAGTCCGTCCTGAAAAAACTCCAACTGAAGCACTAAAGTTGCTTCAAGAAGTCTATGGTGATGAAGCGATGTCAAGAACTCGTCTTCTTGAGTGGCGTAGGAGGTACAAAGAGGGAAGAAAGGAGGTGGAAGATGATTACAGGAGTGGTAGGCCATCCACAAGCTGAACAGATGAAAGTGTTGAGCGTGAGTGACAAAAGGCACGGAGCGATCGCTGTCCTATTGCAAGAATGACAGCAGATCAGCGGGGTATGAATATGGAGGATCATTACGGAAGATCTGGGGATGAGAAAGAACTGTGCAAAAATGGTACCAAGGTTGCTGAATGAAGGACAAAAGGAGCGGCGTGTGCAAGTGTGTCAAGACATTTTGGAACAACTCGAAACTGAACCCAGCTTGCTGAAAAGAGTTGTTACTGGCGATGAGTCATGGATCTTCGAGTACGATCCACTCACTAAACGGCAGAGCCTTGAATGGAAGAGCGCATTGTCACCAAGACCCAAAAAGTCGAGGGTGTTAGTGTCCAAAACCAAGATGATGCTGATCGCTTTTTTTTGACGTCCATGCAATTGTCCAGGCAGAATTCTGGCCACAAGACCAAACTATTAATCAGCACGTCTACAAAAGCATCTTGCGACGTCTGCTCAGTGAGGGAGAAAAGAAGAGAACTGTGGTAAACGAGATCATGGCTGCTTCATCATGACAATGCTCCAACTCATAATGCCTAGGGAATTTGGGAGTTTCTTGCCAAAAATAACATTGCTGTACTGGAGCAAACACCCTACTCTCCAGATCTGGCTCCTCGTGACTTCTTTTTGTTTCTCAAACTCAAGAAAGTCATCAAAGGAACTCGTTTTCAAGATTCAGAAGCAATTAAAACAGCCGTGACGAGAGAGCTCCGAGCGATCCCGGAGAAATCCTTCCAGGAGTGGAAGCGTGGCAGAGGAGATTAGAAAAGTGCGTTCGAGCACAAGGAGATTACTTTGAAGGCGACATGTTGTAAAATTTACTTGTCAAATAAAATAAAACATTTATAGACCCAGTCCCGTTACTTTTCAAACACACCTCGTAAGAAGGCCCGGAAAAAATTTTGACTTTATTGACTTTAGCGGGTCCTAATACTAAACAATGGGTATTTCCTCCTGCTTTTTAGCAAAAGCATTTGGCTATGAAGTAACTCCTTCAGAACCTATAAATAAATGCGGCAATGAAGTGAGAGAGGTCTGTGAATCGAGAGAAAATCCAACGTGACTTTCCGTGCTACAAATTTCTGTGAAAAAAATTAGCCCCCTGCAATGATGTCTCAACGGCAGCATCAGAAGAGTCTGTCAAACTTGAAATAAAGTTGGAGAAATCGAGGCCTTGAATCTTCTCTTCTCATTCAATAAGAGAACTTTACTGTGACTGACATTTCACGAGCGCGTTCTGTTATTTTCGCTTGCATTTCAGGAGAAAGGTCACAATCTACAAGCTTCAGCTCTTGTATGTTGAAAAGACAATCCAGCAAAGCAGCAGTTCCAGCGTTTCCAAAATAGCTTAGAGAAAGATCAAGATTATTCATCTAAAACAACATTGCATAAAATTATTATTATAGTTGATATGATTATTATCGATGAGGGTACACAGAAAATAGAACCCAGACCAAAAAAACTCTGAACAGCGATTTTGGAGATACGATTCCGAAAGGGTGAAACAATTCATTAGGGCATTTTATTCTCTAATAAACTTTAGGAAAAATTAATCAAAAAAATAAGAACAAATGAGGTTGAAAATTCGTGAAAATTTAAAAGCAGCCAGCAGCTTCAACCAAAATTTATTGGATTTAATTGAAAAAGTGTATTAATAATAATAATAAAATCTTAAATACACCCTTAAAATCGACAAAATAATGCTTCCAACAGGCTGTTTTGCCGTAAGTTCTTCAGGGGGGGAAGGGAGGCGGCAAATCTAAACAGTGAACTTTAAGTAGAGTCTGGGCGATAAAAGAATTAGTAGAAGTTAACCAAAATTGGTTAAAAGCTTCAACCAAAGTTGGTTAACTTCTACTAATTCTTTTATCGCCCAGACTCTACTTAACGTTCACTTAAAGTTCAAAGAATTAGTGGTGCTGGTTGCTTAACTTCTACTAATTCTTTTATCGCCAAGACTCTACTTAAAGTTCACTGTTTAGTTTTGCCGTCACTCTTCTGAAGTCCCTAACGGCAAAACAACCAGTTGGGGGCGTTATTTAGCCGATTTTAAGGGTGTTTTTATTATTATTGTTAACAGGCTCCGACCTAGCGTCATCGAGCTCTTTGTTTGGTTCGCAACAAAAAACACTCATAAAGCGCATTAGATGGAAGTCGGTAACCAAATGATTGTACTTGTACCACTCTGTTTTAAATCAGTGTAAATCATAAATTTAGCCTCAAGTTGCAGCTGCTTCGATAGTAAATCAATTTAGCTTCTTAAAAAGTCAGTTTTGTTGCTGACAACTTTTGGAGATTTAAACTTTCTTTAATTTAATGTTGTAACATCAAATTAAAATGTAAATCTTACGTTTAAATTTAATGTTACAAGCTTTTTTTTTTAAAGGAAAAGACTTGGCGCTCGTTCCGTGCGCGCAGAAATCTTGTAATAAAACCTACAAAACCTAACCCTAAACCTCAACCCAAAATCCTAACCTTGACCTTAATCTATCACTGTAATAATCAAAACAAAAAATTTTCGAGAACGAGTGACGTCACCGAAGTCTTTGTTTGTTTAACCGTGCACGTTCCATGCGCCAAATCACTTCGTTCCTTAACTTTATAACCGGCTAGTTGGTTTGAGCGGAAACGTGTTCGTTTCTGGAGCGGGAGGTTTGAAATTCAAATCTCGGGCCGGTCAAATTGGACACGGTGTTGCCAACGGCTCGCCACTGCTGCGACATTTCTTGGAAAAGAGCTATGTTTCCTGCTGGCGTAATGACGCAGAGATGGGCCCCGCCAACTTGCTACACGCTTCGGTGTAGCAAATCAAGTATAATGAAAGATTTTAATTTGATTTACCGGTTTCTCTCTTTTCTTGATTTGTTCTGCAAGAGCGACTACACCTTTCTCTGAGATATTGCAGTCCCATAAATAGAGGGTATCAATTTTGTCGATGCACTTTGACAAAACGAGTGCTCCGTCATCGTTTAGTTGATTGTCATCGAGACGAAGTGTTCTTATCTGGAAGTATAACAATGAATAACGTTTATTGCTGCGTGTGTCAAAACGACACAATTAACATTGTACAGCAGTTTTAGAAAAGTCTGGTGCCACTTAAACCTAAACTTCCGTGTTAAGAAAACGAACTTGAGTTTAAATTAGAAAAGGGCTCCGAAACTACTTGAGGTACAAACTAACAATTGCTCGCGAAACGTCCTTGTTCAATGATACAGTGCCTTTTTCCCTCTCAATTTGAATTGCATCGTATTCAGAAAAGTACAAATTATATTTATATAAAACTTTTATTATAATAAAGGATGTTGCTCCTTAATCAACTTGAAAAAATTGCTTCTTTTAAGAAGTATTGACCGACATGAAGCATGATTGATTGAAACACATATTTACAAATTTTACACCGAAAACTTTCTCTAATTTCTCATATACAGGCTTAAAATTGCGGGTTTTAGACAACACAAAGCTCTTTTGAAAAATTGCATTAAAGTTTCGTTGATGGAACGTAGCACCGATTTGTAACTCGGCCAGGGCTTTTCGGGTCGGGTTCGAGTTTAAGATCGACAAAAACTTCGGGCTTGATATGTGGCTTGTGTTTTTCAGTAGCTTCAATATAACCCCTTTATTAAAATAACTTTGCAACACAGAATAAAGACTTCATTGAAGTATCAATACGATTATTGCTACACAATTTAATGAAATCAGTAGTTCTATTTTGTCATGGCTGACTCAAGTTATTTAAAAGATAAATGCTATTATCGTATACGTTGTTTAGACCTAACTTTACTTTCGGGCTTTTTTGAACCTATTTTAACTTCAAATCACTTTTTGAGTTTGGGCTGGGTTCGGCCTGAACTATAGTCGGCCCGTTTAAAACTCGGATGTCGCAAAACCATCAGTTATTGGATACTTTATAGTTATTGCAAATAAAAATACAATCAACTTACCGGTGTATCCCTTGTCGCTAAACGTTTTGCTAAAGCAGCGACTCCTCTTTCGGTAACATTGCAGTTTTCTAGGTCAAGTGCTTCGAGCTTGTGAATGCAGCTACATAAAATTTCGACTCCGTCGTCTTCGATTGGATTATCAGCAAGCCACAATGCCTTGAACTAAAATGCAACGGACTTATTTTTGACAATTCTGACTATGAAACAGAGCGCGTTAAATATAATGATCAGCACTAAAACTGTAAAATATTGATTGGGGGTAAGCTTCCGCAACCGTAACCAGACGCATCCAGGAATGAAAACCTTTCAGGGCGGAAAAACAAAAATATTCACGCTCATAAAAGATCTCCGCGCACTAATTGGCCATTATGTTGCTCAAACTCTTGGTGCAGACTATAGAAAAACATTTTCGCGGCCGAATCAGTCTGGAAGCTTTCTTTCTGTGGAAGGACGCTGAATTTCGAAGGGGGACGCGTTGCCCGGTATTCCCTCTACAACTTAAGTACTGATAATAACAATACTTCAAAGGCGACGGTTTGGTATGGGGATGGGCAAACTGCGTACGTCTCGATTTTTGTATGGTAACTCTTTCACAAAACTGTGTTTTACTTGGAACCAACTTGATTTTGAGTCTTTTATTTACAAATGAGTGTAGAAAATATAAAGTCACTCCTGGATTAAGTGAAAGCACATCAACTTCGAGGTTCGTGGGAGCCATTTCATCATAACCTCTTAAAGAGCCACTTCACCATAACACCATAAACTTCACCATACCCAAGTACACGAAAACATATTATCATTATAACTTTGCAGCGCAGAATGAAGACTTCATTGAAGCATCAATACGATTATTATTACACAATTTAATTAATCAGTAGTTTTTTTATGTCATGGCTGACTCAAGTTATTTAAAAGATAAATGCTATCATCGTATACGTTTTTTAGACCTAACTTTACTTTCGGGCTTTTTTGGGCCTGTTTTGACTTCAAATCACTTTTCGGGTTCGACCTGAACTATAATCGGCCCGTTTAAAACTCCAATGTAGCAAAACCATCAGTTATTGGATACTTTATAGTTAGGGGCTGTTCAAAAAAGACGTCCGCACAAAATTGCAAAAAATTGAACCCCTCTCCCCCCATGTCCACAAAATGTTCGCAATGACTAAACTCCCCCCCTCCCCCTTGTCCATGCGGACACAAAAATGCGTTAATTAGACACTGACTCACACAAAGTTTTAATACAAAGTTTAATTATATAATAAGTTTAATTATATACTAAGTTTTAATATCAAGTTTACACAGAGCAAGCACAGCGCAAGGTGACGTAAAACGTACAGTCATGTGATTTGTTTTGTGTGCGCTTCGCGCCCTTAAATCACATGACTGTACTTTTATGCGTGGTTCACACTGGCCCGGAAAACCGAAAACGGAATAAAACAATCTGCGATTTTCCGTCGCGGAAAAAGTTGAAATATGGACGTCCGCATTCCAGAAACCCCCCCTCCCCCCTTGTCCGCAAATGTCCGAAAATCTATTACCCCCCCTCCCCCCGTGAGTGCGGACGTCTTTTATGAACAGCCCCTTATTGCAAATAAAAATACAATCAACTTACCGGTGTATCCCTTGTCGCTAAACGGCTTGCTAAAGCAGCGACTCCTCTTTTGGTAACATTGCATTGATCTAGGCCAAGTGCTTCGAGCTTGTGAATGCAGCTGCATAAAATTTCGACTCCGTCGTCATTGATTGGATTATCAGCAAGCCACAATGTCTTGAACTAAAATGAAACAGACATATTTTTGACAATTCTGACTGTGAAATATAGCGCGTTAATTATGATAATCAGCACTAAAACAGAAATCTTGGATGGGGAAAGCTTCCGCAGCCGTAACCGGACGCATCCAGGAATGAAAACCTTTCAGGGCGGAAAAACAAAAATATTCACTATCATAAAACATCTCCACGCACTTATAGGCCATTATGTTGCTCAAACTCTTGGTGCAGACTATAGAAAAAACACTTTCGAGACCAAATCAGCCTGTAAGCTTTTCTTCTGTGGGCAACGCTGAATTTCGATGGGGGTACGCTAATTCTCGTTGGGGGACGCGTTGCCCGGTATTCTCTCTACCATTAAAGTACAAGATTCGTATAGACTAGGAAAAACTTTTGGTGGATAATCGGTACCGGCAAAGTCCAAAGCATAACAATTTTGTTAAGTCATAGAGCTCAGTCAATTTCTTGACCGAACTACCACCAAGCAAAACAGTCGTGCGAAAAAAAAAAATCTTCTCTGTAGCAAAATGAAATTTGAGAGTAAAATAACCCTCCATGCAATGCTCAGGATAGCGCTATTTTGGTCAATACCAAACCTCGTCAGCTGAGCTGGCATGAATCGAAAAGAGTAAAAAACAAAAAAATTTTTTTCTATTTATAGAATTTCCAGTCGCCGAAAACAGGCCAAGCCAAAAAAAATATAGAAGGCCGAAACAAAAGAGCGAAAAATCGGCAAAACCAACAATAAGCTCCGAAGTCAAAATTATCGTTTAAACAATAAGCTCCGAAGTCAAAATTGGCGATACGATAATTTTGACTTCGGAGCTTATTGTTGGTTTTGCCGATTTTTCGCTCTTTTGTTTCGGCCTTCTATATTTTTTTTGGCTTGGCCTGTTTTCGGCGACTGGAAATTCTATAAATAGAAAAAATTTTTTTGTTTTTTACTCATTTCGATTCATGCCAGCTCAGCTGACGAGGTTTGGTATTGACCAAAATAGCGCTATCCTGAGCATTGCATGGAGGGTTATTTTACTCTCAAATTTCATTTTGCTACAGAGAAGATTTTTTTTTTTCGCACGACTGTTTTGCTTGGTGGTAGTTCGGTCAAGAAATTGACTGAGCTCTTATGACTTAACAAAATTGTTATGCTTTGGACTTTGCCGGTACCGATTATCCACCAAAAGTTTTTCCTAGCCTATGCGAATCTTGTAATTATGATGGCTTAATAGTGATCCTCGGTTAGTAGTAATGCGACTGAGCAGATTACTGCCACCCAGGTCTTTTCGACGGAATTGATGTTTGTGATCCCCTATTTTGTGGCTGATCCCATCTTTTCTTGATGAATTTTTAGACCTATCCACTAATTGGTACCATTTAAGTACTGATAATAACAATACTTCAAAGGCAACGGTTTGGTATGGGGATGGGCAAACTGCGTACGTCTCGGTTGTTTCATGATAACTCTTTCACAAAACTGTGTTTTACTTGGAACCAACTTGATTTTGAGTCTTTTATTTACAAATGAGTGTAGAAAATTTAAAGTCACTCCTGGATTAAGTGAAAGCACATCAACTTCGAGGTTCGTGGGAGCCACTTCATCATAACCTCTTAAAGAGCCACTTCACCATAACACCATAACCAAGTATAAATAAACACATTATCATTATAACTTTGCAGCACAGAATGAAGACTTCATTGAAGCATCAATACGATTATTATTACACAATTCAATGAAATCAGTAGTTCTATTTTATCATGGCTGACTCGAGATATTTAAAAGATAAATGCTATCATCGTATACGTTTTTTAGACCTAACTTTACTTTCGGGCTTTTTTGGGCCTGTTTTGACTTCAAATCACTTTTCGGGTTCGACCTGAACTATAGTCGGCCCGTTTAAAACTCCGATGTAGCAAAACCATCAGTTATTGGATACTTTATAGTTATTGCAAATAAAAATACAATCAACTTACCGGTGTATCCCTTGTCGCTAAACGGTTCGCTATAGCAGCGACTCCTCTTTCGGTAACATTGCATTCATTTAGATGAAGTACTTCGAGCTTGTGAATGCAGCTACATAAAATTTCGACTCCGTCGTCATTGATTGGATTATCACCAAGATACAATCTCTCTAACTAAATGCAACGGACTTATTTTTGACAATTCTGACTGTGAAATATAGCGCGTTAAATATAATAATTACCACTAAAACTGTAAAATATTGGATGGGGGTAAGTTTCCGCAGCCATAACCGGACGCATCCAGGAATGAAAACCTTTCAGGGTGGAAAAACAAAAATATTCACAATCATAAAAGATCTCCATGCACTATTTGGCCATTATGTTGCTCAAACTCTTAGTGTAGACTATTAGAACAAAACATTATCGCGACCGAATCAGCCTGGAAGCTTTGTTTCTGTGGGGAACGCTGAATTTCGATAGGTGGACGCTAATTTTCGACAGGGGGACACGTTGCCCGGTATTCCCCTTACAACTTAAGTACTGATAATAACAATACTTCAAAGGCGACGATTTGGTATGGGGATGGGCAAACTGCGTACGTCTCGGTTGTTTCATGATAACTCTTTCACAAAACTGTGTTTTACTTGGAACCAACTTGATTTTGAGTCTTTTATTTACAAATGAGTATAGAAAATTTAAAGTCACTCCTGGATTAAGTGAAAGCACATCAACTTCGAGGTTCGTGGGAGCGACTTCATCATAACCAAGTATAAATAAACACAGTATCATTATAACTTTGCAACACAGAATGAAGACTTCGTTGAAACATCAATACGATTATTATTACACAATTTAATTAAATCAGTAGTTTTTTTTATGTTATGGCTGACTCAAGTTATTTAAAAGATAAATGCTATCATCGTATACGTTTTTTAGACCTAACTTTACTTTCGGGCTTTTTTGGGCTTGTTTTGACTTCAAATCACTTTTCGGGTTCGACCTGAACTATAGTCGGCCCGTTTAAAACTCCAATGTAGCAAAACCATCAGTTATTGGATACTTGAAGACCTGAGAGACAAAAGTTGTTAAGTCAGTTTTTTGGCAAATTGAGTTATGACCATATTCTGGTACTGTGGTGGAAAATACAACTTTTGGCGAAATTTTGAAGAAAAATCTCGTTTCCTTCCCTGAAAAATTAGCGATCAAAGATTTGTTTATAGGTCCCGTTGTCAGAGGAAAATGTTGATAAGTCAATTTATTTTTTTCAGGTTCATAACTATGATGTAACAGAGGCATGTGATTGTTAAGAAATTTAAAAAGCAATGGTTAGACAAATTCAATGTCAGTTGCGTTTTACCGGCAGTACCAACAAACCTACTTGGAAAAAGGATTTATTAGGTTTATTGCTGTTGATATTCGACCTACGTTTCAAAAATTACCGGCCGACCAGTTTTAAGAAATGGAGAAAGGTTAACTTACAGGTTAGGACTGGGCTATGGAAAACCGAAAACAGCAGACTGTAAGCAGCTAGGCTGATTGTTTCTTACAGTATACAGCAGTTTTCGCTTCCAAACCTCTTAGGCCCCAGACTTATCAAAAAGCATAGATCTAATTGTAGCCTATCGTAAAAAAAAACAACTATAGAATCAGCATTAGTATCTAGTTATGCCTAGTATAAAATTCAAGCAACATGTGAAAATCAATTTACTTTAATGCAAAACGTGGCATTTGTATTGGCAGTGGTCTGGCTAGGCAGAAAGAATTTTGGAGTCATGGGTTAAAGTCGGGCTAAATCACAAACTGGGTTATGGGTCTTGAAATCCAAATCTCCAGTTAGTGACCAAACACCGTACAGTTCAGCCGGCGGAAACCAGGTTTGTTGGATAAAAGCTTTTAGTCAATTGAAAACCAAGAGCACTGTAATTTAATATACCGGTACCCTACTTAGTATTTTAAAATTGCCCCCTATTCCCTGCATTTCTGTTGGGCGAATGAACATGAAACAGTGAAAGGGGCAATGATAAGATGAATTATAGCCAACTTAATTGTTTCCACTAATCCGCCTAAACCTGATGTAGTGCTGATGCTACCATAAAGATACTGTAAAATTTAGTCTCTAGGCTGTAGTATAATATTCAGGAACTTCTCCTCTGGCAGCTCAGATATGGGCCATGATAAAATTTTACTACTGCTACTCGTATCTTGCTAAGCTGATTTAAACTATAGTGCTTTTTCCGAGTGGTGATTTATAAGTAGCTTAGTCGGTTGGTTAATGCTGCAGTGCATGAATATGCATGAGCTTCTTGGAGTTACACAATATATCAGAGGTGGAGTCGAGCACCCAAAGTTTGAGGCCCAGGATTCAAAAAAGTCCTAGGGCAAGGCCTTGGACCGACTTTTTGAGGACAGCCGCTCTCAAAAGGCAAAGGGTGCCCAAGTGCCTAAGATATTGCATTTCGTTAAAGTTTTTGATGATAATTTGAAAAGAGTTGTACTGTTTTTGAAATGACTCCAGACGCCATTTTGAAGTTTCACGCGTCGGCAGCAGTTTCGATAACTGTACTGCGAAGCAGTATCGTGGTAAAAACCGTAACAAAAGATGGCGGTAACTCGTGCAAGGAATAACTTAATTCTAGATGTGGAAATGATATGTTTTTAGGCAATGAGGGTCCAGTGCAAACGTCCACTGATTATGGAGTCCCACTTTTTCAATAGTTTTTCAAACGCAAACTTTATTTCTAGTTTATTTATTTTAACGAAATTTTTAAAAACTATACGATAATATCTCATTGTTACAAAGTAAATATTTTTTCTTAATTTGAATTAATCAATTGAGGTACCACCGTACCAGTAGTTGTGAGCGCAAGTCTTTATTGGCCTTAAAAAAAACAAAAAAAAACGGAGCTCTGAGGGCGAAGGCAAAAAAGTTCCCAGGCCCCCCTAAACAACGTTAGTAATTTTTGTCGGAAAATAGTAATTTGGGAATTTTTTTTGCAATAATATGTTTTCAAAGCAATTATAAGAAGAGAAGATACCGTATAAGCAAAATTAGAAAAAACAGTTTTTCACATTTTTCCACATTCCAAATTTAGCATAAAATTGGCATTCCTACTGAATTACGTTATTCCTGGGCAGTGCCCTACCAGGGAAGTTAAGAGGGCTGCAGCCATCTCCCCGATCTTAAAAATTCAAGCGTTTAAATGTGTCTTGGACTTGACCGTAAGTAAAAGGGAACTTGAAGGAGTCGGGCAAGTTAGTTATATTAAATGGCTTCGGAATCGGAACAATTTAGTTCTTTCAAATAGCTCTAAAAACGAGTGAAATGTGATTCAGATGAATTTTTTTTTCAAAAACTTACAAAAATCGCCCAGCCGCTGGGGCTTCCGCGTATGATACGATTGAGTTGGGCCATTCTGCACAACAAATGGGGCAATTCTGCTCGACAAACGAAGCCATTTTCAAACAAAAAAATTTTAACCTTTGGTTCAAACCCCTTCCCCTTGGAAAAATACTGCTTGCGTGCCTGCTCCTGCCACTACATGCTCAGATTTTTTTGGCGTCACTATGCGTATATTGTCACATACGCAGGTAACGATAGTAAGTAGGTTCTTTAGTCTAAGCTCGTATCACCTGGCTCGAATCTATAGTTGCGCCACTGCTTCTTTACTATCCAAAAAATTGGTGCGCAGAGAAACTCCGGTGAGACACACTAGCCTGCTGGTCACAGCCTAAAATCTGGATCAGAGATCAGAGACAAAAAGGAAGAGCCAAAGACGTTTTTTTAAGACACTCAAAAGATGAACACTCAGAAGCAAATAATTGAGATCCTGGAATGTAACCACACGCGCTTTAAAGATAATTTTTTGCAGCCTTCAGTATAAAAGAAAGCTGTATGCTATGTTCGAGACGCGATACCTGCAGTCAAAGTCTGCGTTTGGTATGTTGCAGTCGTGCAAGGCCAGTTCTTCCAAAGAAACTGAATTATAGTTGTTTAAAATTTAGAAAGTGTTTACTCCAAAAGTTGCTGTTTTACAATATTATAATCCTTTACTTTGTTTGACAGCAACGCTGACACAATTACACTAATTGGGAATTAACAATATACATTTTTTGGATTTCAATTAAAACTTTTGGAAGTAAAACACTGACTGTCAGCCTGCAGCATATCTTGAAAATAGAAAGATATCGAAAGGGTTGATTCAAACTTGGAAATTACAATTTCAAGAAATTTCTATATCTTTTGACAGAAAACGGAAAAGAAAATTTTTGACACGAATGTCGTTTAAAGTCAAGTATTGACAAGTTACAAAGAGCTACAAAATCGATCATAATTGATTTTTGTTTTATTATTAATAGCTTGAGTGAGTGAGGTTTGTTTTATGAACTTTTTGTTTTATTTGAATGGTTTATGACCTTTTGTTTTATTTGAAACTCCCTTGGATGATGCATTTGTTCATTCAAAATCGTTTCAAAATCTTCTTTTGAAATGTGAAATAGCAATGCAGTGCAGACTATAATGCAAGAAACTTGATTGACAAAGACAAGTACATATTTAATAATTCCACAGGCTAGCATCGACTCTGTTTTTGTGGTTTGAAATTGTATTGTTCGTTACCGCAACATGCAGCAGTACTGTTAATTATTCAAAAAGAATTTTGATCGCAAATTCAAGTGTTGTGGAAGAGTCGAGTAATCTTACTGCGTCAAGTTTGTTTGTGACGATGTTAATATGAAACAGCTGCGCTGCCCAGGAACAATCCAAAACAGGTATGTTTTAGCCTAGTTTACTCAGCTTATTACTGCAGATTTTTTCAATAAATTATTATCTTTTTCAAATAGGTATATTTTTCAATTCCATTTGAATACTGGAACAATGCATTTAGGAAAGTTTTTGGTGGGAAAAGGGGCTATGCAAATTAAATGGAGAAAGCTCTGTTTTTCATACACATCGCACTTGCAAAAGTTTGGAATACGCTTAAACTGTATATGAATTATATATGAATCACTTTACATGTAAGTTATAATCAAAGTAAGGCGCGTCTTTGATTATAATTTACATACATATATAAACTGTTTTATCATAATTCACATATAGTTTGCAATGATTACAATCTATTGCAAATTTCTGCGCTGTCCAGAAGGTCGAGCGGTATTGCATTCGTCTCTGGAGCGCTGGATTCAAATCTTGGGCCGCTTAAACCGGAAACAATTTTGGCAACAGCTTGCCACCGCTGTTGCGTTTCTTCCAAAGAACTTGTGTTTGCGCAGGCGCAATGAGGCGGAGATGGGCCCTTCCAACCAGATACACGCTTCGGCGAAAACAGCAAAAGTTTGATGAAAGATTTGTTTTGATTTGCAAATTTCTGCAAGAGCGTAAAAACCAGAGGGAAAAATCTTTTCGATAACTTTAGTTTTTTCAGCCAATACCTACGTTATGCTTATGGTCAGAGGTGTAAAAAGTAGTCAGAAACAATAGTCAAGTAAAAGTGTTGTTACTGACGATCAAATGTAGTGCAAGTAGAGTAGAAAGTACTAAACCATTTAACTAAGCAAGTAAAAGTACAAAGTAAACAGGTTTTTAAGCTACTCAAGTAGCCAAGTAGAAAGTTTCCTTTCACAAGACCCTTGTATTTTCTGCATCCTGGTCTATGAATGTTGGTAAATACCACGTATAAATATGCGATATCGCGCTTTAAAATGAGAGCCCAAACCACTATAACTGCCCAAAAGTTAGCAATTTATGAATGCGGACGTATATCAGTAGTTCAGTACTATAAACGGCTCCATTGTTAATCGTACCAAAAGCATGAATGTGGTAAAGTATTTCAATTATAACACTTAATAGTAGTAACGCAACATGATTAGTTGGCTACTAATATTAACTACCAAGCTGTGTCCTTTCCTCGCTAGATTATTGTAATGAGTTGTGATGTCGTCATATATGAAACCTGTGCAATTTATTCAGTATACACAAAAAAACAGTGAAACATCAAAATGACTTGAGCAATAGCCACTCTGTTAATATCAAAATGTTACAGCTTTCATGGTGTTTACCCAACCGATTAGCTTCAGGCTACAGTAACTGCACCAGCAGCCTATGTTCCTTACTACTAGGAACTAAGGTTTTGTGGGATAAACTAAGGCAACATGACCACTGACTACACTATCTACACTAACTTGCGCATTTTTGCAATTTTTAGCCAAGTAAAATAATTTACCAAGCATGCAGGCCTTGACTATTGGCTACTGGTATCTAATAGCCTAGCCTAGAAACTAAGAAACTTTCAACCTCGTAATTAAATATCACGTCACTAGCGCCGAGCATCACAGCCACCCTTATGGTCAGTTTACTTTGTTACTCAGTAGTCAGTAACTAACCTAATATTCCCGTGGCGCAGTAATCGCTAGTGCCGTACGCAAATCTCATCTCTTTTCCAACAATACCTTAAGGTGAAGAAGCGCGTACTTGGACCTGTCTGTACTAGTCGAGCTCGCGCTCATTCACGATTTTCACCACGGTTCGAATATTTTGCCAGACGTTGCCAAAAAAAAAAAAAGGTATGCCTTACTAAGCCTACGAACTACTTTTAATATAAAATGTACGTAAGTAGCGTTATGTTACGTGAATGCCACTCAAGTGAAAGTAGAAGGTATCCAAAAATATAACTACTTAAAAAGTGCTCGTTACCGACAAAATCTACTTGAGTAGGCTACTTAAGTAGAGCTACTTTCGTTACTTTACACCTTTGCTTATGGTGCTGCCTCACTCGCAATAATTTAGCTTGCAACAAGCTGGAAATCATTTTTTTTGGCAAAATTGAACTCAAAAACATTATCAAAGCGAGCCAAATTATTCTAAATCGCTTCCATACATTTGATCCACGACCAAGCACAAACACAAGACCACACAAAACTTACGGCCACGATATTGGAACAAAAAAAAACAAAAACGAGGAAGTATAGTGACCCTAAATAACTTGTGTAACACAGTAGCATTTCAACCAGCTCTATATAGCTTAGACCAAATATTTTTCAAATAATTTCTGCCCAATCCCAAAAGTTATCATTCACCTTGATCTTACCCGTGGTAAAGAACTTATAAGCAAATGAGGCTGTTGCAATAGCTTGCACTCCCTAGTTGTTTCATGCTTGTGAACCAGGCACGTGCGTCAGTTTACAATCACAACAACCTAAAGTACTCTTTTATTGGGCTCTATTTGCCAGCGTTTCATGTAAATATTGTTCTTTTTCGGCGTATAGATTACACGGAAGCTTGCAAGCGAACAATTTTATATGATTTTTGACGAGTTTTCAACAATATTTTAAATGAATAGAAACTTCTTAACGAATTTGTATTCGGGAATCATATTTTTAGTGTCGTGAAAAGAATGAATATAACAATTTCTAATGTTCACTGCCGGTGCGCAACTAGGATTTTGTTCAGGCGGTTGGGGGAGCTTAAACCCACAGATCAATTTATTCCTAAAAATGTCGCATTTGGGCGCCGTGCTAAGCAAAGGGGTTTAACTCATGCACATCACAGTCGGGGTCTGGAGGTTGAGCCCCAAGCTGCTGGGCAATTTTTATGCTCTATCTGAAAAAAAAATTGCTATTTGAACACCATTCGAATCAAGTTTGGTATCTTTTAGAGCCATCTGAAAAAAATAATGTGCTAAATTTTGAAAGCCAGTTGAAGAATTGAGTTGCCCAGCCCCTTCACGCCCCCGTTTCCCTTACATACAGACCAAGTACAAAACGAGAGAAAACGCAGTTTCAAAATTTTTTATCAAAGTATGGTAATATTTTTTGGCAAAATGCACTGGCAATATGAGAAACAACGTCCAATAGCGAAAATCTTCGGTAGCTATTTGGTGTAAAAAATCAGCAAAATTAAAACTACATACCTAAGAATTGAAAACTGTAAGGCAGTACGCCGCAGTGAATGCTATAACAAGAATAAAACAACAAGCCCTAGAAAAATTCCGGCCGTTAAACACAGTTTAAGTTTTCACAGTTTTTTTGTACTTTTAAGAGTAAAAAAAAGCTTCACAATGGCTTGTAAAAGAGGTGGGGAGGGGGAGCTATTGCAGCTAACCTCTTGAATCACGGCCTTCAGCAAAGCAAAGTTTGGTTTTTGATAATGTTGTACTTACCTGGGGTACAGTATTTTTTTACGTACCACTGGTACAGCAGTGGTGTCGCTACTGGGGGCAGCCCGCCCCGGGTGTCGCCATTTTGGGGTGACACCATATTATGAAGTGAAACCATATCTCCACTGATTTCTGGTGAAGATTCTTTTTTCCATCCTAATTTGAACTGAAAACCAACACAAAAAGCTTCACAGTGGCTTGCTTGTAAAAAAAACTTGGTTTCATCATTTTGGTTTCATCATCAAATCATCATTTTGGTTTCGTGAAAAGAATGAATATAACAATTTCTAGTATTCACTGCAGGTGCGCAACTAGGATTTTGTTCAGGCTGTTGTGGGAGCTTGAATCCAAAGATCAAGTTATTCCTAAAAATGTCGCACTTGGGCGCCGTGCTAAGCAAAGGGGTTTAACTCATGCGCATCACAGACGGGGTCTGGAGATAGAGCCAAAAGCTGCCGGGCAATTTTTATGCTTTTTCTGAAAAAAGAAATTGTTATTTGAACACCATTCGAATCAAGTTTGGTATCTTTTAGAGCCATCTGAAAAAAATAATGTGCTAAATTTTGAGAGCTAATTAAAGAATTGAGTTACCCAGCCCCTTCACGCCCCCGTTTCCCTTACTTACACGCCAAGTCCAAAACGAGAAAACACTATTTTTTTTTGATGAAATGCTGTGAATATATGAGAAACAACGTTTGGCAACAAAACGAAAATAATGTTTTGAAATTTTTATTTTTTTTAACCAAACTGAGTTGAAATCGATGTTTGTGGTTTTGCCAATAAAGGGTTATTTGACGGTGAAATAAAATTATTCATTTCTTGCCTTATTTTCGTTTATCACAATAAAAATGCATATAGTAAAAGTTTTCATTTTCGCTGTGTTTCGTCATAATTCATCAACTAATAGATGTTCAATAGGAATTAAAAAATTGCCGATAATATTGCAAGTTAATTTTTTAGCAAATCCGCAATCGAATAAATGCCGAAATTGTGGATTTTTTTGCTTTGGAAATGTCACACCCGTAATAAACGGTCTCAATTTTTAACTAATTGACTGTCAGGTAACGAATGTATAACCTAATGTGGGAAGGAAAAATTTCACGCTTTCAATCAATGCATTAAATGAAACTATGGTTTTGTTAAAACATTAGTGCGTTTTTTTCAATAAAAAAATTTCAATTTTGGCCCCAATAGCTAAAATCTTCGGTAGCTATTTGGTGTAAAAAATCAGCAAAATTAAAACTGCATACCTAAGAATTGAAACTGTAAGGCAGTACGTCACACAGAATGCTATAACAAGAATAAAACAACAAGCCCTGGAAAAATTCCGGCCGTTAAACACAGTTTAAGTTTTCACAGTTTTTTTGTACTTTCAAGAGTAAAAAAAGCGTCACAGTGGCTTGTAAAAGAGTAGGGGAGGGGGAGCCATTGCAGCTAACCTCTTGAATCACGGCCTTCAGCAAAACAACGTTTGGTTTTTGATAACGTTGTACTTACCAGTGGTACAGTACAGAGGTGGAGTCCTCGAGGACACACTTTGAAGTCCTTGGCCTTGGCCTCGAAGCTTCAAGTCCTCGAAAATTGCCCTGTCCTCGGCTCGAGGACAGCACTATTTTTTGAACAGTTGAATTTCGTTGAAAAACGCCAGAAACTTCGCAGAAAATTAACGAGTACCTTTTGGTTTTCCTCACTTGGAGCATAGGCGTGGCCAAGGGGAGGGGGACAGGGGGTCCGCCCCTCCCCAATTGAAATTTCACCAATGACAAAAATGTTGACAAAAAAGCCTATAGTTTCATCAGTTTCAGTTTCTTTTTTACATTTTTCGCTCACAACAGTATAACTAACAACAATATTGAAGACCAGGGACTCCGGGTCCCCCTAAAATCAATTTTTGCCAGCCAATTTAACCGTATAACCCGAAGAATACGGGGAGTTTTTGTCCTAAAAGTTTCTATCTCATGCCCACATCTAGCCTTTTTGTGAACGTAATGCATTAATCAGGGCCGGATTTACCATAATATGACGCAGTACCAGCAATAGCGTAGCCATGGGGGAGGTGGGGGCTACAGCCCCCACTCCCCCCATTGACCTGTCAATCAAAATGCAGAATAAGGAAAATACCACGTTTTTAGCTGTTTTGAGACTGTTTTTTTTTTTGCGCTGGAATTGACTTAAAAGTGATTTAAAGCATCATTTGAAACATATATTCAGGGGGTGGGGGGCTAATTGTCAAAAATTGAAGTCACAAATCAATGAAAACTTTGAAAAAATGCCCGAAAATAAACAATCAAATCTGATCGCTAATGTAAAAACGCCAAACATAGCTTTTATCTACAAATATACCATAAACTCAGAAATAAGGGGAGGGGGGATATTCAGTGTTAGTTAATTACCAATCACTTCTCTCAAATATCTTTCCATTAGCCCTTCCCCAAATTATTTTTCTTTATAAAATATAGACGAAATAGATTACTCCGTGTGAGTTTTATTGAATAATAGGATTTTATGATTTACCAGCAAGTAAACAAGAGAACTGCAATGTTATCATTAGCCACTTCTCATATAGCCCATTAATGCAACCAGTTGAATCATGTTGGGCTGCCAATTTTTATGCCACGTTCTAAAAGCATTATTTTTTATTAAAATAGCTATAAAATTAAGTTCATTTTGCAAAAAAAATGCAAAAATTTTGAGTGCTGGAGGCTCCACCCCCAGACCCCAAGTCTCCGGCAGCTGGGGGCTTCTCCCCCTCACCCCCATTGGCCTCCGGCGACTGGGGGCCCCGCCCCCAGACCCCCAAAACAGCCCCCCATTGCAAATTTCTGGCTACGCGCCTGAGTACCAGCTAGGGACCCCGAGCTAAAATCGTAAGACTTCTTTTGGTCTTCACCTATATTTGGCAGAAAGATCTTACGAAAATCTCCAAAGTGCCAGGGGCCTAGCACGAAGTAAATCCGGCCCGGCAATAACATGGTTAGTTGACGTAACCATCTATTTTAACATTTTTCAATAACAATTCACTAATTCACCTCCAACCTCGCCGGTTTTTATGCACAAAATACTTTTTAAAAAAATTAGCCATGGAAAATGCTGAATGAACGAATCATTGAACTTCAATCGAGGGGGCCCGGGCCCCCTGGCCGAACATGTACTCCAATAACTGGTTATTGTCGTGACAAAACAAAAATCTTTAAGGAAAATCCTCGAGTGGATTATTATTTACTGCTAAAATGTTGCAAGAGACAATGCACCTTACTTTTCCCTACCTGGACCAGATCACTTGCAATTAAATTTAACTCCAAAATGCAAGATGTTAAACGTGTTTTAAACTTGAATTGCAAGTAAAAGGAGTTTTAAACGATTTGATTTTTTCAATTGGCTTTCAAATGTCAAAAATCTAGTGCTTTTAAATGGCTCTGAACACTTGCAAAATGTGATTCAATGGCATTAAAATAGCTTTTTTTTCCAAAAAATTACAAAAAATCGCCCAACAGATGGGGGCTTAGCCCCCAGACCCCAAAGCCTCCGGCGGCTGGGAGCCCCACCCCCAGATCCCCTGTCTGTGATACGTTTGAGTTACACTAGCTTTTTCAACACATTTCCAAAGTTAAATATTTGCGTTTTTGAACTATCAGTTTAAGCCCTCTCCCTTTGCAAAATCCTGGTTACGTGCCAACAGGCAACGATTTCAGATCTTCCATCCTACGATATCTTTGTTCCACAAAACTTCCTCTTAGGAAAATTTTTGATGACGTCATTTCATGTGATTTGTGGTTTAGGCTTACCCAATTCTTAAATTGTAAAATTTTGCATGGGGGACGCTTTTGCAGCCTTGACCAAACGCATTTTGCATGCGAAAGTACTTTAGGGAAGATTACGTAATTCCGTTGCCAAAATTGAACAAACACCAAAAAAAAAATTCTTCGCCTAAAATTGAAGCGTTTTTTCGCCAAAATTAGGTGAAGACCAAAAAAAAAAGATCTTCGCCGGAAATTGAAGCGGTTTTTTTCCAAAATTAGGTGAAGAATTAGGTCTTTTTCGTCTGATCATCCAGTGCTCAAATCTCGTTGGGGGGACGCTAAATCTCGATGGAGGGACGCGTCCCCCCTACAATTTAAGTGCTGGGCTTACCCCAAACAAAAATTCTGAGTACGCCAATGAATTGGAGATCGCCTGAAAAAAATTTTTAAGCATTATTTTTTTGGAGAACACTTGCGCCTGTGTCCTTGGTCCTTGGCCTTGGCCTCGAGCATTTCCGTCCTTGGTCTCGAAAGGTTACGTCCTCGGAAAGGCTGTCCTTGGCCTTGGCCTCGGATTTTTTTTGTGTCCTTGGCCTTGGCCTCGAGCCTTGTGTCCTCGACTCCACCTCTGGTACAGTATTTATATACGTACGAGTGGTACAGCAGTGGTGTCGCTAAGGGAGGGGGGGAGCCCGCCCCGGGTGTCACCATTTTGGGGTGACACCATATTATGAAGTGAAACCATATCTCCACTGATTTCTGGTGAAGATTCTTTTTCCATCCTAATTTGAACTGAAAACCAACCAAAAAAGCTTCACAATGGCTTGCTTGTAAAAAAAATTTGGTTTCATCGTTTTGGTTTCATCATCGAATCATCATTTTGGTTTCGTGAAAAGAATGAATATAACAATTTCTAATGTTCACTGCTGGTGTGCAACTAGGATTTTGTTCAGGCTGTTGTGGGAGCTTGAATCCAAAGATCAAGTTATTCCTAAAAATGTCGCACTTGGGCGCCGTGCTAAGCAAAGGGGTTTAACTCATGCACATCACAGACGGGGTCTGGAAGTGGAGCCAAAAGCTGCCGGGCAATTTTTATGCTTTTTCTGAAAAAAGAAATTGTTATTTGAACACCATGCGAATCAAGTTTGGTATCTTTTAGAGCCATCTGAAAAAAATAATGTGCTAAATTTTGAAAGCCAGTTGAAGAATTGAGTTGCCCAGCCCCTTCACGCCCCCGTTTCCCTTACTTACAGACCAAGTACAAAACGAGAGAAAACGCAGTTTCAAAATATTTAATCAACGTATGGTAATATTTTTTGGTAAATATGCTGTGAATATATGAGAAACAACGTTTGGCAACAAAACGAAAATAATGTTTAGAAATTTTTATTTTTTTTTTACCAAACTGAGTTGAAATCGATGTTTGTGGTTTTGCCAATAAAGGGTTATTTGACGGTGAAATAAAATTATTCGTTTTTTGCCTTATTTTCGTTTATCACAATAAAAATGCATGTAGTAAAAGTTTTCATTTTCGCTGTGTTTCGTCATAATTCATCAAGTAATAGATGTTCAATAGGAATTAAAAAATTGCCGATAATATTGCAAGTTAATTTTTTAGCAAATCCGCAATCGAATAAATGCCGAAATTGTGGATTTTTTTGCTTTGGAAATGTCACACTCGTAATAAACGGTCTCAATTTTTAACTAAACTGACTGTCATATCAAAATTATATAACCTAATGTGGGAAGGAAAAATTTCACGACGTCAATAAATGGATTAATTAATATTATGGCTTTGTTAAAACAATAGTGCGATTTTTTCAATAAAAAAATTTCAATTTTGGCCCCAATAGCGAAAATCTTCGGTAGCTATTTGGTGTAAAAAATCGGCAAAATTAAAACTACATACCTAAGAATTGAAACTGTAAGGCAGTACGCCGCAATGAATGCTATAACAAGAATAAAATAACAAGCCCTGGAAAAATTCCGGCCGTTAAACACAGTTTAAGTTTTCACAGTTTTTTTGTACTTTCAAGAGTAAAAAGAACCTATAGCTTCATCACAGTGGCTTGTATAAGAGTAGGGGAGGGAAGCCATTGCAGCTTACCTCTTGAATCACGGCCTTCAGCAAAACAAAGTTTGGTTTTTGATAACGTTGTACTTACCAGTGGTGCAGTATCTACAAGCAAATGAGGCTGTTGTAATAGTTTGCGCGCCTTAGTAGTTTTATGCTTGTGAACCAGACACGTGCGTCAGTTTACAATCACAACAACCTAAAGTACTCTTTTATTGGGCTCTATTTGCCAGCGTTTCATGTTGAATATTGTTCTTTTTCGGCGTATAAATTACACGGAAGCTTGCAAGCGAACAATTTTATATGATTTTTGACAAATTTTCAACAATATTTTAAATGAATAGAAACTTCTTAACGAATTTGTATTCGGGAATCATATTTTTAGTGTCGTGAAAAGAATGAATATAACAATTTTTAGTGTTCACTGCAGATGCGCAACTAGGATTTTGTTCAGGCGGTTGGGGGAGCTTAAACCCAAAGATCAATTTATTCCTAAACATGTCGCATTTGGGCGCCGTGCTAAGCAAAGGGGTTTAACTTATGCGCATCACAGTCGGGGTCTGGAGGTTGAGCCCCAAGCTGCTGGGCAATTTTTATGCTCTATCTGAAAAAAAAATTGCTATTTGAACACCATTCGAATCAAGTTTGGTATCTTTTAGAGCCATCTGAAAAAAATAATGTGCTAAATTTTGAAAGCCAGTTGAAGAATTGAGTTGCCCAGCCCCTTCACGCCCCCGTTTCCCTTACTTACAAGTTATGTCCAAAACGAGAAAACAATATTTTTTGATAAATTTATAGTCACTAAACATTTAGTGACTATGATAAAATGCTGTGAATATATGCGAAACAACGTTTGGCAACAAAACGAAATTAATGTTTTGAAATTTTGATTATCATTTGTTTTGACCTAAATTGGTTGAAATCGATATTTGTGCCTTTGCCAATAAACGGTTATATGACCACTATGACGGTGAAATAAAAATATTCAATTTTTGCCTTATTTTGGTTTATCGCAATAAAATGCATGTAGTAAAAGTTTTCATTTTCGCTGTGTTTCGTCATAATTCATCAACTAATAGATGTTCAATAGGAATTAAAAAATTGCCGATAATATTGCAAGTTAATTTTTTTGCAAACATGCGATTGAATAAATGCCGAAATTATGGATATTTGCTCTGGAAATGTCACACTCGTAATAAATGGTATCAATTTTTAACTAACTGACTGTCAGATCAAGATTATGTAACCTAATGTGGGTCGGAAAAATTTCACGCTTTCAATCAATGCATTAAATGAAACTATGGTTTTGTTAAAACATTAGTGCGAATTTTTTAATAAAAAAAAATCAATTCTGGCCCCAATAGCTAAAATCCTCGGTAGTTATATTTGGTGTAAAAAAATCAGCAAAATTAAAACTGCATACCTAAGAATTGAAAACTGTTAGGCACTATGTTGCACCGAATGCTATAACAAGAATAAAATAACAAGCCCTAGAAAAATTCCGGCCGTTAAACGAAGTTTAAATTTTCACAGTTTTTTTGTACTTTCAAGAGTAAAAAAAGCTTCACAATGGCTTGTATATGAGGAGGGGAGGGGGAGGCGTTGCAGCTTATCTCTTGAATCACGGTCTTCAGCAAAACAAAGTTTGGTTTTTGATAATGCTGTACTTACTAGTGGTACAGTAGCCTATCTATAAGCACATGAGGCTGTTGTAATAGCCAGTGCCCCTTAGTTGTTTCATGCTTGTATACCAGGCACGTGCGTCAGCTTACAACCTCACCAACTATAGAAAATGACCGGTCCGGGCTTTTAGTGTTAACAGTTCTGTAGGTTGGAAAGTAACGATACCACAATAATATTTGGTATTTTCTAGGACAAGTGTTGAATTTAAACTTTCTGCGGAAACATGTTTGAACAGTCTTATTAGATCTAGTCTCTATTAAAGCCTTAACGCAAAAAAAATTTCTTCTTCCAATTTCCAAGCCTAGGGGATTTTAACTAAAAATTGTTATTTGTAACTCCTATTGAATCTGAAAAATAGCAAAAATAGGGTTTCAATAAATAAAGATATTTATTAGCAAGGTTATGGTTTTCATTTATTTTGGGACACCCTGTATATGGCCTCGCATTGTATCGTTAGCACATCTACATGATAAAGACTTGCGGTTTCCAGCGGTACTAACTTCAGCTTGTATATTTTTACTCTTTTTTTAGCGGTATCTTTCCATACTTATTTTTTGGAGTTTAACAATAAAAAGTTTTATTTTTTAGGTATGCATAAAACTTGATGAGCAGAACATCACGATTCCATGATTGCCAGCTTTCATGAAAAATGAAAAAAATCAACCATGAAAAACCATGGTGACTTATTTTCCAAGCTCTTCTTCTAATTCTCATCCAATTTTTAATTAATTTACAGTATGATATCTATAAGTTCTTAATTTTTATATCAAGCACCTGAGCTTGCGCTATATGAAATGGAAATTATTGTAGATTAGAGATCACATATTAAAACTTGGAGAACTATTAGTGTCAAGCTATATATTAAGCTATACACCGACTTTTTCTTTCGTGTGCTTTTTATTTTAATGCTACTTGTATTTAATGTAGTGTATTTCAACAATAAAGAAACACAAATTTCGTGTCGACCAAACATTTGTTTGCTGAATGAAGGTGGATCTACTTAGTTCGGAAATTCTTGTTGACCTCTATATCAACAGGGGACACTTTGCTCCAGCTTATCGCAAAAAATCCCTATAATATACGATCTATTTTCTGACTTTATCTCAGAAAGAGTATAGCCTAGTTGTTCACACTTAAGCAAAGCTATAAAGAAAAAATCCCTTGGTTAAGTTACTTTTGAGATTAGTTTTTGAAATTGCAATTACAGTTTATTCGTCAAATTGGCTTGGCTGAAAGACAGCGAAGGAGCCTTTCGGTCTCCGGATCAAGTTGCCTCCTACCCACCTGTTTATTACACACGGTGGAGGCTTCACACTCTTCCTTTTTATTGCTGAACGTCAATCAGAAAAGTTGTGAATACGTACCAGTTTTTATAACTTATATAGTCTTTGGTTTGACCCCGCCGAGAAACGAACTCGAGTCTACTGTTTGAATAGCAGACGCTCTATCTATTCGACCACTGCTGATTGGTTAAAAAGTGTTTTTAGCGTCACTTTAAAAGACGACTTCAGACACGAAAAGAATCGCGAAAGTTTATAAGTAATTTGTGACGGGGAAGTTTACAAGACTGAAAAATCTGGAGAAGTATCTAAATTTCTCGTTATTTGAGGGATACAGTAATTTAGACAAAATTTTGTCCTAAAAGTCAACCTCTGACTCTTATCTAATCTTTTTATAGCTGAATCAATGCAATTAATCATCTATTGTACGAGCAACTTTAAATAACAATCCACCTCGTCAATTTTTACGCGACAAACTTAAAAAAAAAACTATGGGGAATTCATACTGCACATATTATTAAATTTGAATGGAGGGGACCCGGACCCCTGGTCGTAGCTGTACTTAACCTGTAAGTAAGAGGTGCTGAAGGGGCTGAAAATTTAACTCTTTTAAATGAATTCTGAATTTTAACAATTTAGATCTTTCAAATGGCAATAAAAATCTGCAAAAATTGATCGAAATGGCGCTTCAAAGCCTATTATTTGCCAAAATATCACTATAATTGCCTTTATAGATGCTCCACCCTCATACTCACTCTATAAAACGCTTGAGTCGCACATATTTTCTCGGCCTCACGAACAAGTTTCTATCAATTAGTAAATTGCTCTGCTCCTTGAAAACATTTTATTTTAGCTATCTTTTATATTGATTACCTACTTTACATAAACTAGGACTAGAAGCAAAATCAATGGGGGTATCTAAAGTTGAGTCAATCGTATTAGATTAGATTAGTGCTGTCTCCATCCTTCTTGACTCAGCTTTTCCAGAAATATTTTACTTCAAACACGACGTAATTAATGTCCTCCAAAAATACGACGAATGAGCTACATAAACCTATACGGGAAAAATAATAAAAACACCTCTAACATCGTTAAAATAATGCCCCCGACAGGCTGTTTCCTCGTTAGGCTCTTCAAGATCAACCTATAATGTATATTGGTTGAAAGGCTTATGCGGCTTATTCTAATTAATATAATGATTTGCGGCGTTGTCTTAGGATAAACTAAAATGGCGTCGCCGATATAATATACGTCAGGGTTGCCAATAAAATTATGATTAAAGAAGCTTCTGTGTCGTGTTTGAAGTAAAATATCTCTAAACTGGCTGAGTCAAGAAGATTGATGTCAACGCCAAGGCTATCAATTAGGATTCGTCTAACTTTGGATATCTCCACTTCTGTGCTCGTTTGATACTGTTCGATCCTTTCAATAACGTGAAAAAATTCTTTTGATTATTACAGGGACGCTAACTCTCAATGGGGGGACGCGTTCCCCCCAAAATTTAAGTACTGCAATTGTAATATGTTACAATTGATATTGTGTACTTCAATATGCTAAAACAATCTATCTCACAAATATTTTGTCGCTAGGTGACAGCAGAGATTAACAAAAATCTTTTATTTTCGCGCTGAGCAAATTTTAGCTAAAGTAAGGTTGATAAAATATTCAGAATGGGTTTCCTAATCCCCAAATTACCTCGACAAAGCTTATTTGTAGTAAAGATTTGAATACTAACAAAAGTAGTTAGAATGAGTTACTTGCGGTTCTTATTAATTTCAAGCAACCAGGCATTTGCTATTACTGCATTTGGGATTTTGCTTCCGGATTTAAACGCTCTTTTTGAGCAGCTAATAAGGGTCCTTTTTTGGTTTCGTTGCTTGATCGCAATTGAAACGCACACATACGTAACATCTTTTTTTTAGTGTCCCACGATTAAAGAAACTAGAAAAAAAATCATCATCATAATTGGCAGCATACCTTCGACATGACATAGAGATGAAAAAAGTAAATATTTTACGGTTAATCTAAAACAAAATCCGACTCGAAAGGGCTAAAAACGTTTAGAATGATTATTTTTTTAAAGTTTGTCCTTTGTTAATGCAGTATTATGCACAAAATATTTGTATAATGCTAGAATATTACTACCACTTATAAATTTCGAGTAAATTAAGCTAACCAGAAAATAAAATAACAATAACTGAAACAGCTTGTTCAGTTTGGCCGAGAGCTGGCTAAGGAATATTTTTTGGTTTAGACAGTTTAGATATTCTGAAGGCTGCTGATGAGAGGTAAAAGCTTGAGACAGCGCTGTCCATCTCTGTGCATAACAATAACTGCTACCAGTTCTTAAGATTGACAGGCACTTAATCCTGCTGTTTGATAAGGTAAAATTTTCTTAAAAAGAAGTCAAAAAATTAATGAACCACCCCATGACTTACACAATTTGTCATCTTAGCCTACTTACAAAATGTAGCAGCCAAGTACAGCTGATGTTTCAAGGAATATTATCTCTAATCACTAGGCTATCTAAGTAGGCTAATCAACTCTAAAATGACTGCTGTGCTACATTGAGCAGCTTGCAACAATCATCGGAATTCTTGCAACCCTAATAACAACCGAAACTAGAAAAGGCGGTATGAGGGACGCCCTGGAGATAATTTACTTGTAGGCTTCATTATCTGGTAATCTACTGTACTACCGGTACAACTAGTTGTAACCAGGGTGTCGAACCGTTTCAAATAACGATTCGGGTTCAGGTTTAGCTCCTGCTCAAAATATTTTAGCGGTTCAGGTTTGGTTCGGGTTCACTTGAGCACCATTTTCGAGGTTCGGGTTTGGTTTAGGTTCACTCAAGTAAAATATTATTGGTTCAGGTTTGGTTCGGGTTCATTGACTTAAAATTTACTGTCGTTACTCGTTTCGCCCAGAAAAAAAAAGGAGAAATTGCTGATCCTGTTGATGATCACCACTGCTCTTATTGTGCGTGTACCGAGCGCCAGCAGCATCCGGATATGGAAAAATATATTTTTACTTTTGTTAGGGGTTCAGGTTCGGTTTGGGTTCACTTGAGCACAATTTTGAGGGTTCAGGTTTGGTTCAGGTTTACTGAAGTAAAATTTTGCTGGTTCAGGTTCGGTTCGGGTTCACCAAAATGAAACGGTTCATTCGGGTTTACGGTTCGGGTTCAGGTTCGGTTCGACACCCTGGTTGTAACTGATTTTGGATCGAAACACTTTCGTGGTTATATATGCGCGTAAAAATTTTTAATTTTTGATTGTAATTTTAAATTTTTATTATGTAACAACAGAAATATTATTCTACTCCGAAATGTAACAGGTAAATGTTGTTAAGTCAAACCTTTTTGTGACAGGTTAATGTTGTTAAGTCAAATCGTTTTTTGGCCATAATTCGGCCATTTGTGACGCAATTTGCACCGAACTTGACATGTACCATTGGACGCCCCAAAGACACAAAATATTGCTAAAAAATTACGAAAAAAACGTTTCATTTGACGTCTGTGACATTGCAAAATCTTTAAACTCAATTTACTCAAAACAGCAAAAAGTGACTAAACAACATTTGCCTCTAAGGTCTTCACTTTATAGTTATTGCAAATTTAAATACAATCAACTTACCGGTGTATCCCTTGTCGCTAAACGGTTTGCTAAAGCAGCGACTCCTCTTTTGGTAACATTGCATTGATCTAGGCCAAGTAATTCGAGCTTGTGAATGCAGCTGCATAAAATTTCAACTCCGTCGTCATTGATTGGATCGTTACCGAGGCACAATTTCTTTAACTAAATGCAACAAACTTTTTTCAACAATCCTGACTGTGAAGGATAGCGCGTTAAATATAATAATTACCACTAAAACTATAAAATATTGGATGGGGGTAAGTTTCCGCAGCCGTAACCGGACGCATCCAGAAATGAACAGCTTTCAGGGTGGAAAAACAAAAATATTCACGCTCATAAAAGATCTCCATGCACTAATTGGCCATTATATTTTGCTCAAATTAGTCTTTAATGCTCCGATGAAGAATTACTTGAATGTTAACAAACAGCACTGGGTAAGCGGCATTGGAGATTTTTTTCAATGCTTTTTACTGTCATTTTAAAACTTGGCAAATTTTCGCACGATTGGTATCATTAAACATATTATGCTTAAAATTGGTGCTTTTCAGGTGGCTAAAATGACTTGACCTAGTAGACTAATAATTCTACCTGAATATTTCCATTCCGACTCAATGTTGTGTTAATTGCATCCACGAAAGTCTGAAAGGAATTTCCAACGAACTGTGGATTTAGCACTTTCAATGTCAGTTCAGTTTCTCTAGATCGTAGAACATAATTGAAACTTGGAATATCATTGGGAAGAAAACGACCGCAGATTTTGATTTCATCTTTCAGGCGCTTCGATGCTTGCTGAGTGAGATCATCGTCTTTCATTTCGTAAACCCATCCTAACACAGGCAGAACAGATCTCACGTAGTCTTCCATGTTAACATCTCGGAGCTTTTCAAGAGTTTGGATGGCGATTTCTTTCAAGGCTTTTTTGCATTCTTCACGATCCTCGTCGGAGTTTAATCCTTTCACATCCGTATGGTCAAGCAGATCATCAAGCTTATCTGGATTGCATAAACCAAATAAAAACTTTGTCACAACTTCGTACTTGTCGCTGTCCAGTTTAGGGATGACTTTTTTGAAAGCTTCTTTGTCAGTAAAAAGTCTGAGCTCGACTGCAACAAAAAACTCTTGCCATATGAGATGGCAAAAGTAGGAAACTTTTTTGCTGTTTAGAAGTTGAAAGCGAATGTTGTTGGTCAAAAAGGTGCTGGTGTTTCTAAAGTTTATTCCAGCTATTTTCAAATGGTTTTCTCTGAAGTAGATTCGATCATCCAAAAATCCTTTGTGTGCCAAACTTGAAATTTCTTTGGTTTGAAATTCTCCTTTCAGTTTCTCCAGAAACCATTTCTGCAAAGCAGTAATGAGAACAGCGCTTAAAGAGTCCACGTCATCCCAATTTGAAGCATCAATTTCATTGAAGTTTATCGTGATTAAGATGCAATTTATGGGGACATAACAATAACTCTTCAGGTCTGGACGACTGCAAATGTATTTAAGGATTTTATCTCGACGTTTGGTGTCTTTCCCACAAAGATCGCTGCAGATCTGCTTTTGACCATCATCATCTAGGCCTAAGATGTTAACCACAAAATTAGAAGTATTGCCTTCGGCTGGTAAGCGAGCAAGCTGACGAGGTCGAGATGTTACCAGTTTTTTGGCGCGAGGTAAAATAGTCCCTGAGAGCAAATTCTTGATGAAAACCTCAGCAGTAGTGATAGAAAACACATTGCAGTTTGGTGTGCTTGTTTCCAGGTCAATCGTAGCCTCGTCAAGGCCATCCATGATGATGTACACACTGTCACTCTTCTGCAGTTGCCTCAGGATGCTTTTGCGTTCTTCAGAACTATGGTTGGGTACGGAAGAAGCAGAGCTCGTGAGAAACAAAAGCAAGTCTGTTTGAATGTCATAATCAACATCTCTGAATCGAAGAAAAAACAGATATTCAGCATTGAATAAACGGATCTTAGGATGTACAATTTCCTTTGCCAACAACTTCGTAAACGTACTCTTACCAATACCTGCCTGCCCCGCAACAAACACAAGATTGCCATACCGCGTAACATGCTTTTTTTTTGCTTCAGGAGAAGAACATTTTTTTGATGTTTGTTCAGCTTGCTGCTGAGCCTCGTCGAACAGTTTGGAGTGGCAAATATTTACTTCAGTGTTTTCACTGTAAAGTTTGACAATATCATTTCTACGATGATAATGTCCTTGCATTTTGTCAAAGTTGTGTGATTCTTTGGATATTTGCAACGGAGCAATCCTAATCTCGTTGCCTCGAAAATGATCTTCTTCGCCACGAATTTCATTTGCTGCGGTTACTAAAGCTTTTTGGAAATCGATGCCTAAAAAACGTATACTGAAATTTGCTTTCCGTAAAACAAATGATTAACCCATCACGCCACCGTAGAAGAACAAACAAACAGTTTAGCTCTGATGCGGCAACAAAACCAAGCGAGAAAATAGAGATGTTTCGTGATGAATTAAATCACCTTTATGCCTACGCCAAAAAAATGCCGATCTTCAACCAAAATTCAAATAAATTTACAGTGTGACCACTGAACATTCACAAAATATCACAGTATAGTCAGCGGCAAACGGTGGTCAAGTTTTAAATTTACTGCTGTTTAGTGACAAATGTTGCTCAACATAGCTGCTTATCAAGTAACTGTATCTCACAATGACTACATTGATTTTCAAGCAGACAAAGCCTGATAAAGCTTGAGGTGATTGCAACCGGGAACCCCCCACGGTAAAACTTTGCAGTAAAAATTGGTGAAAACCTTTTTTTGGTCATCACTTTTTCATCGTCTTAATTTTTGGGATAAAAGCTGGGGACATTTTTCCTTCACAAAATTTTGTTTTTTTTAGTGCACCGTTAGTAGAGAGAGTTCGGAGGCCAATTTTCTTTCTTCAATACGGTCCCGAAAGCAGGTTGTTTGCTTCTTTTTTCTCCGTCGCGAACAAGAGCAAGCGATAAAAAGTTACTCTGCACTACAGCACATGACATTCAAATAATCAGCACGCAATTTTTACACGTTTTACAATAAAACAACAGCTTGGTTACTTTTTAACGGTGTCGGGCTGTAGGCAACAACATAAAAAAAAAACTAGAGCGAACACTTTTAGTAAAAATTTGTTTCATTTAACTTACACATTTGCTGTAAGCAATCTCTCTCATTATCTACATTTGATACACCTGCAAAACACCAAAGTTGGTTTTAAAATGAGCCACGACATACTATAGAATATATAATGAGTTCGCTTGATAATTACCAACACAAATATATGCAAAATAGCAAACAAATAGCTCCACTACACAGTACTGTATATCATCAAGTGTTCTTTCTGACGGAATCAAGAAATAATACATTTATTTGAGTAATAAGTAAGTTTCAAATTTCAATTCCATCTAAATAACATCTTTGAGGAAACACTGTGTAGTGTGTAATAGGCTGGATCATTTTCCTTGACCCTTTTAAATCTTTTTGTCAGCTTGGAAAACTGTTCCTTATTGGATACCAACATTAGGAAACCAAAGCTTTTCGTTTAATTTTACCGTTTGGCCCTGGTTGACTCGAAGTATGCAACCAGCGCTGTGTGCTTCAGGCAACCAGTTTCAGCTCTTTACTACACTTCTACTCGTGTAGCCGCTTGTCTGCAACTACTACTACACACAACTGCACATTCCCAAAGATCAATAACTTACGATATCACTACTTTGCTCTTAACCCAATCACCGTTATTCATTCCGAGATTGGTTCATGATAAACTGCAATATTTCTAGTTCGTTTAATTAAGTTGCTAAATGCAGAGTGAAATTATGGATCGTGAAATTGACCGAACAAGATGATATTCTAAGAATAAAAAGTACAGCCAAATTGGCTGTACTTTTTATTCTTAGAATCGTTAAGCGTTCCCACCTGTTTGCTCCTAAGTTGATATTTATTTCAATAATCTGTCAGATAGCAATAGGCCGCGAGTACTGGTACACGGAAAGAGAAAATTTGATTACAAGCAAGCTGAGAAACGAATCTGTGCTGCAGCTCAGGTGTAACCTACTGGCGGTTAAGCTACGACTACGAGCTGCAGTTACTCGGATCTTGTTGCTTATCAGCAGGCATAATCAACAGGTCTGTTCGAAAATCTTGAAATAGAAGACAATTAATTACTTGATTTTTTCAGGAAATAGTTAAATCTTAGCTGAATTAGAAGCCTATATACAAAGTCTACAAGACAAGAAAAGTTTATGATTTAAAGTGGGTAAGATGATGACAAGACGAAAAGGAAAGTTAAAAATATGGCTTTTTGATGAATGTGTTGTGGATGCTATCCGAGGATCTAAACCACCAACAAGCAAAACAGTACACTTGCATTTTCGATGTTTGCATTTTGAACTCAAAGAAAAAGAACTTGGCGAAACTGCTCAAGTTGCTGTTGAAAACATTAAGCAGTGGTGGCTACATCAAGCTGGTATCCCTACAAAAGCTGACAACACTCTCATTAACATGTTTTAAATATTCACAAACATTGGACAATCTTGCTCAAGCCACGATCAAAAACAACCCAGCAACAACTGGACAAAAAAGAGGTCTTTTTGAAAGATATGATATGAAGAAAACCTTTTGGGTTCCTAAACCAAATTACAAGAGAGGATTAAACGTTGAAAACAAACAATTTTCAAACAATACGAGAAATGTTGAGAAGGAGGAATTTCCTCTGAGGACAAAGTAACAATGGCTAAAAACAAACGCAAACTGCGAAACGGTTTTACGGTTTTTAAAGGGCAAAGAGGAAGACACAATGAAGAACAGAGAAAAATGGATGGTGAGTAATTCTTTCATACTGATAAAAGCCAAGTCAGTGAAAAAGCAGTTTATCAAGCGACGCTGTAGAAGAAGATCCTGACTTTGGCTTGCCTGAAACTTTTGAAAAAAGAAAGCGCATTCAAGAAAAGCGACCTGCTGTTAGTCTCAATCTTGATTACACTTAGTGGAGTAAAGCAGTCAGTCTGTTTCAAAGAGAGTTTTCTGTAAAATAACAAACAGCAGCATATAGACAATTAGAAATATGATGGGATCAGCCACAAAATTGGAAATCGCAAACATCAATTCCGTCCAAAAGACCTGGGAGGCAGTAATCTGCTCAGTCGCAAGTGTTAAAATCGGAGAAACAACCAAATGAAAGGCTAGAAACTCCAAACACACACATAGGCAATTGAACGTTTAAATTAAAATCCTTGGAGTTACAACAACAAAAAGTTTAGGTGATCATTCATTTGTGTTTTACTAATATATGCATAACTAACCAGCTTCAATGTTGACTATGAGATTTCCACCAATTTGTGCACTTGGTGCACATTCGATTTTAAATTGACTCTGGTCAACTGGGGCTTGATAGGTGTTCCGAGATCCACCCAATTGTGCTCCATCACCAAATGTAGTACCTGATGACGAATTTGCCGGTTCTGTTAAAAAATAAAATTTCTTCTTGCTGAAACATTCTAAATTTTTGATTCTTTCAGCACAACAACACTGCAGCTTGCAGTTCAGAGTTGTAAGTCGGGCCGGGCTTTTCGGGTCGGGTTTGGGCCGGGTTCGGGCCTAAAGTTGACAAAATTTTCGGGCTTATTTCGGGCCTGAAACGTACTTTTTGTCTTAAGTGCACTAAAATATAATTAAAATAACCTTGCAAAATTGCTAAATTTTTCAGACCTAACCTAACTTTCGGGCTTTTTCGGGCATGATTTGGGCTTCAAAATAGCTTTCGGGTTCGGGCCGGGTTCGGGCCTGAACTAGTCGGCCCGTTTACAACTCTGTTGCAGTTGTAGTAGTGTTTAAGCTGAGCAGGTTGTTCTATATATTATGCAGGTTTAGCCTTCAGAGAATTTTAACGTTTTAGGTATTACCACTATGAAATCACAGTAAATGGTTAAAAGCACAACAGTCTGTTTCGTCCTAAGGACTCATCATAACACGTTGTAGGTATTATAATTCTTTTATAGGTCAGCACCTGATGAGTCCTTAGGATGAAACAGACTGTTGTGCTTTTAACCTTTTATTGTGATTTTATAGTTGTATTTTGCTCCGATTTCACTTCTGTATTTCATCGAGGACTGTTTCAGATGATTGACTTCCAACAACTTTCTAAATTCTCAATTATCAAATAATGAAACCTGGTGTATGGGAGAACAAGTAAAAACTAGATGCAGTGAACAATCCACGCATGTTGAATAATAAGATTCTCAAAAAAACGTTTCACTTTCCCGAAAAAAGAACAATTAAAACTATTTTCTTCTTGGCCACCCAGGAGGATTTGGAATTTAAAACACTGCCAAAATGTATTATTTATCAACCACATAGTGACTGATATTTATAAAAAAGATCCTATACTAGCTTAATCCGTTCAATAATAAATTATTGGTATGTACATTTGGGGAGTCCCCAAATGTTTGTCTCTGCAATTTGTTAATCTTAAAAAAACTTGATCTCTAGATTAAACCGTTTAAAAGCAGCATTTGGGGATCAATTTGCTTTACGTCGGAAACACATCAAGCAATTTTGGACATGATGACCGAAAAAAATAAATCAATAGCACAGCTGCTAAATCAACGAACATAATTTTAGACACTCTCGACTTCTGGATCATTGAAAAACACTTAATCATTGGTTTGGTGTTTGATGCAATATCTGTGAACACAGGAATCCACAAACCAGTAATTGCATGCCTGGAAAAAAAGCCTTTGACAGTTTCTTGCTACTAGCTAAAAACAAACAGGGTAAATTTTGGCATTTTCAATACAATTACATTATGATTTTTGTGCAGACGTTTATGAAGTTGCTTAATAAACAACACAGGCACAAATTAGTGTTGGTATTGTGTCCAGAGTTGTTCTTTGATGTAACCAAAGGCAGTGATCGAGCATTTAACGAAAAGGGAAAAATCCATGGTCAAACCTTAATCGATTTTCGTAAAAAGTGCTATACGTGGATTTAAACCAAGAGGAACAGAAACACACGCTGACACCAAATTCTGAAAAAAAAATTTTTTGCCGATTTTGGGACGGCCTACTGTGTGATGGTATTAAGTTCTTGTTAATTTGAACAAATCAGATTTCACTCTGATCCAGCCCGGTTTATTGAGAGCTCCCTTAAGGGAAAAATTGGCTCCACAATCACCAATGCCAATTATCAACACTATGAAAGTCTGTGCTTTCTAAAAGATTTCAACGAGTTTTTGAGCTGTATTAACTGCATTAATAGACCGACCAAACTAAAATATGACATCGCAAGCGATATCCGGGTTCTTCGCGAAAGTATCTAACTTTGCTGAACTAAAGAACTTCACAATTGTGTTGAGCGTGTTTATGGTTGTTGCTAGTCAGATCTGAAATACATCGCTTTCGAATTTCATAATGTTCCATTAACTTTATCAAGTTTGTGGTTAACGGCTTTCAAAATTTAAATGTCTAGAAAAGGTATTAACAAATATCTATTAGTTCTTGTTTCAACTTTTACGGAGTTTATTGAATTTTCATTTAGCAGTGCAGCGCAGTTGTTAAAATTGCGGTTACAAGCAAAACCCTCGTTAAAACAAATATTTCGACGGTAACCTTTTGCTCCTACTGGAAAAAAACTTTTTGATCTGAAAATGCCAATATGATTTTTGGATTTTGTAGATTACAATATCTTGACCAGAAATTTGACACACTATCCTAAATATCTTATCTACACCCTAACTAGCCCACTGCAGTATTTTTTTAAGAAGATTTTTATATAAGCACTTGCAAAAACAGTTCTACTAATTTTTCTCAAAATAGAAGAACTAAATCAAAACAATGCCTGCCTTAGCAATTAGCATGGAAAAAGATACGTACACAAACAAAATTTAGAAACAAAAAAGCAAATTCTTTAAATTTATAAGTGATATTGCAGAGTCTAACTTTACGATGGCTTCACATTGAAAACTTGTATTAATTTACTCAACTCTATGCTTTCCAGAACCCTAGGAGTAATGTTTTAAGTCAAACAACTATTCACCAAAAATTACCGTACCGGTATCTACACTTCTTTTGCACATTACGCTCTTTTTAGTTCATTTTAACAGCATGGAGGTTATTCGCTACCAAAGTTTAAAGGTCTCAAAAAGTTACCAAAATAATCAAGTAACGTCAATCAAAAAGGTATTAGGAGTTCCTAGTAGTTTTTCACTTTATTATGAAATAGCATTTAGAGGAATCTTTATAATTCCAGCGACTTTATTACGTCAGCCTAACTTAACACTAACCACGGCTAGAAATATGCACGCATTTTACAACTATTCTTATTCTGAGAACACTATTTAGCAGTGCGAACCAATGGCCAACATATTGGATATTGTACAGCATATTGTGTTAGATCCATTATTTAGCTTTCGTAAAAAACTTTGAAGAGCAAGTAAAAGATTTTTTCAACGTAGCAAGTGACAGTTTAGTAAAAAACTTGGCCATCCAGCTTAAATCTAACATAGCCATTAAGCTCGAGTACTTCCACGTCTTAAATGTTGGAGAAATTCTATAAGTTTGACTCTACTATTTTTCTGTGATGCAAATTCATGGTGAGAATTCATCTTCTAGTTTGAAGGTCCATTTAAGGGCTAATTGTTCAACATGGCATTGCCAAGTTTGGCATGTTTCATTTTTCTCTTATATTAACCCACCAGTACTCTTAAAATTTACTATGTCTAGCTGGAGTACTTCGTAATAAAGATATCAAAATTTTAAGGAACCCATTTGGCATGGTCTCCTCAATGCGGCCAACCAAATTTTGTTATCGTTAATCTTTGATTCATATTAACTATCCAATAGATTTAATTTGTTTAGCTTTTGTAGTTAACTGGGTAAGGTGTCAAAACAATTGGATGACTTCTGGAGTATAAGACCCTTGAATTTTTTCATGATATATTTTTACCTATCTTGAAAATTCTATTTGTCTGGTTTAAGTGGTTTAAAAATTTGAAGGACCCGTTTGAGGAGGACTCCCCAATTGTGGGACCTGAAATTAGTCATATTTTATTTACCTATTCTGATTTTACTTTTCTATTATATTTACCCATTCTGAAAGTTCCATGCTTCTAACTTGAATGGTTGCAAAGTTTGACTGTTGAAGAACCACCATTTTGGTGCCTTAAAGTTTGTCAAATTCTATTTTTCTTTCATATTTGCTTGTGTATCCTGAAATTGTGACGTGTCTAGCTTACACAATTAAAAAGTTTGATTTTGGCATCCTCGTTTGGGGGGTACCCCCATTGTGGTATCCCCAAAAATTTGTCAAATTTTATATAACTTTTTCTCATATTTACCTATTCTGAAAGTTTCATCAATCCAGCGTAAGTGGTTCAAGTTTGAATTTTGTCGTCCGTGTTTGCGGGGATCAGTAAAATAATTATTCTTAAACTTGAGCAACAGCTCAGGGGACAAAAGTTCAAATATAAAGAGCAACAGCTCAGGGGACAAAAGTCCAAATATAAATAAGGTGGGACCAACCCAGGACAAGCTTGAGACCTATGACTGTCTGAGTGTAATAATTTAACGTCCTTCCTTGACTACAACCAAATTTGACCGACTCTCAACAAAAAAGTTCAAGCAAGAAAATTTCAAGAAAACAGTTTAAAATAGTTGCGCAACAGATAATTTGCATGCAGTGGAAAAGGCGCGATAAATCGCTTAATCAATGACATCACGTGCGTTTTGTAGCATTACATCATTGGAAATCCTTAGCAGCCAAGCATACACGAAAAGCCAAATGCACCAAAGCGAGTGTTCGAAACCAGGTATGAACGAGAAAACATAAGCGACGTTACACCTTCATTTGGTATCCCCAAACTTTGTCACACTTTATCTTTTCTTCATAATTGCCTATTCTGAAAATTTTATGTGTCTAACATGAGTGGGTAAAAAGTTTGAATTTTGGCATCCCCATTTAAGGGGGACCCCCTTGTTTTAGTACCCCAAATTTTGTCAAATTTTATCTTTTCTTCATATTTGCCAACCCTGGAAATTTCCTGAGTCTAGCATGCGAGGTCAAAAAGTTTGAGTACAGAAGGCCTCGTTTTTGGGAGGCTCTCACTTAGGTACCCCTAAATTGTTTCAAATTTTGTCTTTCTTATACATTTACTTACCTTAAAAATTTCATGTGTCCAGCTTTAAAGGTTAAAACGTTTGAATTTTGGAGGATTCCGTTTTGGGAGATTTTAGAACCCCAAATTTTTGTTAGGTTTAGTGTATTTTTGATATCTACCCATTCCAAAAACTTGTTTTATCTAACCCTAATGGTTTTGAAGTTCAAAATCTTGTTCCGTTTGAGGGGAGCCCCCCATTTTGATACCCCCAAATTTTGTCAAATTTTATCTTTTCGTCATGTTTGCCTACCCTTGAAATTTCATGTGTCTAGCGTGAGTGGGTGAAAAGTCTGAATTTTAGCAGCCCTGTTTCAGGAGAATCCCCCATTTTGGTACCCCAAAATTTTGTCGAATTTTATGTTTCCTTTACATTTACTTTCCCTAAAGCTTTCATGTATCTAGCTTAAAAGGTAAAAAGTTTGAATTTCGGAGGGCTCGTTTGGGGAAAACCCCATTGTGGCACCCCAAATTTTCGGAAGATTTAGTTTATTTTTGATATCTACTCATTTCAAAAATTTGATCCATCTAGCTCTAACGGTTTAAAAGTTCAACATTTAAGAGGACCCGATGAGGGGGACCCCCTCAACCTGGCACCCCCGATTTCTGTTGCACACTAGTCCTCCCTGATATCTTCAAATCAAATCTTTCATTACACTCGCTGTATTACGCCGAAGCGTGCAGAGAGTTGGCGGGGCCCATCTGCGCGTCATTGCGCCCGGGCAACATAACTCCTTTCAAAGAAATGTTGTAGCGGTGGCGAGCCGTTGGCAACACAGTGTCCGATTTAACCGGCCCGAGATTTCAACCTCAGACCTCTTGCTCCAGAGACGAATGCGTTACATCACTCAAACTTTGAATACAGTGCATTAGGCGGTTTAAAAGTAGATAGCGGCAGAAAAAAAAGGAAAAAAGAAAAAAGAAAACAAGAAAAATCGTTTTCAAGCTGGAGTAAAAGAACATAACCAAAAGAAAGGTGGTTGATAGTGTGCTCAAAACCATAAACCATTTTTCATCAATATCGGTAATTACCGAGATATATCGGTTCAAACTCGGTAACTTTTAGCCCATTTTCGGCCTGCAGAATTTTGGTCGCGTAACCGGGCGCCCCCAAACTCGGTTTGCTTAAAGTATTCTTAAGCATCCACATTATGCTCAAATTTCAGCTTTGCATGTCTAGCGGATTAGGAATTATAAGCGAATTAATGACTTTTCAAGCCAAAACTTGCTGTTTTTAGGTTTTTTGTATCTCAATTCGCGATCATGTGATCTAGGATCCCCAAAATTGGCACACATGACGCTTTCATTAATTCTTATGTTGAGTCCAAATTTTAACTTCCTAGGGTTTACCGTTTGCTAGTTATTAAGCAAATCAATCCTCGTATGCCAAAATTCGCGAACAAAACCAATGGTACTACGCGCTCATGCGAAGTCCCAATGACGTCATCGAAACAGAGTACACGATGGTTACGTAAAACTCCGATCGTTTTTCTTATAAAAATTCAGCTATTACAATTGTAAAATCGTGTTTGCATAGAATTTCTCGTTCAGGATTCAGTAAAATCTCTGCAAGTAAAGTATGATATAATGCTTCATTGTAGATACAGCGTTCAGACTGAACCTCAAAGCCTTTTTGCTCTGAGAATATTACGCAGGTTGTTTGAGCAAACTAAAGCATGGCGCTTCTTCAACAGCAAAAAAGTCGGAGGTTTCTGATTACAAAACGTGCTCCTACCAACTACCTTGATTTCTAGCCAGAAAATAACTTAAAGTAGAATCATTTATTCAGTAGAACGATGGGCAAGGTCTATTCTATTGCATGAAATTCTACTCACCTATAACAGAGTCAGCTTCTTCGGAAGCCTCCAGTTTTATTAATTGAGCATAAGCACCTTTCGATCTCTATAAAAATACAAAAAGGTTCAGCTCGTTAGACCACAAAATTATAAAAAATTGTGAATGTATTTAGTCCTTCCTAAAAAGCGGCTTAGTAAATCTTACATCGCAGCATGAAACCCTTCACGACTGTAAACACCCACTGGAAGTAATATTTGAGATTTTGCTTAAATACGTAAACCCTCACTTTATGACAAGGCTACTCAATCAATAGGCGAATTAGTTACTAATCTATCGTTAAAAATAACGGTTGACAGTTTCGTTTTGTCAAAGTAACCATTGCAAGCTTGACTCGTCTGCTATCATTTTTCTCTTTTTCATCTTGGTTTCCTTTTTTTCTCTTTTTCATGCTTAGATGAATTGTTGTTTCGTTAACTGTCAGCATAATTTTTTGGCATAGTAAAACCACAGTCGCTATATTAAGACCAGGCCGCAACTAGGCGATCTACGACATAAGGGCGCAGGGACATAAGGGTAGCGAGACGTAAATCTGCAGTCTGAACTAATATTTTCGAGCTCCGGAAAAAATTCTGTAATCAAAGAAACGACCTTGATTAATAAGTCTTCTTCTTCTTTCTTCATTGCCCGCTTTTCCGTGAGGGTTGCGGGGGCAGTAGCTCAAGATTGAGCCGCCACACCTCACGGTCTTCCATCACCTCCATCATTTCGCTTGGGCGAAGTCCCAAGCGATTCCATCCAAGATCCTCAATGTAATCGGTCCATCTAGTTCTAGGTCGTCCGACTGGTCTTCTCCCATTTGCTTTGGCATGTAAAGCTTGTTTGGGAAGTCTTTCCTGAAGCATTCTGCTTACATGGCCAAACCATCTAAGCTGAGGTCTTTCAATTCGGAGAAGTGACGGCTCGATGTTAAGAGATTTTCGAATTTCAGAGCTACGCACCTTGTTAAACAGTGTAACTCCTTCGATTCTTCGTAAAAACCTCATTTCGGACGCTTGCACTTGTGATCGCATTCTTTCGGTCATTACCCAAGATTCATGACCATAAGTGAGAATGGGGACAAAAACTGCTTTGAAAATTGAGAGTTTTGCCTTTTTCGACAATTCTCGTTTCATGACAACCGAGTAGTGCAAAGCTCGCATTATTGCACTAGCCTTGCCTATTCGGGTATCGAGTTCTTCGTCTTGCCTTCCGTCACTCGTAAATGCAACCCCAAGATACTTGAACTTCTCTACCTGCTTCAGTGTCGCTCCATTCACTTGTAATACGCACTGATCAGGGTTTCTTGAAAGATGAAGTACCTCAGTTTTGGCCGTGCTTATTTTCATTCCGGCGGTGTTGCATGTATCTGCAAAGCTATTTAATGCGCGCTGGAGGCCAGATTCTGTGGAAGAAAGCAGAACCAAATCATCAGCGAATAGCAGACGATTAATCTTGCAATTTCCAATCGTGGCACACTCATCAGCTTGGCTACATTTGTCGATCCAATTCATGTAAACAATGAAAAGGAGAGGTGACAAAACGCACCCTTGCCGGAGTCCAACGCCCACATGGAACGGCTTTGATTGCTTGCCATTTACCCGAACACAAACCTCCGGTCTGCAGTAGAATGACTTAATAGCGCGTAACAATTGACCATCAACGCCCTACTCCTGCAAAACCTTCCAAAGTTTATCCCGAGGAATTCGGTCATATGCTTTTTCAAGATCGACAAAGCATGCAAAGAGATCTTTGCCATACTCCCAAGATTTCTCGAAGATTTGCTTCAGAGTGAAGATTTGGTCCGTGGTGCTGCGACCCGGACGAAAAACCGCACTGACCATCTTCCAGTTTTGATTCCACTATTTCTCGGCATTTCCTTTCAAGGCATTTGGCATATACTTTCCCTGGCAATAATAAGTATTTTATTAAATTTTTAAAAGTCAAGTTTTGAAAAAAGTTTTTTGAATTCGCTTCCTGCCTTCAGTTTTTAATTATCGCACAAAGCACTGCCCTTGAACAGTTTTTAGGTCGCCGTGCACTAATCTTCAACAAACCTAAGAAGTCCGCAAACAAACTTTTAAAAAGAAATGTTTATTTGTAATGAGTTTATTTGCTTTACGTAACCACGTCAGTGGTAGTTTTCGAACGCAGTCATTTAACGATTGTGCTTAATCCTTTAAGCAAACAATTATAACTAGTCTTTTGTCTCCACGCGAAACAAAATCAAATCAAATCTTTCATTTTCTCGCTCTTTTACGCCAAATTTCGTGTAAGGAGTTTGCGGAGCCCATCTCGCTTGATAGAGACTAAGGCTGCGCGACTGATGGAGACTGTGGTAAAACAGACGTTGTGCAGAGACCAACTGAACTGAAACGTAATTTAAGAAACTCGCTCAAAAGGCTATAGGCTACTTCGCCTAAAGCACTAAAACAGGGGTCGGCAACCTTTTGATACTGTCGGGCCAAAATCAAGCTCAATAATTGGCCGCGGGCCATAAATAAGGTTTCCACAAAATCTGGACGAAAAAATACACAAAGCTGTATACGAGCTATTAACTAAAAACAAAACAGAAATTCAGTTATTATTAAAGCAAACTGCTCAGTGGCAAACAAATACATTGGAAACGGTGGCGTCGCTAAGAATGGTGACACCCGGGGCGGAGTTTCGTGGTGTCACCCTTCATAATATATAGTAGGCGGTAAAAGGTTATATTTGAAAGATAGCGGTACTACTTCAATGCTGTAGCTAGCGGTAGTTATTTGGTTAGCTCAATAACTTCTCATTTTAAGATTCCAAAACTCGGAAGTATGAGCAGCACACATCTAGTATCAGGTGCATAACCAGAAATCTGCAATGGGAGGAGGGCTGTGTTCAGGAGTCTGAGCCCCAAGCACTCAAAATTTTTTTTCAAAATTAGCTTACTTTTAGGCTTTTTGATAAAAATGAACGCTCTTTTTACTGGTATCAGGGAGAACTCTGGCGGCATAGAAATTAGAGTGCAAAAACATGATTAGATTCAGGCTCGTAGCCAACAATCTGCAATGGGGTGGCTATTTCGGGGGTCTGGGGGCAGGGCTCCCAGCCCTAAAAGAATTTTGTATTTTTTTTGCAAAAATAGCTTAATTTTAGGCATATTTTAATAAAAATTAATGCCTTTAAAATGTGGTACAAATATTAGCTGTGCAAAAACATGATTAAACAGGTTGCAAAAATTGGCAATGGCTATCCGGAAGGTGGCTAATGGTAAAATTTCATTTCTCTTATTTACAAGGTGGTACCGAAACCATAAAATCTTATCGTTCAATCAAGTTCACAAGGAGTAAACCATTTTGTTTATATTTAATAGAGAGAACAATGGTGGGAGGAAAGGCCATTGAAGCGATACTCGAGCCGAAGTGATTGCTAAGTAACTAATACTGAGTAGCCACTCTCCCCCCTCCCCTTTTCCTGAGTTTTTTTTTATTAAACCTATATTCAGCCGGATAAATATATATCCGGTTCATAAACAAGTATTTATTCGGTTCAACAAGCGATCGAATTTGATTGCTTAGTGTTAGTGATTTTATAAAGTTTTACTGATTTGCAATTTATCTTTTTGAAAAATTAACGCCCATTCTAAATAAGCGTTTCTAAAGATGCTTTTAATTATTTTTAGTCCATTCCAGTGTGCTAAACATTTACAATGATGTTAAACATATTCTTCTTTTTTTGTTTTGTTCGATTGTTATCATAAAATGGTGTCACCCCAAAATGGTGACACCTGGGGCGGGCCGCCCCCCCCTCCCCATTAGCGACGCCACTGATTAGAAAGCATGTAACTGCAATTCCTGCAAAAACACTCGCTCTCCGTGTTTTCATAGGTCAAGATGCGAACTGGTAAGTGCTTGATGGACGACTAAAATTATTTTTCTTTTTCCGGCGGTCTTTAACAGAAAAAAACACGGAAATGCTTCCAGTCAAATCTATTGCATCATGGAATTGTTTAGAAGCGTGGTTTCAGCTCAATTAAATAGTGATCGCTAAACGTCTGTTTGCTACGCTAATCGTCATGATTATGCAAAGAGATCGCGGGCAGGATAAACACTCAACTTCGAAAAGAGGCTACGGGCCGGATAAATACACAACTTCGAAAAGAGCCGTGGGCCGGATAAAATGTGTCGGCGGGCCGGGTTTGGCCCGCGGGCCGCAGGTTGCCGACCCCTGCACTAAAACCTTATCTCAATTTTGAATACTTTGCTAGCTCTTGGCGGACAAAGCACTTTAGGAAAACATCTAACCTCTCTGAATTCAAACAGCAGTTGTTCCACTAATTTTATTTACCTATATCTTTAGCACTCACCTAGCTTCAAGAAGTCCGGTACTAAGCTAGACTCGAAATAGAAGTTTACAAACTGATTTACCGCGAAATCTACTTGAAATAAGATGGACGAAATTTGGCTTCCAAGAAGAAAACATGAAATTTTTTCTCTTAGCTTTCTTAACCTGATGAGTTGCAAGAATTACAAAGGGGTCATGTAGGTAAACTCATTTTTTAAGATTTTTTTTCAGTTTTTCAAAAATCTAGTTGAATGCCCTTTTAAACAAACAGCCTCCCAATTGCGTTTACGCAAAATGGCCATTGATATTCAGGCCAATAGTTTAAAAAAACTCTTATTTTGTCAAGTTTTGCAAACTCGAACGCTTTGTGGCTACTCGCTTTTAAAATTTAAATGTTTAGAAAACTTATAAATAATAATAATCAATTAAGGTCAATTAATGAGCTCATATACAGTTTACAGCGCCTATTTATAATTTCCACAAACAAATCTTACAAGTTAACAGTATTTCACTTAATTATACAACAACATACAGCTATCTTTGAAATTCTAGTGACTTCAATATGCTATTAGATAAATCAAATTTATTACTTTACTCTGACAGAGATACGATCAAAAACAAATTTTATAGCCAACTCTCATTTGTGAGCACACTATTCTGATATTGCAATTCAAAATATTGGATACTGTATTATTGAATCCATTATTTAACATTGACTTTTCCTAATGAAATTATTCAAAAATCTAAGGCGCAAAAAAAAGTTTTCTCGACGTCACAGGTGGCAGCTGAAATTTCCATGTTCTTACGTTTTACCTTCTTTTGATATCTACCCATTATGAAAAGCTAAGCTCTCTAGCTTAAAGCGTTTAATTTTGGAACTAACGTTCCCAAAATGGCATCGCAAAGTTTTATCGGTTTTACCTTTTTGGTTTTTATATTTATTCACCTACCATAAAGTTTTCGTTCAAGCTGTTGAAAATTTTAGATTTTGGGGGCCAATATGGAAAGCTTCCCAACGAGGTACCCTGAAATCTTTTTTGAAATGTTGCAACCTCGAACTGTGACAAAGATAAACTCTAGTTTTTTGCATTAATAAGTTTACTAAGCATTGCACAATAATAAGAAAACAAATATGTTTGGTATATTAATCGAAATATAAATTAAATTGCAAAATAACTCAACTAAAATGTTGCAATTGCTAAGAAGGGAATTTTTTTTCATTGTGAATAGCTCAAAACACTGTTAAAACACAGTTTGACCTTCGATAACGTCATCAATCCGGGTGAAATAACTTTGTCGACTAAAAAGATACATCTGGACTCACCAACTAAATAACATACTTTTATCGCTTTTTAAGTGAGAGGCAAGGGCGAGGTCCAATTAGATGTAACACAAGTTACTTTGGATTGCAAATACAAAAAGTTGGGGAGGGAGATCAAAAGATGGTTTAAAAGAAATAAAATTTTAATTGACTGTTTTTTCAAGGGATGTGGGTGGGGAGTTCAGCGGAAGCTTTTTGCATGTCTAGCTAAGTTAAATTCAAAAAAAAATTTTTTTGGATCATTTTCATTGACTAAGTTATTGTGCATCTGCCATCTGAGGAAAAATACTTTCTTGAACAAAGATGTAGTTTTTCAAGACCGAGATTTTACCTAAAGAGGTTCAAAAAGTTTTGCAGGATATTTCAACATTATGGAAACCCAGGTTAGCGGCAGCCAAAACTTTTCAACTCTGACCAGTTGGTCGAGCGGTATTGCGTTCGTCTCTGAAGCGGGAGGTCTGAGGTTCAAATCTCTACGGCCAATCAAATCAGACACAGCATTGCCAACGACTCGCCACCACTGCAACGTTTCTTCGAAAGGAGCGGTACTACCCTGGCGCAATGACTCAGAGATGGACCCCGCAAACTCGTTACATGTTACGGCATAATATAGCGAGTATAATGAAAGATTTGATTTTGATTTGATGATTACTGTATTATTGTTTTTTGCATCTGACGTCATGCAGAGCGAAACAAATAATTTAGCGATGCACGAGAAACAAAACGTGCTCAGTGCTCACCTTTGCTGAATAACGCGCTTTGCTTTTTTCACCGTCAGTGCAGTCGCTGTTGCTGAAATCCCGTAACCTGACATTGACAAAACAATTCAGCATTGTGATGAAAATAACGTTGGTATTGCAAACTAAACCCAAGAATCGATGTAATTAGAGTGTCGCTCAAATATCGCTCACCAAAGTATAAAGGCAACCTTTGTGGAGCAAACTCAGAGGTTCAAGTTCTTGATTGCTACGATTACAGGTCAAATAATATCCTTAACTTCATTAATTTTAGTTTTTGTACGATAAAATAACAGATAAGGAACATTCATACGTCGTTTGCTTCAATCAACGTCAAATTGTTTAAATAAGACCCCACCGATTGTCACCAAAATTTCAAATGCAAGTAGGCCTAACACTAGACCTTGCGATTTGCGTTAAATGCAATTACGCCTTTCTACTTAAATTCATGTTTTTTCTACTTAAATCTCTAAAAAAACAACAAACCAACATTGTAGCAACAAATTTCAAATCAATTTAGTTGAATACATTAATTCATTTGATTATTTTAAGCGTGTTTTAAGCTACAAATTATGAAACATAAAATTTATACTTTGTCAGAAAGCTACGGAAATGAACAAATTTTACAAAGTCACCTGGTTCTGCGTTGGTAGTTTCTTTTGTTGAGCTTCTTTTTGCTGGATCTTCTGTGACAAAAACAATTAACAAACCTGAGTTTTATTGTGATGAAATAATAGAGCCACAGCCTACGTGTGTCACGCTTATAAACTAATTTGATACATTAGCTACAGATTGACGGGTGCTGCACCAAAACATATTATTAATGTTGGGCAAGTTAATGAGAAACGTTAACTTCGTTAAGAGTTAATTCGCTAAGAATTTTCAAGCAATTTTTTAACTCAGTTAAAGTTAAGTAGTTAACTGAAAAGCAAAAGTAACGCAAGTTAAAATTAAAACTTAATTCGTTAATTTAAAAAAAAAAATTCAATATGAACCAGCAGTTGATGCCCAATAAAATGATTCCATTTCCATACGAGATAAAAATTACTCATTCTGATTTCTGTTTCTATGGTATTTACTATTCTAATAAAGATAGACACAGTGGAAGCCTTTTTTTATTTTATTTTTTATTTCTATAGAAATTTAACGAATTAACGTAAACTTTAAAGTAGTTTAACGAAAATTATAGTTAATAAGCTAACTTGCAAACGCTTTTTAACTCGTTAATGAAAAGCTTAACTTCGCTATTAACGAATTAACGAGTTAATGCCCAACACTGCATACTACGAAATACGCAACATGATGAATGTGGTAGTAGTCAACATACTATACTTACAATAGTGCGTACCGGTTTGTATTTGTACAGTGAAACATTAAATTATTATCAACATCATGTACAAGCAAGTTATTGGGTTTAAATAGCCAAAATTTACCATTGTGATAAAAATAACGTTGGTATCGCAAACTAAACCCAAGAATCGATGTAATTAGAGTGTCGCTCAAATATCGCTCACCAAAGTATAAAGGCAACCTTTGTGGAGCAAACTCAGTTGGTTCAAGTTCTTGATTGCTAAGATTACAGGTGAAATTATATCCTTAACTTCATTAATTTTAGTTTTTGTACGATAAAATAACAGATAAGGAACATTCATACGTCGTTTGCTTCAATCAACGTCAAATTGTTTAAATAAGACCCCACCGATTGTTACCAAAATTTCAAATGCTAGTAACACTAGATCAGAGATGGAACCGGTCAGGATTTTCTCGACCCGACCCGACCGGTAAATTTCAAAATCATCGCCGGTTGACTGGTTTCTGACCGGCCCAGTCGACCGTTTTTTTTACAGAAGGTTTTTGTTCACTGTTCAATGTATCTAATGAAAAATTTTCAAAAGGGGGTGGGAGCATGGGTGAGGTGTTAAAATTTGTGACTTTGGACGGGGGTCTCAGAAAAAAACGCAAAAAAAATTTTGCGTTTTTTGCAAAAATGACTCAATTTTTAGACCTTGTTTGGTTGAGTTTCGGTTTGAAAGACCTGTTTTGAGCAGCGCAAAATGTGCTCAAAATAAGCATAAAAAGCACTGGAGGGCACAAACTAAATTATTAGACGTCTTTCTAATATTTTGCGAAAGGCCAAAAAATGAAGTTACAATTTTTTAGCTATTGGTGACAGATTATTGACAATTTGCCGAGCAGCAAACACTAAACTTTTTTTCGGCAGTGCTGCCTTTGCAGCTACAAAAAGATAAACGAGAAAAAAATAACAGCAGAAGATAGGTAACAGTAAAAACATACGAACATCACGATACTTGTACTATTATACCCAAAAACATTAAAATGATGTAGCAATAACATTATTAAAAATTATATCACTAACAGCGTGAAAAAAATTAATAATATTCATAACACCTAGGCTGCTTCACTGACAGTTGGAGAAAGTATGAAAAGGATCTATTGCAAAACATTATGTACTGGAAAAGATTTTTAGCTCCACAGAGATTTATATACGGACGAAACAATTAATTTTAATCTCTGTGGAGCTAAAACCTTTTCCAGTATATAATGTTTTGCAATAAATTCTTTTCATACTTTCTCAAACTGTTAGTGAAGCAGCCTATAGTTGTTATGAATATTATTAATTTTTTTCACGCTGTTAGTGACATAATTTTTTAATATTCCTTTGTTTTCACGCTGTTAGTGACATAATTTTTTAATATTCCTTTGTTTTCACGCTGTTAGTGACATAATTTTTTAATATTCCTTTGTTTTCACGCTGTTAGTGACATAATTTTCAACATTATATAATGTAATTGCTCCATCATTGTAATGTTTTTGGGTATAATAGTACAAGTATTGTGATGTTTGTATATTTTTACTGTTACCTATCTTCTGCTGTTGTTTTTTTCTCATTTATCTTTTTTTAACAGCCAAGGCAGCACTGCCGAAAATTGTTCTGAAGAACGGGAAGCGAACCGTCAAACCAATAAATTAACTCATTGGTAGTACGAAGTCGTTATGAATAACTATCCCAGTGAACGCAACGCGTCCGTTATTTTGATTGAAAACACTCAACTCTTATGACATTGGCTAGAAAACATTCGAAATATAATGTGCCCCAGCAGTGTGTAGAAATGCTGCTACTTCAAAACAAGCCATGGCTAGTTAGATATAAAAAAAATAAGACCTATGTCTTTTTTGCAAGGAGTAGAGTGTGGTAAATTTAAGTTGAAAAAAGCTTTTCAAAGCGGCAAGATTTTAGCATGTAGTAAAAAATCTGAAATCTGCGCCTCTTTTACTCTTAAGCTGATTAAAATGATGCTAAAATGCCAGGTGGCGCAAGCCTCTTAATTCCACATGCATACTTTATTAGAATCTGATTACGCAATTTTAACGTATATTTTGCACTTTTTTGCTTTGTACCGCGGCCCAAAGTCGGAAGGCGTGGCACAATACTTCCACCTTAAATACGTCCCTGGATGTGCATGTCTTAATGGTCACAGCATATTAGTCACAGCTTGAAACCACTCAACAAGTGTTTTCGAAAGGTGTGGTTTGTTAATACTGATTTTTTATAAAAAGTTTTATTAATAATAAAATATATAAGTAAATTTCGGTTGGTGCTTAAATGTCTTTTAGTTGCCAGAAACGAGAATTTGACCGGTTTTTTAACCGGCTTGACCGGCCGGTCGAAGAATCTCGACCAGACCGGCAACCCGACCGGTGCCGATCGACCCGACCGGTTTCCATCTCTGCACTAGATAGACCTTGAGATTAGCATTAAATGCAGTTATACCTTTCTACTTCGATTCATGTTTTTTCTACTTCATTTTGCTTTCAAAAGCAATAAACCAGCATCGTAGCAAAAATTTTCAAATCAATTTAGTTGAATACATTAGTTTATTTGATTATTCTCCTGTCATTTTGCAAAAGGGAACATCTCAAAATGTTCCCTTTTGCAAAAATTGATATTTTTTTTATTTAAGACGGGGTTCCAGGTCTGGTAAAAATTTTAAGTCTCTAAGTCGTTTGGTTTGCGAGTTATCGATTATTTCGATAAATAATTTTGTAAAAGGAAACATCTTCATCTTTACTATTACGTCACAACTGCTGTGTTTCACAACTGAAAACTTAAAAATTTTATATGCGGCAGTCATTGATGCAGACAATGCGATATTTAATGCGTAGCTTGCAAAAGCAGAGCAAAAAGGCTAACACTTAGATAAGCAATTTGTTGTTTTTCAAAACTTTTACTTGATTGACGACGCCAATATACGACGCCAATATTTAACTGGATTGACGACGCCATCATAGCCAATAGATTGACGACGCCAATTTCAACTAGGAAGTGCTAATCAACAAAAATATACATAATTGTGCAGCTAAAATTCAAGACCCAGCTTTCAAACACGGAAACATTTTTACACTGAAAAATGATTGGCTGTTATGGCATGATATTAGCAAAACATTCCAGTATTTTGATTCGCAAAACTACTTAAATAAGAAAACCAATCAAATAACTTTCTAGCTGCCTATTTATACAATGATCGTTGTTATAATGGCCCGGTCAGTCATCTTGGCTGACTGACCGGATTATCAAAACCAACCGCTATTTTAATTACGAAGTTTTTGTCGTACCGGCCAGTTGGTCGAGCGGGAACGCGTTCGTCTCTGGACCCACGTTCGTCTCTGTACCGGGAGATCTGAGGTTCAAATCTCGGGCCGGTCAAATCGGACACTGTGTTGCCAACAGCTCGCCACCGCTGCGACATTTCTTCGAAAAGAGCTGTGTTGCCCGGGTGCAATGACGCGGAGATGGCCCCGCAAACTCGTTACACGCTTCGGCGTAATACAGCAAGTATAATGAAAGATTTAATTTGATTTGAAGTTTTTGTCGTTAATGGGCCGGAGTATGTTTCTTATTGAACGATTTGCTGCCCACCCTTAGCAAAATCCTGGTTGCACACTTGTTAGAGACTGAACCAGCAACAAAAACTACCAAAGGCCAAATGGGTGAGGTCTGCCAGAGGCTGGAAGTCAAGAGGAAAACGCAAGCAGCTGAGGTATTAGTAAAAAGCCTACCAGTCGCTAAATGTTAGCTGAGAGAACTAAAAACTTGAGCAATATCTGTAGCAAGACTTTGCGCATAAGTACTGCAAATAGATTCTTGAATAGAATATAAAACATACAATATATCAAGAAGGCTATAATAAGTTTGAAGAAGTTCACATGAAAAAAAATGATGTCTTCAGATCAGGCGCGTAGCCAGAAATTCGCAATGGGGGGCTGTTTGGGGGGTCTGGGGGCGGAGCCCCCAGCGCTCGAAAATTTTGCATTTTTTTGCAAAACTAACTTAATTTTAGAGCTATTTCAATAAAAAATAATGCTTTTAAAACGTAGCATAGAAATTGGCAGCGCAACATGATTCAACTGGTTGCATTAATGGGCTATTATGGGAAGTGACTAGTGATAACATTGCAGTTCTCTTGTTTAGTTGCTGGTAAATCAAAAAATCCTATCATTCAATAAAACTCACACGGAGTTATCTATTTCGTCTATATTTCATAAAGAAAAATAATTGGGGGGAGGGGGGGCGGCTAATGGAAAGATATTTATGAGAAGTGATTGGTAATTAACTAACACTGAATAGCCACCCCCTCCTCTTATTCCGGAGTTTACAATATATTTGTTGATAAAACCTATGTTTGGCGTTTTTACATTAGCGATCAAGTTTGATTGTTCATTTTCGGGCATTTTTACAGTTTTCATTGATTTGTGACTTTAGTTTTTGACAATTAGCCCCCCCCCCCCCTGTAAATACATGTTTCAAAAGATGCTTTAAATCACTTTTTAGTCAATTCCAGCGCAAAAAAACAGTCTCAAAAGATCGAAAAACGTGGTATTTTTCTTATTCTGCATTTTGGTTGACAGGCCAGTGGGGGGGCTGTAGCTCCCCCCCCCCCTGGCTACGCTACTGCTTCAGATATCACTTTTTATGTAGTTGATTAAAACACTACTTATAATGTGCTTATAATGGAATGTGAATTTAACTGATTCAAAAAAGTGCTTTACACGGAAACTAGAGACTATATCAAAAAACAGAACACGTCTAGGGCCGGATTTAGGTGTCTAAGATGCTCGGCCGCGGGGGCCCCACCATTTACCACTAGTAACCTGTACCTTTGCGCGGTGTTGCGCAAACACTATATTTTGTCTTGATTTGCAGCAGACTAGTTTGGTCAACTTTTCCACTTTTTTTCGTAATAGATTAATTCTGGCATTTTGAGGTCACTAGCGCATCTTTACTAGAGTGGGTTGGCATGAAATAATTTCATAATCTGCTAGATGTAACAATCATGTTTTTTCGCTGCTTATGCTGACGAATCAGTGGTGCAACCAGCTAGGGGGGTGGCTAATGGGCTTTGTCTTAGCTCCCCCCTTACCCAAGTAACTTAGAAAATTTACCTAAAAATTGTAAGCAATTAAACATGTTTTGGACTTGACTTGTGAGTAAAGTGGGAGCTTGAAAAGGCTGGGCAATTAATTTTTTTAACAGGATTTCAATCTTAGCTATTTTAGTTTTTTTCCATAAGTGGGCACAAGCCCGTTAATCGTTAATCCGTTAACAACGAAGCTAACTTTTTCTTGAACTCGTTAATCCGTTAAAAAGTTTTTTCATGTTAACGGACTAAATTAACTTCCGTTAAGTGCTGTTAACGGACTAAACTAACTTCCGTTAAGTTCTGTTAACTTCCGTGAAGGTTTTTATCTTTAATATCTTGCAGCTTCGTTGTGCATTTAAACTTGTTTTTATCTTGAAATTAGATTAGACTGTAAAATGTATCTTTCAAAACACAAAAAGACCACCACAGCAATAAATATTTCCTTACAATCAGCTTAACAGCGTCAATACGTGTTCTAGAAGCGAGTGAATAAAACGAAATGTAAGTTGCAAGCAAAATGTTAACGGATAAACGGACTTTATTAACTTCCGTTAATTAAAGCTGAAAATAACGGATTAACGTTAACGGAGGTGTGAAGTTTGTTAACGGACTAGTGGTTAACGAAGCTAACGTTTTGCATTAACTTGCCCACCTATGGTTTTTTCAAATGGCTCTAAAATGGAACGAAATTTGATCCAAAAGGCGTTAAAACCGCTATTTTTTCTAAAAAATTACAAAAATTGCCCAGCGGCTGAGTCGCACCACTTTTCTCAGCACACTATTCAATTGAGACTTTTTGCGAGCAACACCCCTTTGACGTTTTGGTTCAAGCCCCCTCTCAACAAAAATCCTGGTTGCGCGCCTGCGATGACTAACCTTTCGAGCATTTTACTGAAATAAACGTAATTTAGTTTTTGCACCATCAAAAATGGAAACTCTACCAAATTTGGCTCCCAGGGCACTCCACCTCATAAATCCGTCACTGCACAGATTCTATTTAAGATTTGAATAAAATCTACTTGAATAAGACATTCCACATGATCCCAAATACAGTTGAAACAGAATTTAAATTATTAAATAGGGTTTAAATCTTTAATTGTGACGTGTATTGTTTTATAAAACCACAAAATTATTTCAAAATTTGAAAAGATTATGAATCAAAAAGGGGCAGCACCAAAACGTTCTTTCCGGATTGGACCTTCCACCCTTTAATTATTATTCTACAGGCCGAGACTGAAGTAAAAAAAAGAAACCGAAAGGATTCTCGCATTGCTGCAGCATTATTGGATAATTCTTCAATGAACAGTTTCCAGAAGTAGGCCGGTCATTTATTTATTGCTGCTATTTATTCTTTGTGTTCTCCAAATTGATTTAGACTAAAACTGTGGATGGGAACTTGCGGCAAGCAAGCCCAGTATACGACCCACGCATGCTTAATTAAGTGATCTTCAAAACAGCTTTTTGTTTCCCCATTAAAAGTGCAATTCAAGAACCCCAAAGTAGATTAGAATCATAAACAGCGTCAAAATATCTTCATCGACCTTATAGTGACTGATCCTTTTACATAGATCTTATTAGCTTAAGCCATTTAAAAATTAGCTTTGGGAGGCACATTCGGGAGGCCCCCAACGCTTGTGTATTAAATATCTATTAGCCAGGGCTGAATTTGCAAAATGGCAGTTTGACACAGTAGCAGCTGGGGCTCCTTGGCTGTAGAGGCTTCGCGCCTGAGGCATGAAACTTTTTTATTTCTTTGTTCGCATCACAGTTCGTAAGCTCTCCTGAAGAATCTTCAAGTAGAATTTTCAGGTGAGGTCAGGAACAGTGTTACAAACACAAAATACAAAGGTTAAATTATATTTTCTGTTCAAACTTTTTAATTATTTAAATCTGTTCTCAAAATGTTTACCGTCAATATCTTATAATCGCGAGTCACGCAACTTGTGACTTTTTATTTAGGAGTGCTTCTATTGTTGTGCTGTTTTGTTTAAAAAAAAAAATGGAAGAAAACCTAGGTTTGCGGGTCATTTTCTAACATTTTGCAAATGTGTGTAGCAGTGACGTAACCAGAAGGAGGAGCTAAATGGGGCTGAAGCTCCTCTTAGCAAAAATCACAACGAAAATTTAACCCAATTAAGCATGCTTTTAAAGGTACTGTGAGCTTAACCAGAAAATGCAAGAAAGAGATAAAGAGCCTAAGTAATTTAATTCTGTCAAAGGGTTTTCAAATCCAAGCATGCAATGCAAAATACAACAGTTCCTTTAAATGGCTCTAAAACTAAGACAAAATATTTATCTCTTAATATCAGCTTATATAAAAGACGCTCTCTGCATACCCCAAGCAGGGCCTTAGAGAGAAAATTTTCCAGGGGGTACGAAGGTCGATACCGGGTCCTCAAATTTTATTGCCCCCCCCCCCAAGCCTTATCGGGGCCCATGCTGTTAAATCATTTTTTATTAGATGGGTGTAGATCTTCATTTAAAAGTGAGGGGAAAACGATATTTGCTCACAGTTAGGACCTATGAAAAACACAACTAGACATAAAATAGGTTTAAATCCAGCTAGGGGGTTTGGCGGAGCTCTGTGAGCTCCCCCAGCGGGGTCCGGGGCAGAGCCCCGAAAGCTTTAGCACTTTTTATGTTTCTCGAGGATAAAATACAGCATTTGATCAACACCCAAGCCCCAAACTTGCTTAAATTGACAAGCAGAAACCGTGATATACATGAATGAAAGTATGTGACGTGGGGATGATGACATTGACACAATATTATACAACAGAGGTGGAGTCGAGGACACAAGGCTCGAGGCCAAGGCCAAGGACACAAAAAAAAATCCAAGGCCAAGGCCATGGACAGCCTTTCCGAGGACAGACACTCTCGAGGCCAAGGACAGGAATGCTCGAGGCCAAGGGCCAAGGACACAAGCGCAAATGCTCTCCAAAAAAACAAAAAAAAAGGTCTTCACAAAAATTTTTCAGGCGATCTCCACAAAAGATCGTTTTCCGAAAAATTTTTCAGGCGCTCCAAACAAAATTTTAACAATTAAAAAATAGAGCTGTCCTCGAGCCGAGGACAGGCCAATTTTCGAGGACTTGAGGCCTCGAGGCCAAGGCCAAGGACTTGACCTTTGAAGCTAAGGCAAAGGACATCAAAATGCGTCCTCGAGGCCAAGTACGTCTTTAAGGACTCCCCTTCTGTTATACTTGTACAATATAATGACTTTAACACTGCAAATCCAAATATTTTACTGATAAAAGTCTTAAGAAGTCATCTGAAATCATAGATTTCACAAACTCAAATACCTATTAAACTCATACAGATAGAGTGTGTTACTTTAAGATTGTAGTATAGGATGTCCACTTTGATTCCGCTCTCTGAGGTTGAAATGTTTTTGGATCTCTGGAAACGTGGGCCCTCGTACATTGTTATACCGTAGACTTTGGGCTCTCAAGTCAGAGAAATGTAACAAAACGTTAATTTCGGTGCAAGTGTATGGCTTTTGACACATTTTCCTCTTTTTTAAATCAAATTGGCCACTATTGGATGCCCTAAAGGATGTGTAGCAAAAATAGCGACCAATTACCAGTACTGAATAGGCTGACTAATATTTTTACTGATGCAGGCAAGTTTGATTACGGTGTTATGGTGCGATACCAAAACTTGAGAAAACCTGAACTCTTCCGGCACAGGTACGATGTACCCCCTGAACCCCCCTCCTGTAGGCCCTGACCTCAATTCATTCAATACATTGATTTTTTAGAGTTCTTTTTAGGGGAATTAGCGGAGGGTTCTTTGGCATTCCAAGACTATGTTGAAAAACTGTCTTTCAAATGCACTGCTCTACTGATGTCAAAAAACTAATTCTCGAGCTTATACTCGTTAAAAAATTGATTTTTATTTGGATCTTTTTTGGGGTAAGAGTACTACAGTATGGTACTAAAAAACTTTAGAAGACAAAACTTCATTTGAAACTCATTTGAATCACTGTAAATGCAGTAATCGTAACAGCTTGTAGCACAAAATATTACTGAAAAATGTGTGGCACTGAGGCAATCCAATCTAATGTTTTAATAGAACAAATTGTAGCTTGATTCAAAAACGTAACTGATAAAGAACTTAATCACGATACAGACGTGTAGAGGGTGCTGTACGCAAGTTGTAGTGTGGTGTGTTGGTGTGATATGGGAGTCAGAGAAAAGCGATGATAAGCAGAGGTGAAGCCCTCGAGGACGCCTTTGGCCTCGAGGACACATTTTGAAGCTCTTGGCCTTAGCCTCGAAGCCTCAAGTCCTTGGCCTTGGCCTCGAAGCCTTAAGTCCTCGAAAATTGCCCTATCCTCGGCTCGAAGACAGCACTATTTTTTGAACCGTTGAAATTTTGTTGGAAAACGCCAGATACCTCGCGGAAAATTTGCAAGTACCTTTTTTGTTTTCCGAAATTGGAGCATAGGCTTAGCCAAAAGGGCCTCTTCCCACAATTATAATTTCACCATTGACAAAAATGTGACAAAAAAGCTTATTGTTTCTTCAGTTTCAGTTACTTTCTGGCATTTTTTGCTTACACCAGTAGCGAACAACAATGTTGAAGACTAGGGGCCCCGGGACCCCCAAATCAATTTTTGCCAGCCAATTTAAACGTAAACCTGGAAGAAATGGATAGTTTTCGTCCTAAAAGTTGCTATCTCAGGATCACATCTAGCCTTTTTATGAACGTAATGCACATAGGCGTAGCCAGGATTTTTGATTGGGGGGGGGGCCCAAATCACAAATCACCTGCAATGACGTCATCAGAAATTTTCAAAAGACGAAGTTTTTGTGGGGCAAAGTTATCGTAGAATGAAAGATCTAATGCCGTAGCCTGTTTGCACTAAACCAGAACTTTGGTAAAGGTAGAGGGCGAAAATTGATAGTTAGAAAGTGCAAATGTTAGCTTAGGAGACGTGTTGAGTAACCAAGTGTACTCAAACGTATCACAAACGGGGGTCTGGAGGCGAAGCCCCCAGCCGCTGGGCGATTTTCGTAAGTTTTTGGAAAAAAAAGCTATTTTTATCCCACTGGATCACATTTTGCACGTGTTTAGAGGCATTTGAAAGAACTAGATTTTTAGCATTTGAAAGCCAATGAAAAAGATTTAATTGTTCAATTCTCCTTTTACTTGTAATTAAAGTCCAAAATACGTTTAAAATCTTTTATTATGGTGTAAAGTTTTAATTGTAAGTGATTTGGTCCATGTAGTGCAAGTAAGGCACATCCCTCTTGGAATAGTTTAGCAGTAAATAATAATTCACTCGAAGATTTTCCTTAGAGATTTTTGCTTTGTCATGAAGTTCACCGGTAATGGGAGTATATGTACGGCCAGAGGGCCTAGGTACCCTCAATTCAATTTCAATAATTAGTTCAATGAGCATTTTCCCTAGCTATTTTTTTTGAAGTATTTTGTGCGTAAAAACTGGCGAGGTGAAGATGAATCGTTATTGAAAAATGGTACAATAGATGGTTACGCTTACTAAACATGTTATGCCCGGGCCGGATATATATTGCGTGGGGCCCCTGGCACTCAGCGGGTGTTTGCAAAATCTTTCTGCCAAATATACTGTTAGTGAAGACCAAACAAAGTCCTACTATCTGAGCGCGGGGCCCTGGCACTGTGCCACATGCCAAATACGGCGCTGGTTATTGCATTACGTTCATAAAAACTTTTGATGAGGGCCTGAGGTAGCAACTTTTTGGACAAAAACCCTTGACTTCATCCTGGTTATACGTTTAAATTGGTTGGAAAAATTGAATCAAGGGGATGCGCCGGGCCCCCTGGTCGTCAACATTATTTATTTTTGATTACTGTTGTATGCATGTACTGTTGTACGCTAAGATGCAAAAAGAAATTGAAAATGGAGAAACAAGGCTTTTTTGTCAAATTTTTGTCATTGGTGGCATTTTGATTGAGGGGGCCCGGGCCCTCTAGGCCACCCCTGGCTACGCCTATGATTTTGAAATAAGATTGCGCCCTTTAGTTCTTTCTCTAAAAATACATTTAAAGCAAAATTAAAATAACTTTTTTTCTGAAACGTGAAGGACTCGAGTTAAGTCACTTAACAGTTTTTTGAAACGTCCAAGAATTGCATGATATTATTATGGCAAGGACGCGTGGTCGTCATTATTATTTCTTACTTTTGTACGCGTAAATCTTAAATTAAAGAAACTGCAATTCCGGACAAGCACAACATACTGGCTATGCTCTCATTACATTTATCATTGGTAGTATTTCAATTGTGGGGTTTGCATTAACGCCTGTTTTATAGCATTAAATTCATATTAACGTTAAACGAGGGCTTGGGGTTGCAACTTTTAGGACAAAACTCTTAGATTTCTCACAGGTTTTGCATGTAAATTGTAAAAAATTTGAATTAAGGAGCCCCTGGCCTGGGACCCTTGGTTGTCAGTTAGGAGCTCCGGGGTCTCCTGGTTGTTGGTTAGGGGCCCTGAGGACCCCTGGTTGTAAATTAAAGGCCCTGGGGCGCTCTGCTTGTTGGTCAGGGGCCCTGAGGCTCTGTGGTCGTTAGTTAGGAGCTATGAGGGCCCCCTGGTTGTCAGTTAGGGGCCATGAGGCCTTCTGGTTGTCGGTTAAAGGCCCGGGGGCCCCATGGTTGTTAGTTATGGCCCTGGGGGTCTATGGTAGTCGGTTAGGGGCTCCGGGGCTTCCTGCTCATAAATTAGGGTCCTGGGGTTTCCTGGTTGTCAGTTAGGGTTCCCAGGGCCCCCTGGTTGATAGTTAGGGACCCCGGGGCCCCCTGGTTGTCAGTTAGGGGCCTTGGGGCCTCCTGGTTGTCGGTTAGGAGCTCCCTGGCCTCCTGGTTGTTAGTAAGAAGCCCTGGGTCTCTTCGTCGTCAGTTAAGGGCCCCGGGGCCTCCTGGTTGTCGGTTAGGGAATCCGGCGCTCCCTGGTTGTTAGTTATGGCCCTGGGGCCCCAGGTCGTCAGTTAGGGGGCCCCCTGGTTGTCGCTTAGGGGCCCTGGGGCACCCTGGTTGTTATTTAGGGGCCCCGAAGCCCCTGGTTGTCAGTTTGGGGGCCCCTGGTTGTTAGTTATTGGCTCCCTCGTCGTCATTAGTAGTACTGTTAATTACTGTTAATGCGTATTACTGAAAAAAACTGCAACTAAACATCACTAGGCTATGTTGTCATAATTTTTTATTATTGGTGGGATTTTAATTGGGGGGGGGGGCGGGTTCCTTCGGCCCCCCCTCTGGCTACACCTATGGTAATGCTTTAACCAAGGCCGGATTTACCACAATATAGCGCAGTACCAGCTAAGAGCCCTGCGCTCAAATCTTAAGACTTTTTATGGTCTTCACCTACATTTGGCAGAAAGATGTTGCAAAAATCTCCAAAGTGCCAGAGGCCCAGCGCGATGTAAATCCGGCCCGGCAATAACATGGTTAGTAAGCGTAACCATCTATTGCACTATTTTTCAATAACAATTCATTAATTCACCTCCACCTCGCCAGTTTTTGCGCACAAAATACTTTAAAAAAAAATTAGCCATGGAAAATGCTGATTGAACAAATCGTTGAACTTCAATTAAGAGGGCCTGGGCCCCCTGGCCTAACATGCACTTCTATAACTGGTTATTTTCATGACATAACAAAAATCTCTAAGGAAAATCTTCGAGAGGGTTTTCATTTACTGCCAAAATGTTGCACGAGACAATGCACCTTACTTCCCCTACCTGGACCAAATCACGTACAATTAAACTTTAACACCAAAATGCACGATGTTAAACGTGCTTTGGACTTAAATTGCAACTAGAAGGAGGACTAAACAATTTAATTTTTTTAATTGGCTTTCAAATGTCAAAGTCTTGTGCATTCAAATGGCTCTAAACATGTGCGAAATGTGATTCAATGGCATTAAAATAGCTTTTTTTTCCAAAAAACTTACAAAAAATCGCCCAACAGCTGGGATCTTCGCCCCCAGTTCCCCAAAGTCTCCGGCCGCTAGGGGCCCCGCACCTAGACCCCCCGTCTGTGATACGTTTGAGTTACACTGGATTTCTCAAAGCGTCTCCAAAGTTAGTATGTGCACTTTTCAACTATATTAGTTTAAGCCCTCTCCCTTTGCAAAATCATGGTTAAGTGCCAACAGGCAAATTTTTGATGACGTCATTGCATGTGATTTGTGGTTTAGGCTTCCCCAATCAAAACTTCTGGCTACGCCTATAAATTGGAGATTGCCTAAAAAACTTTTTTGAAGACCTTTTTTTTTGGAGAACACTTGCGGCTGTGTCCTCGGTCCTTGGCCTTGGCCTCGAGCATTTCTGTCCTTGGCCTCGACAGGGTCTGTCCTCGGAAAGGCTGTCCTTGGCCTCGGATTTTTTTGGTGTCCTTGGCCTTGGCCTCGAGCCTTGTGTCCTCGACTCCACCTCTGATGATAAGCATGTGAGTCAGAGAAAAGCGAAGAGTGATCGGAGTCAGGTCGCAACATAAAAGCTGGCTTGACATTGTTGATTGCGACAGCATGGCTCATGTTTCGTTTCAGGACTTTGAAGGTTTTGTCATCTATAGAAAGGACAAGAAAAGGTCCATCGTAAATCGGGGTCAGATTTGCCTTAATAGGATCGTTCCTAATGTAAACATGCGTGCAGGTTTGCAATGTTCTGGGCATGTGTGGGGCAGAGAGTGGTGCGACACGAGTATCAACAGGTTTGCATGATTGGCAAATTTTCTCATAGCAAGCACTATATCATTCGGGTAGCTTGATCGCGGTTGTGGAGGATCAAAGCATAGAACACCAGAAAGGCGAAGGGTTTGACCGAAAACCAATTCAGCACTACTGCACTTTAGATCTTCTTAGTACATGTTATTGATAGACAAGATTATCAAAGGAAGATATCTTGTCCAGTTAGCTCTGTCCAACTAGGCTGTAAAAGCAATTTTAATAGTCCTGATGTACCTTTCAGAAAAGCCATTAGATTGTGGATACCGAATATTACTTAAGTGATGAGCTACACCCAGAAATTTGCAGTAGTCTTTGAAAGTAGCTGACGTACAGTATATTGGCAGCCAGAGTCAGTGTGGGAAGAAGAGCAAGTGCCAAAGGTTTGAAGATGTTTGCTGAATGCATTAATGACAGATTCGGTGGACTGATCACGCATGGGATAAGCTTCCACCCACCGAGTAAAACGGTCATTGCAGATAAGCAAATAAGATGAACCTTGGGATTAAGGAAAGGGACCACATATGTCAGCTTGGAGTGTGTCAAAGCGATGAGCAGACAACGAAATTGGGCGAATCGGTAATCTTACATGGTGTGTAGTTTTGGAACATTGACAGGCTATGCAGCTTTTGACTAAGCCACGAATTCGAGCTCGCATGTTGTAAAAAACATATTGTTGCTGAATGCATTTGTGTTTGGCTTTGATGCCAGTATGTGCTAAGTTGTGGTAATGCCAAATTAATTGATCTTTCATCGAAGGTGGAATGATTGGTCGTGGATGTCCTTGACTGACGTCAACAAACAAGGTTAAGTCAGAATTTGAAATAGGTTCTTCCTTAACAACAATGAACGAATCTGCTGGAAAGTTCAGAAGATCAGAAAAGCGTCGCTGTTCCTGAGCGATGGCTGTGGCAAGAAAAGGAAGCTGATCTTTATCGATGACCTGTTCTATGACTACCCTTGACGAACAATCAGCAGTGACATTGTCTTTGCAGGTATATGCTTCATTTCACAATCAAACTGTGTGAGATAGCTAAGATATCTCACTTGACGAGGAGAATGGATTTCTGAAGGTTTATTACAGCTGTTGACTAAACTTTTGTGATCGGTTAAAACATAGGTGGGCACAAGTCCGTTAATCGTTAATCCGTTAATAACGAAGCTAACTTTTTCTTGAACTCGTTAATCCGTTAAAAAGTTTTTTCATGTTAACGGACTAAATTAACTTCAGTTAAGTGCTGTTAACGGACTAAACTAACTTCCGTTAAGTTCTGTTAACTTCCGTGAAGGTTTTTATCTTTAATATCTTGCAGCTTCGTTGTGCATTTAAACTTGTTTTTATCTTGAAATTAGATTAGACTGTAAAATGTATCTTTCAAAACAGAAAAAGACCACCACAGCAATAAATATTTCCTTACAATCAGCTCAACAGCGTCAATACGTGTTCTAAAAGCGAGTGAATAAAACGAAATGTAAATTACATGCAAAATGTTAACGAAATTAACGGACTTTATTAACTTCCGTTAATTAAAGCTGAAAATAACGGATTAACGTTAACGGAGGTGTGAAGTTTGTTAACGGACTAGTGGTTAACGAAGCTAACGTTTTGCATTAACTTGCCCGCCTATGGGTTAAGATGGTGAAAGGTTTATCAAGTAATAGATGCTCAAAATACTTGACACTTGAATAAACACTCAACAACTCAAGATCATAAGTGGAAAACTTCATCTGAGGACCATGTAGTGCTTTAGAGAAATACCCCAAAGGTTCAATTTTGCCTTCATGAACTTGCTCCAGAATAGCTCCAATAGCTAGGCCACTGGCATCACACTTTAATTGTAGCTTTGCAGATGCTTTGAGATGTGCAAGATAAGAGATTTTAGATAAAGCCCTGTAAATGTCGATAAAGGCTTGTATAGCAGCGTCATTCCATGCAACCAAATCATTATTTTTGACTTTATCTTGTAAGAGGTTGTTAAGTGGTTGCAATAATTGAGCAGGATTTTGCAAAAACCGTCTCTGATAGGTCACCATTCCTAGAAATTGACGCAATGATTTAACCGTGGTGGGTAGAGGAAAATTCTTCATTGCACTGACTTTATCTTTTAGTGGCAATATTCCGTCAGCGGAAAGATGGTAGCCAAGAACTTCAATGTGACTTAATCCTAAGGAGGTTTTGTCCATGTTAAGTGTTAGACCAAAAGCATTGAGTCTGATAGCAATATCAAGCAAATGTGGTTTATGTGATTCCATATCAGGAGAGAATATGAAAATATTATCAAAAAAAAACAAAGCAAAAACTCTCAGTGCTTTGCAGTACATAATTGATAAACTGTTGGAAGGAGGAAGATGCATACGTTAAACCAAATGGCATTTTATTGAATTCAAAGTTTCCACGGTGAGTGCTAAAACAAGTGTATTTGCGATCACTAGGTCTGACATCTAATTGCCAAAAAGCTGATTTTAGATCCAAGGAACTAAACACAGTGCAACCATGGACATTAGCTGTAAATTCTTGAATGCGAGGAAAAGGATAGTTTATTTTACTTGTCTGTTTATAGAGAGCGATAGCCAATCACAAAGCGAAAGGAGTCATCTTTTTTCTTGACAAAGTGTACAGGGCTGGCCCATGAACTCGTAGAACTTCGAATGATTTTGAGTTTAAGAATCTCATCAAGCTGTCGATCAAGCTCACGTTTCTTTTTAGGATTAAGGCGACGAGGGCGAAAGGCTTTAGGTGTGCCTTCAACAGTGATGGCATGTTCAAAAGGATGAAGTTTTTTTGTTAACATTGAAGTTTTTCTGGATACTAGACCTGGAAAGAGCTCAAAAATAGCATCAAGTGTCAGTTGTCAAGGTTAACAGGTGGTGGAGTAGGAATCAATTGGACAGAATTCTGCGTGTCATCAATGGTAACAGTTGATGAGTGCGTGTTGATGTTCATGTGGTGTTTGTGTAAGAAATCTAAGCCTAAGATAGCATAGGTGGGCAAGTTAATGCATAACGTTAGCTTCGTTAACCACTGGTCCGTTAACAAACTTCACACCTCCGTTAACGTTAATCCGTTATTTTCAGCTTTAATTAACGGAAGTTAATAAAGTCCGTTAATTTCGTTAACATTTTGCATGTAATTTACATTTCGTTTTATTCACTCGCTTCTAGAACACGTATTGACGCTGTTGAGCTGATTGTAAGGAAATATTTATTGCTGTGGTGGTCTTTTTGTGTTTTGGAAGTTATATTTTACCGTCCAATCTAATTTCAAGATAAAAACAAGTTCAAATGCACTAACGAAGCTGCGATCGGAAAATCCTTGGAAATTGTGAACAGCGATAATTAATAGACCTACGAAGCTGCAGCTTGTTATTTGCCACCTAAAAGAGCTCCTTTCTTCGCTCTCTTCTACAAAACTCGTGCTAATACGCAACAAGTGTTACCAGTGCAAACTGGTTTGTACCGGTACGATGAATGAATGGTGCAAGATATTAAAGATAAAAACCTTCACGGAAGTTAACATAATTTAACAGAAGTTAGTTTAGTCCGTTAACAGAACTTAACGGAAGTTAATTTAGTCCGTTAACATGAAAAAACTTTTTAACGGACTAACAAGTTAGTGAAAAAGTTAGCTTCGTTATTAACGGTTTAACAATTAACGGACTTGTGCCCACCTATGTAAGATAGGATTAGAAATGTCAGCAAGAATGAAAGTGTGCACAAATTTTCGATTGGTAAAACAATCAAATTGTAAAGTGAGATCCATTTCACCCACTTGTAGGTTTGTTGTTGGCTGTATACAATTCACAAGATTTCTTCCCATTATGAAAATCTGGAAAAAGAAACATAGGAAGTAAGGAGCGTGGACTGGCAGTGTGGACATGAAATTAAATAATATTATGACAATCCAGAAGAGAAATATGATCAATTGGTGTGGGCGACGTGCCTAGTGCGTAGATCGAGGTGGCTGGAAATTTGGGTTCGACGCGCCGCATGGGTAGTTTTAAGAATTGTAGTGTTGGCAGCCAGCAATACAAGAGTGAAGATTTTGAGGATAGTTGCGATGATAATAACATTAGCAATTGAGAATAGTAATGCGGTTGGGAGGCTTAGGTAAAGCATTTGGACGTGGGTAAGGTTGACCATGAACTGGACGTCTCCAATGATTGGGCATGGGACTGGTCTGGCGAAATGATCTAGATACTGGGTTGTGTAAGCGATAATTGCTGGGCTGAGGAAAATATCTATAGGAATTAGGTTGAGCATTCGGTGGAAGATGATTAGAAGATTGGAATGGAAGAAGAGCAGTAGAGGCAGTGGGAGGCTGGTAAGGTGAAACATTGTTGTCATGATAGGAAGTCGAAAAGGAAAACTGATGAGAGTGATTTTCCTATAAAAGTGCATCTGCCTTGGAAGGTAGTGATCCAGGTTGTCATCCAGATAGAGTCGCAGTATTTGGCAAATATGAGGTGGCATACGATCAAGGACCTCACCTAAGAGTAAGAATTTAGCAGTTTCATCTTTGTAGTCATCTTTTTCAAGAGTAACTCTTATCTGAGTTAAAAGTTCAGATGGAGATCGGTCCCCAAGATCAGGAACATGTTTTAGTCTTTGTTGTCTAACAGCTGGAGGTGTGTCATAAGCATTAATCAAAGTCCTTTTTAAGAGATGAAATGAATGCGGCTGTTGCCTTAATAAAGGTGAAATCGGTTGGATATGTGTATCTTCAAGGCAATTGAGAAGCTCAAAATAAAGTTGTTTATCACTTACGTGAAGGTGATGGAATCTAGGATCAAAACTTTCAAACCATAACTTGACATCAAATGTTGCAAACTTGCAAACTTAAGGGGAGATGCAGTAGAAATGGGAATAGATATGAAGTTAGGTAGTTGTGGACCATCAATGTCTAAGATAGCGTGATCAGGCCTGTTGCCTGTTTGCCTAGCTGGTGTGGTTGGTAAAGTTGGTGAAGAAGAAACAGACGCTTCAATACTAGCTGAGGTCTGAGGATGGTTGTGATCGAGTAAAATATCTGTAATGATGTTGATGTGACATGCCCCAGGTGTACCAGTAGCAATGAGTTAATAATGAAAAGTAAGTGACTGATAAAACTGAAGTAGGCCTACTGCAGACAAAATAAGCATGCAACAACAGCTTACAATTACAAATCAAAATGAAGTCCATGAATACAATAGTATGGTACTCTGTAGGCTAGATTTGAGCTTATGAAAAGCTTTGGTAAAAATTTAACTTGGTAGCCTAGTTACCAGTTGGTAAAATCATTGAAAATAATCTGCCCTGCTTTCAACTAGTGACTGAAGACACAAGTTTAAATCTTTGTGCATTTGTGTCTGATTAATTATTAAATTTTGCAATCTTGTGACTTAAATTGAAAAGATTATTTGTCATTGTCCAATCGGTGTTTAAGTTAAATTACTGAGTAATTATTGTCCTTTGCTAAAAATAAGCTGCTAAGTAGCACATCTTCAAAGACCTTCAAAGGCTAATTAGGCGGTATTTAGAATCATTGAGTTAGAATGTTCTTTTCGTGCATTATTTGTTTTTTTGAAACGACTGTAGATTGGAAGCTGCCAACGTTTGTTTGTTAATTTCCTGCCTTTGATGCTAGACAAAGCGATCTACCACGCGGTATTACGGTTTGAAACTATTTAAACATGCTTGGAGCCTCAGAGCAGAGTAGTGACAAAAATGAGTGAAGTGAACAGTGTCAGTTTTTGGTGAAACGTGTTAAATGCTGCTTAACTTGGATAAATTGCGTTTTGTGATTCCTTCTCTTCCTCTCCATCTTTGTAGTAGAAGCTAGTCATGCAAAAGTCATGTAGGCAGCCGCATTGAAGCGTAACCTTGTATTGCCTTTTTCTCATACAATTGGTTTAAATACGACATTTTGTCATTGCATTGTTGCAAACAGGCTAGTGTAGTGGTTATCGTGCTCAGCTTCTAACCAACCAGGTTTGATTCGCACTTGGGTTGCGATTGCGTGGAATGGAAGAATACGGAGTATAAGGAATGGGGGGAAAGATATGCACGGAGCAGTCTTTTTTTTTGCTTCAAAATCTTGCATTACAGTTAGGGTTGGGGCAGCGATGCTAGCCTGAGGGATAGCAATTACATGCCAGCAGCTTTTTCGCTTACGCAAGCGACCTACCGTTGCGCTTTAGTGCGGCTCCCTGCATAAGTTTTGAACGACTAGCTCCTCGTCATTTTTGTTTATGGATTTGACTATTGACTGTGAGGGAATAGTCTTGTAGATTGGAAGAAAGGCCCTGAATTGGCCTTTACATCGTATTTGAGACTACTTCGTTTTATCTGTATTTTTCTTTATTCAATATAATAATAAATTTCATTAAAAATCAAGTGCTTAGTTGTCAGAAGGAGAAAGGGATTGGGAGAGTTTTGCATTGCTCTTCTACACGGTATTGAAGTTTGCTATAATACTCCGCATCGCTGCCCTGCAGAAAACACAAAACGGTTCTGCTTGGCAAGTCTTAGCAGATCTTCAAATTTAAGAATTAAGCTTTAACGAGAAATGATTTGGCAAACTGAGACATATCGCATGACCGGTTTAGAAAGACTTTATCGTTAGTAACACCGGTATATAGCGAATCAAGATTGAAAAATAAACTAACACTCAATAAAGATTCAAAATTGAAGTCCCAGTACTGGCTAATTTTCAAAATTGAGGTAGCCTATTAATTGTTCTTTCTTGAAATGTTTTAAATCAAACTCCATGTTTAGGCCAGTTTTCAAACTCGGGTAGCCTATGAATTGTTCTTTCATGAATGCGTGAAATTAAAGTCCAAGTTTAGGCTAGTTTTTAAATTCAGTCAGCCTATTGTCGGCAATTGTTCTCTCTCTAATGTTTTTCAGTTTTCCAAATGTAGGTTAAGTAGGTTATTTAAATGTTCATGTAGTTGGGGTCACCAATTTGTAGGATCTGGGTTGTACCGTAGCCAATTGAACTTACGTTTCAGGTTTGGTGTTCATCCTCTGTCTCAAATTTCATCATTTCCTCACATCATATCAACAACAAAAATTTACCTACGGTTACTAGATCTGTATAACAACGAAAGAGAGCCATTATTTTTCCTGTCCTCAGACTCTGCATATGTAGCAGAGTTGCACAAATTTAAGGAATGGGATGACAGGGTCACTACACAAGCTTTCCATCAAAAAAATTGAAGTTGATATTTTGCTTATTTTAACGACTTTCCGAAACAAAAAGCATAAATCTATATTTTCCGAAAACTGCATCAAATTTCACCCAAAATAAGCCCAGTTCCATTGAGTACACATGGGAGGAAAACCCAGCAGAATACTTTGAATAAGGTAAGGGCGTCGTTTGAATAAGGTAAAGGCATAGGTGGGCACAAGTCCGTTAATCGTTAATCCGTTAATAACGAAGCTAACTTTTTCTTGAACTCGTTAATCCGTTAAAAAGTTTTTTCATGTTAACGGACTAAATTAACTTCAGTTAAGTGCTGTTAACGGACTAAACTAACTTCCGTTAAGTTCTGTTAACTTCCGTGAAGGTTTTTATCTTTAATATCTTGCAGCTTCGCTGTGCATTTGAACTTGTTTTTATCTTGAAATTAGATTAGACTGCCAAATATAACTTCCAAAACACAAAAAGACCACCATAGCAATAAATATTTCCTTACAATCAGCTCAACAGCGTCAATACGTGTTCTAGAAGCGAGTGAATAAAACGAAATGTAAATTACACGCAAAATGTTTACGGATTAACGGACTTTATTAACTTCCGTTAATTAAAGCTGAAAATAACGGATTAACGTTAACGGAGGTGTGAAGTTTGTTAACGGACTAGTGGTTAACGAAGCTAACGTTTTGCATTAACTTGCCCACCTATGGGTAAAGGCATAGGGTCAAGGTGTCGTTTTTACGACGACCCTCATCGAATGGTTTGGGTTTAACCCGCACCCTGGTCACGTTGTTGCGTCCTTGGATAACACGCTTTACAATGATTATCTCTGGTTGGTGGCTTCGAACCAGCAGCAAATTCAATGGACAAGAATTTGAGGAAATCCACAGGAACATTGAATCATCGGAAACTCCTAAGCAGGTGCTGATTCCTCCAATCACGAAGTAGTCGTTGTAATGAAAAGTGTGCGGATCATTCAATAACTTAGCGTCTGACGCTGTCCGGTGACAGGCAGTGGTGGTCTTAGGAAAGGGGGGGCCCCTGTGCAAATTAAATGGGGGGGCCCTTTACACACTACTTTAACATGTTTTATCTGCACTTGCAATTAAGCGCAACAATGCATTTCATAAATAACAAGACCAGAAGACCAATGCAATTGCAGCCCTAATTAAATCAAATGTTTGTTCATAAGTTCCTCTCATCTAGATTATCAACTCAATTAATTGCAGTAAATTAACGTAAACTTTCAGCAATTGCTTTCAGTATGCTTGTGTTATTACAGAATATGTTTGAGTACTTAGCAATAATGTTTGAATACTTTATACTGCTTAGCATATGATATACTGCATACTTTAGTCAAAAACCTATTACTGCCAGTTGCTGAAAGCAGTTGAAAAAAAACAAGGGGAAAAACGAGTACCTGAGTCATAGGCGTAGCCAGAATTTTTGATTGGGGGGGGCCAAAACCACAAATCACATGCAATAACGTCATTAGAAACATCGACAGAGGAATTTTTTGGTGGGGCAAAGATATCGTAGAATGGAAGATCAGAAGTCGTGGCCTTGTGTAGGCATGTAACTAGGAACTCGTTCAAGGAGAGAGCTTAAACCAATAGCCTAGTTAAAATGCAAAAATGTGTAAATTGGGAGACGTGCTTACGTAAAGAAGTGTACTGTAATTCAAATGTATCACAGATGGGGGTCTGGGGGCTGAGCCTCCAGCCGCCCGAGGTTATGGGGGTCTGGGGGCGAAGCCCCCAGCCGCTGGACGATTTTTCGCAATTTTTTGGAAAAAAAGTAGTTTTAATACCATTGGATCACATTTTGCACATTTTCAGAGCCATTTGAAAGTACTAGATTTTTAAAATTTGAAAGCCAATTGAAAAAATTAAGTTGTTTAGTTCTCCTTTTGCTTGCAATTTAAGTCCAAAACACGTTTAAAATCTTGCATTTTTTGGTTAAATTTTATTTGTGATTTCGCCCAGGTAGAGGGAAGTACATTCCCTCCTGCAATATTTTAGCAGTAAATAACAATTCAGTCGATTATTTTTTTTATAGATCATTGTTTTGTCTAGAAAACAACCAGTTATAGGAGTACATATACGGCCAGGGGCCCAGGCTCTCTCAATTCAAAAATTTGTTCAATGAGCATTCCCCTTACTGAAGCTAATTTTTTTCAAAAGTATTTTGTTGCATAAAAACTGGCGAGGTGGAGGTGAAATGTAATTGAAAAATGTACAATAGATAGTTTTGCCTACAAACCATGTTATTGCCCGAGTCGGATTTACATTCAGTTGGGCCCCTGGCACTTTGAGATTTTTGCAATATTTTCGCTCCAAATACAGGTGAAGACCAAAAAAGTCTTATCTGAGTGCGGGGCCCCTGGCACTGTGCCATGTGTTAAATCTGTCCCTGGTTATTGCATTACATTCATAAAAAGCTTAGATGAGAATCTCAGTTAGCAACTTTTAGGATACAAACGCTTAATTTCACTCGGGTTATACGTTTAAATTGGTTGGCAACATTAAATTGAAGGAGCCTTGGCCCCCTGAAACAGTATTATTGTTGGGGGCCCATATAAATTAAAGGGCCATATAAATATTCTTTTAGGGGGCCCCTTAAAATTGGTTGGCAAAAATTAAATTAAGGGGCCCTGGCCCCTGGATCAATATTGTTGTTGGGGGCCCTTTTAATTATTATTGTAGGGGGCCCATTTAAATTAGTTGGTAAAAATTAAGTTGAGAGGGCCAGGGCCCCCTGGCTCAATACAATTGTTAATTACTGCTGTACGGGTGTACTGTTGTATGCAAAGATGCTAAAAGAAACTGAAGCTGAAGAAACAACAGTCTTTTTTGTGACATTTTAATCATGGGTAGCATTTTAATTGGGGGGGCCCCTGGGCCCCCCTGGTTACGCATATGACCTCAGTAGCCTAACAGTAGCAAGCAAAAAAAAAAGAGTAGTAAGTTGACTTTACCAGTAAATTTTTATTATCTGTTTACTAAATATGACTTAAAAGTTAAAAGTAATATTGTCTTGGAAAGGGGAATAACTGGGATATGTGTGATAACACTTGGAACAAGTGCATCTTGAGGGAGGGGGTACATATGTAATGACACTTAAAACAAATGTATAAACTTTTTATCATAATTTGCTATAGTTTTTCATAATCAAATTTTTCTGCGTTCGATAGGTCAAATGGGGGGGCCCCCCAGAAGTGGGGGGGGCCTGTGCATTTGCACACTTTGCACATTTCTAAGACCACTACTGGTGACAGGAGGACAAATATGCGCTACAACAACAACAACAATATACACCCAAAAATGATTCCTAAACCGCTGCAGATAATTTCTCCGCGCTCATGTCATTTCAAAGTGGGGTTCTTTGCTTATTTTAACCACGTCTGGAACAATAAAAAAATAAACCTATATTTTCCGAAACTGCATTAAATTTCACACGAAATAAGCTCGGTCCCGTTGAGTACAAATGGGAGGAAAACCCAGCAGAATAGTTTAAATAGACACCTAAAATGATTTCTAAACCGCTGCAGACAATTTTGTCGCGCTCTAGTCATTTCAAAGTGGGGTTCAAGGTTTGTTTTTTAGTTTTAGAAAATGGTTAAAATAAATAAATAAATAAAAGATTTTAAACCACGCAAAATTAAAAAAAAAATTGCCCAGTTTTGCGAATAAGGGGAATTGTGGAAAAAGGTTTGGGACACCTCTTTATAACCTCAAGTAGTTCTCATTTTTTCAATAAAACCGATTTCGAGTAGTATCTTTTTAAAAATAACAGTGTAGTGACTCTGTACTGTTTTGAACCCAGTGTCTTTTGTGTTTAGCGCAGAATCCTATTCAGCGCGTAGCCATTGCATTTTTTTAACGCGCGTTGATTGGAAACTTGCAAATCTTGCAATCTTTTTTATCACGTGATGTAGAATTGTGACATTGGAATCAGCAACGTGCTTTACTATTCATTTTGGGAATATGCCGTTGTCCTGTAAGGACATACTGTGGTTTTAGGAAGTTTTTTTGTTATATTGAAAGAATTTGTTTTCAACCAAATTGAGTTGTTAATTTTTAAGCATTGAAGCTAGAGCAGTTAGGGTTGGGTTCACCAAACCCAAATTCCTACATTGGTACCCCGTAGTAAACGATTTAATCGACTCGGTCAATGAACTGGTGAACTGCTCGCAAAATTCGGGACACCAACCCCACCCATTTTTACACTCTCGCTCACCAGGGTATAAAAAATCAAATGGGCGGGAAAATTTGTGGTCAAACTCGACTTTTTCAACACCACGAAAAATGAACCTAAAACAGCCCACGTTTCAAAATACATCCCCAAGAACATGGTTGGAACCCCGACCAAGGTTTGCAGGTGCACAAAGTTTTTCTAACCGTCTGCGCCAATTGTTTTCCAGACCTCCGACTTTTTTTCGCCCACAAAATGAAACTCCACAATTTGGTTTCATAAGGAGTTTCAACCAGGGTGTCGAACCGTTTCAAATAACGGTTCGGGTTCAGGTTTAGCTCCTGCTCAAAATATTTTAGCGGTTCAGGTTTGGTTCGGGTTCACTTGAGCACCATTTTCGAGGTTCAGGTTTGGTTCAGGTTCACGCAAGTAAAATATTACTGGTTCAGGTTCGGTTCGGGTTCATTGACTTAAAATTTAACTGTCGTTGCTCGTTTAGTCCAGTAAAAAAAAAGGAGAAATTGCTGATCCTGTTGATGATCACCACTGCTGTTATTGAGCGTGTACCAGCGCCAGCAGCATCCGGATATGGAAAAATATATTCTTACTTCTGTTAGGGGTTCAGGTTCGGTTTGGGTTCACTTGAGCCCAATTTTGAGGGTTCAGGTTTGGTTCAGGTTCACTGAAGTAAAATTTTGCTGGTTCAGGTTCGGTTCGGGTTCACCAAAATGAAACGGTTCATTCGGGTTTACGGTTCGGGTTCAGGTTCGGTTCGACACCCTGGTTTAAACACATACAAAAATGACGGCAATAAGCATGAACCTTTAGATAATAGTTAGTTTTTTGTTAGTGACCCAAAAACCCACTTAAATTTTTTAATCGACACGGAAAGTAAAAGAAGCATATTGCCATGTTGGCGTCCTGACGGACATCCTACTATAACGGGGTATTTAAAGGCGGCAAATGGAAGTAATGTCCCCGTTTATAAATGCGTTGATTTAGAACTTTCTTTAAACATGAATCGAATTTTTGCGCGGAAATTTTGCAAAGCACGAGTGCAATTTCCCATTTTAGGTATGGATTTTTTAAAACATTACGGAGTGATCATTAATGCTAACAATGGCACAATAAACTGTATAGCAGAAATGACCCACTCCGGCTCGAACGAAGGAGCAGAACATGGAGCAGACGCTTCTGCTGTGGAAAACAACAGCAATGCACTTTTGAATGCCGTGTTTGGTCAGGAGATTAAGCCTGACTGGTCATTGGAAAGATTGCTACTTCGCAACTCTGAACTTTTTGATTTGGAGTGTTTTAAACAGCCTCCCGGCACCGCTCTAAACACTACTTTAGAACTACAGGCCCACCTGTTTGCGGTCAGATACGAAAATTTTCACCTGAGAAATTGGAGATTTTGAGAAGACAACTTGAAAAATTGATAGACTTAGGGATCATTATTACTTCGGAAGGGGAATATGAGAGCCCTGTGCATTTGGTGCCCAAAAAAGAGCCTGGATCTTATGGAGTGACCGGAGACTTCCAAATGCAGAATCGCCAAACTATCCCAGACAAATATGCGATTCCACTATTGACGGATTTTGCAGATCTCAAGGCGGGGTCAACAATGTTTTCCAGTTTAGACTTATATTAAGTCTTATCACCAGGTAGAAGTGGCCGAGGAAGACGTACATAAAACCGCGATTCTTACCCCTTTAAGAAGTTTTGCTTTCAAAAAAATGCCCAAGGGATTAACTTCAGCTGGAAAAACATTCCAGCGCTTCATGAATGAAGTCACGCGTGGTCTGAATTTTGTATAAGTTTACACAGACGACATTTTAGTTTTTTCAAAAAATAGGAAGGAATATTTCACTCACTTGACACTTTTGTTTGAACAACTAAGACAGCATGGCATTATTTTAAACAAACATAAATGCGTGTTTTGTTCACCGAAAATTGAATTTTTGGGACACGAGGTAAGCAAAGAAGGGGTGCGGCCCCTTGAACGAAAAGTAGAAGCCATTTGCAGTTTTCCACAACCTAAAACCATGAAACAGCTGCGCCGTTTTCTTGGAATGATAAATTTTTATCGGCGCTTTGTACCAAATGCTGCTAAAACTTTGCAATCCCTGGAGCAATTGCTTTCGCCCCACTAAAGCAGCCGAAAAGGGATAAATTGGGACGAGAAAACGAGCAAGGCTTTTACTGACATCAAACAAAAATTGGCAAACGTGGCCTGGATGATTTTTCCTGTCATAAGAGCCCGAACGCATTTAGTGACAGTAGGGCCTGCGAGAGGGGGTTCTGGGGGTACATCGTACCCACGCCCGGGCCTAGGGGGCCCGGGCTCAAGGGGCCCGGAAGAGTTCAGGTTTCCGCGTTAAGTGTTGGTATCGCACCATAACACCGTAATCAAACTTGCCTACTGCAAAAATATCAGTCAGCCTATTCAGTACTGGTAAGTGGTCGCTGTTTATGCTACACATCCTTTAGGGCATCCAATAGTGGCCGATTTGATTTTGAAAAAGAGGAAAATGTGTCAAAAGCCATACATTTGCACCGAAATTAACGTTTTGTTACATTTCTCTGACTTGAGAGCTCAAATTCTACGGTATAACAATGTACGAGGGCCCACGTTTCCAGAGATCCAAAAGCATTTCGACCTCAGAGAGCGGATTCAAAGTTGACATCCTATACTACAATCATTAAGTAACACACTCTATCTGTATGAGTTTAATAGGTATTTGAGTTTGTGAAATCTATGATTTCAGATGACTTCTTAAGAACTTATCAGTAAAATATTTGGATTTGCAGTATTAAAGTCATTATATTGTATAATATTGTGTCAATGTCATCATCCCCACGTCACATACTTTCATTCATGTATATCACGGTTTCTGCTTGTCAATTTAAGCAAGTTTGGGGCTTGGGTGTTGATCAAATGCTGTATTTTATCCTCGAGAAACATAAAAAGTGCTAAAGCTTTCGGGGCTCCGCCCCGGACCCCGCTAGGGGAGCTCACAGAGCTACGCCAAACCCCCTAGCTGGATTTAAACCTATTTTATGTCTAGTTGTGTTTTTCATAGGTCCTAACTGTGAGCGAATATCGTTAATCCTCACTTTTAAATGAAGATCTACACCCATCCGACAAAAAGAGATTTAACGGCATGGGCCCCGATAAGGTTTGGGGGACCCAATAAGATTTGGGGGCCCGGTATCGACCTTCGTACCCCCTGGAAAATTTTCTCTCTGAGGCCCTGTTTATAGCATCATTTGCTGTGGCATTTTGATTTTTAAAAATGTGACAAAAGTAAACATTACATCACCATTGGTCAGTAAGCAGCTGGCATTAAGGTCAGATTTAGGCAGGGGCGTATTTAGGGGGGGCCATTGGGCCATGGCCCCCCCTTTGGGTCGCTAGGATTGCAAAATTGCATAGTAAAGTGAGCAAAATTGGGTCATGGCCCCCCCCCTTTGTAAGTTGTTGGGCATCAGGCTTTCAGGCTTTTGGCTGGAAATTTGAGTGAGTTCGGGTGAAAAACGGGACGGACCTTGAGAAAAGACCTTTTTTTTTTTTTTGAGATCACCTGATTTTGGGCAGAAAAAACCTTTGAATTTCGGCCGAAAAATCACTCTGAATTTTGGCGAAGACCTTTTTTTTTTTTTTTGGAGATCACCTAATTTTGGGCGGAAAAAAGCTTTGAATTTCCGAGCTTTCCGAGACATTTCGCCTCAAGTTTCGGACAAACCGTCTGAAACTGATTCAAGATCAATGAAAATTCGAATCAAGGTCGTTTGCACACTTCTCACTCTTTCAAAATAGCCCCCCCCTTTTCCAAATCCTGGCTACGCGCCTGGATTTAGGATTGCCAATCAACCAAATTTCAGTTGCGCTTCTTGTGGTTGGCATTTCTATTTATTAAATCCAATAAAATTGTGCAGTAAAACAATTTATGTTTTCAGTACAATTCAAAGGTTAATGGTGAATCTCAAAAACTCACAAAATTTAAGTGATTATCGACAAGTCTTAATGAGCACTCTATGATTAGTATATTGCCTAAAAAGACGTTGTACATGACTGATAGTATTTGAACTGAAACGATTTTGGTATAGACAAAAGGCAATCAAGTAACCATTTTCCATTTAATACTTAGTAAAACGCGCAAAGATGCAATTTTAACTTAACATGATGACGTCATCTATTTAAAATTTTGAAATAAATTTTTACCTAATGCTAACAAACCGAAGCAATCAACAAATTACGACTCAGGGGGTCATTCTGCGTCTGTTAATTTGTCATTTGCTAGTGATTTCCGAAAAATAAATTTTTCACTTTTTTTAATGACCTAATAAACTAACATCGAGTTGCGCACCCCCTAAACATCAAAAATTTTTGTGAAAATTGGTCAATATCATTTTTGGGGTAATACAACGGGAAAAGCTGTTTGCAGCATCACTTCAAAAAAACTGTTTTTTTTTAACAACCCTATTGGTTACGGTAGCATGATTGTTGCGCTCTTTTACGAGTAATTCTGAAATTGTTGATGGGGAGATTCAAAGAATCCAATCCAGACCAAAGAAGTACAAAATGACGATTTAGTGGAGACAGTTCATTTCCTAAATAATTATGAAACATTCATTCAATAAATAATTATGAAATCATTGGTTTGATTGTGCTTCCAAGATTCTGGATAATGTCTATAGAACTTTATTTTCAAGTACACTCTTTTTTATAAAAACTAGTAAATTTTATCGTATAATTGCAAAAGCGTGATTTGAACTTTTGAATCAGCAGAGAATATTAGTTTTTTTCGAATTTGAAGATTGTTTGTTTTCGTTTGTTTTTAATTTTTTTAGTGCTGAGGATGGCATTGATCTCAATTTGTTCTGAAATTTTGAGCAAAAATGAGCCTCGTGTTTGAATAGAACTGTTCTTATAGAAAATAAGTATAACTACACTACGTCACTACAACAGAGTTGTAACTCGGGTCGGGCTTTTCGAGTCGGATTCAGGCTTAAATTGACTAAATATCGGGCTTGATATTTGTACTTGCCTTGTTTTTTAGACTTTTAGGTGCTATGAAACGTAATTGAAATAAGTTTGCAACATAGAATAAGTACTTTTGTTTTAGCATCAATACGATTATTACGACATAATTATTAGAGCGTCATAACTAATCAGCAATAAGTAACCATGTTTTATCCAAATAGGAGCAATCACGTGTACATATTTTTAGACTAGGGACGCCCAAACTTTTTCAGGAACGGGTCACAGTGACTTTAAGCTGGCCGCACAATCAGTGATGTAAAAACTGGCGGAAATTTAGATGAAGACCAAAACTAAAGCAAAAAAGGTCCTTGTCGCGTTTTGATGCAATTTTTATCGGAATTTTAGATGGTGACCAATCGAAACGAAAGAGGTTTGATTTGGTTTCTGGCAAAATTTCTCTGCTGTTATATCGAAACCTGCAGCTCCGGGCTTTGGGCAGTCCTGTTATAGACGAAACTTCACTAACTTTCGGGCTGTTTCGGGCCTGTTTTTGGCAACTTTCGGGTTCGAGCCGGTTTGGGCTTATGCTTTCGGTTTCGGGCCTGAACTAGTTGGCCCGTTTACAACTTTTCTCTACAAGCATTTAAAAAAAATTTATGTGATATGTGTTCTAATTGAAATAACCTCATTGCGGTTACCAAAACTGGTTTTATTTTTTATTGTTTATTTTTTTCATACGAGGTGTATTCATTTTCAATGTTCGTAAGTACACTGTCTAGTACGGCTTTTCTTGTTTTGCATGTATTTGCCAAGTTTAGACCAAAATAATCATAATTTTAGACTTCTGATAAAGGATGGAGTTTATTTCCAAAATCCAGAATCAGTCAATTATTTCTAAAAAATACCAAAATTTATTCAAAATTTCACGAAATGATAAAACCTCTCCCAGCCTCACAAAACCATCGTCAGGGATCGGTTTTGTTATTTTGTGAAATTTTGAATAACTTTCAGTACTTTTAAGAATTATTGACTGATTTTGGGAATGCACCCAGTAGCGTAGCCAGGAGGGTGGGGGGATCGAGCCCTCCCCATTGGCCTGAAAGTATGCAAAATACCAGGTTTTTAGTGCTTTTGAGGTCGATTTTTGCTCCAAAAATGAAAATAGCCCGCCCATTAAATTCCGGTGAAAAACTTTTTTTTTTTGGAGATCACCTCAGTTTGGACGAAAAAAAACGACTCAAACTGATCAAAGATCGATTAAAATCAGGGTCAAGATTGTTTGATGTTTTTTCCAGTATCCAATACAGCTCCCCCAAAGCAAATTCCTGGCTACGCGCCTGAATGCACCAGAGTTGTAAGTCGGGCCGGGCTTTTCGGGTTGGGTTCGGGCTAAAGTTGACAAAATTTTGGCCTTAATTCAGGCCTGAGACGTGCTTTTTGTCTTAGATGCACAAAAATATGATAAAAATAACTTGGCAATATTGCTGAATGAAGACCTCATTTAAGGATCAATACGATAATTGGTATAGAATGATTACTACTATTATATCACCGCAATGCGTGCGTGCAGCTGAGTCCACAGTCACAGTTAGTATCCAAAAGTTACTTAAGAAAGAAGCAATTAACCGCTTACGTTTTTCAGACCTAACTCAACTTTCAGTTTTTTTGGGGCATGATTTGGGCTTCAAATCAATTTTCGGGTTTGGGTCGGGTTCGGGCCTGAACTAGTCTGCCCGTTTTCAACTCTAGATTAACAGCCTAAGACCTGGGGCGTATTTAAGGGGGGGCCATTGGGCCATGGCCCCCCCTTTGGGTCGCCAGGATAGTATAATTAGCATACAATAGTATGCAAAATTGAGGCATGGTCCCCCCTTTGTAAGTTGGGCAGTAGCTTTGAGCACACAAAGGGTAGGCGACGACGTTTGTCTTTGGCCTGCACCCAATTTTGGGCAAAAAATCGGACTAAATTTGTGTGAAGACTTTTTCTTTTTTTTGGTCTTCACCTAATTTGGCGCAAAAAATCGGACTAAATTTGGATGAAGATCTTTTTTTTTTGGTTTTCACCTAATTTTGAGCTGGAAAAAGGGACTGCTTTTGGGTTAAAAAATTTTTATTCTTATCTTTGTTCGTCTCAAATTTTCTGAATTTCCTGGTCCCCTCTTTTCAAAATCCTGCGTACGCTACTGCCTAAGACATATTGTTTCGGAATCGACATTCGTCTTTTATTCCTCGTCACTCGTCAGTATAGCTAGGCTATGGGCATAAGGCAAACAATCGCAAATTAACCAGATTATAACAGAAAATAAAAGTTTACAATATTTTATTAATCACAGATTTGATTGTGCTTCTAAGACTCTGGATACTGTCTATTAAAGTAGCGTATCGTTAATTTCTCAGTACATTGTTCTTAAAAAATAAAATTCATTCGACGCTTTTTTATTGTAAATAATGATCGATGACCTTTTCGTTGAAGCCATTAATGATTTTGATCTTTTTTTCGTAACGGAAAGCCTTGACAACTTACAATGCAGCGCTACCACCTGAACTGTTGCAGCAACCCAAGCTGCAAACAATGCTCTATTCCATAGGTTCCCAAAGTGCTCAGTACGGAGCCCTAGTGCTCCGCTAGAGAAACCTAGGGGTTCCTCTTGCTATTCGTTTTTTTGTTTGTTTTTATTTCAGAAATTTATTGTGGGGCTCCGTAAATAATGGTTAACCTCTTCAAGGGCTCCATAACACCAAAAGTTTGAGAATCCCTGCTCCATTCGATATCGTTCGTTAAAGAAAAAATGTTTTTTGGGAATGCACGGGCTGCAGTCTAGTCAGAGTTGTAAGTCGGGCCGGGCTTTTCGGGTCGGGTTCGGGTTCGGGCCGGGTTCGGGCTTAAACTTGACAAAAGTTTCGGGCTTGATTCGAGCCTAAGACGTACTTTTTGTCTCAGGTGTACAAAAATATAATCAAAACAGTCTGGCAACGTTGCTAAACTTTTCATACCTAACTTTGCATTCGGGTTTTTTCGGGCATGATTTGGGCTTCAAATTAGTTTTCGGGTTCGGGCCGGGTTCGGGCTTAAACTAGTCAGCCCGTTTACAACTCTGAGTCCAGTCGGCTGAATAGCACGCGATAGAAAAAATGTCTCGCTTGAGTTGACGTCACGGAGATATGTGGATTAAGCTGGCGAGCTGGACTGCAACTTTTGCAGTCCAGCTTCGGCACTAAGTTATATTTAAAACGTGATACAAAAATTTAGTTGTTTTGGCATTACAAAAGCAAAGCATTTAATTGGCTCATCAAATGAAGCAATCGCATAAACTTTTCAATAAAAATTTAATAGAAAAGTGATATTTTCTTCAAAATTTTGTTGCAATGCCAATGATGGAAAACGCAAAATTATTTGGGGGGCCAATTCCGCAGTCTCCATAGACGAGTCGCCCCGGGGTACAAACATGCAACTCATTAATCTCGAACGCTGTCAAAATTTCATGTAGCTAGACTTCACCGTTCTCGAGTTATAAGCAAAAGTTTGAAATAGTACAGTTGCCAGTAGAGTTCACAAGCACCCAAAAGATGTATTTTCTTCATCTATGTTTTTGAAATTCTGAATAAATGTTCTTTCAAAACAGCCAATGTTTCCACCCAATTTCTGGTTGTTTTGGCGAAACGGTGTTGAATTTTTTCGCGAAGGTAGGGTTGATTTTGATTCTAAAAATCATATTTCTGTATAAAGCAAACAGTCGATTTTAGGTTCAAACAAAAGAGGAAGATAATTGCAAACTTTTCGTTAAATAGTTTTTGGATTGTTTTATTATGATATCACGATATGGTTGATTGATTCCAAATTTTTACAAAAAATTTTGAATTAGAGTGCATATCGTTAGTTATTACAGCTAAAGTTGACGAAATAATGTCATGAAAGTTGCAACATCGATAAACCAGTTTCTCACCGACAAAATGAAATCAAAATGACATCTTTATGATGTCATTAGAGAAAACTACGTCGTAAAATGCAAAACCGACTAGACGTGCTTTTCAAACAAATTGCACGTGACAGCGAATATTTTCATCGCGTCGCTGCGGTTTTCGTAGCAAAACATCAAAGAAAATCAATTCCACCGTCGTAAACGCACAAAATGACGTTTGTATTAAAACTTTTTTACAGTGCGAGTGCATGAAAATAAACTCTGTTCAAAATTTAAGAACAAAATAAGAACAAATTTACGCTCAGAGCAAGAAAAACTTTCAAGAAGTTTTTTAAACTTTTATTGCTATTTTGTCGCAAAAAATGACATTGCACTAGCAAAATGTTCAGGCTTATTGTTTCGAAAAGTGAGAAAGTTGGTAGAGTAAGAATAAAACGGTATATAAGTGGTGTTTCTAATATTTTCTTATAAAAGGGTATCAAATTTTTACGGAAAACAATATTGTTACCAGCAAAAGAGCGTGGATCAACTCATTCAGATGTTTTGATTTTGTGTGTTGTCCTGATCGGACTCTTTGTTTGCAAAAGTGTCTTATAAAATAACTAAAGAATTGTTTGTTACAAAAGATATTTTGATTGTGATTCATACAGCAAATGCTTGTGAGAAATAGCGGGAACGCTGTCACCACCCACAATCCGTCACAAAATCGTAAGTTGATGGGCGAAGGAGCTAAAATTTTTTTTCAGGAGCATTGCTGAGAAAACTGATGATTTCGCATTTGGAGATATTAACCGATTTTTACTGTTAAAACTTCACTGACTCCATTTTAAGGGGTAACAATTATTTACATAGGCTACACCGTATTCACCATACTCTAAAAATGAAATGTTTATCACTTCAGATCGTTTTACCCGTTGTTGAGATCATCTCATTCAAAATATATAAAAAATTTTGTTGAAGAAAAGGCACTCCTAGCGATGACTACTGCAACGAGTAAAACAGTCCGTTAGGTTTTAAATTTTTATTGTTGCTGTAAGGTGTACGGTAATGTGCTTGCAGTATACGTAGGAATCTTACATGATAGTCAGTGGCGTAACTAGAGGTTAGAGCCATAGGGCAAGAAAAACTTACTAAAAATTCGCTCCATATTTTTCTGTCAATTTTGAGTGAAGAACAAAGGACTTTACCGATGATTTGATGCTTTTTTTCGGAGTTTTAGATGAAGACTTTCCGCTTTTGTCGTGTGTTTTTCCCCATAAATTTGTTGTCATAGTAATTTATTTATAAAGGGATACATATCTGGAGGAAAATGCCTCCCTGCCTCGCTACCCCCCGTCAGTTACGCCAGTGATGCTATCCCCTGCAATTTATCCACGTTTTTTATTTGATCAAAATCACCCCTGACGATTGCGATTACGGAAAAGCAGTTTGTTTGTAAGATTTTAAATTTTATTATGACACATACTGCTTTTTAGGTAGGTTTACTCACTTTTTTAGTACAGCCGATGTAGATTAAAAAAAAAATTCATTAAAGACATTGCAAAACAAAACTCATATCAAGTCGTCGTGTATGGAAATGACTTTGACTGTGATCTACATCTCAAAAAGTGAGAACGATTTAGAAATGACTGATTTTACCAAATACTGTTGGATTGCTAAAATGACTTATGGTGTCTGAAGCGTCTACAAAATATTATAAAACTGTTACTCTAGTAAAAACTGTTCGGCAGCAGCAGGTCTTTTTGCAATTGTTAATGGTTTACACTGTAGTATACTTAATGTGTCAGCCGTTTTTAAACATCTTTCGACTAAAATTATTTTGGAACGATTTACAAAATTTGTCTATCGAAAAAGGCCACCTCTTTAGTCCCCTTAATAAGTCTGATCGGATTTCAGCAGCTGCTGAGAGCTCCGTTACCTATCCCTTCCGTGATTTTGGTTCCTCGTCTGGCGTGTTAGCATGATCAACCGACTCATTATTTAAACTCATTGTAGCTGGACGCCACTACTTTGCGCAAAAACTACGTGAAGAGCCATAAAAGAATTCATTTAATTAGGGTTCCTCTCACTAAAAAGCGTCACGATTGCACTCGTCAGCTCTCCTTCAACCTTCTGCTCTTTGAGAGTAGCCCATAGCTATACCTTGCAAACTCCTGGGATCATCCGATTAATTATTTTATTTTACTTGGGGTCAGTAAATTACGATCAAATTTATCAAACTGGTGTATACGTCATCGAGAACTTGAGTTTGGACAACTTCAGGCAGGTGGAACTTACGAACTGTGCCAGGGTCATTAGGCAAGAAACCTGCGGTATGGTTTGAGGTGCCTGAAATTCTTCTATGAGCGTGATAGAGTAGAGTAGTGAAAAACAGTTCAACGCCGCTAGTTTTATTATTATACTCTCATGCCTTCAAAAGATTCGGATCTTATACACATTCGTTTAACAAAATTATGGTAGCACGCATTGAGAAGCCAAGAAAGCCAGAAGTCTACCCAATCCACTTTTTTTTATAAGAACCGTAAATTTTGGGTTGAGGCTGGTTGTTCTTAAATTTTCACAAATTTTCAGCCTCATTTGTTTTTAACTTTACTGGAGAATAAACTACATAAATTATCCTTCTGTGCTTAAAAGTTGTTTCTTATTGTACTGTACGTCATGCTTACTCTTAGACAAATAATTAACAATGGTAATACAGAAAAGGATAGCAAAACTCTGTTGATTTCTTACAAAAACGTTTTACAAAACGTTTTATTACTTAGTCCCTTCAGCTTCCCTTGCTTTTCACAACTCGTTAAAAAGCGTGCCAGGGTTATTTTTCTAAGTGACTAGGCTAAGGGGGGCTTCAACCTAATCCTAGTAATTACGTCACTTGTAGTCAAATGTCACGCTTATCGTAACACGGCTATATATGCATTCAATGATTTCAAATAATTACCGGTACTTCTAAAGTATTTGTATAAAGACTCTACACTTGTTGGATGACACAGATTATGCTCACAAAAAGCTGTATAGACTCTGGTTCGATCTCCAATCGAGCTAAACTACATAAAAATGGGAATTCACAGCTCTCCTGCTTGACGATCAGAAAAAATGTTATGTGAGCTTCCATTACTTGTGGTAGACATGTAGGCAGATGGCAGTCGGACACAAAGATAACAAGGCCTTTTGTTGTCTCTTTATCAAAGCAAATTGGCAATGATAAAATAATTACCTAATGTTGTTGATATTTTCTTTGTAAGATTTTACTTTTTAAGTTTTAATATTCTTAGATACTGAAGATCACAATTTTTCCACTATTTTATGAAAAGATTCAAATATCTTTTGTAACAAACAATTCTTTAGTTATTTTATAAGACACTTTTGCAAACAAAGAGTCCGATCAGGACAACACACAAAATCAAAACATCTGAATGAGTTGATCCACGCTCTTTTGCTGGTAACAATATTGTTTTCCGTAAAAATTTGATACCCTTTAATAAGAAAATATTAGAAACACCACTTATATACCGTTTTATTCTTACTCTACCAACTTTCTCACTTTTCGAAACAATAAGCCTGAACATTTTGCTAGTGCAATGTCATTTTTTGCGACAAAATAGCAATAAAAGTTTAAAAAACTTCTTGAAAGTTTTTCTTGCTCTGAGCGTAAATTTGTTCTTATTTTGTTCTTAAATTTTGAACAGAGTTTATTTTCATGCACTCGCACTGTAAAAAAGTTTTAATACAAACGTCATTTTGTGCGTTTACGACGGTGGAATTGATTTTCTTTGATGTTTTGCTACGAAAACCGCAGCGACGCGATGAAAATATTCGCTGTCACGTGCAATTTGTTTGAAAAGCACGTCTAGTCGGTTTTGCATTTTACTACGTAGTTTTCTCTAATGACATCATAAAGATGTCATTTTGATTTCATTTTGTCGGTGAGAAACTGGTTTATCGATGTTGCAACTTTCATGACATTATTTCGTCAACTTTAGCTGTAATAACTAACGATATGCACTCTAATTCAAAATTTTTTGTAAAAATTTGGAATCAATCAACCATATCGTGACATCATAATAAAACAATCCAAAAACTATTTAACGAAAAGTTTGCAATTATCTTCCTCTTTTGTTTGAACCTAAAATCGACTGTTTGCTTTATACAGAAATATGATTTTTAGAATCAAAATCAACCCTACCTTCGCGAAAAAAATTCAACACCGTTTCGCCGGGGAATCCCCGATTTCCGCCAAAACAACCAGAAATTGGGTGGAAAGATTGGCTGTTTTGAAAGAACATTTATTCAGAATTTCAAAAATATAGATGAAGAAAATACATCTTTTGGGTGCTCGTGAACTCTACTGGCGACTAGACTAAAACTTCGCACTCGTTAGTTTGAAATGGGCCGAGTAAAAACAAAAAAAAACACGCGACGCGAGCGTCGGTCGTTCCAAAAAAATTAGATTTTGATGTTCTGTGGTTTAGGAGAAGAGTGCACAAAATTTAGGAAGAAAAAATAGAAAACAAAAAGCAAAAAAAGAAAAAAAATCTCATCGCGGGCGGCCAAAAGTGTCTTGGTAGGGATGGATAAAAGGGTATCTAAAGACATGCAACCGTGTGAAATATTTTTTGCCGTACTTAAAGCCGTTATTAAATAAGACCGCTTTTTACGCCAAACTTTTAGCGCCGTTTTCGAATCCTAAAATCAAAGTCACGAGGCTAATTGCCTCAAAATTTGGTACAAACATACAATTCATTAATCTCGAACTGCAGTCGAAATTTCATCTAACTAAATCTAACCGTTCTAGTCATGGCCGTAGGAGCTCAAAATGATTTGGGGGGGCAGCAAAGTTTTGCCCGAAAAATGACTTGATGCATTGCGTTTCTCTGTCAAAATTGAGACGGTTTTTTCTGCCCAAATTGAGGTGCTCTCCAAAAAAAAAAAAAAAAAAAAGTCTTCCCTGAAATTTGAACGGTTTTTCTGTCCAAATGAAGGTGTTCTCCAAAAAAAAAAAAAAAAGGTCTTCACCGAAACTGAGACAGTATTTTGGCAATGGTGTGCCCAAATATCCAGACTATTTGCCCAAATAAATAGACCATTTGCCCGAATTTTCGACGTTTTGAACCAAATGGGGGGGCGACCGCCTCCTACGGCTATGGTTCTAGTGGTATAAGCAAAAGTCTGAAACTTCGCACTCGTATTTTGAAAATGGCCGAGTATGACTAACAAGTACAAAAGTTAACGTATAAAATAAAGAAATAACAACAAACTAAACGGCATCTTAAGCAGCTTTAAAAACTTCCTTCCTCACCCCCTAACTGCTTACTCTGGAAGAGCAAGGGGGTTCTTAAAACCCATTTTCTGTGGCTCAACCTGCATAAGCGATGTGGCTAGGAAAGGGGTTTAGGCTTCCTCCTTGCGTCACCAAAATTAATACCGCCTAAACCAAATATGATTCTAAATTTTTGTTTTTGCCTCCAACTCCGATAGCATAAAAAGGTTCACTGCTGTTATTGTTCTCCGTGCGGGTTGTCTAACTTGTTAGTTTAATTTTATACTCGTAATTCATCAGGCTAAACGCTTTTCCCCGACCGTAAACTGTTCTTTGTTTGTTCAGATAAGGCAATTGGTAGTCTTGTGACTTTTCTACATTTAGCTTTGTAATCAACCATCCGAGACCGAAAGCAATGCTTTTTTTAATCAATAAAGCGTAAACATTCTAGTTAAAACGACCGACGCCTGCGTCGGGTGTTTTTTGTTTTTACTCGGCCCATTTCAAACTAACGAGTGCAAAGTTTCAGACTTTTGCTTATAGCTCAAAAACGGTTAGATCTAGCTACATGAAATTTTGACAGAGGTTTGAGAGTAATAAGTTTTATGTTTGTATCAAATTTCGAGGCAATGGTCACGTGACTTCGGTTTTACGATTCGAAAACCGCTCTGAAAGTTTGACTTAAAAAGCGGTCTAATTCAAAAACGGCTTAAATAAAGCAAAAAATATCTCACATGGTTATATCTCTTAAGATATCCTTTCGTCCCTACCAACCCTTTTGTGGCCGCGTTGAGTTTTTTATTTTTCCTTTTTTTTTTCTTCCTAAATCTTTTACGCTCTTCTTCTAAACCACAAAACATCGAAATCTAATTTTTGTGTAAAGTTTTTGAGCTGCAAACACAATTTGGTCTTTCAAAATTCTTTTGGGTCACTCCCCCAGGAAACCCTCCAAAATGGGGCCTCAAAAATTAATTTTTTTGAACGGCTCAAGCAGGGCGACAGTTTTCTTCTTGTATCAGTAGATATTTAAGAAAAAAATATGTTGAAATAATTTGGGGGTACCCCCGGGACTTCAAAGGGAACCCCAAAAATCAATTTTTTGAAAGGCTCAAGCTAGGGCGATAATTTTTCTTTTTTTATCGGTACATATTTGAGAGACAAATATTTTGACATGGTTTGGGGTCACCCCCCCTGGGAACCCCTCCAAATGGCTCAAGCTAGGACAATAATTTTTTTATACCAGCTGACATTTATAATGAATCCGTAAAATTTAGGGCTACTAAACTTTTAATTTTTAGTAAACTTTTAATTTTTGGTAAATTTGAAAGTTTAATAGTAAATTTCTTGAAAATAGCGTCTGAATAAAGTTCACATCAATGTTTTAACTCTCTGCTGTCACATCGTGGTAGTAAATCCTCCCAAGCGTCTAGGCATCACCAAACGAAAACTATTCACCGCTAAATGACAGCAGAGAATCACAATACAGTAGGCGCCGCTTTGGGACCAGATCATTTTGGTCCTTCTATCCGAATGGTCATAAAAATCGAAGCCGCCATAACCGCACCTTTTGTTCTAAACCCTATTATGAAAGCACCGCATAACTAATTTAGAATGCTGCGCGTGTGCGTTAGTTAGCTTTTGGTGCAAAAACTCGGTAATGTTTCGCTGCACAAGATCTTTCAGCAAAAAATCACGAATATGTCCTGCGAAAACATGGAACTACAGCGAAATACTGTACTGCAATAAGAGAGATGGAGAAAATGTTGGTTATATTATCCGAAATTTGGTCATATTAAACGGAAAATATTAAATGGAGAAATTCCGGACCGTGCCAAATTGGTCATAAAAAGCAGGTGGTCATATTGTCTGTGGTCATAAAAAGCAGCGCCTACTGTACATGCAAGCATATGTGATGTGAGCTGTACAGCAACACCGCTGCAGCATTCACAAATAAGGACACTAATGTACAAGGTTAAGTGTTCAATCCTTTCTGACGTCGCTAATTCCGCACGCAATCAATGAATACACTGTACAGTTGCTATATGATGCAGATACACGATTATTATGCCTTTAATTTCGTTTTAAAAATTTGTCCGATGTATTGGTATCAATATCTTGGCGGTCTGTTTCCTGTTTTTTAACGGCCCGAATACATTTAATTTTACTGAATTTTTCAAGCTTTCCGGTTTCGACTCTGATATAACCAACACAAAAATGTCATTCAAATATGCAAATGTATTTTGCCAGTTAATCTTTGAGTAGTACAACATTATTCAATATCGTAATATTTTGAGCTTTTCTGAACGGTACAATTAATTAATAGCAGAAGATTACCCCAAAACTAATATTAAGCTATGGTTTCATAGTTTGAACGAAAAATACTAGATCGTAGTTTCATTGCACTTTTAGATACAGTATGACTTTATTTACCACGTTGTCTTATCCAGGAGACAATGAAGGGACCTTTCGGTCTTTGAGCCAAGCTTTTCTTTCAGTTTTGTGTTTCATTATCTTTTTAAAGGCATTTTTCGTATATTGCGTAACAAAAAGCAGGAGAGGAAATCGCACTGAATAAATTGAATGCGATGCTTATTTGGTTTTAATTTCGATCAAATTAATAATAAAATCAATTCAACGACTAAAATGTTGAATGCATGAGTAGTGGATATTTGCGCGCTAATTACAAATCGGTTTGCTAGTAGTCTTAATTACATAAAGTATATGAATTTATTGGTTAATTTGCTTATTCACCACGTTTCAGTTTTTAGTGTTAATCTGTTAAAAATTCAAACAAATGAAGTTGGTATGATTTATGACATTTGAAATTTTATAAATTGTAAACAATTCACTAGATTAGAACTGTTGAAATGCGATTTTGATTGCGAGTAGGCTAAACTTCAATCGTAATAAATGAACCCTAAACAATTCAGTTATTGCCAAAACTTTTTTACGAACGTGTGAAAAGTGAAAATTTGAACTTTGCCACACAAGAAGAAATAGAAGAAACAATAACCTTGCAAAAAAATTGTTTTTACTCAAATCAGATTCTCATTTTGTCGACGTTGTAATACACTCAGTTTAATCTGCTCGTTTTTAAGAAGAGACAACCATTTTGGTGAATTTTGTAATGAAACTTTATTGAGTTAGAGATATTTTTCTTTTGAACACGTATTTTTGCAAGCCAGGTAAACTCTAATAAATATTTCTCAGCAAAAATACTAACATGATAATCAAAATGCATAAAGCCAGCAAAATAGGTTAGGCTATTTATTGTTGCGTTGATGTCTTGAAAAAGTTGTTTAGCTTCATTTTGCATTTTGGTTTTTATTTTAAGATGGTATGTCCATAGTAAAACGAATGTTTGGCCATTGTAAAATTACTAACAATTTAGAAGTGATTAAAAATGTTTTCGAGTAGTTCCTTCAAGCCATGAGTGTTTCCAGAACTAGCCATACTTGCGACTTTACGTGAGCTTGAAGCTATTGGCAACACTTGAGGAAATTGCTGCTGCATCTGTGAAAGTGGAGCAAAATAAAGATGCGTAATAACAGATTTTACTAAAGCTGGAGTCTTTCGACACAATAGAAATGGACTTGACTAATTTTTAATTTTTTAAGTACTGTAGTTGCTACCGTAAATACAACCACATTCTTTAAAAAACCTATTCCCAATTATATAACGCAAGCGCACGTGCATTTTAACAAGCATGACGATTTCAAGCGAACATTTAGTTTTAGTTAAAATACACAACTGTAAACACTTTAACAACTTGATCGTGTGTAAAAGGCGTTGCTGGGCTCCCCAAAATTGCCTTTGGTGCAAAGCACAGGGTTGCACTACATAATCAAGATGCTTCTGACAATGTTTTGCGACCGCAAATCATGTATCCCATACACCATTATCACAGATTCTTTATCTCTAAAGACAAAATGTTAGATTGCATTTGGGCCGGTATGTAGTTATTGAAAACTTTAAACGTGAACATTTATGGGAATCTTTGTCACATTTCGAATTATTTCCTGGAAAAAAACTTTAACTTTAAATGCTAGATCAATGTTATCTCCATGCTGTATACAATGAAAATGGCTATATGATTGGCAGAATGATCGTCGAAATTGGAGACAAGGGTCAATTTGTTTTGCCACAAAGTGCAGCTTGGAATTTTTAAACTTTTTATAACAAGCAAAAACATATTGGAAAGCATAACTCTTACCAAACACAGCATAAAGCAATCGATGACATCCTTTGGATAAGGCACTTTGAAAGACTTTAAAAAAGCACCTACTGTAATTTCGTTGCAGTTAGAAAGAAGTGAAAGACTGTAATTTGAAATTATGTTGTTATACACCAAGTTGCCTTGCCCAGAAGACAGCGAAGGGACCATCTGGACTTCGAATCAGGATGCCACCTGCCCACCTGTCGACTACTCACGATGGAGGCTTCATACTGTCCCTTTAATTACTGAACGTCAGGCAGGGAAGCTGTGAATACCAATTTTGATAGTGTTTGACCCGACCGGTGATCGACCCGACCGGTAATCGAACCCGAATCTACCGTTTCAGAAGCATAACTTTATCTACTCGACCACTGATCGGAAAACACGGGTCGTCGGATACTCTTAAGCTTGAGGATTGTGGAGTGGTCCAAACAAAAACGCCACCTTCACTTACGTACTTGAAGTCATAAGATGAGAATAGGATGTTCCACGATATCAACTATGACTTAGCATTAAGGACTTTTGGAAATAGATCGACTCGAATATTGTTGGTTTAAAATGGCACGACTTAATTCAAGAGATATAAATCTGTTTATTTACTGGCAAGTTGGTCGGGCAATAACGCGTTCGTCTCTGGAGTGGTAGGTCTGTGGTTCAGATCTCGGGCCGGTCAAATCGGGCATAGTGTTGCCAACAACTCGCCACCGCTGCAGCATTTCTTCGAAAAGAGCTGTGTCGTGCCCGGGCACAATAACGCGGAGATGGGCCCCGCCATCTCGTTGCACGCTTCGGCGTAATACAGCGAGTATAATGAAAGGTTTGATTTGATCTTTTAATGGGAATGCCCTTAGATTTTATTTTTCAAATTAATTGGTCTATTATATTATTGATATTTATTGGTAAATTTGTATGGTTTTGGAGGTCTTTCGATTTGATGTGCTTTGTAATTGCCAAAAGCAAATCGGTGTGGGAAAATTCTTGAAAAACTCTTGCTTAAAATATTGGAGAATAAGCACTTGAAAGCGGATTAAAAGGCATAAATGTAAAGTGAGAAATTTCAGGTAAAATTAATGTATCACAATTAGTAAGCAACCAAAACCCGTCAAAATTGTTTACTTTTAAAAACATAGTCCGGATATTCGAAAAAAACGAACCATTTTCCACATAAGACTTAACCTCTAAGAAGAGATTAAGTGAAACAATCTAATAATGGCTAATCGCGATGTTTGTTTTTTTACATGAAGCTTGACATCTGATCACAAAGGCAATTTATGAGCACTACCACAAAGATTTCGTATCAACTTTAATTCACCTTTTAAATGATACAAACAAGATTTAAAGTAACAAATTTTAGCGTTCATAATCCAAACTTAATTGACTTGAAAACGAACGCAGTTAAATTTAAGATGAATTAGCTTTTAAGGAGTTTGTTGTTATTTTATTGATGACGTCTTTATTGAGTTATTTATATTTTTCGGTGACAACTTTTAGCGCAAAAATAATTCACGACAAAACTTAAATGGCTCTAGTTCCTTAATCTCAGTTTGGCATTTTATCATAGTTTAGAGAACTTTGGCTTTGACAAGAGATAGCGATAGAGAACAGATGGAAACATTGATTACCAGCGAGATAATTTAATTGGAAACATTAATTTTCTTGTTCTGTGTCTATCTCCAATGATCAGAGAAAGCCAGTGATGTCTCTTAATGTTATGCAATTTACTTATCTGATGCCACCTGTCTTTTTGCAATACTAGTTATACCACACATTGTTCATAATCTTTTTTTCGCCTCAGTTATATTTACCACTGTTTTTGGCTTTGAGAGACTGAAGACAATAATCTATGGGTCGCATGGTCTCATTTTCTTGTGAGTGTTTAAGAAAGCGACCTAAGAAAACTTTCGTGATCTTGATTGCACTTCAGTTTGGCTACTTTTATTACCTTTTCATGTACAGCTCCTGACAAAAGCACCCTATAAAAATATAATATCTTAATGATAATTACCAACTAATTCAAATCGTTTAAATTTAAAAAGTATAATAGTTACAAAAAGGCTTATAATGATCTGTAGGTCAAGAAAATATACTCGGCATTGCTTAATTGCATATAATGTGCAGTTTACTCAAATTTTATTTAAGTGCAATCGATCTGAAGCTTGGTCTTGACATTTTACTAATAAAAAACTAGTGTCAATGACAAAATTAATCAAGTTTTTTGTAGCTTTATATCCCGCAACAATAGAATTTTCTGGTTTCATTACTAAATACTGTATATTTGCATTCATCAAAACCCTACAACGTTCCTACTCCAGTAGCGTAGCCAGTGGAAGGGGGAAGGGGCTATAGACCCCGATTGCCATGTCGACCAAAACGCAGAATAAGGAAAATACCATGCTTTTAGCACTTCTGAGCTGCTTTTTTTTCGCTGAAATGGACTTAAAAATGATTTAAAGCATCTTTTCAAACAGTTATTTAGGGAGGGGGGCTAATTTTTCAAAAATAAAACTCACCAATCACTAAAAACTTTAAAAAATGGTCAAAAATAAGCAATCAAATTTGATCGCTAAATATAGGTTTGAAAAATGCTAAATGCTAAATATAGGTTTCATCAAAAGATATATAAGTTTAGCTGCAGAAGGGCTATTCAGTAGTAGTTAATTACCCCCTGCTTCTTTCAAATCTTTTTCCATTAGTCCCCTTCCCCCAGTTATCTTTTTCTCTAAAAAATATAGACAAAATATTTACCATGAATTAAAAACTTTTCATGATTTTTACCAGCTTGTAAATGTTAAAGAAAACTGAAATTTGCCACTGGCCACCTCCCACATACATAGCCCATTTATGCAACCGATATGATCATGTTTAGCACTGCTAATTTCTATGCCAACATTTAAAAGCATTAATTTTATCAAAATAGGCCTAAAATTAAATTATTTTTGCAAAAAAAACAAAATTTTGGAGCGCTGGAAGCTTCCCCCCTTCACCCCCGAAATTGTCCCCGAATGCAGATTCCAAGATACGTGCCTGTCCTCCACCAAGAATAAAATCAATTAATCTATTCTTTCGTTCGTATAAACAGTGCGTCGTTGAGGCCTTGGAAAAGACACTTAGCGTTTATTCCTTGTTGGGGCCCAACAGTCTACCTGTTGGGGTGCCCCAGCCTGACGAAAGACTTGCAAACAAAACTAAAAAAGGGTGCTTTGCGTAGCGTGGTTAGACAGACGCAGAGTGCCTAGTTCATACGAACGAACGATTCTTTCATCAAATCGCTTTCATGCTGTAATTAAGTGATGGGGTGCATTGATGTTTTTGAAGTTGTGATACTGTTTAATAGAAATTTGTTAAGGTGCAGTTTTGAGAAGCACTACTTGATATTTTGTGATGATCTACGATCTTTAGAGTTGGTTTCGAGCATACAATTCTGTATAATAATTGTACAGCAGAAATGCAATATAGTTAAACCAATAGAAACGACACTGTACAAGTACATATATAAGTATGAAACGTTAAAATCAATGTAAACATCGTTACGTTAAAATTATAAAAAAATGATAAGTGTATTGCTCCAAAAGTAGTTACGCTAGTTTTAGATTTTGATCCAAAACCCTCCTTAAAGCAAACTTGTTGTTGGCCCTTGCGGAGATACCATGATATCCATGAGGCCCAAAAAGTTATAAGGGCTAAAGCACAGTTGTGCATGGATAATTTTATTACTTCTTTTCTTATCTTCTGTTTAGGTTACACAAAATCAATGTCATTTGTTGTCTTGATTAATAATTTTTGCTAAAATGTTTTAATCGGCCCCTCCATTATGCACGATCACTAGCATATCTATCACGTCCATCTTGTTATCTTACAGCTACCAAAATATGATTTAATCGAAAATTCTGCCGACCGTAATTTAATTAATATGCGTTAGCCGTTGACTAACACATTCTTGCCTATCTTGTAAATTTGTGATTGAGATTATTTATCATTGTGACAACGCAAAATTTAATGCTTAAAAAAACAAAAAAAATCCACGGTAATTATTAATTTCCGAAGCTCATTTATACAGCAAAAAGAGGCAAAAAATTAAAAAATAGATAAAAAATTTAATTTAAATTAAACAAAATTAACAAAAAAAGAGATATAGAGTTGCACAAGATCAAGAAAAAGAAAGATAAAAAATTATCCAACATTAAAATTATAATTATAATTATCGCATTCAAATTGTAAACAAATCAGCAAAACGCGTCTTCTAATATAAAAAGTTTAAAACAGTTTTGATTTATAATAACATCAATTTAACAAACAAAGTTTCTGAGTTTTATACAATAGTAAAATTAATTTGTTAGGTTCTATTTAATTTTTGTTACTCAATAACAATAAAAACTAATAAAAACACATTTATTAATTAAAATAGAAAGCATTGAAAGCCTATAACACGTTAGTCTGGCCGAAATTAATTTGTAAGTTTGACGTTTATTTTAATCTTGCATCGATTGTGATATTATGCTAAATTTTATTTATGAACTTCAATACTTTAACTCAAAGGTGGGTTTCGTAGTTTCTCGATGTCGTAATTGTTAATAACGTAAAGCATGTCAGATGCATATCTGTAAAACAACATAATCATTTACTCAGAGGTCATTGAAATCATCTTTAATCAAATCCCAAGAAAAACTTTTTTTCGATTTTGTTGATAAAATAAAGATTTAGGAGTGAAATTTATTGGAATCTAATCCCTTTAACATGAATATAGGCTGCGCATAATTATTAAAGTATCCAATTTTGAGACAGGAAAATTTAAAATATAAACTGCCATTGACTTTGAAGCTATGTTTTGTTTGTTTTTATTAAAACAAACAATTATAAACCCAGCATACTGCAGCAAGTACTAGGGCTTTGTTATTGCAATAACGCTCCAAAACTTCACATCAATTTTGATTATCGAAACAGGTGTCTGAAAATTGCAAATAATTCGATTTGTGTGTTCGTCCGCATATCCCATCCAAAATATATAAATTTAAACCCATAAAAAATAAAATTCTCTATCTTTAAAAATTCAGTTGTTCATCTTCAAATAATTTTGTTCCTATTCTAACCGAATTTTTTACAACTTTTATTTTCATAGTCGCTGCAAAGCTGAAGCTAAAAGACGTCTGAAAATTTAATATAGCAGAAGATTTAAGTAATAAAAGGATTATGAAATACATCAGCACAAACTATAAAGCATATTGAATTGTCTCAAAGGTCATAATTTTTATGAGATATATTATCATGCTGATTTAAAATTGTTGTCGAAATACATGACTTAGAAATAAAAAAAACGAGCAAACAATAAAGTTTTTTGCATATTTAATCCTCATTAATTATTGTGTTAAGAAAGTTTTACAATGCGATATTGAGATTAGTGAAATTATTTTCAAAGTCGATGCCTCGTAAGAGTTGTAAAACATCACCAATTCATTTTAATCTATGTTCTCATACCTGAATAATACTATCAATAATTGTGTATTTAATCGTTAGATATTCGTGTTCTTCGACGAGATGAAATTATAGCGGATGAGAATTTCTTCATAGCGTGCAGTTTTGGTTAAATTTTTGACCAGAAAACATAAATTTTTACATCTTATTAATAAGATAACACATTAAAATTAAATGCACAAATTTTTGACTTATCCTTCCTTTCAGCTTAAAATGTTTAAAAGAAAATTGATGTGCTCGTTTATTTTTTCTCTTGAGATTGCTTTTTAACTTTTCGCAAAATCAAGCAAAATTTCTGTATTTATTTTTTAATAACAAAATACGAACATGCTTTTTGATTTCAGTCAACAATAAAGTTAGAAACAATTTAACACAATGCTGCTGATTGCCTGCCCACGCGGAAAATGTTCAACTTTTAAAACCACAATCCTTATCATGATTGGAAAATTGGTAACCGAGTAGAAATACTGATGGAGAAAATAATTAAAATGCATTATTATCGTTTAATAAAATTTTTGCAGAAATTATTTTTCTAACTAATTTAAGTTCGATTCCTTATCAAATTTTTGCATCTGATGTTAATATATACTTATATTTTTCATCAGAGCCAGTACAACTGAGGTTGAAGTTGGCTGTTTTTAAATTTTCACGAATTTTCAGCCTCATTTGTTCTTAAGTTTATTGCAAAAGAAGCTGACTAAAATTCATTCTTGCTTGGTTAAAAGTTGCATTTTGCTAAAAATCATATTCAATAAAACAGTTTTTATATGAATCAACAGAGGCTATATGGAAAAGACCAAGCAAAAATAGCTTAGTTTTTTTTTTTTTTTTTAATTTGGCTTGTGTTCTTAATTATTTCAAGTTCTTAATTTATTCATTGATTTTTAATTCATGCCGAGGTTGGCATCGTTCTTAATTTGTTCTTAAATTTTCATCAAAAATGAGTCTCATGTTGTTAAAAAATCGTTTTTTAGAAAAAAAGGGTTAATGTCGATTTCACAAAATAAATAAGTAACTTTCAATATTTGCAATAATCCTTTTCGATTTAATCATTAATAAAACACTAAAAAGGAAAACTGTGCATTTGTGCTCGTGTTTCGAATTAAATGCACCGGTTAAGATAAAACTGTACTTAAAACTTTGTCACTAACAATGTTTGTTTTTTCACGAATTGGTTCAACCTGTGCAGAACCGCATCAAGCCATTTCGATATTATAGAGCCATGCAATAACCATTCTTCAAAACATGTTGTTTTTCAAGTGATAGAAAGTGATAAGTCAATAATATCGTAGTGTGTGTGTTTTCAATTGAAAACTGTTCTTGCATTTGCAAAACGACGTCCTTATTTAGGCTTACCGAAGCTGTACAAATAAACCAGCAGAGGCGATTACGGTAATAGGCCTATCACTCTAATGCAAGGTGTTTAAACCAATTTTGGATTGAAAGGTTACACGAAAAAACTTGTAGCGATTAAAGATCTTGGTTTTTTGCTCAATTGAAAGATGATATCACTTATGAAAATACATCCAAAACATTTAGATATAATCTTAACCACGCTAAACAGATTGGGTAATTTAACGGGTCAGCATTAAAAAGGCAGATGACAGATAAATGCTGTTTGTCCCAAGTTGCCATTAGATTTTGCGCATTTACTCCTTCAGCCTGTTTTCCCTATGTCAACAGGGAGTGGTTTTTAACTAAATTGCTTTTTGACGAGTTTTTTACTGAAAATATGACTTTTTATTACAAATTTGATTTTTTTCGGCGGCGTGGCAGAAAGGGTACATGCGTCGTTTTTATTCGACAACGCCGATTGCATGGTTGGGTTCAACCCGCATTCTGGTCACGTTGTTGCGTCCTTGCATAAGACGCATTGCGATGATTATCTCTGCTTGGTAGCTTTGAACAAGCAGCAAATTCAGTGGACAAGAATTCGATGAAATCCACAGGAGCAATATTGGGTCACTGTAAACTCCTAAGAACTTGTGGAATCCCGTTGAAAGCGTTGATGCTAATTGTAAAAGCTGATTTTGTACAATAATGATCAAGTGTTGAGTTATTTTGCTAAAAAGAAAGGTTTTTGGAAAAAAGATGTATATAAAAAAACACTCCATACCAAAATTATAGAGTAATCGATTACGAATCAATTTGTTATCTGTTCACCTTTATCCACGGAACGCCGCAGACAGGAGGGCAAGTTGCAAAATGACTCCAAGATCACAACACAAAAGGTCCAGTTGCTGTCTGCTTGCCAAGGCAACTTGGTGCAACTGTTTTATAACTTTTATGTTCTGCGTTTGTTCGGTTGGAATAATTTGTGATGAGAATTGCACTTTTGTACGAGAGTTTTAATTTCAATACTGAACACGTGATTTTTTGATTAAAAGTACAATATTATTTTGAGAGCGTTTTAAACAATTCAAATGCGGTATAGGTGATCGCATCGAAGAGATATATAAATTAAGCGCTTAGTACCGTATACAAAAACGTGCTTAAGTGTATATAGGTTACCAACAGATATACATCAGATTTTCACAGATACAACCTCTATTTGTGATGGCGATATCGCGGTCTATAGATTATGAATTTGTGTTTTGTGATAAGCAAAAAATTTGGGGCGAATAAAGACATTAAGGTTATTACTTCTGATCGAAACAAGCGTTGAAAATAACTCTATTACATCAAATTGTAATCAAACAAACATCAGAAACTACGGTAGGCCTAGTATCAAGAAAACTAAATATCGGTGCTGAAAAAACGTGACATTTTTTGTTCCAGAATTTAGAAATTGACTTTTTTCGGAGAATTTCTTTCTACAGTAGATGGTGCTATAGCTCTATAACTTTGCGAAAAGTTTAGTTTATTTTAATTTTTTTTCCCTTAACCCTATTTATTCGGGAGGAGGGGGCAGTTTTGCTCTTTTTATGACAAATACATCGAAAAAAACTATTTTTATTTAGAAAGAACTGGACTTTAAGTTAAATTTCATTACAAATAACTTCCGAAAATTTGAAGTCACTTAGATCGCGGAAAGTATTCCAGTTTTAAGGTTGGCCGATTCTGAGCATTTTTTTGGCCAATATTTCACTTAAATGACGTCATAAGATGTTTTTGTGGCGTAACTAGTTTAACTTAGGCATTTTATGATTCAGTATCAAAAAACAAACGTATGTACAAAATTTGAACGCCTGTGACGTCATCACAAAAATGACTTAATCTTCGAAAATATGGCCGTGCGTTACAAATAATGAAACCATCAAATCAAAACTAATTTTTCTGAAAACTTTTGGGTGAACACCAACCCGCATGTCACATGTGGTGTTTCCAAGGCTTTTGGTTTAGAAATTAGAATGGGGAGCATTTTTGCCTCCCGCCTCCCGTGTAAAATGCGATGGTTAAATACTCCGTGTAAGATAAAGCAAAAAAATTTCAAAAACTTAATGAATAACAGCGATGTTGTTCAAACTCTTTTGTAAATAAAACAAAACTGATACTCTGAAACATAACTTTTATTTACTATTTAAAAGTCCTGTAAAAATTTCATATTATTCCCAAAACCACAATGCAGCATTTTAATCGTCTCTGACTCTTTGAATCGCACGTTGAATATATCAGTCGAAACAGGTAATTTAATAAATGAAAACAGAAAAATTAAAAATGACTTAAAATGATTCGCCCATTATTTCTTCGGATACTACCAACAGATCAAGTAATCTTCAAGTCAAGCCGCTCCTGCCTACGTGGAGACTCCGTGATATTGCTCCTTCTGTTGCTGTACATGAAACAAAAACTCAAGTCAAATCAAATCTTTTTTTATACTCGCTGTATTACGCCGAAGCGTGTAACGAGTTTGCGGAGCCCATCTCCGAGTTATTGCGCCTTGACAACACAGCTCTCTTCGAAGAAATATCGCAGCGGTGACGAGCTGTTGGCAACTCTGTATCCGATTTGACCAGCTCGAGATTTGAACCTCAGACCTCCCGCTTCAGAGATGAACGTGTTGCCGCTCGACCAAGTGGCCGGTCTCAAGCAAAAAAAAGCAAAAAGTTGCAAAACAAATTTGAAATCTTAGTTTGGCCAGCATAGGAATCAAACAAAGATTATCGTTTCAGTGGCAAACGCTTAGTTTTTGCCAAAAACTTTACGCTCGTTTTTACTGCGTTTATAGTGGAAGTTAGTATTGAAGTATTATTTTGTTTAGTATACTGATTGCACGGCAATTTTATTTAATTTGATTAGAAACAGTAAAACCTTATTTAAAATAGTAAAATTTTTAAACGTGTTGGGCTCACCTACGTCCATCATCAGTAGAAAATAAAATCTTATTCGACCAGAACAAATACAAAGTAATCAACGACTGATCAACGCGTACGCCCGGTTTCAGTTTGTCACAGTATAATGTTTCCAATATGATGAGCTTAGTTCGATTCCTGACAATTCCAAGAATTTTTGATTTGGCAAAATCATTCTTATAGTCGCAATTTTTAAAGAGACGGTTGATAACGGCCGTGCTTTCACATTTCTTGGAGCCGGGATTCAGTTTGTTGAGTCACAATAGCAAATTTCTGGCAGTCTAGCAATGTGGTTTTTGCCGTATGAGCTATGGAAATGATAAACCACTCGAATAAGAATTAATTTTTACCGATGATGGACGTAGATGAGCCCAAAACGTTTCAAAATTTTACTATTTTAAATAAGGCTTTACTTTTTTTAATCAAATTATTTTGCAATGTAATATCATTCAAAAGAAACAATATCTGAAGTTTGTTTGCTTTTAATCAATCAATTTTTGTGAAGAGCATAGCGCAAAAACTCTTAATTTTGCTTCAGTGAGTTTATAGCTCTTTGAGCGCATATTTTTGATTTCTCGAAAATTTTTATAGATTAGTAGAAAGTGATTTTTCAAATACATAGCTCTTCAAAGCATTACAAGTAGGTTATTATGATTTACAATGGTCACTTGTCTTCTAATAACAAACTAGCTTATAGGTTTGCAGGTGAAATGCTTTGGTAGAAGCGTTTCAATTTAGCAGTTTCAACAAGGCAAAATAGTTTTGCTGGTACCAGTAAAGTTTCCAATCCAGTAAAAATGTGCACTTCAAGCAATACATTTTCTGGCACTTTTAAAATACTTTTGGCAACCCTGACCAACTTGTTTTTTTAGCAAGCGGGTTTGAACAGGCAAAAGTGCACTCTGACACCGTAGAAAGTAACTGTGACCAAGACTTGAGCACAACCCTTGTTAGGAGCAAGATTTCACTCCACTTCATAAGTTGTTATGATGGTAATTCGCCAGGTGCAGTTGATCTTTGTTGATTTAGCGAACCGGTATTTGAATCTATGTTCAACTCTTAAGATTTTGATGCAAAAATGTAACTGAACAAATAAAACTTTGTCATAGACAATAACATTTAACCATATTTTTCAGACAAGGTTTTGCAAAATAAATTGTAATCGTTTTTTTTGTTACTGTTTTGAGGTTATTAATTCAAGAAAATAATTTTTTTTTTTTTTTTCTTAGACCGACGTTACATGGGAGTTGCTGGGCAGCAGCTCAAAGATTGAGCCAATTTTTGAATTTTCGATTTTTTTTTCTTTTTCATATGAAAGATCGCTCAAGCAAATTATCAAATCAGCAACGATCTGTTATAGTTGTTGTCATAGCTGCATATTTATTCTCCTGTCACCGGACAGCGTCAGACACTAACTATTGGATGATCCGTACACTTTTCATTGTAATAGCTATTTCGTGTTTAAAGATATCCGTTCCTGATTAAAAGTTTCCAATGATCCAAAATTTCTGTGGATTTCCTCAAATTCTTGTCCTCTGAATTTGCCACTTCTTCGAAGCCACCAAACTGAGATAATCATCGTAAAACGCCTTAACTAAGGACGCAACAACGTGACCAGGGTGCGGGTTAAACCACGTTCAAGCGATCAGGGTTGTCGTAAAAACGACGCCTTTACCCTCTCGGCCACGCTGCTGAGTTATCTCAATGCTGTGTGCTTACGTATTGTACATTTACTATTCTTGTGCTAGTATTATAGAGTTCTTTGATCACAGCGCTAATTAAGTGGAACTGTAGAGAAATCTGGTGGAACTTAATGCAGTTGCGGTGCATTTTAATAAGGCTGTAAATACTTACAATAGATATAGTCAGGTTTGCCAAATCAATTAATTTACGTATACCGTTATTTAAAATTAAACGAACTCAGCAGTCTATCAAATATATTGGTGTGAAAATTTGAAATTTAATTCCTGATAAAGCAAGCGACGTTTAGTTAAAAAAAAATTTAAAAAAGAATACAAAAAAAACTACTGTTAATGTCATAACTTGGCAAATTATATCAATATTTGATTGCATTGCTCAGACCTTGATTCCGCGCTGGGTTTTGTTGTGTTTTACTGTTCCACTCTAGTTGTTCATTTATCTAAGTGTAAAGCTTAATTCTTTTTTGTGATTTTTGTGTTTGGTCGATCCAAAGCTTAATTCTCATTTGCATTAAACTTGGCTTACTTTAATTCGAAAAACTGTAATGCCATGAAAGATTATGGCTACACAAGGTGCCTGTTGACTCGAAGATCTAGCGGTCCCTTCGAAGTTACCCAGTCGTTACTATTGATTCATTATTTGAATAATACATGTATTTGTCTTAAGATGCTTTGGTCAGTGACGAAACAAATACATTAAAATTGAAACTGAAATTTTAATCATTGAAGCTGTATGTGTATGATCTTGCATTGGTGTGCAACTGCGCTTGTACATTTGTTCTATGTGATGTTTACGTTAAGCAACAACTTGCTTTTAATTATTTTTGATTTCTGACTTACTTCAAAAAACTTGATCGGTAGATGTCGATATGACTCAACAAGTCATACTTCTGTGAATTTTTTTGGATTACGCATAGGTACAGAATCGCACTCAATCTCGCAAGCGTAAGAATTCGAATTGCAAATTCCGCAAGTCCCTGTGTTTAAAAATTGTCTTGTGCCACTTATGAATCTATGTTTATCGTGTCTTAAAAATTTTTTGGGATTGACTTTTAGTTTTTTTTGTTTTACTGCGCTAGTGTCTAGGCAATGAAAAATACTGCAGTACCATATGTTACTTGTGTTAGAACACTTCAACAAAGTGAACTCAATGCTTATAGCATCTTAAAACTTATCCTAATGCTAGTTAAACGCAAAAATTTTAGTGCAAAATTTAAGTATTCTTCATTGATCGGTATAGGTTTCATAATACCAGCAATAGCTTTTGGCCATTTAAAACAATTAAACTTATTTGACTTGAAAATTAATGTTAATCATAAAAAGCCTTTAGAAGAAATTTGGTGCATTAAATTTAAAACTATGAAACAGCGGTAAATTATGCCGCTCAATTTTTAATTTTTTATTGGCTGCTGGTAATTTGCTGTAGCATATTTTTGATTTGAGATGACATTAATGCTGGTTATAGCCCAATTTCTCGAGACTACTTTGTCTCATGAACAATAACCTTTTTAATAATGTAAGATTTGATTGACGTAGATAATATTTGTCATAAATTGGGATTTAACACCATTTTTAAATAACAAGAAAATTGGCGGTCCATGACATTTTTTGAATCTGTTTGTTTCCGAAACACAAAAAGTTTCTGTAGTTAGTTCTACTCTAAACTTACATCTAGAACGACATCATTTTAATCTTGGATTTACCTTCGAGTGAATTTATGACCCTGACTCGGTTAAATGTTTCTTTATAGGTTACAAAAACAAGTGATTTATTTTAAGCTTAATAATATCACAAGAACGATTTTCGCTTTTTTTTGCCAATTAAATCGAAGCTCATGTTAGTTTTTCTTTAAATGATTTAAATGCGATTTAGCTTAGATCAACAAATAATAATTCGTATTTTTGTCAATTTTAATGTTACCTTTCGCATGAATAACACGAAGACATTATTAGCTTGCCATGTTTGGGTCTTTTTTTGAAGATTTAAGGACTAATCCTCTTCTGGCAGCTGCAGGCTGTACAAGATCAAGAGGAAAACTTATGTCTTGTTTATTTTTTGCTAAAACACATATGTTTACACTAATAATAATATTAGCTTAAATCAAACTGTGGAAAGTTCACTATTACTGCTTTATGCAGCAGAGAATTTTTGGAAACACTAAAAACGAATAAAACAGACATATTATGGGTGTCTTTATTTCAGGAATGCAAAAACATGGAGAGAAATATCTTCCAATAGTTGGGCTGCATGCCACAATATTACAAATGGGTTTTTACAAACGTTGGCCAACGTAAAAAGCCAATTGATCTAGTTAACACCATTCTTAGAACCAAAAAGTATGGTTCTTTATAGGTTTAACGCTTATCTATGAGTCGGCGTTTGACGTATTTGGTTTTCATCTCTTTCAGAATCCTGGAGACAAGAAAAACAAAACTTTAAGAGGATTTCCCTAAATTTGAAAATAGGTAATTAAAAAAAAGAAAAGTGTTTATCCCCAAAACTGAACATACAGTAATTCCGGCACTAATAGCTGCTCACTTACCCCATCATCCATTGTATCCTGATCGCGAAGCTTTAGCAGACTCGGCTACTTTAAATTCAATGTTGCTACTATATTGATAATAATACCAACCAAAAGAACAATAGTGTTGACTGATTTAAAGTAAGTACAATATAGGTGCTTCAAAATGGCTTTCAGTTTGCCGTTTGCTCATAAGTATGAAGACATAAATTCTATATGGTTTCTCAAAACAAATCTATGAAACACAAATTTTTTAAAGAGAAATGTTTGAAATTTTGTATAGATAGAAGATATTCAAGTTTCTAAACAAAAGGTTTATTTACTTAACTTAAACTACAAATGAAAATCTCAGAGCACAACAAGATCCTCACGCGATTTTCAGCCAACGACTTTTAGCTTTCTTAATTTCAAGATGTTATGACAGGTAAAAAATTGTCTTCAACAATGAAATACAAACGGTCGACCTGTATCAAAATATTTAGATATTCTCAATGACGCTTACTTCTAATTCAATTCCATGCTTTGTTTTTTGATCAAACCCTTTGATGCATCACCATAGGTACCACAAGTAAAAGTTAGTTTAAGAATTTGCTATATAAAACCTTTCAAAACAAGGTTGAAAAATATAAAAAGTTGAAGAGCACTTATATGTAATCGAGTTCAAACATTTTATCTCATACACAGGTGTTTTGAAGAATTCTGTAGAACCATTCTGTTTTATTATCTAAAATCTTCCCAAAACTAAATACGCAATTACAGACTTTGTTATGCTCTGAACTTCAGCAAAACTTTAAAATTTTTTTGTCTTAATTCCACACAATTAGCAGTCTGTAGTTGATATCAGGGTTTCAAAAAGTGCTCAATAACAAAATTTTAACGTTTTGATGCTATGATAATCTAATGTGCCATGCAATTAATACGTTAAATAATGATGTTACGCTGAATAAGTTTTCTATTAACAAGTCGGTTTTTATGAAAATTACTCTCAGATAAGATTGATTTTGATACGGTTTGAATCAATACAAAAAAGGGGATAATGACAATGTCAAATAATGGCTCTTATGCCGATACTAAAATATTTTTACGGTTGTTGCATTTGTATGATAACCACAAAGAAGAACGTTTTCAACAAAGTTAGTTTAACGCTTTTTCAAGGGATTTTCTAAATCATTTGACGGGTGATTTATTGTTTTTCGTTGTAGGTAAGGCAAACCCAAACGTGGGCAAAGAACAAAACCAACGACGCTTTTGTTCTGCAAAAGAAGTAATGATGTAGCGATGGCCAGAATACAATGCACTCCTCCGCTGTACAAATAAACACCCATCGCTTCCCCGCTTTGTTCAGGTTTTTGTCTCAACGGTAAATCTGTCAACAAACAAGAGAAAAGGCTTGGCAACAGCAAGAAACAATCAACAAGCACATGTTGCAAATGGTAAACTGCTTTTTATCCAACCAAAGGCGATCATCCAAAACAAAATAAAAGTTTTTAAAGATGACCTTTTGTAAATGTATATTACTTATAATGTTCAAGAAAAACATTACTGTGTTTTACACTACAAAATTTGTTAATACCACTTGTTGCTCATTTTTGGTGGAAACTGAAAATCGAAACGCACCCAAAACTTTAAAGAAAAAAGAAATTAAAAGAAAATGAAGAGGAAGAATGGAATGGAAAAAAAAGGGTGCAATGATGATAATGATAAAATCTTAAAAAGGAGAAAAAGAAAGAACAAAAAAAGGAAATGAGGAGAAAAAAGTTCAAACACATGTTATATAACGTACCAAAAACTTGATTTTTATCATAAAAGTTCATTAATCAAGTAAAAATAGCGATAATTTAATTGATTGTGTCAATCAACTTTGCTCACTAATTCTTTTTTTTTGTTATTTGAGAGTGAAAAAAATATGCTCCCAATGATATATTTTATAATATCATTACAGTTATTTTAGTTTGATTGCACAAAATTGTTTCTTTTTGACGCTAGGCTAGCTAGTTCAAGTGCTCAATCTAAGCGTAAACAACAACAATATCAACAACAACACCAATATAATAATAACATCAGCATCAGTAATACGAAAACAATGACAGCAATAGCCTAAACTACAACAACAATACCAGCAAAGACCGCAATTAAAACAACATCAACAACAACCACAACAACTGCCACAATACTGTACAATCAACAACCACAAAAACATGAACAAAAATAGCAGTCAAAAACAGCTGCAACAGATGTATTGCAAATTTACAAACGCTATAATTTTAAAGAAACTAAATGTAAGAGAAAAAATTTTCTTCAAAAATATATCCAAATCAAATTTTTTATTATACTCGCTGTATTACGCCGAAGCGTGTAACGAGTTTGCGGGGCCAATCTCCATGTCATTGCGCCCGGCAGCACAACTTCTTTTGAACAACTTCTGTTGCAGCGGTGGCGAGCTGTTAGCAACTCTGTGTCCGATTTGAAAGGCCCGAGATTTAGACTTCAGACCTTCCGCTCCAGAGGCGAACGCGTTACTGCTGGACCAATTGGCCGGTAAAATCACAAAACGCAAAAATATACATATTAAACATTTTGACTCGAAATAGCCAAACACCTCAAACAGTGGCAAATTTGTGATGTATAAAATATTTACTGTTTCTTCACCTTACGCTTTATACTGCAGTGTTATTGCCTCAAAACTGATTGCTGTCAATAGCAGATTTATAATTGTTGTAATAACATTTTTATTCACCAAGTTGCCTTGGCCAGGAGACAGCCAACTAAGCCAAGGGGTCTTTTTGGGCTTCGAGTCAAGCTGCCACCTGTCTCCCATCTACCACACACGGTGGAGATATCGCACTGCCCCTTTTAATGCTGAACATTAAAGCAGGAAAGCTGTGAATAGCAATTTTCAATGCCTTTCGCTTGACCCGAACGGGAATCAAGCCCGAGTCTACCGTTTCAGTAGCAGACGCTTTATCCACTCGACCACTTATACATAGAAAATCAAAAAAGTTTAATGCTCTATTATAGTGGTTTGATTCGAATAATTCAGTGAAAGGTGAAAACCAGGAGCCGGTTTGTTGAGTTAGCTTCTATGTTCTTGCTTTTAGCAACTGATATTCACTCTCCATCTGTAAATATTTTAGATAGATGAGAAAAACCAACGTCAAAATCGATCAATCCAGCTGAGCACACAGAATGATGCTTCACGAAAGACCAGGGATCTTTTCATTCATGGAGCTGCCGGTAGCAGTGAATGCACACAAACATTACAAGCAACTACTAATCATACATCATTCGTCAAACAGCAGCCTATTCAAAGGTACAATAGGCTAGGCGTGAACGGCTTGTAGTCTTTGAGACATAAATATTGTCCTTAAAAATCTGTGCCATTGAAACCTTTAGTCTACGCGAAATCTACATTGGAAATCATTATTATATCATTACTGTTGAACGACAATGTTTAATTTTGTGTAATCTCAGCCAAAGGTCTTTTTACCTTGCTCCAAAGATGTCAACTCAGCAAGGGATAAAATAAATAAAAATATACCGCTTAAACTACAGGTTTTTTCTTTTGCACGTTATCAAGTCATTTATCAATAAAGAAGAGATTTTTCGAATTCGATAAGCAAACATAATATCATTGAAGAAGCTGGCCTTACGTATTTGTGATTTAATGAATGAATTTGCGAACAAAATCAAATGTAATTGATCGTTATCGAAAAAATTTGCAACATAATATTGAAAAGACTACTGTACTTAACGCCGATGCGATGTTGTTTACATACCTGCCCCCAAAATAAATGATTTGCTTAAATGCAACAATAACGACACTTCAACGACTCTTTTTGTCTCCGAAAAGACAAAAAAGGAAGAAAATAACATGTCTATCATACACAGCTAGCAGCTTTCTATGAACAGAACTATAGTTTAGGTCGCAAAGATGTCTGAATTTTTGGTAGTTTCTACTCCACCCACACTAAGTCGCGTAATCTTTTAGTATACTCACTGGTTTATTTCTGTCTTTAAGCATAAAGTTCTAAAAGAGTATTTTGATGCTGTATATGTCTGCGAACTGTAGAACAATAATTTCGACTCTGTATCTCTTACTCCTAAATTTTGGAAGATGTTTATCGTCTGTAGCAAGGTTAAACGCTTTTGAACGAAAACTGAATGTATTTAAATTAGAAATTGTTTAATATTAGACGCTTTACAAAACATAATGTAATATTCATATGAACTCTTTGTTTAATATATCTGCAAAATGTGGCTCATCCATCCAGCCAATAAGACGACTTTTTAGGACTCTGTATTCTTTTTATATTGCCATAATTATACTTCGGCCGATCAAAAACTTTCAGTTTTTTAAAAGTTGTGCATTGGTAAAAACAGAGTTAAATATCCTCATACTGCAGTATAGTTTCTCAAAGAGTTTAAAGTCATCGCCAAAGAGCCATCTTCGTTTCAAAATTGTTTCGGTGCAAACAAAAAATAAAGCTCAGGGTGATAACCCTGTTAATTTCCCTTAAAGCTAGGGTTTGGAAATGTTTCTTGCGATTACAAAAAAAAAATTGTTGTATTCGCTGTTTGGCAACATTTCTTGCCTATCGATGAGAAAAAATGAATTAGCAAAAAGAATAACAAAAACAACGTCATGCAAAAACCAGTAAATTTCATGCTAAATTGCACTACTTTTCTCAAAAAATTGGAAATATTTATGCTGTTTATATTAACGAAGTGTATAAGAGAAATTAACCCTCGAATAGTTTAAAACTTTGAAATATGCTACCAAAAGTCCTTTGCAATCAGAAAGTAACTAGACCATGAAGTGAGCAAAATATCACAACAGAAAACAAAATTGATGTAAACCTATTAATAAAACGTTTTAGGACAAAAAAAATGTGTAATTTAACCCTTTGGGGGCGTGGGTTACCAAAGCAAAGGTCTCTTTCGTTTAGAAAATTCGCCACGCGACATAATAAGACATGTACAACTAGATGTAATTTCGTGGGATAGAAGTAGGGTCAAGTAGAAATGTCGAATCCTAAGTAAATTGCGGCAAAAAATCAGCAATCTTAGGTAACGCAGGGACAATTCAAACTAAAGAAAACAACAAATCTACAAGCAGCTATACATTTTGCATCTGAACCTTAGTACCAGCAAGGTAACCTTTGACCTTTGTCACAATCAAGTGACGTGTTAGGAAGTGAAGAATTGTGGGAATAAACCTTTGGCTTGCATATTTTACAAGGCTTAAAAATACTGCTGAATATCAACAAAATGTTCAAGTTCAATGCGTATTTCTAAGATATTTTGTGCAGTCAATCAATAGTTCTTTAGATATTGTTAGCGGTAGATTTAGTTCATAAATTTTAATTTTTAAATATTGTTTGTTTTTTTTAGGTTCATTTGACGTTATTGTCATTTTCATTTCACTTTAAACTAAATGCTGTAAAGTTTCATATAAAAATTTTGGACATTTTCATGTGCATATTATGCAGGCTTGACAATGCTTGCACTGTATAAAGTAGAAAGCAAATACGCAGAACGTAAAAGCAAACTAACAACGGCTTAATAAATAGGCAGTTTAACTTGATCAATTTGGCTTGATTTAGATTGATCATTACTACTGTACACGATTATTATTATTAAAACTTGTTTACATTAATTGTTTAAAACACAACACTAACACAAAAATTTCAACAAGACATATTTTTACAACATTACCACATGATTTGATTCATTTTGTGTTTCGTAAGATACTGTATTTTTATACGCGCGACTTCCTGAAATATTTTATTTTTTAATAAAGTAATCATAATATAAATTACATTGCATACAAGGTTATTCTAATTTTTTTGCGGTTTTGTTAAAATTAGGTGGATTTTGTCACCAAGCGAATAATGTTCTTAGTTTGTTCTTCAATTTATGACAGGAATGAGATCGGTGTTGTAACGAAGATATAAAACGAAAATGTGATACACGATTGATAACAAAAGCTACTGTAACATACATTTTGTTTCAAAAGATTTTGGCGATTATTGCGATTGTTTTTTTGTTTTTTTGCCAGAAAAACTAAATATGATCAATGAAATAAATACGCACAGTCGTATTGGAAAGAATGTGACTAAATGACCACCGAACAGATGTGTTTTAGAACAAGCAACATAGACTTTTCTATCTCACGACCTGGTAAGACAGTTTCAGCGCAACGGGTGATCGGTTAATGTGATTGGGTTATTTTCATATTACCAAAGTGAACACCCTAGTCGAGCAGAATAAAGAAAAAAGGTCGCGCGTAACTGCCGTACTACGATTTACTGTGATAATTTCATTAAAAAATCGCAAAATGTAATCTTATTTGCAGACGTTTCATGCGCATCATTTCAAAAACCGATTTTCACACGATCTTTTGCTTTCGTTTTACTCTTTGCTTATTGGGGTTTGCCCTCCTTCGTGTAAAATGCTTTGAACAAATAGCTTGGGCAAAATAGGGTTAAAGCGATCATTCCGTCAAGAAAATAGTTAATATATTTAAAATATACTTTTGAAATAAATTAGGAGTGCATACGTTTGCAGTAGAGATTTAATTGGATTAAAGAGTTAAACGAAACAAATGAAAGTAAATGTGCATGGCTAATTTTTCCTCATTTGGATTATTTGAAAGGCAGCGTTGTTTTCAAAGACTTTAATATTGTTTCATAAACAGTAATCATTATTGTTCATGTCTAGGGTATTGTTTCCGCGAAGTGTTTCTTCAAGAATTTGAAATCAGTGTCGGGCTATTTAGGCCACCTTACATAATTTTCGAGATGTGGGAACATGATGGTTATGTAGAAAATATAATAGCAAAGCTCATTGGCTTGTCAAACTCTGCAGTGATTTGCAATTGCTAATTTCCCACCAAAACTCCTTGTCAACTTTTTGATTGAACAATAAAATATTTAACTCGAAACCAGGTCTATAAATAAACTATTTCACCATTTAGGCATGCAAACAATAAGCTTAAGCAAGTGTTGGCCTGTTAGGTTATTGCAGAAACCATCTCATGTTAGTTGATACTATACCTTGATTACTTTCAAAAGATTATGTTAGAGAATCGCTCATTCACTGAAGGTATTGAGTAGCGATAAGGAAAAAGCAGTAATTTCCTTTACGAGTCAAGAGTTGTAGAAATTCATAGAGATTTCTTGAGAAAATCTTGTGATTGACAGGTTGCATGCAAAAATGCCAGCAGTTGTTCTTATGAACACATACTGTACAATATATTTCCTGAATGATTAGCTCGTGTAAAATTCAAAAACAAACCATACCTTTGACCCCGATTCGATTTTAAAAAATAAGTGCCAGCACTAATCAGTCAATGATTAAGTTGATCAAGCTAATTGCTAGCTATTAGTTGGTGGGATAGCGCTAGCAACAAACATGGGAAAGCTCTCCGACCAAACCACATTAAACTATTACATCATTTACAATGATTCGAGTCGCTCAATTTTTCCCAAAACTATCCATCCATTCACCTTGGTTGCATCTGAATTTGCGGTTGGCACACAATCCTTTTCCATTCTTCCCGACTTTTTGCATCAAAAATTATTATCTCCAGTGTCATGCTGTCCAATCTCTGGTGTTTTGTAATGCTATGAGAAAATGGTCTTCATCTGTCCAAATTAATGACCTACTATTTAATTTTGGCCCAAGTTGTCCTTCGTATTTTTAAAGTTAACCTAGAACACAACCGCATAATTATGCTTGCATGAGCGAGCCACAATCTACCGGTCCACCGTAAAATCTTCTGACTTGGCAAAAGCAAGCATGAGGAAAACTATTCTTCTCCCTCGTGTAAAATGCAACACACTCCTAAACCGGAGATAGTGGGAACAACAAAAGTGAGTAGGAGTTTACCGAAATTGGTTAGGAAAAATAATTTTATAGAGTTAATGACGTCATCATAGTGACGCTGAAACAATTTTTACCAAATGACGTCATTTTTAAGTAATGACGACCTAATCGGTTTAAACTTTGCACAAAAGTTTGTTTTTATAAATCGAGTTTGTATAATACCTAAGCCAAAGTAATTACGAACCCAAATTTTCTTATGATGTTATTTATTTTTTATGGGCCAAAAATGAATTCCCAAATTTTGCTTCGGCAAACCTCTGAATTGCAAAGCTTCCTCTCACCCCAGCATTTTCAAAAAATTTAGAAGTTATTTGAGAATATATTTGGCTCAAAGTCAACTTCGTTCAAATCAAAAGTTTTTTTATGGCCCGTTTCATAATGGCGACCATTTTGGTGCAACTGTAGAAGTCAGACGAGACGATTGCGTTGATTTAAATGGCGCCTTTCACACTTGGTCGTGGTCGGACATTTGGTCGAACCACGCAAACTTTGGCTGCATCGCCCAACGTCTTGATTGCGACCAAGATACGACCAATTTGATCGTACGACCAGTTGTCACCAGCGTGAAACTGCCTGAGGTATTTATCACAAAAAAATAAAAGCGAGGGAGAGACCTTATTGCTCTTTCCAGGTGTAAAATATGGTTAAATATTGTAGTGACACTTAAAAAGGGAAAATATGTGCAAAGTTTTTATTGCGTAATCATGTTCAAACAAGCCCGGTTCTTTCGAGATGACCGCATTGGATCATTGAAAAGCAGTTCATTTTGGCTTTAAAGAGCATTGGACTGGAGCATTTAAGTTGAAACAGATTTCAAAATTGCAAGTGGACTACTTTAATAATAAAAAATGTTTAATTTATTTTGGAACCTCTGAAACAGCATTCCTTTCTGATATTAGATCCTCGTTTGTGTTTGAAGTTAAGAAAAACAATGAAATTCTCGAAAATCATAAGAATTCTGGCCGTAAGCATTTAATAATTGGAATAATAACAAATAGTTTTTGATACAAATTTCAAAAAAGTTTTCAGCATTTTACGTAATCAAGAGCTGTGACCAAAGTTTAAACAAGAATATAGCAGAATCGTTTATTGCCATTTCAATCCTGACATTTATCATGTGTTGTTATGATAAGTCCATCACCAAGCCGCTTTCTTACGGCAAATTTTCTTTCATGCTCAAGTGGCAAACTGTAAGAAGTTTCACAAAGGCGGTGGCAACAGTTATAATAAAAAATAAATTCTATAATTGAATTTCAGTCATTCAAACAACAATTTTAAAAGTAAACCTTATTTTTTTGAACATTAAAGTACCATCATTAATATTATACACAACAGAGTATACCACGTGTTTTTAGCTAGTTTTATGTGTTTATTTTGCACCTGATTTATCGCAATATCAGTTAGTACTGCATGTCTGATCGCACAGTTCAAAATTTAAATTTTTACAAGTATTGCTAAATATAGTATGCAAATGTGTTAATATAGTTTTGTTTCAATATTAGTGAAAAGCTAACATTTTTAAGTTCTTAATTGCAGATAATATCAGTATGTCGTGATATGGTTCTCAACCTGTTTGCAAGTTTACGATTAGAAAGTAATCTAATCAACAAAATTGCAAGTGAATTATACAACAATAAACTATTGCTTAGCCTTCGTTTTGAGTATGTGTTTGACCTTAGACTCTCTATTGGTGGACCAGAAACATATGCGCAGAGAACAAGAGCAGAGCATTGAAGAAAAAAAAAAGTTGCTCTTGTCGCGAAGGTTTTTTGCGATCACGCCAGAGTTGTATGTCGGACCGGGCTTTTCGGGTAGGGCTCGGTTCGGGCCGGTTCGGGCTTAAAGTTGACGAACATTTCGGGCTTCGGCCTGAGACGTGGTATTTGTCTTAGGTGCACAAAAATATTATCAAAATAACTTGGCAACATTGCTAAATTTTTCAGACCTAACTTAACTTTCGGTTTTTTTCGGGCATGATTTGTGCTTCAAATTAGTTTTCGGGGCCGGGCCGGGTTTGGGCCTGAACTAGTCGGCCCATTTACAACTCTGGGTCACGCGTATTTGACTGATTTTCTTGGACATATTCGAAGAACTAGTGAACTGTGAAGAAAAAAAATCACGCTTGATAGGACGAATCGGCATATTGCAGAACAAATGAACCGTGAAGAAAAGAAGACAAAACTGTCAATTTATTCCAGTCTACTAATAAAGAGTTTATGGTTTGACCATATAAGCTGCTAAAGCAATTGAATAGTGTATCACAGATTGTCCAGATTGAAAGGTAATTCAAATTTAATGGTTATAGCCAACTCATAAGTCTTGTAAGTAACAAAAAACAATTTTTTTGATGGTATATTTTTCGGAAGCTAGAGAAAAACGTTAATGCTAAACATCAAACTCATGGAAGTGAATAAATATCAAACTGAAAAGAGAAAAAGGAACGCTAATTCGGTTTAAAATTTACAGACGTTTGCTGAGGTGTATCACTATGGCATAATTGTGATTATGATGATGCAGATACTCTTAGCATCGATCGACAAGCTACGTCACAATACCTATATACTCAGTCTTTTTACGAAGTTTATTTGTTTCTTTATTCTTTACCACAACAAATGACTCAGAGTTGTGAACGGGCCGACTAGTACCGGCCCGAACCCGAAAAGCGATTTGAAGCCAAAACCAGGCCCGAAGAAGTCCGAAAGTTAAGTTAGGTCTAAAAATGGGTACCATTATTGCTCATATGCGGTTCAAGTAAAACTACTTGATGCTGATAAATTGTGACGCAATAACAATAATAATTGTGTAGTAATAATCGTGATGATGCGTAAATGAAGTCGTCATTTACTGTTTCAGAGTTATTTTCACTACGCTTTCATAGCACCTAAACGGCTAAAACACAGGCAAGTACGTATATCAAGCCCGAGTTAAGCTCGACATTTTCTCAATCTTTAGCCCTAACTGGCTCGAACCGGCCCGAACTCGACTCGAAAAGTCCCCCGAATTACAACCATGCATAGGCTAGAACCAGGTACTATAAAATTCTCCTATCATGACGCTAAATTAGAATACTACAGCCTGGAATGCTTACACGATTCACAATCAAAAAAAGAAGGAAGGCTTTATTTCACCGGAAATTTTATCTAGTTTTTTGTTAATTCTGACTCAAATCTAACACAAACTCAAATGCTTACTCTAAAACTATTCCCAAATCGAACCCTAACCCAAACCCTAACCTAAACCCTAATCTTAACCTCTAAAAAAGCAAATAAAAAAAGCGCGGATGAATATTTCTCATTCTCGTTTTATTCTCTTTAAGTTGAAAATTTTCGGTGAAATAGTCACTACCAAAAAAGAAAGTGGTTCTTTTTCCTTACCGCGTAAACGCAATAAAATTTTGACGATAAAAACAGAATAATATATTTTGATCCAAATATTAAATGAAAGATTCATTTGCAAACTGATGGGCGTCTTACTTTATTACTAGCAAGTTCTTGTACAGTAAAGTACAAAATACTTTAAGATAATTTAACAAATTCTGCTGTATGATTAGTATTATGATGCTTGTAACAAACTATTACTGTAAGTGTATGTGTAAGTAATACAATTTACTCTGACCAAAATTACTCAATTCTATTTTTTCTAGTATTTTATTCGTATTTGAAAAAAAGGTTACGTCATCCCTTTTCACTATGTCTAACAATTTAGCATGCAAATTATTTTGCCAATAAAAAATTCATGAATATGAATTATAACTGTAAATGCAATAGGCATTTCGGTTGTTCAGTATTTACCCTAGCGCTTTTTTTTATGAAATTGTTATTATATCTAAGTAACGATTTTTCAAATAAATAATAATTTTGCCTAAAGAGAAATTAAATTTTGATCAAGCCTACGCTAATTTTTTTTGATTCAATTTCTGTTTAATATGACGCTTTTTTGACTATATCGTATTTGTGAATCAGCAACAAACGATCTGCCAGTTGTCGTCTCTGGAGCGGAAGGACTGCAGTTCAAATCTAAGGCCGGTCAAATCGAACATAGTGTTGCTAACAGCTCGCCACCGCTGCAACATAAAGGAACTGTGTTGCCCGAGCGCGTGACGCGGAGGTGGGCTCCGCAAACTCGTTACACGCTTCGGCATAATACAGCGAGTATAAAGAAAGGTTTGATTTTTATTTGACAACAAGCTACAGTATTTGAAATATGTTTTGTGCTTGAATATTTTTCTGCATGTATATTATATTGTTTTTCGCAATATCGTGTCTTTAATGTTTCGTTCTAGCTACGGCAATATTTCCTTAACAACTCTATGCGATGTTGTTTGGTTATGTTGTAGTCATGCAATAAATTTCGCTAATTTTCCGGTTTTTCTATTGTTCGGCAATTACAAGACATTTTTTCAAGTATATATCAGCGCATGGGATTTCCACATTTTTTTCAAAGAAACAAACTTTATTTCCTTACTTAGATGCTATGACTACAGAGGCTAATAAAGTTATCTCTGGCACGTTTTAGGAAATACATAACATTATGTTACAACTTCTTAATCTAGTAGCATATTATTAGTAATAGGCTAGTCATATACTGCAGAAGACAATGCTAATGACATAGACGCTGCAACACCATGCCTTTATTAAGTGCAAAGCCTAAAGCAAGCGCTGCACTTAGAGCCTGATATAGAATGTTTATTACCATATTAGGCTAATATGTGGCAATTATCACAAAATGCTGGCAAAAGTTGCTGTGTCTTTCAACAAATTTTTATTTGACTGGAAAATCCGTTGAATGCTTTTGATCAAGTTTGCAAATGCTTTTTCAGCAAAGAACGCCATTGAAATGTGGCCTATACATGATGCTTTTGCTTCTTTTTCAAAAGCAAATTAGTGTTTGTCAATTTAGATCGTTATGCTTTGTCACCCAAGGTCATAAGGGCAAGAAAACTCGTGTTTTAAATACGTTTATTGTCACGTGTTCCGCGACTTTTTCGTCACGCTTTATTGAGTGTGAATGTTCATCAAAACATTTTAAACGTGGTACCTCTCTAACGTTTAAAAACAAAATTGAGATTACGAAAATGGCCTAATACATTGTAAGCTTTTCGCAGCTCTAATTTGTTCAATTTTAAACCTGGTATTTTTTTGCAGTAATGAATTCAAGACATATACGAAAGTTATTTTCTCTTTAAACCGTAACTTGCATTTTTTCGATTAAGTACCAAAATTTTGAAATCGTTGAGGAAGAAATATGGGCGTTTCACAAATCACTGTTTTTTGACTTGGTTATTAAAAAATTGAGATCACTTGTTTGCTTCAAGAAGATTAATTATTGTCAATGAGTAAATAATTTTTTCTGCAATTCAAGTTTTCGAGTTTAATGTTTTATTTTTGACAATTTTTAATCAAATAAGATCAATGAATATTTAAAAATCAGCTATTAAATTTTTGTACGGTAGTACATGCTCTAACTGCTCTACAGTAATTAGTTTAAAATTAGGGCAAAAATTTGGTCCAAATTTTCAACAAAGTTTTGAAATATTGAATGTTACAATAAAACAAGTCAAAATAATTTTGAATGAATTATCATGATATCAATTCATCCTATATACCCGGAATACAGTATATTTTGTACGGCCTTTTTTTGAGATGAGACTGCTTAACTTGGAGTAGCCCCTGAGTTTATTGTTTTATTTTCTTTCTCTTCTTTTCATAATAGCCAAACAAAGCTTTTAGTTAAAACGTTATGCAATATTAATATTTTTATCCAAAATATCAGCATAGATACGTTCAAGTTTGATGATTTGAACAAAAAAATGAAAAAATTTAACGAGGTTGGCATCAGCGGCTTAGACAGGACTATAAGATGGGGAGTTCTTTTGAAATTAATGTTAGGAGCAAAATCCACCCCACAGAAACCCCAATTTTTATACCAGTTTTAAAAAGATCACCAAAAAAGGGGGATCATCGCTAAATTTTGGAAGCGAAGATAGGGTTTTTACATAGCAAAGGGAAGGACATGGTACAATGCCCCAACTATTTACGCTACTAGTTGGCTTATTTTCTTTAATTTACTACTTACAGAACTGTAATTTGTTTGCTCTGACTGTAAAGTAAACACTCCGTTAAAGTTCGTTATGAAGCAACAGAATATGCAATGACGTCACTAACCTTATATTTGGACCATTTATTTTGCATTCTCACGGTTTTTGCTTTGTATTTGTTGTACACATGACAAGGCAGAGCCTTGTTTTACAAGCGTTACACATGTTAACATGAGAAAAACACAAGTAATTTCAATTAAATTTTGTTGTTTTGCAACCCTTTTTGATTTGCTTGTGTGATTTAAAATCTTTTTCATAGACCGTGGTGACATAAAATCGTACAAAAACTGGCCAGTAATACGAACTAATAGAAACATACAAGATACAGAAGTGCACAGCCTTGTACTTGGATAGATGCGACATAATTATTGCGTCAGTTTGCAGCCGTTCTGTCATGTTTTCGCGACGTCACAGTACAAGAAAAAGGAATGTATAGTTGTATACTCGTGGGAAAACTAAATACGGATGAACGATCTTGTTGAGTGCTTAAGATTCTGGAGGCAACTCGCACTGGCTGTAGTTACAATGAATTGTTGTTACCACAGCAATTTGCGTCAGCATCTAACCCAAGCTCAAACGTTACTCTGGCAGCAACAAGCTTTTGCAAACACAAAAAAAGCAAATTCGAGCCACGACGACATCGAGATGCGACTAGATACGCCGAAGTTTGAACAACCCCAATACACTACAGTATGTCACATGCTTTACGGTATACAGCATAGGTGGGCAAGTTAATGCAAAACGTTAGCTTCGTTAACCACTAGTCCGTTAACAAACTTCACACCTCCGTTAACGTTAATCCGTTATTTTCAGCTTTATTTAACGGAAGTTAATAAAGTCCGTTAAATCGTTAACATTTTGCGTGTAATTTACATTTGGTTTTATTCACTCGCTTCTAGAACACGTATTGACGCTGTTGAGCTGATTTTAAGGAAATATTTATTGCAATGGTGGTCTTTTTGTGTTTTGAAAGTTACATTTTGCAGTCTAATCTAATTTCAAGATAAAAACAAGTTCAAATGCACAACGAAGCTGCAAGATACTAACGATAAAAACCTTAACGGAAGTTAACAAAACTTAACGGAAGTTACTTTAGTCCGTTAACAGCACTTAACGGAAGTTAATTTAGTCCGTTAACATGAAAAAACTTTTTAACGGATTAACGAGTTAATGAAAAAGTTAGCTTCGTTATTAACGGATTAACGATTAACGGACTTGTGCCCACCTATGGTATACAGTATTATTTTGTACTGTTTATGACAACGTCTCTTATTATGTTCAAAGGTTGTCTTCACAGAGTTGTAAGTCGAGCAGGGCATTTCGGGTCGGATTTGGATTAACGGTTTCAAAATTTCGGGCTTTAGGTGCGCCAAAAAACAAAACCAAAATAGGAGCATGGTAAATGGACTTGTAGAATAATTTAATCAAAAACAATACAGTCAAAATACTGTAGAACATCTTAATTGAGACGTTTTGGTTAATTTCTTTAAGCCATTGTCAATCTTATTCAAATTAATTCTATTCAAAATGAAAATGCCTTTGCTACATCTGCAAACATCATTTAATCATCAATGCAATTAAATTAGTATATAATTATTATTATTGCATCACAATTCATCAATAATAATCAATAAGTAGTTTCGTCCACTAGTCACAGCAGATAAGACCAGTACTTAAATTGCAGGGGGGGACGCGGGTGGACGCGTCTCCCCATCGCGAGTTAGCGTCCCCCCATCGAGATTTAGCGTCCCCCCATCGAGATTTAGGTGTTTCCCATCGAGATTTGAGCGCTGGATGATCAGACGAAAAAGACCTAATTCTTCACTTAAATTTGACAAAAAAACACTTCAATTTCCTGCAAAGACCTTTTTTTTGGTCTTCACCCAGTAGCTTAGCCAGGGGGGGGGAGGGGCGGGGGGGGCTATACCCACCCCTCATTGGCCTGTCAACCAAAATGCAGAATAAGAAAAATATCACGTTTTTAGCTCTTCTGAGACTGTTTTTTTGCGCTGGAATGGTGGACTAAAAAGTGATTTAAAGCATTTTTTTGAAACAAAATGCAGGGAGGTGGGAACGTATAATACGGCTAATTAAACATATAATTAAACAATATAAACATATACGGCTTATTTGTCAAAATAAAAGTCACAAATCAATAAAAAATCTAAAAAATGCCCAAAACTAAGCAATCACATTTGATCGCTAGTGTAAAAACTCCAAACATAGGTTTCATCAAAAAATATATTTTAAACTCAGAAATAAGGGGAGGGGGACTATTCAGTATTAGTTACTTACCTATCACTTCTCATAAATATCTTTCCATTAGCCCCCCAAATTATTTTTCTCTATAAAATATGACGAAATAGATTACTCCGTTTGAGTTTTATTGAATAATAGAATTTTATGATTTACCACCATGTAAACAAGAGAACTACAATGTTATCATTAGCCACCTCCACATAGACCATTAATGCAATCAGTTTAATCATGTTTGCACTGCCAATTTCTATGCCCCGTTTTAAAAGTTATATGTTTTATTTAAATAGCCCTAAAATTAAGTTATATTTGCAAAAAAAAGCAAAATTTTTGAGCTCTGGGGGCTCCGCCCCCAGACCCCCAATGGCATCCGGCAGCTGGGGCCTACACCCCCAGATCCCCACCATAACCCCCCCATTGCGAATTTCTGGCTACGCGCCTGTCTTCACCTAATTTTGGCAAAAAACACACTTCAATTTCCGGCGAAGACCTTTTTTTTTTGGTGTTCATTCAATTTGGGCGACGGAATTACATAATCTTTACCAAAGTGCTTTCGCATGCCAAATGCGTTTGGTCAAGGCTGTAAAAGCGTCCCCCCATGCAAAACTTTACAATTTAAATACTGGATAAGACTAAAGGTCTTTAAAAAAGATGGGCAATTTATCTTTTGGACCTGGTTTAGTCTTCAAATCATTTTCCTGGTTCGGGCCGCGTTCAGCCTTATGTTTTCGGGTTCGGACCTGAACTAAACGGCCCGTTTACAATTCTCTGGGTTTTCACTAAAAAGCGAACAGTGCCAGGGCGCAACTGCGAGTACAGTTTGGGCTGGTTATCGCGACATGACTTGAATCCTATCCGAATCCTGACTCAAATCCTATGACTTGAATTTTATCCGCAGTCATTTTTGTCTGAGGGCACGAAGGAGAATTATCATCAAACGTTATATCTTCTATTTTCAATAGCAAACCATGAAACCAAAGTTCCAAAATGCAATACAATTAAAATATCAGCAAAATCATTTAAACCAGTGAAAAGTTGAATCTGCAATTACGTACTGTACATGCGTATGAACATATAACAGCACCCTATAATCACAATCAAATTGCGGAGAAAAAAATTTCTAAGAAACTTTTTTATGTAGTTGTTTTGATCTTTTTATATTTACGTTTGCTTTTCTTCGACTATTTCATTTTTCAACAGGCTTTTGACGAGTAAAATTGGACTCCGAATTGTTCAATTTTTTTTAGCTTGCCTTTTTGAAACATAGCAATGCAGAAAGAAGAAGTGTAAAAAATACATTTTTTGCCGGCTCGTTGAGAGGAAAAACATGCAAAATGGCCCACTGCCCCAGACATTCTGAACAAGTTAGCGTTGCTACATTTGCGTATTGAAGTTAGACACTGCAGACCACGAAAACGTGTTAAAGATTTCATTATAACCGAGCAATACTTAAAGTTTAAAATTGCTACGACCAATAAATTCGTTTTAGCAAAAATGCAATAAAATCAGAGTTAACATGTTCAGAAATAATTTTTAACGACACGCTTTTTTTATCAAATCTCGAAAAATTTCTCGAAACTATTAGCTTTTCAGAGAATGATTCGGAATGTTTTGTCTGGTAAATAATTTGAGTCATCAGTTTTGCTTTCCCTGTTGCTTTAAGCCTTTTACTGCAGTATAGTGCCTTTTCTGAGAGAAGATTTTGTAAATTTCCCTAAATAAAAAACAACAAATTGCACACTGTAAAAACTGGGCGCTAAACCCTCAAAATTATGGAAACAAATTTGGGAGCCTTGCAAATTTTGTTCCCAACGTTCAACTATATTCTCTTCTGTTTGTGATTGATTGTATAACATCATGAGAAATTTCTGCCGCTACTTCTTTTCAAACAAAATGGCATGTCCGTATGTTGAACGTTCGTTAATGCACATAATTAATCTTTTGCGGTGCGTATTGGCTACATTTCTTTTTTTTTTACAAGAAAGACGTTACTTTAGATTTTAAATACTTAAAAAAATGTTGCTGGACAGAAGATACAATTAACGTTCAAAGTTTAATACTTTATTCTGGAGAATCATTTGTTCAAAAACTGCAAAGTGAATAAATACCAAATCGTACGTTTGACCTAAAAGAGCCATTTGAACCCATAAACCTGTGTAATCCAATTTCTAAGTCTTTTACCATCACTTTCACTCTTGCAAATTCATCAAAAAAGGAATTTCTTATTCAAATAAATTCCTATTCAACTCCCTTTTAAGATTCAGTAAGAGTATATTGAACTGTTAAGGGTGTCTAAATATGACTTTTAATATCTTAATTTTACAATTTGTACTGATCCCTATTGGGAGTTCTCTATCAGTTGGATATACTAGAAAACGAATTAATTCTACATCCAGTTTCATAGGCTGTTGACTACTCGTTCTATTTTGTTATCTACATCAGCAATTTGCAGCTCTACCTATACATCATTTTTGATCTCTCCGAAACTTTTCGAAATGGTATATCACTGATCCTAAATAAACATGAATATTTTACAGTAATGGAACAAGAAAACAACTAGGACTGGCATTATTTTCACTTTGCAAGATAAAATATACAGTAATTGTACTTCAAACGATTATGAGTTGAAGCAAAGCACAAATTCATAAATTTTGTTTGATTAAAATTCGTAACAACGAGAAAATTTTGAAATTACCACGACCTGTAGTCTAATCATTAGCATATTTTATCATTTGACTGCGTAAAAGTAGACGGTCCAATACGTAATTTTTTTTTGTCTATGAAAGCCTTTTTCCAAAAGCAGCAATAATTGCGAATCGAAATATTTCGTTAATGGCTAACTCTTCCTGCATTTCTCTGTTGCAACTGCGCAAAAATCTTGGGATCAAAAAAAGCAACGTCAAATCGAAATGTAAAATGCAGTACGGGTCGGGCGCACCAACGTAGATTAACTATGATCCTAGGATTATCAATTTTTTATCTTTTCCACCGTTATATTTAACAAAACAAAATAAACGAAATTCGCAAGCTTAAAGAATCTATTCTTGAATTAGGTAAAAATTTTAGCAATTTGCCCAACCATTTGTCCAAATTTTCCCCACAGAATTTTGTAAATTTAGTAAGTAAGTAGATATAATTTTTGGTCTTAGCTACATGCGATCAAAAAAACAAAATAAAGCGTATAAACAACACGATAAACAATATCATCAAAGCGTATAAACAATGGCGATCAAAAATATATATAAACAAATCTTGTGCGATCTCTGAGTCCAAGGAGCACCAAGCAGCCGTGAGGTATACTAGTCAAGGCGCTTCTTGTCATCGTCTTTTCCACTACGCGACCTAAAAGCATTAATTTTTGAAATGATATTATTAAAGATGTAAACTGTGCAGTTAATGCACAGCAGAAAAGGAAAAAGCAAAAGAAAAAATTACCAGAAAATAATCAAAAACATATTCGAATTAGACATGAATAGTTAAAATTGAACACACACACACATGAAAATTCTTGTAGTTGAAACAGAATTCAATTAATTTGGTTACAACAGAAGAATTAAACCAAAATCAACATTGTGATAAGATAATTTTTTCTTGAACACTCTTCGAAGAAGTTAAATGTTTTACGTTTAATGTCTTCATCAATTTCATTCCAAAGTTTGGAGCCTCGAAATTTCAATTTTTTTTTGCCTGCAGTTTTAGAAACTGGAGGTGAAAAATAGTTAAATTTAGTAAGTTTTCTTGTTTGATGAGAATGTACTAATTCAATTTTAATAATCGCCGTTGAAACGAAAGTGGCAATTTATTATTGCAAATTTTATGCATAAATTTAGCAAGTTCCGATTTGTAAATTAATGCCATTGTACATCAGATAATTTAATTTTTAATACAAATGAGTAACATGAGAAACTTTTTGTTTCAAGTTATAGTGCGCACAATGTTGTCCATTCTTACATTTATGTCATGCAATTGGTTTTAAGTTGCTGAGTCCCAGACAATGATAGCATAGTTTACACTACTATACACGAATCTATAATACAGCATGTTCAAAGTATGTGAGGTTACATAGCCTCGAATTTCATATAACATTGCACTGTGCTTAGCCAGCTGTAAAGAATGTTTATTAATATGAACAGACCAAGTCAGTTTTTCATCAATGTAAACACCAAGATATTTCGCAAAGTCATTACTTTTAAGTACTGTATTTTTTGATTCATGACTACCGTGAACTTGGTTTTAATTGATTGGTAAGGATGTTTATTGCATAACAAATAAGTTGTTTTTGAATAATTTAAGAATAATTTATTTCTTCTAAGTCATATAACAGTATTTTGAAGCTGTGCATTTACCTAGATTTCAAGATTAACTAAACTTTTATCTGATAGGGCTAAATAAATGTCGACAGCGAATAGCGTGGACGAAAATTCTGAAACTAAAAGAAGGTCATTTACATACAACATGAACAATAGCGGACCCAGCGATCATCCCTGTGGAAAACCGCAGTCTATTTTCAGCTGCTTGGGTTTACTATTCACAATTTTGGTATAATGTACTCTATTGGTCAAATAACTTTTCAGTAATTTTAAGGCATTTTCTCTAAATTCATAAAGTTTTTCAAGCTAGTATAGCAATATGTTGTGATTGACGGAATCAAACGCTTTGCTTACATCTAAAAAAGTACAGCAACTATATTGACCTTGATCAACATCATTTAATAAATCACCATAAACGTTGCATATTACCAAAGAAGTAGAATAATTTTTCCCAAAATGCAGTTAATTCACGTTTATGCATATGACGAGTACATGTAGTATTCTCAAGTATAACAGCGGAAAAATTCTAATCAGATTATTTCCAAGATTTTGTGTGAGCGTTTTTTATTTAAAATTTTTCAACCTATAACAAGAAATTCTGTGACCAAAAGGATGAAAGTTTTTTAGTGGAAGAAAAATGCTTGAATGAAAAAAATGAACACGACCAAAAAACCTAACGCAATATGAAAGATAAGAAAAACTCTGTTTAGAAACGAAATCTGACATGGTACCTAAAAGTGATTTTTGGTCTAATTATTACTTGTTTGAAAACGAAGCTAGGAGCGCGTTCATCGGGTTGAAAGAGTTTATTTGAAGCAACGTTTGCGGACGCATGTTTATTAATTTGACGTTTCGTTACCCAGTCCGGGGAGCATCACCAGAACGCTAGCTCATTTCTTGTTTGCAAAAATGAAGAATAATTTTTCATCAGAGGTGGAGTCGAGGACACAAGGCTCGAGGCCAAGGCCAAGGACACAAAAAAAATCCAAGGCCAAGGACAGCCTTTCCGAGGACAGACACTCTCGAGGCCAAGGACAGGAATGCTCGAGGCCAAGGCCAAGGACCAAGGACACAAGCGCAAGTGCTCTCCAAAAAAAAAAAGGGTCTTCACAAGAATTTTTTAGGCAATTTCCAAAAAAAAAAAAAAAAAAAAGGTCTTCACAAAAATTTTTCAAGCGATCTCCACAAAAAAACGTTTTCCAAAAAATTTTTCAAGCGCTCCACGAAATTTTAACAATTCAAAAAATAGTGCTGTCCTCGAGCCGAGGACAGGCCAATTTTCGAGGACTTGAGGCCTCGAGGCCAAGGACTTCAAAATGTGTGCTCGAGGACGTCCTCGAGGACTCCACCTCTGTTTTTCATTTTTCATTTTTGCAAACAAGAAATGCGTTACTGTTTTGATGATGCTCCCCAGACTGGGGAGCGAAACTTTAACTTAAATAAAAATACATCCGAGAAAGTTACTTCAAATAAAACTAATTATTACTATTAAACAAAAAAAATCATGCTGCACTTAGAGCAAGTTGAATCAAAATGCTAAAATTCAAAAAATGTAATTGGAAGCCTTTCAAGTTGAATGTTGTTTTTCCCCTGCAAAATTAACCCACGAAACTGTCAGACAATTTCAATAACAGCAAGAACAAACGGATCACGGAATTTTGATATACCGGTAATGAGACGCCTTAGTAAACTTTCCATGCCAATTTACCGTCATGTTAAAATGCCAAGTCACATGTCCAATGGCAATGTATCGAATGCCATTTAATTACATGGTCTGCTCTATCTGGGCCAAATAAATGCCTAATTAGCATAAATCACTAATATGGGCATAGCTTTCTGGAACAACAATTGCCTCATCACTGTGAGAAAAAGTCATCAATGAAAGTCGCACGCAATGTCGAAAGTTATTGCGCTTATTTTGCTGCTGCATGTTTCTGACATTTCAGATGAATAAAGATCGATTGCTAGGGGTTTTACTTGCAATATTGTTATTCGAAAGCTAAAACCGAGTATGAAACTTCTTATGGTATTATTAATTGCATTACATTACAATCACTAACACAAGCTTTCACACAGAGACATTAAATAAACGAAAAAATATTTCATATTGACGTTACGTTTGGCTAGAGTCCCACTTTACTCAACTCACGCATAAGAAGCTATACAAAGTACTTGAGTAAATGAAATAATCAAAATGTTACAGCTATTCACCGAGAGTCTTTATTGCTTGAATGACTTGCTTTTTTAATGTTGTAGAAAACTGGGCCATCAAAAATGTCACCCCAGATAAATTTGTTTCGCTAGTTTCCATTTTGCTTCAAAATGTCACTTAAAATAGCAATAACATAGCCATAATAACTGTTTAGTGATATGTCACGGCATATGTGCATTGTGCATTAGTGATAAAATGTTCGTATTTCGTAATAAATATAGTCAAAGGTTGGTCTTTTTATTTTTTAAACATAAATTTTGCAAAGTACCATTAAAAAATGTTCCTCAAAAATTGTAGATTTGTCTAATTTTTTTACCCAAAAAGCCCAAGCTCCAAAAATTATCTCCAAATTGTTATCCCAAACTGAAAACTTCTACCCCATTAACGGGTGAAATTAAGGTATATTCTTGGTTAATGGTTATCATAATTTACAGCATCAAAGTTGATTGCGAATACTATATTTGGATATGATGGTAACCACTTCATCTTTGTGTTGAATTATCAAGAAAATGATATGGATATTAATGATTATTATGTAATGGTTTGCGAAATGGTTGTGCTGCGCAGATAGTACTGTAGATTACGAAAAAATAAAGTCCCGAAAACGCAATCAGCTTATCACGAATTTTGAAATAATTAGTCTGCCTTTAACTATGCTTAATCGTTTTTTTTCAGGTTTTGACCAAAGATTTTTATTTGAAATTTACGTTGCCTATGCCTAATGCAAAACACTGTATATAGAGATTTACAAGTACATTGGCCAATAAGATAGGAAAAAGAATACGCAAAACTAGATATTACGAACTACCAAAACCTGCCTCTCGCAGCCATGGCTGAAGTTGCCCTATATCTGCATTCACACGTACGACTTTTTTGCGACGCGATTCGAAGATATTTTTCGTATAAAAATTGCTCTCGCAGAGCGGTTACTGAAGCGAGGCGAGACTCGCTTGCCGCGGTTACGTTTGGCAAGAACCGGCGCCGTATAAATAACACCTGCGATTTGTGATACCGATAACATTTTGCGCAACTCGATACAAGAATCGTTCTCGCCCATGATCACTTACAGGAGGGAAATTCCAACGTCTCGAGAGTCCCACGACAAAGTCGCGCTTGTGTAAACAGCAAATCGTAAGCAATTTACGAGTCTTGCAGGCATATCCAAATGCACAAATGCTTTGCAAGTTGCTCGCTGCGATTATTCTAAATTAACTTCATAAAACATTGTGTTCATATAGTACGAACCAGTCTGTAGTGCTTTTACCGTACTTTATTGTGATTTCGATACTAAATTTACTTCATATTGATTTAAAACGTAGAAGAAATAATTTTCTTGTGGATGCTGCCATGCTGGCACTGGTCTACTGCAGATACGGCAATCAAGAACTGATAATTGTGAAGCCAATCAAACAAGACTTTGACCCATTATAAACTGAGTCGTACACACGTAGCAGTACCTTAATAACTGTATTCTGCTTTTATAGTATCATAAGTAATCAATTTTGTTATTGCTAATATTCTGGCACCGCAAAAATGAAATCTAAGCAGCCTAAAATAGCTAAGACAATGACTTCACAATAATGGCTTTTCGACAATTTGTTTCGGAAACTTAGGTGCTAGCAGTATAGGCTCACACCCAATATTCGTTCGTTAGTCCAGAATCTTGTATACATGTATCATCCACTGGTTTTTGTTGACTAAAAACGTGTTAGCGTTTGCTTTCTTTTCTGACCCGAGATTTGCTAGTAGCCTACTAGCATCTCTTGCAGTTAAGATAACCTCAGTTCTGTGGAGAAACGCTACAGCGGCTGCACCGCATTGTAATTAAACACTAATTTCATGAAAATGCTGCAACTGATTTAACCTCATGCTCTCAATTTCAGTTGCACCATTCTTAAAATTTAAATGGTTTTAGGGCGCTTTTTAACTGGAATAACGCCTAAAGTGAGTTTTGACCCGAAGTCACTGACGTATTTTCTGCACTGTTCATAATAATTTATCCTCCGCTTTATACTTAAAAGGGGCGAATTGTAATTGTAATTACATTTTATTCACCAAGTTGCCTTGGCCAGGAGACAGCGAAGGGACCTTTTGGTCTTTGAGTCAAGCTGCTACCTGCCCACCTGTCTACCACACACGGTGGAGGCTTCACACTGTCTCTTTAATTGCTGATCACCAACCAGGGAAGCTGTGAATACCAATAGTTTTTATAGTCTTTGGTTTGACCCGACCGGGAATCGAACCCAAGTCTACCGCTTCAGTAAAGGACGCTCTATCCACTCAACCACTGATCGGCTAAATTAAACACCTTACAGCTTTTGAATTATTTTTTGTTTGAATTTGTCAGTCACGCATGCTTTGAGAATCGGTAATTTCAAAAGTGTGTTTAGGATTAACTACACTAAAATGTTGATAAATTTTTCGTAATACTGTATATTACCAAATAATATATACAACCAAACAAGAAACACAGTGAAGAGATGGGTTGCAGTGGAGAAAAATCAAGCCCAAAAGTTAAATGACAAAGTTTTATTACAATTTATGATCATTAATGCCCGCTTGGCTTTGCTCCACCCAAGCCAAAAATGATACAGAGTAAGTAAGCTTTTACGAGTAATTTCAAGTGTTTACGTATCACACATCCTGCACGAACAGCACAACGCCCTTGCTGCTTCATTTTTCACCTTGCATTTTCGTTTCAAGTTTTAACGAAATTAGCTGCTTAATTGTATTCACTGTATTCCGTTTACACTTGCGTTGGCTACATGCGTATATATTTGTTTTCAAAAAGATGCGAACCATTACGAAGCGTGATTGTTTTCAATGCAAAAGCTGACAAGCAGCGTGTTTGAAGTTACGTAGCAGCAGCTGGCTTTTGCAAAGTTAAAACCAGCAAGCCGCGCCTTGAAACTATCTCGCACCGTGTATGTGAACCCGTGCCATAGCAACTCTTCCGCCGATTCGATTTTGCGAGAATCTCTGGCACGCAGTGTCAACGTGTAAGTGACTTCTGCGAGTTGCAATCGTATGCGAGCGTCGCGTTAAAATCTCACACGTGAAAGTGACTGCTGCGATTTGATTTTTTTTGGGGCGTGTCCGGCGATATCTCTCAGACAAATTCTCACGTGAATCTTGCGGCGTGTAAGAGACTCACGCGATTTGAGAAACAAAAAAAGGCAAAATGCCGATTCTCGCAGCTAAAAGTCGCCCATGTGAATGCAGCTTATGAGTGATAGTTTTAGCAGTTTTCGGGCCATTTTGTCATCCCAGTGCAAGTTAATAGTTTTTAAGTTTCATAATTGATGAAGTCTCGCAAATTCAAAAATACTATAAATCCAATTTAACCTAAAGGTCATTCTTTTCTAAGTCTGAAGTCTTCTCCAGTTTGATGCAACAATTTTGCAGTTAGCTGTATGAACAATGCGGAAGATCTCTTTTAAAAAGTAATTAAAAAGTAGACTTTGACAAGTAGCATTAGAATATGGGAGGGGATTTGTACAAAGCATTGGGGGCGCCATCCATTACGCGTTGCTTCAACGTAATTATCTTGCTCATGCAATCGTGTGTTGCCATGCATTACGCAACTACTAACACCAGTGATGTGTACTGCAAACACAATCCATTGATTCCGTAAATATCTACTTATCTATTCGTCGGCAGCGTGGCTGAGAGGGTAAATGCGTCGTTTTTACGATGACCACGATCACATGATCTCAGTTCAACCCGCACTTGGTCACATGGTTGCGTCCTTGGATAAGACGCTTTACGATGATTATCTCTTCTTGGTAGCTTCTTACAAGCAGAAATTTACGAGGGAAGAAGTCAAACGTCAACCGAACAGCATCCAATACGTTCAATTCCTTAGCGGACGAGGACGATTCGTCCAAAATAAAAGCTCCACAGTTGCTTCCTCGTGAATGGAGGATAAGTATGAGCAGCAGCGTACGCAGGATTTTGAAAAGGGGGGGGGGGGGGGGGCCAGGAACTTCAGAAAATTTGAGAAGAACAAAGATCTGAATCAGAAATTGTTCCACCCAAAATCAGTCCGATTTTTCGCCCAAAATTAGACAAAGAGCAAAAAAAAAAGGTCTTCACTCAAATTTAGTCCGATTTTTCGCCCAAAATTTAGGTGAAGAGGAAAATAAAAGGTCTTCTCTCAAATTTAGTCCGATTTTTCGCCCGAAATTAGGTGAAGAGCAAATAAATAAAAAAAAGGTCTTTACTCCAATTTAGTCCGGTTTTTCGGCCAAACGTGGATGCAAGCCTAAACGAAACGCACAAAACATTGCCCTTTAAGTGATCAAACCTTATGCCCAACTTGCAAAGAGGGGGCCATGCCGCAATTTTGCATACTATTCTCTGAAATTATACGATCCTGGCGACCCAAAGGGGGGGGGCCATGGCCCAATGCCCCCCCCCCCTAAATACGCCACTGAGTATGGGTCAACCAATCAAAGAAATTATGCCGAAAAACCATATGGAAACCTATGCGAGAAATTATGTCGAATCTACATAGGCTAGTGTAGAAACTTCGCAGGATCTATCACACAACCTTATATAACTTTAATGCACTTCTTGCAGCTGAGCAAAAATCAAGTTGCTATTTTTTTACCACAAGAGGGATATATTCAGGGCCGCATTAAAGCTTTAGTTTTCGGGGCACAAACATGTCCGGGGGGCCCGTTGACAAAATGTGGCTTAAGCAAAACCATGACGTAGCGTACAGTGCTTACAGGAAAAGCGAAAAAATTATGTACTGTTTTGATGTAAGATACCATATGGGAAACGGGTACGAGAACAACGCGAACAGAAATTGTCACACAAACATAGTAGCCTTTCCGAATACAAGCTTACGGCTATACGATATATAGGCTGCGTTCAGCTAATTTCATCAAGCTCGTTAGCCAAGCTTGTTTCTTACATATGCGGCAGTACTGCACTTACAATACTTGCGTTCACCGTAGCGAATGAGATTTAATTGACTTGGAGTTCTGGATACAAAATTCATATCGATTTGATGCATTAAATTTTGTTGGGAGAGGTCATATATCGGCACTGCAAATTTGCAATATGTGATTAATTTCCGTTGAACGATTGGGTTAATTAGGTTTGAAGTTACAGTACAGTATTTAGCCTTGGTAACGTTCTGTTTTCGACATGAAAACACGCCTCCGCTTGCTTCCTGTGTGAGCATGATAAGCTCTTGGTTCAAGCATTTCCTTTTGAGTCACTTAGCGGTTGTTTAGTAATCGTCGCAATTTTGATCGTCAAAAGCTAAATTACCGGTTGCATACTTCACATGCATGCATCAAGCAATTCCAGTAGACACTATCCGGCGCATTATTGTTTTTATCGAACAGATTTTTATGTTGTTTTATCTTAGAATAACGCCGGTTACTGCTGTCAAACGTTGAATGACTTAGTGAATGGAATCGAAGGCTTTCAATGACACATTTATTCACCACACGTCTTCCATGTCAATTTGGATTGGACAGCCATTAACCAGCCCCGTCACTGATTACCTGATTACTCTTTAAGTAGGAATATACTTATTGTTTAAGTTGCCACGTCGTGGCTTTCCATGCTGTAGGAATGTCACCTGGAAACTCTAAATGAATGCACCTTATGCGCAATCAATGCAATAGATTTGACAGAAAAAGTAAACAAGTTTCACAGTTAGCTGAACGAAAGGAACAGCAATAAGAATGAAACGAGCCGAAAGCCAATGATCCTATCCGAGGAATTAAATCTCCAGAACGATTTAAGTCTCGGGCGGGAGTTGAACATAGATCTCACAATCTTAATCGCGAATAAATGGCAAACGCTTTATTCTTAAACGTCAAAGAAGCAAAGTAATGAAAGCGTTTACTCTTCGTGCTTTAAACCATCGTTTAGTTTTAGACTCCCACTGTTTTCTCCGCCGCTGAAAAAGTAAACCACCAAGCGCGATCGAGTCATAACAGATTGGGAGGCTGCCCATGTGTGCTACCCGAGCCCGTGGTTGCCTATGTGGCAATGGTATATCAACACTTTTGTTTTGGAAACAGATTTACTATACCTTAGTTTTTACAGTATGTCGAATCTCAGTGGTTCCAACCATTAAGATTCTACAATGTGTTGTTTTTATGTTTTGGGTTTCGCGGAAGAGAAAGTTTGATTGATTGATGCATCTTTATTCTTCCTATCACGAGAAATGCTTTGATCGAATCCGTACCCACTTCGATGACTATTTTCCAAGTTTTTTGATAGACGTTTGACTTTTATCCATTAAATTAACTGCTTGTTTAAAGCCACCAAGCACAGATAATCATCGTACCAAGGATGTAACAACGTGACCAGGGTGCGGGTTGAACCCAGATCACACGATTAGGGTCGTCGTAAAATTGACGCATTTATCTGCTTGGTCACGCTCGACAAAGTTAGTTTGTGTGACTTCAACCCCATCATCTCAAAACGTTTTGGAAGTATTTTTGATGATTCAGTAACAGTATTTAACGAAATCTCAATACATGCGAATATTGATTTCAAAGAAATTTGGAAAAAAAAATTTAAATAAATCAATTCTTCTCAAAATCAACTACCGCGTTGTTTGCTTACGAAATCGTAAATACGCTGCAGCTGGCCAAAAGATCTCGCACCTGAACACCACGCATTTTTTATATCTGTGGACTATACTGCGGCACACATAAAATTTAAAGAGTGACTTAGGTTTGGGGTTAGTTTTAGAGTAAGAATATGAGTTTGGGTGAGATTTGAGTCAGAATTAATCAAAAAATAGACAAAAATTTCAGGTGGAATAGTCTTTTCCTAAAATTTAATAACTGCAACAGTAAGGGGCCAAATCTACAGTAGAATTTTTTTTTTTTTTTAAAGCAGAAATTACATTTCTTTTGATTCAAGCGCAGTTCCACAAAATAAGCTCTTAACTCTTTAACAGTGTAGCAAAACAAAATTGCGGAAAAACGAAACTGGCCTCAGTTGCTTGGGTCTTACAGTAACCACTTCTAAAATACTTTCTTCATTTTTTCCTCTATTGTAATATCCGTTAACATTTCAATGACAAATTCTATGGAACAAAAACATCAAAATATCAAACATAATTGATTGAAAAAAAATAGCACAAACAAAATGCACCAGATTTTGGTCGCAGATAGACTTATGAGTTTAACAAATTTGTATCGCTTTAACAGTGGTAAATCAGTTTTGGGATGATTGAGTAAGAAGGGAAAAAGTCCATTATAATAAATAATTGCAGGCAGGCATTTGATGATAAAGCCATTCAAAACTAACGTAAAGTAGATGTTTGGTAATTTTGCTAAATCATTGCAAATAACCACCATAAATCTTGAAGTTGTTAGGTTGAACATAGATTTTGTTAAAGTGAAGAGTTTTTGTATGTATACACTTTGATTATTTAGTGCATTCATCTAAGTTGTTAGCAACACAAGGCAGTTAGCGAGTCAGCAGTTGACCAGTCCGATAAAATAGCGTGAGAAAACACAATTTTACTAAATGATGTTAACGAAAATTAACGTCGATATAGGCAACAAATTAAACACTGGGTAAAAAATTCATATAAACGCAACTTGCTATTGAGTGGATCGAATTAAGTTAGCTTTAAATAGTTCAAATTACACATGATTTTATTGATGTAAAATTGCTAACTGAAGTAGAGTAAAATATGCAAGCAGAACTGCAAAAATATTACATAATGATAAGTCTGACATGAGCAATCCAGTCGAAAAATATCTGTGTAAATTTATTGGCATTCATCAATCTTAAGCTTGGTGAAATGAGACTCCAAAGCCATTTTGGTCTTGGCCAGTGATTTTGTGATATTATATGCAAAGCAAGTTATATTTTTCATTAAATTTCTAATTAGTGTTGCCAAAGAACAATAGCACTTTTGTCAAGACCTGTAGTACCTATTGTGCATAAGCATTTCTTTCAAGTTAAATGATTTAAATCGGAGGTTGTGCTTTACGATGAAGGCATAGAGCTTGGTAAACTTTTTTCTTGTAGGCCTGTAATTGTAACCTACTGCAAATGCATATAAACTTCCATAAACCTCAAAACCTCAGTATCGTTTTGATACAAAGAAACTTAGTGATTGCACTAATTATGATCCCCATAATATAGGAATAATATAACGTAATCTACTGTATCACAGAATAGAACGAGCAAAACATAAACATTTGGACTTATATTTTTTGTAATATTCGAATTTTCTAACATCGATTTCTACTCAGAAAGCTAACAAATAGCTTTCACAAAGCATTCTTTGCAATTTGCTAAAGCAGGTAGTAGTACGAATATCATAAGCTAAAGTAAAAACCATTCCTTACGCTAATATTAAATCCATAGACAACACAACAACAACAACAAAAACATAAAAAATGATCAGTATTAATAAGCGTACTGCACTAGCTTTTTTAGATAAAACAAAAAATAATAATAATAATTCCAGCAACAATATTGCGAACGATCTAGCTAGGCTATCGGTATACAACAATGTATCTTTTGCGCAAATGTACACGTTCATCGTAGCCTTAGCCTATTCAGTTATTCCTCTTCGTCTCGCCACTGGATTTTGTCGGTACAGTGCCATCAAAGGACAGAAAATAACTTAGACATGAAAAATTTTGATAGGTAACAATCAAAGATTCCAAAGAGCTTGTTGACCGAAAATGAACTTTTGCGTTGGAGAATCTAAACACAAAAGAAATAGTCAATATTGCTATGTCCTTATATTCATCACTTTAAAAGTGTCGCAAATCATCTGAAAATTTAGCGCAAGTAGTCAACTGTCGCAAAGAAGTTCCGATAAGAGCATGACCGAAGCATCAAGTAAAAAGTTAATATTTAAATCTCCAGACATGTCAATTGAAGACAAATACAATGCCTACCTGTCAGACTGTACCGACTGCTGGAGAGTCCGTTGTGAGTGCAAAATCTTTCTTTTCTTTCAAATTCAGTGGCAGACTCATATCAGGTGAACCTGAACTCTTTGAAAGGTTCATTGCTGCAAAGAAAAATGAACCCTTTAAAACTTGAAAATAAATCAACAAACCTCTGCTTTCATGGTCATCTTAAGTTTTATATTAGTTAAGACCATTACAGAGTTCATCACATTTATATTTCGTGGATGAAATGGCGCAGAAAGTCGTTTTCAAAACAGACACATACTTTTGAAAATATTTTCGTGAAGTTAAGATTATGCGGAAGGCAAAAATACGCATAGAGTTATTGCGGTTTACAACGAGCAAAATGGAGCAGCGTCTGTGATTCGACACATCAACATTTGAGTCATAAGACGAATTGCACTTCCGACGTAATTTGCAATCAACGCTCGCACAATATCAAATGAAACTATTAGGCTTAGTTTTGATTTCGTTTTTGCATTGTTTATGGCAGGTTTTGATAATTATTAATACGACAATTAACAAGAACAATGGATACGAGATGAGCGTATGTTTCATCATAGAGTAAATTTTCACCTCATTTTCCAAATCTTATCACGATGTCACCGAAAATAGCATCACAGGTTAAAGCACATTTTCCGCCTTTTACCTTGCGTATTGTCAATAAGGGTTTTCGCCTACAGTCTAAAGAAGAGCTGATTTTCCGTCTTGAAGACGCAAGCTATCCGGTCTTTGTGCAAGAGTGTTAATAGGGAAACTCCGCGTATATTATTGATTGTTTATCTTCGAAAAATGGTAAATGAAACCACTTAGTAGCTACCTTCTTGAAAGGTTACATCCGCAAAAACAAGGAAAATTAGTGCAACTTCAATCCTGTCTATATTATGAGTTATATATAACTATCATATTTATATCCACATTAAGAACTTCAAAAGCAGCTCTATAGTCCATTCAAACCATTGGGCTATAAAAGATTGTACTTACGCGTGTCATTGCTTACAATCTCGACGTCAGAATCATGGCTTCGGTGATTCGCGCTTTCTTTGCCAAAACCGTTGTTGGAAAACAGCAGTTGGGTCTGTAGGTTGTGATGTCGCTGCAATTGCTCCAAAATTTGCTTGCTACCCAAAGCCTGCTGGGTCTTATCAAGTGACAACGGCATCATCAGTGGAGATAATCCAGGCTGTAGAGAATTTTGAGAGGCAAACTGACGCTGGTATTCTCTGAGGTAATGTGCCACAGCTTGGTAATTAGCAGCGGAGTCAATAGACGGAGAGGCATTTGGTTTCGCTGCAAGACCAGTCATTGCACTTGTGACAGGCAGAGACATGTCATTCGAAAAAGGTGCAAGTTTCATAGCACTTTCAGCTGCATATTTTGTTGCAGATGAAGAGGATGCTTGGCTTATTGTTATCTTGCTGTTCAAAATGCTTGGTTTGGTGGATCCAGAAGCTTCTCCAACCATGCTAACCGGAGACCATATCGATGGTTTGACTTTACGAGGTTCTTCAGTGCTTTTGGTTCTTAATCGATCCCCACTAGCGCTTTCGTCTTGACATTTGAATGAATCTGAAGGGGAATCTGAAACTGAAGCGGACTTTCGAAATGAAATTCCTTGGTCAGAAGTTGAGGCAGGAGCCCAGCAAGTGGTTGGCAAAGATCGATGAGATGGTGATGGAGATCGGTCATATGATGATGTCGAAGGGGATCCTACGCTGTTCCTCCTTTGCTGCATTTTGTCTTCACTGGAGCTTGGAAGCTTACTTGGAGAGACATAATTAGTGACAGTGCTGCGTGATTCAGATTCGGATGCTGCTGTAGCAGCCCATCGAGAGCGAAGATGCATTTGTTCCTGGACGTGTTTTAGAGCCTCGTGGGTACGTAAATGAGGCGGCAAAAGGGCAAGTTGTCGCAGTAGCATTTGTTGCTGATACTGTTGGTACGGAAGATCGACTGAGTGTATTGCACCATCTTTCAATTCCGGCAATTGCGGAGATGCAGAATTATCCTTTGTAGGGCTGATAATTCGGTTGTTTTCTAAAGCAGCGTCGTGTGCGCGCGGAGAAAGACTGAAGCCTGAAAAAGGAAATCCGTTAATAAAAGCTCATTACTAGCGCTTATAACACAGTATCATTTAGAAATTCATTAATCACTGCACGTTCCAGTCAACTTAATATGAAAGTTACAGCTTGTAATGAACTTATAAAAATCTATTCTAGTAGTTGAATCCATAAACATAGGCAATTTACCAATGTTTGCATGGCTCAATGCGGGATTTTTTAACCTCTTATACCAGAAAACCAAAATATAGGAGGAAACAACGCAGTCCAAAGCTTTTCCTTTGTTTTTATGTGCATTGTAGTACTGTGAAACACAGATCTGATTCAAACTATTAATCTGCGAAGATGAACAGGCGAACAATGTAACAAGAAAGAGTAGGCGTAACGGCAGGAATGCGCACAGCAAGTTACCTCTACAGATTGCTACAGTTTCTTTTCCTCTAGACAATTTAAGTTTGGAAATTACTAAAGCTAAATTCAATTCATTTTGCGAATGCAAGGAAGTTGTAACAAGACACTCGCGCCATTCAGCCTACACCAGAAAACACCGCTCTGCAAAACTTTGTTGAAGAAAATAAATAGCAACATTGTTTCTTTACAAATGCGGAAAAATTTCCAGCCAAATTCATGAAACTGGAAACAGAGCAGCGGCAATTATATCGGTATACAATGGCCAAAGTTTCTAGCACCTGGAGGCATTGTAAACCAAACCTTAATTTTTCTTTGAACTGCATACACTAAATGCTTTTTATTCCACCATTTTGCGATAACTGCTCACTATTTAAATTTATTGGGAGTAATGATATTGCAGCGAAAAATTTCATGCAAATTTTTATCTCAAGCTTTTACGAATTCTATCATTCTCGACTCCAATATTTTGAAAAAAAGGAGACTCTTATTAAGCGACAGAACAGATTGAAACATGACCTTGTTCAAGTCTTCGATTAGTTTCGGTTAAAAATATGCTTTGACTTTGAAATATAATTGACAAAGAATACAATCACTGATTACCCAAATTGGTCAATCTTAATATCAATAGAAACAAATAGGAATATCGTACTTAATTCCGTTGATTTTTCGTTGAAGATTACAGAAGAGCAAATCTTTTCGAGTCAACTTTAGTCCGAAGAGCAAATACTTCTAATTTTTTAAACTAACAGCAGAATTTGCAAAAAAACAAAAAAAAGCATTTAGCATAAGGCGACCCTAAATACACTAACACATTAAATGTCTTAAGATGATTAATTAGGACCTAAGATTGACTCGATTACCGTGAGAACCGCTAAAATTTGACAGCATTGAACGACACATCAAAACGAAGAAAACATTGATATCGTGTTACGGCATGGTGGGTCATATACGAGCCTGTATCTTAACTCTTAACACGGTGTTAATTAGAAGGAGCTATTGCGAACGCAGAACTAAACACCACATTTATTGGATCATTTTCTTTTCCAAGAATGAAAAATGACTCCTTTATTGAAATGCTAATTACAATAGAATTAACCAAAGAGCTGGCAAGCGCTAGAGCAGTTAATCGAACATTTATTTTTTAGCCTTATTAGTGAGATATGTTTTAACTATACAGTAAACTTACCAATTACATTAATAAATTTTATTTGAATAAGGTATATAAAGTTGGACGATTGTAACCGTTTCCTACTTTCGGTGAAATACTCTTAGGTCTCAGTTTTGGAATTTTAATTTTGTGATTAACGTAGTAATCTTTTAGGAATAAAAAAATGATATTGTTGATATTACTTCTATTTTCATCAACAAAATGCTTCTATCAGAATTTCCAGGAGAATAATTTCCACACTCTAGTTAAAATCTGGAGGAATTTTGTAGATTTTCCGAAATCAAGAACTCAATTATCCTCAGGGTCCCACTGAGTGAAATTACACGGAACTTTGTTGATTCTCCGAAATCAGCAATCAAATGCCTTTGAAAGATGAACAGATGCTTTTGTGTACCTGTATTAATTTTTTTAAAAACCCTTCTTCAGCATGGAAAAAATAGAAGATATAATTGACAAAATTTACTTAACACCTTAATATAAAATTTTTGACTTATCAAAAGCTTCGATTATATAAAAAAGTATAAGAAGACCTGTAGAAAATTACGTGTGAAGAGAAGACCATTCCCCAAAAACACGCGTCTCAAAAGAAATAGATGCAAAAGCAACTGTATAGCATTCTGTTGTTTTGACAAATTTTGCTAAGACGGAAAGTGCATACTTTTTCACGCAAACTATAACACTTTATGGAGTTTAACGCACCTTTGCACATATGCTTTATGCACATATATGCAAGAGAATTTATGCACTCATGTTTTATAGTATGTTGCATGTTAACTATTTAACAACTGCATAGCGTGCAATGGGAAATGGTAGCGTTTAATCTGCATATTTTTCAGTGAAGTTCATTTGTGATGAAAAACAATAAGAGTTTGGAAACGAAAGACAAGTATTTCTATTCATAATTGCATTATTAATGCAGCAGTTTCGTGCTAATTTATATTTAATACTAGAAGCTCCACGCAGTCAAATTAGGTTTAATCTTGTACACAAGGTTTAATTTTAAAGTTCATTGTTCATCTCATTTTCTAACAAATTTGCGATAAATAAAGACTAGTTTATCGGCAGAAAACTTTTAACAATAGGTAAAGAAGCCGGTTAATCTGCATTCGCTTTATTTAAATTCCATAAGGAAGGGTAGGGAAAATTAAAACATTTGTTGATTTCTAAGAAATAAGATGACAGGTTGCTTTGCCAACCAATGACGTAACGAAGTACCCAAAAGACAGAAATTAGCAACCTATTGGATTAAAATGAGCGTAATAGCCTTGATTTTCACAATTAATTTGCCATAAATTGATTGCTTACAAGTTCCAAAATATCCGGTAAAAAGCAGATTGCTTCCTATAGCAAAACTGTGCAAAAACAGTCACCTAATTGTTCAAGTGTTCAAGTACTTGGGTTGAGTTTGATCATCAGTTAACCAAATCATCAGACAAAATGTCCATACAATAAGTCTCGGTTTTTAATATTGACGAACGCAGACGAATGGCCTTTGTAAGACCTCAGAAAACGGACAAAAGGAAGACTAAAATCCTAAATTGCATTTCAATTTTAAAACAGGTATAATAATAGTAACAAGCGTTGTTGCTCATTATTGTGTAACAATTTATTAAAAGTGGTACTTCATCATCAAAGGAGAGGCGATTGCTTAGTAGTTAAATGGGCTTTGCAAAACAAAAAAAACTTGGAAATCTAGCGCGAAAATTTTACAGATTTTGAAAAAAAGGCCACAATAATTATGAAACTTTGATGTATGGATATGTCACATTACCATCACTTCGATAGTACAATTTGAAAAACTATTTTCGGAGAATTACAGTATTTGCTTAACGAAGCAAATATTTTTTGTTTACTGCTTGTAAAAACCCAATAATTTTAGCTGTCGTAATCGAAATGTATGACGCAAAAGGAAGCAACGAAATTATTGTAACACAAAGAGGTTCCGTTTACTCTAATGTATCAATTGTTTAATTGAATAGTTTGATTACTGCTGGTTTGATACACTTTGGGTTCGCTACAAAATACGTATTTGCGTTCTTCTGCATTTTTTTGCTTTTTTTTTTTTTAATGCAACAAAATTTCATTCATCACACATTCGAACGAAGTTAAATTTTGATTTAAAATTAGTTTGTTTTTTTTTTACGTTTTTTCATGAGCGAACGTTACATAACTGTAAAGTTTATTATCGCCTTAGCAAGCAAATATTTTAATCAATGTTTGATCAATTGGAAAAACTGTAATTAGATAAAGAAAGCATCAAATATGCACATTTTTTGGTTGAAGCCTAACGATATAGTTTGGATTTTTACTGCTATTTAATAGATTCATTCTAAAATTCTACTTTCGCTCTTCAAATTATTCATTGCACGATTGGAATACAGCAGATTTAGTTGTTTACTCTACGCATGTCATATTTTAATGCTTGCCTAAATTATAGAATCTTTTGCCAGAAAAAACTATTAAATACTTCGATAATATTGTTGGTACATTTTGAATTTTACTTATTATAACAACAGAGCCAAGTTACGGCGTAAAAGGCGAAAAATTACAAAGCGAAAACAACTAAGCAAATAATTCTCATAATTTGCCTATCATTCCATATAAGGCAATTGTCATAATCGCCACAGCAATTACGAGTGGAATTGGCACAAACTCCATTCCTTACGAACAAGCCATTAAAATGGGTTCACATAAATATTACACTTTTTAACACGAAACCAGTTGGCCAAATGCCTTTAATTGCCGTTTATTTCAACTGCCCTGTCACGCAAGTTAAATTTTTAACAGTCATTGATTAGTCTTTGATTTTCGGACTTTTTACTTAACGATTCTTGCAACATTACGCAAAAGCAGAATATTATTTCCGAATTACATTTGTATTGAAAGATCAATAACATCATTTGATTGCAAAATGGATGTTTTCGACAAAGATTAAGTTTTTATGGAAATTGGAATACAAACAAAGCATACGCTTCGATAGTTTTGCTTCTCCAAAATTCAATATTTAAGTTGCATAATTTTATTGCTCAAAATTCATTGCATAATGTATGATGCTCACGATTTAAGACCGATAAACATGAGTGGTACTTAAGCGTTATTTTTACTTTACAGCGAAAATTGAAGTCAAAGAAATCCATTTCGACTCGAAATTTTTATAAGGGTTAAAATAGGGTTAAAGATTTTGTCTGAAATACTCGATTTTTGAAAGTGTTAAAATTAAAAAGAAACAAATTAACTCGACGAGTACATTCGAATAGAAATATCTCTTGATGAGTCTACAGCAAAGCAACGAAACTGTTCGTAAAGTTTTGAATTTGTTGATTTTACGTGATTGTTTTACGCGTTATATTGTGTTTAGTATTTTTCCTACTGCATAATTGCACACCGTAGTTGAAGCATTGGTGTTTTGAGTATTGATATAATTGCAGGAGTTCTGATTCGTGTATCATCCAACATTTGCACACGATTTAGCTAATTCTTATTCATTATTTTGAGGGAATTTTTTAATCATTTCAGCCAAAAAAAAACTCTTAGCTGCGTTGGTCCTTGATTTTATAATTACAAAACATGCAAAAAATTTAATTTAATTAAAGAATTGGCAAAAATAAACATATTCGAGCAATCCTCCGCAAAATATATCATTGTTAGCTGACAAAAAATGAAGGATATATCTTCAGAAAAGTAATATGTTGTAGCAGCATTTGATTGTGCAATTGCAAATTGTAACTAATTATCTTAAAAAGTGAAAATATTTGAAGTAGTCGCGAAATGCTCAGATTTTGAACTACTTTGAAAGACCACGAGTTTCAATTTGGGCCAAGTGGCCCAGAGAGATTTTAAAGTCTCATAAGCAAAAAAAAAAAATTAAATAAACACTCCAGCACAGGACCAGAAGTCTCAATATTGCTAATTTTAACGTATAATAGAATGCTCACTTGAAAGAGCTTTTCATTCTCCACAAGTGGCATTTTTGCACTTCGCATATTATTTTTATTTCTTTTTTCGATTAATGCATTGTGCAGGCAACGGTCCAGTTGATGGGTTAATATTACTTCACGCCCAGCTGACGGGCTTGGGTTCAATTTGCACTGCGCTTAATTAATTTTTTTGTGGAAGATCGTTTGTAGAGTAAGGTCAAACAATTTATTCATGAATAGTTTTGAGCCAGATACGTCTGCATAGACACACCAATGCAGAGCAAGCTTGTTGGAGTTCTGTTTGTCAGTCTTTTGTCAGGCTAACTGGCATAAACCATGGCTACTCAACTGCCGGACCGCTGTCCGAATCCGGACCTACGGAGCGCTAAATTCGGACCGCGGTCCACTACCGGACTAAATTCGGACCTTCACTCTTGTTTGGGCGGGAACTCACTGTTTGCCTTATGTTCATGTTAAGCGCGAAGTCCTCACCAAATCGTGGAGATCTTTTTTGTCTTTAATCGCTTTTTGGTCATCAAATTGCGGTGAAGACCTTTTTTTGGCCTGCAATCGCTTTTTGGTTATCAAATTGCGGTAAAGACCTTTTCTGGACCCAACAACTTTTCACCTGCCGTTTCTGGACCTTCGCTAAAACTAGTCGAGTACCCCTGGAATAGACTGTCAAAGCTAGAGATAGGTTCACGCTGTCAAGGTAGACTCCATAGTTAACAATCATGTTTGTGTTCTAAGTCAATTCATTGAAAACAATTCTTTCCACAAATGCTCGACTTCGATGGTGGGAAGGAATTGTTTTCAGTGAATTAACTAGGAACACTAACACGATTTGCTTGGTTTAAAGTTAACAATGTCAGTGGAAGCTAAAAGAGACAAAAAACAATGTGGCAAACTTACTACTAAAGTGCTTAAGAGGAAAATAATCGCATAAGTACAATATGCTGTGGTTAAAGGTGCATTCCGGTCAAACTAACGAATCACGTTAATTACCTTGCTGTGTCTGCAAAAACTCTATTTCAATCGATCTCACTATATATTTGGGCTTAGACGAGAAGTGCCTAATGTAATCGAAAGCATAAATATAGTCGTGATTCGCACACATAGAAAGTGATTCATTTTCAAAATATTAAAAAATGAAAAGGAAAAGGCGGTAGAAATCTAACTCATTTAAAAATATAATCTCACCCATTTAATACGGTCACCCGATTTTTTCGTTTGTTGAATTATCTATGGAGAACCTAAAGAGCTCTATTTCCAAACTGAGAAAATTACTATAAGCTTGAAGGTTTGGTCTTCAGTATTAATTTTTACTGCTGTATATTGATGCACGTAAAACAAATAAGCTTGATTGGAAAGAAAACTTAAAGAATAATAAATTCATTCCATGTTTAAATGCCTTCTTCAGAATAATGCTGAGTCATAACGCTCATAATTGAAAAATGGTGGTAAAGTTTTCTGCGCTAGTAAATCAACTAATAACACTTAGGATGTGACCATTTCACCATAAATTTTTACGTTAAAGAGAATAAAACGAGAAGAAGGAACATTCATCCACACATTTTTGGGTTATAGATTTGGGTCAGAATTAATAAAAAAGTAGATAAAAATTTCCGGTCAAATATCTCTTCCTAATAATTAACACTGGAAGGTTTCGATTGTGGTCTAAAAATTCTAAGCACTAAACATCTACTGTATTTCCATTGCATCCCCCATGTTTCACAATTTCTGTTTATAAAAAGGGTCAAGCATCCATTTAAAGCTATGCAAAAAGAATAACGAAACATCGAAACTACATCTGCATTAGATTTCAGGTCTTTATGACCTATCGTTTCCGAGGTATTTGATTTTAAAGGAAAAAACATCTTTCTGCATAGCGTTGTCAGATGAAAGCTAACTTTTCTAAAATTCTCAATAAGGTAACTTCGTACGTTGAAGCTCAAAAAAACTTAACGTTTTTTTCTTGCTTTTTATTTTCGGCGTATTTTGGGTGCTTCCATAACGCTACTGAAACAGCAATGGTATATTTTTGTAGAGCAGTGGTTTTCTGCATTTTAGTGCAATTTTTATTTAGACTGATTTCAAAGCAACCACAATTCTCCTAGCTGAGTTAAGAGCAGAGATTGGATGTAGCCAGCAGCACGGCATGGCAAACGACGCAACTGCTCATCTTACCACTCTTGGAGTACTTATAAAATGCAGTGAGCCAAAACCTGTACAGGCAAGCTACTATATGACTAGCATACACTGGCGCATGACTCTCTATTTTTCATTGGTTGCAGTTGACACTTACCGTGCTCAGGAGTGTCATCTCCGCTGTCTCTTTCATCCACGCAATTCCGAGGGGACCAAGTCATTTTATTTTCTTTCTTCAGCCGTCTTCTGGCATTAGCAAACCAAGTGGATACCTGGCAGATAAAAATTTGAATTACTAACAGGACCACAGTGAGTTAACTTAGAAGCTTAAAAATTGGACTTTAGAAACAGCTTTACTTGCGTAGAAAAATAATTTAGAGCGGGTACAGATTTTTTGAAGTGACTATTTCACCGGAAATTTTTATCTACTTTTTTATCAATTCTGACCCAAACCTAACCTTAACCCTATCCCTAACTCAAATCCTAATCTTAACCCTTAAAAATTCTTGAAAAATGCGCAGATGAGTATTTACCATTTTCATTCAACCCTCTTTAACTTAAAAATTCTTGTTGAAATAGTCACTTCCTACATTTTTTCGTTTTTAGATATCCACTTTTCCGTCTATGAAAGTACCGAGTCAATTAGAAAGTTTATATACAATATGCCCCTGACAATATGTTAGCGATTTTCTTTTGATGTCATTTAAACTCTGATTGGCACTATTATTTCGTAATTTGGCACTTTTTTTGGCATTACTGAGCAATAATCAAGCACTGGAACCAGGAAAAAGGCCGTAAAAGCGAACATATAAAAACGTTATAATCAGAAACGTTTCGACTTCACGTCTTAGTCATTTTCAATCTTGATCAATTTGTAAATTACTTTCACGTATAAACTCATGTTACACGGCTAAAGATTTTTATTTTTCGACGTATTTTTTCGGCAGATAAAATTTATCTTTTTGCAGTCTGCTGAATGACCCATATGACCTCAATTTGTTTGAAGTGAGAAGATTTTTTTTCTGATAGACACACCCTATCATCTTTTAACACGTCCTAAGACCGAGAAAATTAACGCAAAACTGTCAAAAACGGACAACGAATGACGGTAAACCAGTCAAAAATGGGTTTACTCACCTGTGTCAATGTCATTTTGGAGATAATCGCCAGCATAATCTTCTCCCCTTTCGTGGGGTAAGGATTTTTCTTATGGTCGTCCAACCACGTTTTCAACATAGACGTTGTTTCGCGAGTGGCATTTTTACGACCTCTTACACCTTCAGCTAAAGCTAAATGCGGAAATCTACAAAAGAAAATTGAAATTTGAAAAAATGTTTAAGAACTATACTGATTTGTTAAATCAAAGTGGATTGTATTTCCCTACTCGTTCAAGTGTGTAATTACTTGTATTTGTCTAAACTTGAATTAAAAGGTACAAAATCTTGCACAATACACGCACAAAAATCGCGAAACGTAAAAGAACAAAACTCACCTACCGTAATTAATTAACTTCTAGTTTCTGAGACAATGTTTAGAGGTAATTAGCCACATTGAGCTCAAATATACAGAGATTAACTGCCAAAATGTTTATTGTTAACACTGTCTAACATTTAATTTCAAGTCTTTTCTACTTTAAATTAATTATAAAGTTCTTCTCACAATTAGTGATGTTGTTTCTACTAGCTTATTTGTAATTTTGTTTATTATAAACTTAGTAACATTCTCAAAACAAACTTGAAAACTGTCGAAATTACAAAATTAATAAGCCAAATTAATAAACATAAACAGCAAGCTTTATGTCCCATTTCAATGTTGTTGACAATTTTCAGCTTAAAAAATCTGGATTAAAATCGTAAGAGAATAATAAGTTGTCATGTAAAATTCGTCTTTGAATGTCGTAATATGGAGAACTTTGCACTATACTTGTACATTTTTTAGTGCTTATGACAGGTAAAAGGTATCATTAAATTTATCAAATTTATAAAATGCTTTTTCGCTCAGGGAAAAATATTTTTAGTTTCAAATTTGGCTGAATTAAAACGGTACCACAACATTACATTTTTCTATACCTATACCACAGTAATGATTTAATAGGTTGGCGCACTTTGACCGTATGGTTCGAGTCATATAGGATGCAGGAAACTAAAGCATGTTTAACTATAGTTAGTTTGAAACGCAATTTACTAGTAATGTGTACTTTGATACGGTGTAATCTAGTAATAATGTATTAGCCGGTGTTAACTTAAAAGCTTGCTTACTACTAATTCAATTCCTATTTAAGGAATTAAAACGTCTTTAGCCATATGCTTGACTTTTCTTGAAACTTGAAATTTGGCTTCAATGAAATTTACTTCAGCAATAAGAACCCGCAATAGCGGGGGGAAACTAAGAGGTTTCTTTGTTTATTCAATTCCTGGATGTTAAAACAAAACGACTTGAGGCATATCCTGAAATTTTCTTGCGCTACATGAAACTTAGCTGGAATTTCGAAGTTGTTTTCCCGAATAAAGCTTTCATCGCGCATGAATTTTTTCAACAATATGGCGGCGGTTTTAAGGTCACAATAAAGTTCATACAACGTCTTAATGCTCGACATTTGTCATTGTGTGTTTTTTTTTTACTACATACAGTATATGCATGACCATTCACTTTTGACCTATAGAAAATGAAACGCTATTTTAATCAAATTTTACTCGTTTATTTTTGAGTTCTGAAAAATTCTGTTTTCTAAAGATTAATCGGTTAGTTTGTAATGGCTCTTCAATGACCTTGCAATTCAGTTTCTTTATAGGCTTAGAAAAGTGCTTAGCTAAAATATTTGTTTTCGTTTTGATCTGCATGAATTGCAAAAAATATTTTAAATTCACATTTAGCTACATAAAGAAAAAAATTTGTTAATATTCAATCAAATAACTAAAATTAAATAAAAAGCTATTAGCAGCGCCAGCTTTATCGACATCCGCTTTTTCCAGATCATGAGATTCTATTAGAATGAAAATCCGCTACCTGCTAAACCCTACTCTGGAAAACATGTGCTTTTTTGGCTTTTAATTTAGACGTATTTTTGTGTTCTTGTTCTAATTTTATAGTGAAAGAGCACTTTGTTATAAGATGGAAATATTTTTCTATTTGCAGTCCTCAGAAAATTTCTTCCGAAAATGATGCAAGAATTATTTAGGAGTACAAACAAGATATTTAAAAAAGCACTATTTACAATATTTATGTTGTAACAAAGGCTTTTTAAATGCTCCACAAAACCATGCCACTTCAAGTAAATTAAGATGGTGATGGAAATATTAAAAACTACAGCAATAATGCGAAAAAAGCTAAATATAAAACTGCACTGCTGTTAAACTTGATCCCACCATCTGTTTCTACAGAAAAGAATCAAAGATCAAGCATAGCTTTGATCAGAAATGCTATACCCCGTTTTGTGATATCATGTTGAGGCTAGAATTGGAAAAAGCATTGGCTTGAAAATTTTAAGTGGGAACATGCAGCTTTAAAATTTAATCTATAATTTTTAACGCTCGAATAAGCATAAAAGTGTAGACGCCTGACACCAAATAAAGTTCAATTTTAAACTCGGTCATCCAAACTATAGCTCAAACTAATGTCATTTACGATTCTTTAAACTATTCTTGCATCTAAAATACAGCATTTTCTGCGCATTAATGAAGTTAAAGTGTCATAAGCAAATCGTAAAATGTCAAAATTAAGTTAATTGTCAGCAGCGTGAATGGAATAAATTAATGGTTTCAAGCTTTTAATGGTTTATAGTTTCAAGTTTCAAGCTTTCAAACATAACGGTTTCAAGCAAACAGTGGCTGTTGGGTTCAAAGAATGCGCTGCAGAGTGAATTATGGTTGTATACAACGCAAATTGAGTTTCTCAAATCCAACTTCTAAACCACAAAGTAATGTTACAGTTGATAAAGATTTGCTTGTTTTTACTCAATTTTGATTTAATTGCACTCTGCGGCACCATATTTTGCATAATCTTTCACCAAGCAAAAATGAGACTTATTATGCTGTAATGAAGTAACTTACCCTCCTTGATAAAGATAGGGTGCCATTGCTAGGTCATAAGGATTAGTAGGAAAAGAAAGGTTTGGATTTCTCCATGCACGTGGAAGATCTTTGTTTGCTTGACTCTATTGATGCAAAAGGGATCAATTATAACAACTTGTCCAGCAGTACTACAATTGCTACATAGTGACCTCAAAAATGCTGTTAGAAGCTTGCCGATGTTATTTTGTTCAACGCCATTACAAAGTTTGGATTGACTCCTGAAAGCCTTTTCAAAAGCCGTGGGCGTTTTCGCAAATGTTTGTATCACCACGAATCTTCAATAGAGAAGTGGTTAAACACCTGTGTAGAAGGACTGTCTTAACTTCATTACAAGATGTGCATCTCTGCATATAGCCGGTTTGGATCGAATCTATGGTCCTACTCAGCTTATAAGTGTCCTCTATTTTCATATTGTTTTAAATATAGTTTTAATTATTAATCCATTCGGTAAACTTTAAATAGAAAACGTACGAATTAATAGGGAACTAAGTGTTGCAAAAACGTAATCAACGGGTAACAAAGGCATATGTTTCAGCATATGGGAGCACTGATAATAATTTGTTCTATGTTGACTAACCAGAAATCATTAATTAGGTGTAAATGATGCCAAATCGTGCCTCCTTGCTTAGCCAAATTTGTACAGTATATAGTAATTACATGATAAACAAAAATGCCCTTCTGACAGAGCATTGAAACCTTTACAAACAAGGGCTGTCTGAGCCATGGGTAATATTTTCTTGAATAAATATATCAGCTAAGATTTTAATGTTTTATCGTAACATCAGTTTATTATTTAGTACAATGATATCAGGATAGACAATCTGTCTATAAACCTAATTTAAATGTGGAAATTAAACATCTATATCAGTTAATTGTTTATCGGTGTAACACTCTATTTAACTTATCTAAATCGTTAAAAGCGATTTAATTTCGATTCAACACGTTTCAGACAAACAGTAAAACATCCAATTACATAACACTTAAGATCAATAAATACGTGAAAATTTACTTTTTGAGAAGTTTTTGCAAAACACTTTTCGCTTAATTTTTTCCCTCGAAATTTTTTTAAAAATCTGTCATTCTTGGTGCTTTTTGCGACGCAAAAACGTTGATTTAAAGTAAAAAAACTCAATTAAATAATGCAATTTAAGTAAATCGTTTACTTGCACGATGTTATTGGGTTATCTTTTCAATTTCTAACCAAAAGTATTGAATTTATTTAAATGAAATACGTAAAATCTAAGACTTTTGACACGGCTATATGAAAATTTTAGTTGATATATTTATTTGAAATGATGTGATTAAATTCATTTTTTTAGTAAAAAGGAATTTACGTAGTATGTCACATTCAACGCCAGAGTAAATTTCCATATTTACGACTAGTGGTATTCCAGTTAAAATGTCACACGAAATTTTCTTTGCTCGGCAATGGAAGACTCATAGCGAAGTTTAATAAAGCGATAACGAGCGAAAAACTTAAGATCGATGGAAATAATTTTCGAACAACTTCGCTTATTTGGATTAGTCAAATTATTACTATGCCAACAAAGAAATACTATTAGCAACTTTCACGTCACAAAAAATCATAATTTAGTCAGTTTTCTAAATCAATAACTTTTGCCACAAACGTTTTTTATGCGGTCTGATAGGCTATAAAGGGTACACAGCGTCGCCAATTGCAAAATTTAAAAAAGAAATTGGACAGCTTTTTCCCTTGGCGACACTGCTATCAATAAATCATTACTCGTATAAATTTGTCATGTTTATGGAGTTAAATGAGTGGTGCTCAAACGTTGCTAACTGTGGTTCCGGGTTCGATTCCACTCAAAGCAAGAAGATATCCAGAATTCAAAAGGAAGAATCTAATCCACTGGGAAATTTTATCCAGTTTCTTTTCAATTCTGGCCCAAATCTAATCCAAACTCAAATTCTAACTATAAAACTAACCACTAACGTTACCCAAACCTAAACCCTAACTTAAAACCTAATTTTAAGCCTTAGGAAAATAACTAAATGCGAGGATGAACATTCCTCATTTTGTTTTATTCTTTTTAATCTAAAAATTTCCGGTGAAATAGTCACTACCAATTCAAAACGCTAAATGTAGGAAAAGAAGCCTGATATTGATGCACGGTTGATAAAGAAACAAGTTGTCTATCGAACTTTTTTGTACAGCTATATTTACGGACTTCGCATTGGTAAATACATTTAATATTTCTCATCGATTTACTCAAAACACCCCGTAACAAAAAGGCATTTTAACCGTTTATGCAAATAAGGCCAAATGAAGCGGAAAAATACAAGAAAAAAAATTCCAAAATTCACAAAAAACAACTTACCAAGGAGTTGTAAAACGCTGCTGGATCTACTCCTTGTGTTCCCGGGAGTCCTTGAGGGAATGCCGACCCTGGAGAGCCGTATGGAAGTCCATAAATAGCTGAAGCAATATCTTGCATTTTCGGAACAAAATTATGAACGTCCGCCTGAAATGGGATCAACGAAGTCGGGCCTCGAGCTGGGTTCATCGCCGACCGAATATCAGGTTTTATGATAGTTGGCTGGAAAACAAAGATAAAGACTGCATACAGAATTTACTCAAAACTGCTTGCCATTTAACCCTATATTACACTGCTTCGTAATCTATAACAAAAAAGAGTATCTGTATATTGACATCAATATCACAGTTAGCGGTAATTGATGCACCTTGGTACAAATTTTACGATTGTCGAAGTTCGTCATGTTTAGTAGTACTTTGCAACTTATATTTTTCCAAAAAGTTGTTTTTTGTTTAAAAGATTCGTTTTTTTCAAAAAGAAGATTTTTGCTATTTTCGGATTACATAGATCAATAAAAATTAAACAACACATTAACCCCAAACACACGAAAAATCGATCAGAAAATGCGAACATCTAACTATTAAAAAAAACAAAAACAATATAAACACAAAGGTTTATCTCAACGCGTAAGAAATTTCTTTCCGAGATGAAACAACCATAACATCTAAACTTCATTTGTATTTTTAGCAACCAAAATTTTTCACACAGTGTTTGTATTTTGCATTGGGGTGACTATTTTATTTATTGCTGCAAAACGTCAAAATGTAAAGAAGCGTTAAAAAGCCACTCTTAATAATACCCAAAGGAAGCAAAAACTACTTCCACAACTTTAAACTATCAACAACAAAAAAAACAACAATAGTTCAGCAGCAAAACATTTTAAGACGTTTAGCTCATCATCACGAGAGGGGGTATCATTTATTAAATTTAACTGTGGACAGAAAGTTTGTTGGAGGATTATCATAACTATAGAAACAATAGTTTTAGTGTACTCTTAGTGAATAATGGTCTCCGTTTAAAAGTCTTGAAATTCAAATGGTTTTTACACTACTGATGTTTTTAGGCTATATTTTAAGGATAAAACACCAGTTATACGAAACCATTTGAATCTGAAATTTGCCTGGGGTCCTCAACTAAAGTCTTGAAATGTTTTTCCAGCGTCTTGTTTTTTTGATTTTTATCTTGTATCGAAAAGCATTACGTAGCAGTTTTATTTCTATCCCTTACCTGTGCTTTGCTGATGCTGGGGGTGTGTGATAGTTCAGTTTGAGGAAAGCAGGACATTTCGTAAAATTCTACGTACTATAATCATATAGCATTACCAAAAACCTAAAATCTGTAACAAATAAACGGTCTAATCATGTGATCTCTAGGCATTAAAATCATAACATTCATATTCTTTCTTTTTGCAGTTTTACAGGATCTCCTATGACTCGAATATAAAGACTATAATGGAAGCTGTGTAAATACAACATGAAAGACCACTATGACTACTATCAGTTTACTCTCTGATACACCTTTGCAATTGCATTGCTTTTTTTCGAACTAGTAGTGTTTCAGAGCAACAGAAATAGCTCAAAAACAAGTTAAGATCAAGCTTTGATTGAAACGCGTTTTTTCTCGTTTTTTGTCTTATATGAGCATTATGAAACGCTTAAAGCAAAAACAATACAAACTGTGTTGTTTATTGATGAGCCATCCCAGCTTTGATCAAACCTCACAAAATCTTTATCAAAATGCAGAAAATGTTTGAGGAAAACCACAAGAAATGGAATGCAAACTAATTCTCAAATAATATATCCTTAATCTATTTTGGTTATTCATTTTGCGTACAATCGTTTTTTTACCACCTTTCTTTACCTTTTCTTTGTACGTTATTGTAAAGTTTTTGATTAGTTTATGATGTTAATCTTCTTTCCAGTGACTGATAAACTTTTTCAATTCACTGCAAATCTGTATCCTTTCGGAAAATTACATTCTCAGCTTAAGTTTGTTCAAGCAACTTTGCTATTATCTTACAATACATCTGGACGAGTTAAAATTTAGATCATTTGCCTTCATCAATAACTGCAATAGAAACTTTGCTTTTTTACGGAAATAATGACCGGTATTACCGCGTAAAAAATCAGTTCTTGCCACTGCACAGCGCGCGTGGCATGTCCTTTGTATGGCTTGATAATGCAAAATATCCTGTGTTCTTGCGACAAACCTTTTTTCTTCTTTTTTTCGTCGCAACAAAAGCAGCTTAGTCATTGCTACTATAGAATTCACACTTTGAAATAAGTCGCTCTGTCTGCTGAATGCGAGTCGCAAAATCTTTTTTTTTCAAAATGTTTTACATTTTTCGATAGTGCGTAACTAATATATTTTGCTGCCTGTCACACCCAAATGAAGTGCTCTTTTTGATAGTGGATATAGCTTCAAATTTTAAGTCTTTTTGAGTTTTTAAAATTAAAAAAGTAAACATAAAATCTGAAGAACCTTGATGAAAATTGAAAACAACAAGCTCTGACGCTGGAAGTCCAAAGTTTAAATCTTGGGCTGCTCAGATTAAACACAGTGATGCCAACGATTCTCAACCGCTTCCACATTTCTTTGAAAGAAGCTATAGCTGGGTTGACTAGGGCCAATAGCGCGGAAACGATCTCACCCGACTCGTTACACGCTTCGGCGTACTGCAACGAGTGTAATAAAAATCAGAATTGATTTTTGACATTTCATTGTACCGTACCATTCAGCGAAATATAAAGAATATTGCTGAACAGAACAAGTTGGATTGTACATTTACGTAACTCTAACACTATCACAAGAAATTGACATTACAGTACAAATCTAGGTCTAAAATCGCTTATGCTTAGCATTACTACAAATTGAAGGCAAGTATAAAGAGCCAAAAGGTAATTAAGTCAAGCAACTGCCTCCTCCTTCTTCGGGTTTCGCATTGTACTCTCCCTCTAGAACATAAATAAGCAATTTTATCTAATGTATGAATGTGATTTCCTATTAATCACATTGTGTTTTTATCGTAGTATAAAAATTTTATCGTAGTATCGTAGCAAGCGCAGTTTACCAGTATAATCGCTTTGCTTTCGGTTTAGTTTGATAAACTATATCGTCTCCAAACATAACTAATACAATCTGGGCACAGAGCTATATGCAGTAGTTTCTATTATAAAATCCTTCCTTTTTATGGCAAAATATGACAGAATAAGGATGAAAGATAATGGAACTTTTATCTACATCGTCTTCTCGCGAGCTGAATGGAAGTGGAAGCGACAGAAATGAGACCATTTTAGTGATGCACACAGATGGCAATTTGGAGTTACTGTAAATTACCTTTTACCTGTTTCAGTTTCATATGCATTGTTTTATTTGTGTTTGCAAAATTGATTTTCACCTTCCTGATTACATATACAATGATACGGCCACATATCAAGTTGCTGGGAACCCAATGCGCATAAGCAACTTCTCTCATCGCGCGCTGGTTTTTACAGTATAAGTTTTTTTTCGTAATGTGCGCTTCAATATTAGTGGACCGCCAGAGATAAACATGAATCAGAAACTATGGCCTTTAGTAATTTAACAAAGTTATTTTAAACGTTACGCAAAGATTTTGAGGTAGAGATTTTGGGTTGCATGTGGACTTAAGTTGCTTTCAATTCTCCAATGAGTAGAGAAAGAACATCCAAAGAAAACTTCAATTGCCATTGCACGTAAGTTTTCACGAGGCACTATTATTGCGATTAGCATTGCCAGTCATCACTAACTTTTTAGAAGCAAATGCTATTTCTCTTATCATTTAATTGAAATGAGAACAATTGCACCCGAAATGACACCTAACCCTAAATGTTTCGTCATCAAATCAAATCAAATTCAAAATCTTTCATTATACTCGCTGTATTACGCCGAAGAGTGTAACGACTTTACGGGGCCCATTTCCACGTCATTGCGGTGCGCAACACAGCTTCTAAAAAAAATGTCGTAGCGGTGGCGATCTGTTGGCAACACTGTGCCCGATTTGACCGGCCCGAGATTTGAAACTCAGACCTCACGTTCCAGAAACGAATGCGTCGTTTCGTCACCAAGCTTCAAATGATGTACCTTTGAGAGCAGATTAACAAATTTTGAGTGTTCTTCAGTTTCTTTTTGCAGTAGCTTTTGAAGTTTATAGTCTGAAAAGATTCTATTCAAAACAGTCCCAATGGGGTTGGAGGACCTTTCTTTGATGTTTATAGCGCGCACTTCAGACGCAATCATCACTGTGCGTAAAATTGTGAGCGTACGAGCGCAGGGGCGTATTTAGGGGAGGGATTGGGCCATGGCCCCCCCTTTGGGTCGCCAGAATAGTATAATTAGCATAGAAAGTATGCAAAATTGCGGCATGCCCCCCTCTTTGTGAGTTGGGCAGAAGCTTTACGAACTCGTTTGTTTTTAGCGTGCACCCAACTTTGGGCAAATAATGGAACTTAAATTTGAGTGAAAACCTTTTTTTTTTGCTCTTCACCTAATTTTGGGCAAAAAATCGGACAATCGGACTAATTTTGGGTGGAGCAAGTCTCTGATCTTTGTTCATCTCAAATTTTCTGAAGTTCCTGCCCCCCCCCCCCCTTTTCAAAATTCTGCGTACCGATACCGGTACGCTACTGTACGAGCGTATTCTTAGTTTATTTTAACCAACTGGTAGTTTGTACGCTGTTAATGCAGTACGTTAGACGTACCAAATTTCTAGTTAAAATAAACAAAAATTTAGTCGTAGTCTTACGATATTACGCACCATATAAGCCGGGCATTGATTGCTCTTACTAACATTTTTGAGAATTTTTCAATTTTAAGGTCTTTAGATATTACTTTCGGTTTTCTATGTGCAATTTACTTCTACCTTGCATAAATGATTAATTTTTATGCACTACAAGAATTGCAGTTGTAGTTACTTTTTACTCACTAAGTTGCCTTGGTCGGGAGACAGCAAAGGGACCTTTCGGTCTTCGAGTCAAGCTGCCACCAGCCCACCTGTCTACTACACACGGTGAAGGCTTCACACTGACCCTTTTCTTGCTAACCGTCAAGCAGGGAAGCTGTATATACCAATTTTTATAGTCTTTGGTTTGATCCGACCAGTAATCGTATCCGAGCCTACCGTTTTGGTAGCAGACGCTCTATCCGAAAGGCATCTAAGTAATTCATTCTACATAGATTTTTTAAAGTGCTGCCAGTGTCTCGCCATCGTCTCAATGACTTTTTGAAAAGAGCGTTGCTTCGGCAGCCGCAATGGCCATTAGACGGGACCCGCAAATTTGTTACATGTTACGGCATAATGCAGCGAGCTTAATGAAAATTTGTTTTATTCTTCAATTAACGCGTAATTTCAGTTCCGTGTAATCTTGCATAGTTCTAAGTTTTCTAAGCCACGAAAACTAATGTCTTTACAAATTTTTATTAGCCTGTATCGTCAATTTTTAAATGTACTAGCTAATACTGCAAAGAAACGAAAATAATCAAATTGGCCTACTGTATCTAGGCCTTCTGGTAAGTGACATTCTTGCTAATAAGGTAGACTAGTCCTTTGCTCTCTGAGCAAATACTGAATACCGATTTGGATCAGCCTATCAGCCGCACAACAAATCAAATTGTCCGAGTCCATACGTTTTTAATTCCGCTAACTTTTAAAGACCGGTCCATTTCATCCGAGTAAACGTCTAAAATCGACAGTTCTAACTGAGGGCAGAAAAAGCTCCACCTTTTGCTCTGAAACACTTTCTTTAATACCGGGCGACATGCAACCATAAGCTGTCGGAAGCTGAGATAACGTTGCGTTGCAATTAATATAAACAGTGTAAGTTTGACAGTGACAGGAAGCGACCGTGTTGAGGAACAGATCTAGCCTGTACATTCGCAGCTTCGTGATTTAAAATCGCATTACCGATCGTGTTTTTACGACGCGCCTTAAAGTTTGAAATAGATGCTATGAAATTTTTAAGTACAGCAACCGCAGCATATGTTACTTTTTAGAGTTTAGGTTTGCGAAAAGGTGACGAAGTGTTTGTTAATAAGGCAACTTAAGAAATCTTATTTCTGCCAGCAATTTGTGCTAGCATCCCTGTTACTAAAAAAAGCAATCACATAAGATGAAATACAAAGCTCTACAGACTGTTTTGTCTCAACCCTAATCAGAGGATGATATGGAGATGTATTTTGCAACCTTTAGTAAGAGTTACGACATTGTAACTTTGTCTGTTTTAAAAAGCTTAAGACATCGCAGCTCTTGCGATGTTACGCCATACCCCCTGTACAATAATGATATTAAACAAACATCTTTTTCTATCTCAATATGAATGTATGAAATTTGATAAAAACACGCAATGAACGCAAATGCTCAAGAACTTAGGAATGAAATTTTAGCAGTAACGATTTTAAAAGTAAGACATTTTTATGTTACAAATTCAATCGACCAATGTAACAAGATCCTTCGTTATTTTAGCCATTTGAGACGCTAATAAAATCAATGAACCCTAACAAAAACAGAAAAAGGTAAATGTAAGTACCTGTAATTAGTTATGATTCATCGTCGTCTGGGGGCGCGAATGTAGCATCACTAGTTTTTGAGTTGGAACAACTTTGCCAATGCAGGAAACCCAGCACTCTGTCGCTCACCGAGAAATAATGACGTCACATTTACAGAGATTGGCAGCGATGAAAACTAAATCTAAAATGTCCATATTAATTTTAACTGCTTCACTTCATCCTATCCAGTTCCAATGATGTCATCATGGAATGGAGACAATGCCCACAGATTCTTTCACGCTATCTTTGTTTTAATCTAGCGCAGCAATTCTCGTGTCAATTAGCATGACAAAATGCACCAGCAATTATCGAAAGTCCGTTAAGATTTTTGATTTCCCCGATTGAGTTCCCATGACGCAGCAATAGAACTTTATACGAAAAATTAAAAATAACAATTGGTAATAACAACAGTGCTTGACAAAAGCAGTACTACTAGTAACAACACAGTGGAAAAGAAGCTTCGCCGCACCCTCAAATTTGTAGTTTTTTAAGTTGAGCGATACATGAACTCTAAAACATCAGTTCAACAAGTGTTTGTGTAGATAGAGCGTCTGCTACTGAAACTGTAGACTCGGGTTCGACTCCCGGTCGGATCAAACTAAAGATGCAAATAACTTTTATTCACAGCTTTCTTGCTTGACGTTCAGTATTGAAGGGACAGTGCAAAGCTTCCATCATGTGCGGTACACTGGTGGGCAGTAGGGTGGTTCAAAAAAAACTTTTTTCCGATATGTTTTTCTCCGATGGGCTTAAAAGGTGTGTTTTGGTGCAAAAATAACCCATGTAAATTTTTTTGACTTTAATTTACATTTAGGGGTCGCGCAACCCCCACATTCTAAACGCACCCCCTAAATCACAAAATATGATCAAATTTTCAAGATAAATTAAAAAAACTGCTTTTGTTCAAAATTTTAGTTGAATATTAATATTCATCTAAAATTTTGAACAAAAACAGTTTTTTAATTTATCTTGAAAATTTGATCAGATAGCATAATAAAATGTATGAAACACTTATGGGAGATCATATCTTCTGCGTCTTTTGGTTTTTATTTGAAGTTTCTATCTCTTGCGGTTAAGGAGATATGGCAATTTTGTAATTTGTGGGGGCACGCTTAGAATGTGGGGGAGTGCGCGACTCCTAAATGTTAATTAAAGTAATAAAAAAAATTTGTATGGGTTATATTTGCACCAAAACACATCTTTTGAGTCCCTGGAAGAAAAACATATCGGAAAAAAGCTTTTTTCGAACCACCCTAGCGGGCAGGTGGCAGCTTGACTCGAAAATCGTAGTGCTCTCTTCTGGCCAAGGTAATTTGTTAAATAAAAATGTAATTACAAAAAAAGAAAAAAAGTAAAATTGCAATTGTATCTTTATTTACCAAGTTTTCTTTGCTAGTGAAGGGACTTGGTTGTCTTCGAATCAGAGTTGTAAACGGGCCGACTAGTTCAGGTCCGAACCCGAAAACTAATTTGAGGCCCAAATCATGCCCGAAAAAAAAACGAAAGTTAGGGTAGGTCTGAAAAATTTTGCAATGTTGCCAAGTTATTTTGATTACATTTTTGTACACCTAAGAAAAAAAGTACGTCTCAAGCCCGAATTAAGCCCGAAATTTTTGTTAACTTTAGACCCGAACCCGGCCCAAACCCGAACCCGACCCGAAAAGCCCGGCCCGACTTACAACTCTGCTTCGAATAAAGCCGCCACTGGCCCACATGTCCATACACACGGTGGAGATTTTTACCACAACCTTTTAATGCTGAACATCACGCAAGAAAGCTACGAATAAAATTTGAATCAAACTTAAGGTGTATTTAAGTAAAGTGTCTTTACTGAGGACGAAAATGTTAGAAGAAGCTTAAAATGCATTATCACCAATTACGAACATTTTACAGTACGTTTTGCTCTTTTCAAGTTATTGCAGTTTAAAGTTAACCCTTTTCCCCTTTACTTCAGTGTAGCCATTTTGTCAGTTTTGTGACAGAAAATGAACTTTAGGAAAGCTGGCTTACACTTACTTGAAAAGCAGCTAATTGACAATTTTGACAACTTAAATTGCTTTCACAAACACACAGCTGCAAAACACTTTTGGAGAATAATTGGCACATGTAGTTCTGTAACTTTTTGAAATTTTGTTTCTAATTGGCAACCCTGGCAAAATTTCTAAGTGGAAGTAGCTTTTATAAGAGAAAACCTAAGATGTTACATCTTGCGAAAGGAAGGTTGTAGAAAGCTCAATTTGGTGAAGTTAGTCTTAAAATTTGTCAAAATTTTTTGAGGGAAAACTCCCATTTGAATGCCGTTTCAAACTCATCAAAATATGATATAGTTTTACTAATTGCAGAGACAACCATTTTTGATTATTTTGAAAAAAATATTCCAGTTATTCCTTTTTAGTAAACTGGCTAAAGATTACACTCTAAATAAATGTGTTTTTCTTTGTGCATACATCAAACTCATCTATACAATTAGCAGTTGTATACACTTAATGTAGAGCTTCGAAATAAAAATATTCTTTCAAAATAAAATTCATATTAAATAAAAAAAAACAATGGAAATAAGCGGAATAAAGCTTTACATGCATTTTCAACAATTTTTTTTCATTTTTTAAAGACTGAAGAAGTCTAGCATTTATCGCTTGTTCCCTCTTAAAATCTTTCAAAAGCATTTTGAAAACGCCACTTTCGTATGAAACATTGGGTGCCGAATTATACGCTTGCTCATCTGTTCGTGATAATTAATTAATTTCAAGAACTTCTCGGTTTCAAGAATTTTGAGAAAATCTTTTTTTGTAGTTCGTGCATGTTGGAATGGGAGTGGTGCTAAACGCCAATGATAAAACCGAGACTCCTCTTCACTGCTCAATTACTCTGACCTTTCAACGTTTCCTTTTCGCATTAGGCCCCGTCATAACCGAGCACTCAAACAAATTAATCATTGATATTGAAATATTGCATTTAACATGAAGTAATAAAAACTTGTCTCATCACTACTACAACATTTGTGCACCCAAATACGTACATGAAGAGCGCTAGACACTTTTTCGGTCATACGCAACGTAAAAACGAAGAACTCGGCGAATTAAATTAAACTAAAATAAAATAAACCCGCTCAATTGCTAACGTTGAGGTGAATAATTTTAAACTAAAAAAAAATTAAATCGCCGACATTCCTATAAGCAAGCTTGGTAAGCTATCTTTGTCAGGGCTGAAAAAATTTGAAATTAAAGATCTTTTAAGGCATTGAGCACCAAGCTAGAGCATTGACTCAAACTGCGCAAAATATGTTTTCATAGTTTGCATATGCTTTTTTGATGACGAAAATGATGAAGAATTATACCAATCCACTTATCAAATTACGTAAGTAAAATAAAATAAACAAAACAAAATAATCACAACCAATTAGATAAACATATTTTAACTTATTATGTTACAGCTGCATAAATTAAACTGTATACCAATACTTAACGGTAAAAAGCATTTGTAGTAGTTGTTAAAAAATATAATCTGGTTTTGGTTATTCAGCGTTTTGTCTCAAATCTTTTTTCAATTTGAAGGGTCTAAAAAACTGCTAGATTGTATGAAAATTAATGCCGCTGTGTAGCGTTAGAGAGCTTAATAAGCTGGAATGCCAAATGCAGTAATAAATTTACTCGTAATGCACCCAATCAAAACAAGCGCATCTAATGCAGGGAATGCCCTCACTATCATTTTTCATTATGACATATTTAGAAGCGATAACAATTTAATCATACGGTATAAAACTCCGTCCATGAAAAGTTTCGAAGACTTCAACTCAAGATTACGGGGCCAAGGAGAGATAATGTTGGTAAAGAAATTGAAATAAAAATTACTCGATTGTTTGCTCTATTGTATATCTGTTTTTGCTTATTGAGTGTAGCAAATAAATACCAATTCATTTCTATTTTTTTCATAGTAATTTACTAGTAAGCAAGCTTTAGCAATTTTGCACAATTTTTTCGTATTTTAAAGTGCAATAAACGATATTAGTTACATCTATAGAAATAAGGGTATTTTTATTTTTTGATTTACAAAAGCAAAACTTTTATGGTTAAAAAGCCTAAAATTCATTTTTCAAAATATTTTTATCAACATAACTTGATACAAAAATTTCAATCTTTACGATTGTTAACCCTTATCCAGCATAACAAATAATTTCTTAGAATGAAATTAAACATGAAGCAACGACTTGTATAAAAATTTTATTTGATCGTTGAGTTTTGGTCAATCAATTTTACGCGTCTGTTATTCGTCTGTGCTACCACCTGTCCAGTGAATCAAGCCAGTATCATCATAAATAGGATTAGATATAATCGTATTCAACAATAATTGACGGTTTTCTTTTTTACTCGATGCCAAGTCAACCTTATTTCTACCAAAAACATTTGAATATAGACAAGTCTAGATAGGCTTGCATTTTGTTATTTTGTTTTATCTTAAGCTTTGGCCTATTTTTGATTGTTTATCTAGCTTGTTAAATACACAGCCGATTTTTCATTTATCTATATAAATGTCTTAAGACATTTTTACATGCAATAACCAAAAGACAAATATTGTAGAGTAAGGTGATTTTTATCATAAAAGACAAAAAGGTTCAGAGATTCTTAATCAAAAACAATATCTACTATGTACTTTTTAAGTGAAACCTTTCAATTGCGATAATAATCATTTTACCGTTAACTGGTAAGCTGATATTTGACTTTTATGCTTCACTTGAAAGTTAGACAAGTTTTGAAAGCAAATCGTGGAATGAAGCAGGAAAAGAACTTGCTTATCAATGTCTAAAAAGCAGAAAACGTGGACCATCAAGGATTTTTTTGCTTGTAGTTTGTGGCTAAAGATAAACGTCTGTCGTCGCTGGGTCATTTCAGCAAGAAAAAGCCGGGCGTGTAAGTTGACAAAACTATCGCTGTGACTAACATCTGACGAAAAGGCCAACCACACGTTTCACGACGAGAAAGATGATGAACTCAGCTTGTATTTAGCGCTGGAATGCTTTCAATTTGGCTAATTGTTTTTGAAAAAACAAGTGAAATCGAGCGATGCATTTGCTGTTATAAAAGATAGTCCTGTAGCGACACCACGATATCCAATTACTCCGAACGTCAAATTGTCAATATGGTACTAACTGACTAATTAAAAAGCAAAGATGACAAAACTTTTAGCGAATTACGCCGATTAAAAATTGTAGAACTTCTTTTTCCCTTTTAACCGTAGAACGGATAGTGTATAATAGCAGAAACCACTTGATGCTTAGTTATTGGGGTGTTGTTTCATCTACATCCCAAACCGGAATAATGGTATTAAGAGGAATATTAGCTTAGCTTAAAAATTTGTTCTGATCAACTTCTAATTATGCTTCATTCAAAATCGTTTTTCCTGTAAGGTTTTTACTTCTTATACTTACACTTTTTGTAAGAACGGTCTTTTTAATCTAACATAATCCTTATGAGGTCGAAATTTTATTCGTGAATTTTTTTTTTCTTCGACATTCTCGTTGCAAACTCTTCATGGATTATACTGTCATAACGAAGCCATATGGCTTGTTAATTTTGCATTTTGTCAAGTAAGCATTTTGTCGAGAAAAACTGCGTAGTCAAGAAGTGCATAAAATTATAAAAATATGTAAGAATTTTTGCTTAAAATCTGATTTTCACCGCACGAAAACCTGATTTTTGGTAGATTTAAAATGAAATTTCTAGTCAAATAATTTTATGTACAAGTTAACTTTTGTCTGCAAATCCATCTACGTATCTTTTGAACGACTCTCTTTGCCAAACAAAACAATACCGATTAATTATGCATGATATACTTAGCTATTTTAGGCGTTTGCACTAAACCAAAGCCATGAGAAACAAAATTCTTTTAAATAATTAAATGCAACACTCTTATACCAATCTTAAATAAATAAAAACAATCAGTAAAGAATGGGAAAATCGTGTAAAATTGCTTTAACTTGTTTAATTAAGTGCTTCTCTCACGAACCCAACCAATTTACTTTCGGCAAGTCAGTTGATTTGGCTAGAACTTGAAAAAAGACTGTCAAGTAGGTGAAAATATGACAAAAAATCAAATATAATTATAGTCCTATACCCACCAAATTTGGTATTTTACAATTTTCTGTTTTCGATATGTTTCGCTGTATATCTAAGATTGATGACCTGGCAGAGGTTACTATTTAAAATCTAACGTAAAATATATTCCCATTTTTGCTTGGGAATAACTCTTTCACCAAAAATTTTTTAGTTAAAGAGAATAAAACGAAAATGAGAAATATTCATCCGCGTCGTTTTTATTACATTTTTTAGGGTTAAATTAGAGTTTGAATTAGGTTTAGGTATGGGGTTAGTTTCACAGTAAGGATTTGAGTTTGGGTTAGACTTCGGTCAAAATTAACAAAATATAGAAAAAATTTAAATGGAATAGTCCTTTCTTTTTTGTTTAACCACTCAAGACCCTTTATAAATGTTATGAACTACTGATCAGTGATGATCTAGTCTAAAGACTAAAGCGATTGCTGCTTAAAAGGACAATCTTGGAATCAATTTCCGAAAAAATATGGGTTTAGCATTGAGTTTGTTCAACAAAATTAGAGCAATGAATTTACGAAACAAATTTGAAGTACTGCAAAAACGTTTCGGTATATTTCTTAATCATCGTCTGTCTTACTCTAATAAAATTAATTAATGCTTTACTACCATTTGAGACTTGAAAAGTACAGTATAATTCCAAATATTCAGTTTCGAATCAAACTTTAAAACAACCATTCCGAAAATCCAACGTCACTCTACAAAATCTTGACAATTCTTCATGTTGCTTTTCAAAATTTGCTGTAATTGATTTGCCTTTGCCTAACAAAACATTTTTATAGAAATTTCTAATCGAAATATTATTCATGCTCTTTTGTTACACAAAACCATTCCTGTTGCTTGAAATAATATTTTGTGCCGATTTGAGTGATTTTGTGGGAAATTTGTCTTCTAGGAAAAAAATTTAGCTTTTTTCGTAATACCATTATCGTTCAAATAAAGGAAATGATAAATCATTGGGTGTTAATACTGTAGTTTGTTATATGCCAAGAATAAATATTACAAAATTTGTTGAACAAACAGGAGAAAAAAAAAACTAACAAAAACTATACTTAACACGAACATATCAGCAACAATTTTAAACTGACACAAAAAGAGTAAAATTCTAGATTCCATACTTTAATGAAATTTATTGCTAATATTAACAAACACCGTATTTTAACATCTTTTACCGAAATAGTATTTTGATGTTTACTAACCGTAAAATGAACTTTTGGATATTTCGTTTTCATAAATTTGCATTACCTCTTTTGGAAAAAAGTTTAAAGAAGTTGATTTATTTTAAGATGGTACAAGAAATTGGTAAGAGGTACCAAACTTCCAATTTCGTGGTGATTTTTCAATGGTTTTTTGATTGCCAAGATTGTTTTAGATTTTGACAATGGTTATCAGCATTTTGATTAATGCCAGCCCTGCTGATGAACTTGGAATTAAGCGAAATTCAAATACAGGACAGTGATTTAGAAAATAATGTCCAAGTAAGAGTTTTTAATTTGACTTGCCTAGTCCAAAAATCAGTTGATTGGGGGGAGTTGTAATTTGTATTGGATTGCATGCTATTAAGAAGCTAGATTTCTGCCAGAGTTTTTTTACATGCTGATACTGAGATGATTACAAAACAAATACAGTACATCTTTGAGTGCTGTAACTAACTTTTGCAATGTCTTGATAACATTTATACGTCAAGTAAAACAAGCTCTCATTCTAAAAAATAAAGACTAAATGTCAAAGCAATTTCAGCGATTTTTGTTTCTTTCAGTAAAGTTTCCCAAATAATCTTTTGTTTCTAGATTAATTTTGACACAAACGTGGAAACGATTTTCAATCTAGTCAAACACTTAAATCGTTTATTGATTTTGCTTTGTGTTTTAAATGCTTTCACACTGTTTTGCTTTTAGAAAACGATGACTTAATAAAAAAGAGACACGAATGACATTTTTGAAACATTGAACACATGATATACATGACTGCGGCCAACGTTACCTTAATTCTAAGAGAAACGCAGACCATAACCATATTTGGAAACCCTAATTGTAATAAAAACACAGACCGACTTCAAAACAAGATAAATGTCTCTGATTGTAGCGGGCAAGGATTCTAATCCCATTTGCAGTCTTTTTTTAAATAAACTGAGACAAATTCAGCTTTGGGTCAATGTCTTCTATTTTTTTTAATAATAAGTCAATTACAATGTTTTTGACGTTTGCATGCCAGAGTTTTGATGTTTAATCGTTTTGCGTGCTTCTGGCCTAAAGGCTACTAGCTCGAAAGCCTAGGGAAGAGCCACCAGAACGGCGACTACTAAAACAAGCAATGCGAAAAAGTTGTCCCCTCACAGGATGCGAACCTGCAGCCTTTGGATTACCGGTCCACTGCTCTACCACTTGAACTATAGAGAAGACGTCTCCTCGCATGCTTAATTTTTGCTTCCGCGCTGGTAGCTTTTAGGCCAGAAGCACGCAAAGCGATTAAACATTAAAACTATGGCCTGCAAACGTCAAAAACATCATAATAGACTTATTATTAAAATCATAGAAAAGCAAGTTACTGGGTTTAAATAGCCAAAAATTAAGTTTGCGAGGAGACGTCTTTTCTAGCTCAAGAGGTTGAGCAGTGGACCGCTAATCCAAAGGCTGAAGGTTCGCATCCTGTGCGGAGACAACTTTTTCAGATTGCTTGTTTTAGTAGTCGCCGTTCTGGTGGCTCTTCCCTAGGCTTCCGTGCTAGTAGCCTTTAGGTCAGAAGCACGCAAAACCGTCTTCTATTTTTTTATACAAAGTTTAGAAAAAAAAGTCAACATTTTAAGCATTTCTGCTATATTACCTATAAATCTAAAGGCAACCATATAAAAAAAGAAACGAAAATAGACTGTTGAAATCAAAATGCTTTGGATTAACGAAGCAAAAACAAAACAAGGTTAAATTAAGAATATAAAAATATTGTCAGATTCATGTGGTTTTCAAATCAAATCAGGTTTATTGTTCGCCAAACACACCGAGAAAAAGAGAAAACCCTAACATAATCACCAATTAAAGAAGTTAATCCTAATGATGTTACTGTATCAATAACAGTAACTTTTAAAATACATTCAGAAAACTGTACGTTCATGGAGTGTTGGCTACAAAATATCAAAGAACTCAAAAGTTTACTGGTCAAGATGCTTCCTAGATTGTTCACACTTGGATATTAAAATATAACAGGCTCAATGTATTGATTAAATGATAGGTCTAAATGCAACTCCTATAGGCACAGTTGCACATGTTCCGCGTTTTTTGTTTGGCTTAAGTTTTCTGTTTCGACCAAGAACGAATCAAAAAGTCCCTATAATGTGGGAACATGTTTGAGAAGCCAGCTGTAATTTCACTGAGCTATTTTTAAAAAAATGTCACGACTGGTGTACGATTATGAGATTCATAGGAAATATAATAAAACAAAAACATGAAAACATGAATTTTTGTTATGTTTGAAGTTTTCCTTCAAAGGCAATCAAAGCCTGGGAACATTGGAACATAAATTCCGTGAACTTTCTCTATTCATTTCTAATTGAAAGCTTTGTTTTGCTCGATGCGTCTCTCACAATGTTAACATCATTTTCTGATGCTTTATAATAGATTGATCCCAAACGGTCGAAAGTGACACAATACAAGCAGTGTGCTAATTAGGCTAGGACACGTTTTGCCTACGATAGAGGACTGTTGATTGTACACGAAAAAAAGGACGCTTCCGTCATTAGAGCTATCAAAAAAAGCTCTTCTTTTTACAAGAAGTAACACGATCCTAGTTGTATTAGCCTTGATGTCAACAAAATCGCTTTTGTTTTTCATGTCTTCTGCCAGCCAATTACAGAGATTCGGTATGTACAAAAGACAATGGCTAGCTTGCTCACGTTTCACTAGCTTATTTGATATAGCAGTTCTGAGAGAGTAATCAAACGGCCAGGCATAGTTACAGCCAAAATAGGTTGATATTAGAGAAAGTAGATACATGTTGCCTTGTAACAGCAACCCCCCTATCGTCAGCAGCATGAATGGTTGTCGGTGTTATTAAACAAAATCTATGGTCGTGTTTGACATGTGAAATTTGATCGTCCATTAAGACATGTGTAGAAGAGGCACTACAAGAGTAACAAGACAAAGACAAAAGAAATCTAGTCGATGTAACCTCACTTATAATTGTTCTTACCATGTATCTTTCGCGAACGACATGTTTTTTCCTTTGTTTAAAACAATGTACACAGCCAACACATTTCGACTCAATTAATTCCCAGCAACTACTTTCATGTACAAAACAACGTAACCTAGATCTATAATGGTAGCCTACATTAATAACACCTAAAACTGAATTCAAGAATTTAGCTTAAATAAACGTAAAGAAACATAACTTCATTTTTGAACTTCTTGAAATATGGCACCAAAGCTTTTTATGATGCTACAGTAATTGAAGATCATTTTTGCATTTTTGCTGCCAATTGCATTCTCAATATTTTAGGCTCTGTATAAAACTTGTTCAAAATTTTTCTAAATGATTTCAAACCGTTTTTTTGTGAAGACCCTAAGTTGCAAGTGTAAAAAACTAAAACTCAATGTCCACGAGTAGCAGCATTAACGGCCATTTTTGATTTTGAACCGCTTACGCATTATCGTCCTTGTATTGAGTTCATGCAGCAACAGACATAAGGAGCATTAATAGCCTATCCTTATTGAATCCCGTCATCTTAAATCTACTATATAGTTTCAAAATAAACGATTGGTGTAAATTGAAATGTAACAAATAGATTCCTGTGGGATTGTGATGACAACTGGCAAATAATAATGGCATTTTTGAGAGTTTTGTTTATCCCTTGTTCTTACGTTTACACTTAAAGTATAATTTGCTTATCATGATTGCTTGAAACCCCCTTTACTTTGGCGCTAAAAATATCCATTTTTGCACAAAACCAGCGTAATCTTGATTCCAGAAATTAATACCGATTTTTTCGCCAAACATTATATGAAATTCCATTACAACGGAGGAATTAATTGGTTAAGATAAAGAAGAAATTGAAATTTGATTAAAATTTAAAAATAAAACTTACTTAAAAGCTATTTGTCATCATTTTATTTATTATTGAAAGAAAAAATCTCATTAAAAGTTATTATACTTATGTTAAATTTACCAAAAGACAGTTTTTACATATTACATGACGTCATTATTTTTGTCTGACGTCAAAATGAAGGATGGAGTCAAAACAAAACGATTATGGTTTATTTTCAAGTTAAAATGATCAAATAAAAAGTACAATCTAGCTAAGCCCACATTTTGTTTCTGATATACTTTGTATCAACGCCTATTACTATTTTTGATTCAGGAATAAGGGTTTGTTTAAGAAAAATATGAATCAAACCTATTCCATTATTCAGCGGTAAAGCATTTTTTTCGATAGATTTTTTACTTTAATTTGGCAATTTCAATTTTAAAAGTGTTAATTATTCGCGAACTAAAAGTGACCTTAGCGTTTTTGTTAAGTTCAAGGATATTGCCAGAAAAAAGATTTGTGAACAGATAAACGTATTTGAATTTAGGACATACAACAACTGTCAGTCGATGTATTGATCATGCATTCACAGAAACAGATGCATATTATTACGTTATTTTTCATATAATCGTAAAAAATTGAAAACGAAACGAATAGGCCTCACTTCAAATTTCAAAAATTTAATAGGTATCAGAAAATCTAAATAAAAACAGAAATTTTACAAGTATACAACCTCACGAAAATCTCAAGCCTTGAGTAGAAGGTGCTTATCAACAGCAAATTACGATAAATCCAATTAGAAAGAGGTCATAAAGGGGCTAACCTTATAAGCGCAGATTAATATGCTTTTCATTAAGAGAGCTTAAATCAAAGAAATACTGTCTCAAAGAGACATCTTTGGAGAGGTTTTAGCATTAGACACATTATGGTACAGGCGTCAATCAATCACGTTTTCAATTTCGAAAATTTATAATATTAAATAACTTTGTTTGTATTGATGTATAATAACTCTGGAGCATTCGTTGTCACATCAAACCTTTAGTTTTTACCACATTTGACTTCAAAGTGTTTGAATTTGCGTTGAAATCTATATTAAATTAAATTTGTAATATACAGTACAGTGCAGTATTGAACGTCTACACAATGATTGTTAATTATGGGCTTTCTATTTCTTTGCACTGTAATATGGTTTAATGTTGCAATAGCCATACTCTAAATTGCAGAGGCAGCTAAAATCAAATAAATCAATTTTATTTATTGCAAAGGAATTTTTTGTGTTTGAAATTAAAATTGTTTAGGAATAAGTGAAAACGTTCAGCAAGTAATTGCTTTTTTTTAATTTTGGTATTTGAGTAAAAATCAATCTGAGCAAAAATCAGGCTATTTATTTAGTTTTAAATTGCTTGTCTTCAATTCTTTGATTGTGAATTTTGATAACTTTTTCTACTTTACCGATAAAATGTTTCGATGTTTTTTTCATGTTTACGGTTTACAAAATACTGTTTACCCCTGACGATCCCATTTATGTGTGAAAAGGACTGTTGGGCTTTACTAAATTTTGGTTTTCAGTGTTTTGAACTGCTGTAGTCTGCTGTATAATATTTGCTCTAACTCTTAATTTGTTATCAAGCACCTTTTGAAACCCTGATATCAACCGCATACTAATACGTAATGTAGGCAGACATTTGAAGTTGTTTTTTTTTTAATAGTAGATAATAGATAATAAAGAAGTAAAAGTTGAGAAAAGCATGACGTTAAGCTTTGAAATAGAATAATAAAATATAAAAACAAATGATAATAATACAAGACAAAATTGCCAAAAAACAAGTAAAAAATCAAGGGCACCTATTCGGTATTTTCACTCCTAACAAAAATTGTCGGGATAATTTGTTCAAATAAGTTTTTGCACTAAATAAACTAGCGTAAATGAATTACAACCAAACAAAAATCTACTTTGTGTACAAACAATATCGCCCCAATTTCTTAAAATTCTTGAGCAATGATTTATTTTTGACATTGTTGAATCGTAAATCTACTTTACTGCAGGGACCTACTCGGTCTAGGTTTCGGCAATATTAAAAATAATACCTTCAGGTAAGTTCTATAAGTTATAATGTTACAAACAAAAATAAAAATCACTCTGCATTTTCTCTTAGTCCATCATGTTATAAATGTTTTTATACAGTTTGGTTCTGTTTAGCAGTAGGCTTTCCTCTATTTTATCTTTTTTTATTTAGCATTTGCAAGTGAAAAATAAAGATTTAAATAAACTAACTAACATACACTAACAAGCAAGACATATAAACATGCTCACAAAAATAAAAGAAGCAAAAAAAAAAAACGAAGAACTAGCAATTGAATGAATTCAAATAAAACTGGTATTTATTTCTGAAAAAAAAATTGTACTGTCTTATAAATTGCTTTTTTACTTGCTTATTTGGTTTAAAAATTATTTTGTTTCTTTTTGATCAAGTATTAGAGGTTTTCAACCTTAAAACAAAAGCTGAATAACTTTTTTCAACCCTAAAAGAACTACCATATATAATTTCAAAATACTGCTGTAGCTACTACACTAAAACAAAAAGCATATTTACTTATAGATGGAAGTAAATTTATTTACTGTGTAGTAGAAGACAAATATCTTCGATAAATTTTTCGGTAAAATTGTAATTATGGTGGTGCTTTTGCAATATACGTTATCACTATTTTAATGCTGGTCAATTTATCATCAAAATTGTGCAATGGCCACGCTTAATTACTTCAGTAAATTTAATTACTGCTCACTAGTTTTCTTGTAAGTAACTGCTATTTAGTTACTGTTATGGAGTTTTGAAATCAACAACAATAAGTTATACAAAAGTGGAAGCTTTAAAATGTAACTAGATTTTCAGTCACATTTAATTTTATTTGCTTGAATTTTATTGCTAACAGAATTTGTTAAAAACAAACTTTTTGAACGCATTATGCAATAAAATCTCATATAAATACGATCGACAGACAAATATAGATACATTATCTTCAAAATCTATTGTTTAGTGATCACTGATCAGTGCGAGTTTTTTTTTAACCTAATGAACTTTTAGAAATCGCCAATTCACAAAAAAAATTGTGTTTTTTAGTTATGTGGTAACAAAGTAATATTACAAAAACTATCAACTATAACTTACAAAACACAGTTACTTTGTAACTGTAACTTGATGACTATTCTTGCCACTATTGTAACGCGACATTTGTTATTGCATATCAACATTATGTCAACATACGAGCATACCACATAGCTGCAAATAACGCATTTTATTGTAAATTTTATTTTACGATGCTTAATATTAATATACCAGAATTTCTTGATTTCAACAGCATCTGATATCAGATTTACGTTCAATCTACAGCTAATAATACAACTAATTTTCCAGCATATTGTCAAAAAACGTCCTTCAATCAAATTGACATTTTACAATGGAAAAGACCATTTTATTGGAAATTTTTATCAACTTTTTATTAATTCTGACCCAAATCTAAATCAAACTCAAATTCTTACCCAGAACCAACCTGAAACCTAACTCAAACCCTAAATTAAACCATAATTTTAACCCTTGAAAAGTTAAGTAAAAAAATGCGAGGATCAAGTTTAGTTTAATTATCCTGAGCTTAAAATTTTTAGTGATATAGTTACTTCCTTCTTCAATTCCATAACACGATTGTATATGACTACTTTGTTGTAGTTGCAATCCAAGCTAACAACCGTAAGTTGCTCTTACGCAAAGCGTTTTAAGTGGTGGAATGAAAGAGAGAAAATAAATCAAGAAATCAATCAGCTCCAGAGCGTTTTGAAGTGTACAGACTTGTCATAATTATTACCAGTAGTGCAATATCAATTTCAATCTTTTGAATCGATAAACATTACGCCGCGACACTGTCTTTTACATAATTGCAAACAGTAATTAAATATAAAAACACCCTTGCAAGCACAAAAACTCGCAAAAAAAGCAAATTTCAATCAAAAAGTAAAAAATTTTGGTTTTGACTGAAATTTGACCCACATAGATTTCTTTTTTGAGCAAATTTTAAGCTGTAATAAAAAAGAATTTTAGTCGTTTCCTATTTGACCATTATCCTGTGTCGCTTTTGCAAACCTCCAGGGAGAACAGAGACAAAAACATATTAATTTTACTTAGTTCAGGATGCAATTACGAATAGACTTTGTGTGAACTCATTTATGCCACCACACTGCTTCCATTTTTCTAATTAATCACGCAGAGGATTACTTGGCATACACAGACATCATTTAATCAATCAAAACAATAGAGAAGCAACGGAAACGTTTAGTTTTTTACGGTTGCAATTACATCCAAGAGCCAAAAGTATTCCACAGAATAATGATTGTTATGGAATAAAATGGGAAATAATAGAATTTTGACCGATCAGTGATTGAATGGGAAAAGCGTCTGCTACTGAAAAGGTAGGCTCGGGTTCGATTCCCGGTCGGGACAAACCAGAAACTATAAAAATTGATACCATTATTTCCTTACTTGACGCTCAGCATTAAAAGAGACAGTGTGAAGTTTTTACTGCGTGTGATAGAGAGGTGGGTATGTGGCAGCTTGACTCGGAGACCAAAGAATTCTTTTGCTATCTTGTGGCCAAGGCAACTTGTTTAATAACGATGTAATTATAATTATACTGTATTTGATTTGAGCATTAACTATTTTCCAATTTTTTTCTTTATGAAAACAACTGCTGTACATCAAGGGAGTTCTTCGACTAGAACATTGGCCTAAGATTGTTTTGATCTCAAGCAAAACCCGTCGTCTCCATAATAAATATCCGAACAAATCATCTAATCTAAAAAAAAAAACAATCTTGCTCATGAGCTATATTATAAAATACAAATCTTTATAGGATATCACGAAAAAAATAAATGAAAAAACAAAACGAAAAACGCACATGCCGTTATTATGGCATGTTGTAATGATTCTAGTATGCTGATTAATGGAAAATTTTTTACCTGTCACATTCTCATGTAAATACTTTCAAATTAGTGAAATAACACTACTTGTTCCCTAAGCTTTTCTGCCTTTGAGAGGCAAAAGCGCGCCCATTATCTTAAAAAAGTATTTTGCAAGCTGCACAGACATACGGCAACTATTTAAATTGCATGATGACGTGCACACACGCTCTATGAGGGCTCTGTTGTGAAGTGGTTTTATGTATGAAAATCACCTAATTACTTATTGCTTTGAATGTTATGCTGTTTGCCTTTTTCGGCTTAAAATGTAAACACCATCCAATAAATTTGGGCGTGATAAATTAATTTTTTCTTGTGCCATTAAAAACAAATGTAAAACAATCAGAATACAAACGGCACTATTCAAACTCGGTATAACCTAATACATCGATGCAACGAAAGAACAAAAGAAAAAAGTTGCAGAAAGAGAGAATTAGAGCATTTACGGCCATGGTGCTCCAGAACATATATTGCACGGATAAAAACCTTTGCCGTGAGGGCAAACTTTTATTAATTGGAACGTCAGTGCTGTGTTGATAAACCTTACAAGATTTAAATTTTTATCTACGTTTCGTGGTTTCGTTTTTCAATAAAGTATTGACATACACATTCAGTTTTTTGCTTAATATTTTGTCCGTAAATCGTTCCACTTTATAGCTATGCGAGTTGTTTGCAGTTTCACCCACAAGCTGAAAAGTTCGGAACAAGTAGAACCGCAAATTAAACAAAAAAATAAAACAGAACTAGATCATCTTACTGAAAGAGAGATTTGATGAAGAGCTGACACTGATCGCGAAGTGTTTAAATTTTACACAGATCGCGAAGCAACCAAAATTTGACGTCAGCGACGACTTTCAAAAGGCAGCAACAGGTCGCAAACTTCGCTAGCGGTTGCTTAACTTCACTTAAACAAAAAACTGTTGTTGAGCGGTGGACTTATTTTGAGCAAGTGACGCAAGCGACCACTCGCTAACGTCGGCAACCTTTGCTTCACGTTCAGTGAAAACGCGCCTCTAAATTCAAATTTTACTATTTCAAGTCAAATAATAAGACACCCTTTGGTAGTTATATGTAGAACAAAATTTATTTAAAGCTTTATAACGTTCTGCAAAAGAAAACCTTTTGGGAGGCTCGGAGGTTGTTTTAGTTGCACCAGAGTTGTAAGTCGGGCCGGGTTTTTCGGGTCGGGTTCGGACCGAATTCGGGCCGGGTTCTGGCCTAAAGTTGACAAAAAATTTCGGGCTTAATTCGGGCCTGAAACGTACTGTTTGTCTTAGGTGCAAAAAAATATAATCAAAATAACTTGGCAACATTTGCTAAATTTTTCAGATCTAACTTAACTTTCGTTTTTTTTTCGCACATGATTTGGGCTTCGCATTAGTTTTCGGGTTCGGGCTTATATTTTTGGGTTTGGGCCTGAACTAGTTGGCCCGTTTACAACTCGGGCTTGTACATTCAACAGCAGTCAATCGATTTTTTGTTGGTGTTGCAACATTTTACACTAAAGTTATTGGCGGCTTTGACTCAATGAGATCAATCAAAGCCCCTCTATTTATTAACGTCTAGAATAATTCGAATATGCAGAGGTTTGACGTTACCATCAAAAGAGTTCTCAATGAAAAATGAAGAGCTGAATAATTGAAATTACAGCTTTAAACAAAAGCTTTGAGACCCCTACAGCCTATTTCACCCTTACGATAAAACCTTAGGGGGTAATCTTATCCAAATCAATTTTTTTAGATCCTTTATTTGAATAAGATTACCTCCTGAGGTTCCCGTAAGGAGGAAACAGGCTGTAAGGGTTTTATATCTCTTGCTTACTCTACTGTGATTTGAATTAACGTCTAAAATACAAAAGATAGAATGCTCTGTAGACATACGTTTGTCATTTTTCTCATTCTAATCTGAGGTGCCAAGTTCGAGTGGCAAAAAGAATTTGAAATGTTTTTCAGACTTAATTTCAAGATAGTTATTGGCAGCTTAAGTGCTGATATTCAACGGTTCTTTGTTGCACAAATTGTTTACACGCGTAAGGCCAAGTAAAATCATTTGACATGGAGAGGATTTTTGCTCAATAAAAGCAAATATACTTAAGCCAATAATCATCCAATTTGATTTCGTTTATCTAAGTCCGTGACAAGTTATCTCAATAATTGTGTCTTCAAAGCAAATCAAGAAGTGTTATCAATTGAATACAATCAATGTTATGTTTTAGTTTCATTATTTCGATGATAACAGACGTCATTAATATATTTGAAGAATCTAATTAGAATATTAGACCCGGTACAGCCTACACTTCAAGCTTTTAATGAAAATCGCGATACCTGTTGGGAAGACCATTAAAGGTTTTCCAAAAACAAGATTCCGTAGATTAAATGAATTTGTTTTTTGAGAACCGCGTTAAAACCTTTTATTGTTTTTTGAACCGGTTGAATTCAAACAGAAGTGTTTACCTGAGCAAAAAATACCGATCAGTGGTCGAGTGGATTAACGTCTGCTTCTGAAACATTAGACTCGGGTTCAATTCCCGGTCGGGTCAAACCAAAGTATAAAAATTGGTATTCGTAGCTTCCTTGCTTGACATTGAGCGATAGATACATTGTGTGATAGATAGGTGGTAGGTGGCAGCTTGACTCGAAGACGTAACGGTTCTTTCGCTGTCTCCTGATCAAAGCAACTTGGTGAATAAAATGTTATTCAAATTAAAATGATGATAATTTGATAATTCATAGTTTTAATATTTGAAGAACAAAATCTATTCGCACAAAACCGGCAAGGCAACATCTTATAGCATCTCCAGCCTAGTACTCTAACTCTAGAATAACCCAAATCAATCCGGCAACCAGAAGTGTCTAAATTCTTTGGAAGGAGTGCGCCAAATGTGACAGATTGAGGATGCCCGGCTGGCCAACAAATAATACTACGGTACAGTAAGACCGCTAGCCAAGTGTAAATAAGTTCAGGGAATAGGGGGAGATGCTTATAAAGAAAAAGGTTTTCACTCTAATTGCTGGGCAACTTGAGTTGTAATGAAGGATTTTAGGCTGATTTGTCAGCGTTAGTACAAAATAATTTTGGTCGAAAAACAAGTGAAAACTGGGCATGGGTGGGATAATATTTTATTTTGGGCCGCTTGTGGTCCTCGGAGCGGACTTTGGATACCCCACGGCCTAATTCAACACCATGCTTGTATTGTTGATATCGTAGCCAATTTCAACCTTATACGCACAGGCCTACACAAATCAACTTCAAAATTTTGAGAGTAAGCCAAAAAGGTCATTCATTGATGACAGCAGTTACATTTTATTTCAGGTATTCGAAACTATGCAGGCATGTAAAACAATAGAATAAATTTTAATAGGGATGTAAAAGTATACGAAAAACTTTTGCTAGTTATAATCGTATGATATCCACTAGCAAAAACAATAAGCTACCCAATTTTTCCATTATTGAAGTTGTGCTAAACGGTATTGTACTCAAGTGGGAAAAAGGGGACATTTTTGCGCCCTTTCTCTTGACGAATCTTTTCGGAAAAAAGTATTTTTTACATCAAATCAACTGGACTTCACAAACAACTCTTGAAATCAGAAATTGATGGTTACTGAGAAAAAGTTGAGGAAAAAGCTAATGCACCAAGGTTTAAGCTGTGAATAGGAATTTTTATAGTGTTTGGTTTGACTCTACCGGGAACCCAACTTCAGTCTACGGTTTCAGTAGCTGTTGCTCTATCAATTCGATTGGTGTTTGTTGTGTTGTGACATCATCACTTTAACTTAAAGAATCTTATAATTTCAAAAACAAAGCATTGAGAAAAATTAGAATCGTCTATGACGTTATTTTCGCCTCAAATCTTTTGTGGCATGTCTATCAAGGCGAAATCAACAAAGGTGGAATCGAGGACACAATGCTCGAGGCCAAGGCCAAGGACACAAAAAAAAATCCAAGGCCAAGGACAGCCCTTCCGAGGACAAACCTTCTCGAGACCAAGGACAGGAAGGCTCGAGGCCAAGGCCTATAGGACCAAGGACACTGGCGCAAGTTCTCTCCAAAAAAAAATTAAAATAAAAGGTCTTCAAAACATTTTATCAGGCGATCTCCAAAAAAAGGTCTTCAAAAATTTTTTTCTTGCAATCTACGAAATTTTAACAATTCAAAAAATACTGCTATCCTCGAGCCGAGGACAGGGCAATTTTCGAGGACTTGAGGCTTCGAAGCCAAGGGCTTGACCTTCGAGGCCAAGGACATCAAAATGTGTCCTCGAGGACGTTCTCGAAGCCAAGAGCATCCTCAAGGACTCCATCTCTGGTAATCAAATCAAACTAATTTTCTTAAAAATTTTAATAAAAGTCCATTTAAATGCTAAAATTGGTGTTCTCATGGTCTCCGCTTCAGGAGTTGTAATAGGCATTAGCAGTGCCGTCGCTAGAGTAACCAAAGTGAGGGTGCACTAGCCGAGAGTGGGGGGTCAATAAAATAAACTGAACTTTTGCACATAAAAACTGATATTTTACGGCTGCAAATTATGCGCTTATTTTAACAATTTTGCATTTATGTCTGTAAAAAAAGTACGTATAAGACCGGCAGCGTTTCTTAGCTCGTTTCGTATCCGGTCCATATAATCTCTTGAAAGATCTGTCTGCAGCAGTAAATGCGACCAGACGTGCAACCAGGATTTTGCTAAGAGGGAGTGGGGTTTAACTAAAAGTTAAACTTTTTTGCACTAAATTTGTCTAATTTAGACCCAGTGCTGAACAAACTGATGGGACTCAAGCGGATCACAGAGGAGGCCTGGGAGCAGAGCCCCGCCGCTGGTCGATTTTTGTGATTTTGCGGCAAAAATAGCGATTTTAGCGCCAATTCAATCACATTTTGCACGTTTTTGAAGCCATAGAAATAACTGCAGTGTATTGCTAAAATTCAGAAGTCATTGAAAGAATTAAATTGCCTAGCCACTTCTGTCCCCTTGTACTTCAGGTCAAGTCCAAAACATGTTTAAACGCTTGTATTTTGAGGTTAAATCTTCTAAATGACTTGGCTTCAATCTTTTAAATCTTCTACATGACCCTTTAGCCTCTTTTCCCTGGTTGCGCCGCTGACTGCGACCTAAAAAAATCGTGAGTATGCTCTAAAAGAACAAAAACAGCTGGTCTTTTAAAAAGTGTTTTCACGTATTGTTTGAGGTCATAATCACTAACGACGTACCGTTACCGGTAACGATTCTGTAGGCTTACATCTTTCTTCTGCGACACATCTTTAAAGGCAGGGGTCGGCAACCTACGGCCAGCGGGCAGGATGCGGCTCGCCAAGGCATTTTACCCGGCCCGCGACCGTTTATTATCATCCGGCCAGCGACCGTTTTTCTTTTTTCAATCTCCATTCGTCCAAAAAAACGCCTGAATTTCTGGCCAAAACTTCTTTTTTGGTCCGTTGGAATATTGGCGGCCCGCTGGAATCTTGTTAGGATTGAATGTGGCCCACTAGTTCAATAGGTTGTCGACCCCTGTTTAAAGGCGTGTTAATAAGACGGATTGTTGCGTCACATTTCGGCGTAACAGTTGGTTGCCAGCAATTTTGCAAAGAATTGAGAAAACTTCAAACGAAAATTATGTTTGAACGTTTTTATTCCTTTTATCATTATTGTCTGTTGTTTTGTCGTTACGTAATGTTCCAAAAACGTATTCTGAATAAACCAAAATGGGGGCACAAAGAGTCGTTAGGGGGGGCACGGGCCCCCATGACCCCCACGTAGCGATGGCACTGGGCATTAGGAATATTTTGCCTCTTTCACCACTCTCGTATAAAGGCATCAAATACCTAGCCTATGTAAAATAGGTCCAGGTAAGATTACTTTAAGTAGTACTGAACGCAAAGCCAGCTACTGTCTGTGTCAGTTTGAAATACCTTTGTCTTTTTCAGCGATTTGAAATGATTCTTGAATTCAGTTTTTTATGCAATGGTGTTATCGATATCCCATTGTAGAAAGTGATTGAGAAGATTATTCTAAAACAATGCAAATTGCTCGCGCGTAGATTAACTGCATTTTTTGTCAATTAAAAATGTATCTCAAGACATAAAACTGAGCATAAAAAACAAAGTCGCAGATTAAGTGACCAGATTTTTCATTATTATTAGTCAAAACAGCTTTGCGTATGACAGTTAATCACTTTAGAAGATCGGAAAGAAAGTTTTACGTTCGAAGATCAATAGTGTAATGTGGGTCAAGACTTTTACAGTTACGTTGACATAAATTGATGCCCTCTCTTTTCTAATCAGATTCAAGTTATGCACTGTCTTGTAATGCACTAATGCAAAATCTGGCAGACATCAAAAGACTAGATGAAAAAGTTTATGCCTTTTTACAAACGAGAAAGACCAACGCATGTGCAAGTTTATTCACGCGCAATGAATCTAACGAAGCGATACTGCAACCAATCTGCGCAATGCAGATTTTACGCCAATTGACTGGAGGGATTGGAAATTAACTTTATTTTTTATTCTACAACTTTAAAAACACCCGTTTTTCTAATGCACTTTCTCTAATTTGACAAGGAAAAAAGTCAACTTTGTGTTTGTGGTTATTTTAGGGTAATGCACTAAGGAGCAATGCAGTTTAAAGTAAGAAGAAATGCATTCTGAGGAGATTGCACAATCAACGGTAAAGAGAAATGATAAGATCAGAGCATGTTGCCACTATAGATTTCATTTCATTGTATTTCTCTTTACCGTTGATTGTGCAATCTTCTCAGAATGATAAAAGGTGAGGTACATCACTACTATGGGTGACGGCAAGAAGCGAAAACTGCCTGTAGGTAAAACAGCATCCATTACACCAATAGTTTTCGGTTTTGAAAGCTAAAAATCTTTTCAATTGTTTGATTGGCTTATTTTTTTGAAGCACCACAAGTTTTGAGCAACACGACTAAATATTAATTGGTCTTTTAAGAAACCAAAATAAAATCATACTTGTTCATAATTTTTAGGAAATGATTTGAAATACTTGGACTATAATTTTAAAATCTTGCCTATTCCATCTTTCTGGTTGATGTTCCTTACTTTTCGATATAATTTTTTTTTCTTTTTATATTTACTTGCAATTGTTTTGTGTTCTGCTTGGATGACCTTGCTAAATCGATTTAATTCTTTTGCAATAAGTATAAAAATTATCTTTTCAACAGCCTCTAAAATGTCCAATTTCTTGCCACGATAAACCAATCTACCAGCAAGTTATATTACACAAAGGCATTCTGTAATTGCTATATTTGTATATTTTTAATAGTGGTGCAGACAATTGAATGAAAAATATCAATGTTTAGTAGACAATATTCGTCAGAGTGACAGCCTTTCAAAAAATATTCCAAATAATTTGATGAGATATTCCGAGTTACAAAACCAAGTTTTAAAATAATTTGTAAAAAAAAGTATATGAAGAATCGCATAACCATTGAAAACTTCCATTCATTATTTGAGATAAGCGTGTCTCAGAGTGGAATAATCAAAAAGATATTACATGACATTTTTCAGAAATTTATAAGTTTTTTGTCGAAAGGAAATTGACTCTGACATTTTCATCGATAAATGAGCGTCATTGGACCTACGACATTTTAAAATTCTATCCTAACACGTTTTCGTTAATTTAAGAAAGACAAAAGTTTTATTTTTTGTTGTTATCGTGGCAGAAACGTCGTTTCTTGAAATGAGCTACATGAAATAACTTTCATAGAAAAATATTAAATCATAGAAAACACAGCCGTTCATAATAACGTATGGATTTTTGTAAATTCAACATATTCTTAAACCAGATCGCTACTTCCATATCGATTGAAGTAATCCTCAAAAATAATCCGGTCATATAACACAAAAAAATGCAAAATTTAAGCAAAATCATTTACAATACCATTAGTGATCTAAAAGTTACGCATACAATATTCCCTATTTTATGTTCTAATGTGTGCTAAGCCTTATAGTGTTTATAAAAAATATAAATTTGATTTTTAATAAACAAAATCGAAGTTTTGTTTTATAAATGCCAAAAATCTTTAGAATGGCGTGGAAAGCGGGTAATGGTAACTATTAGAATACAATGCATTTTGAAAACGGTATAGGCTACTTGGGAGGAGGGGACTCCCAATTTTACCAAAAAAAAATAATAAAATTGACTATGCTTTTTTCAAGATTATTTTGTAGTATAATTTTATACAAAAAAAAATACCGCAATTACATACAAAAAATAATACATAACATAATTAATCAAAAGTAACGTGAACAAACACTCTTAAACATTATTCCCAAAAAAGGCCTTTAAAAATAGAAGTCTTAACTTTAAAACAATTCAAAAAATTTAACAAGTTGTACCTTATACTGTGCAGCACGCCAAAAGGTGCTACAAGGTGGTAAGGCCCATCTTCGAGTCATTGCGCCCGGGCAACGCAGGTTTGAAAACAGAAAACAATGTCGCAGCGGTGGCGAGCCGTTGGAAACGCAATGTCCAATTTAATCGGCCGGAGATTTGAACCTCAGATATTTTATTCCAAAGACGAAAGTGCAGCAGTTTTAACTCCTAAGCGTGAAATTGTTTGTTTTTTTTAATTATTGAGGGTAAATTTCGTCGCTAGAGGCGCTCAAACTTCATGTCAGCTAACAATGCGAAATACGTCAACTGTTTTAGTCACGCATCACTATATTGATTGCCGAGTTTATCGCCTTGAAACCGTATATGACCATAAACTTTATTTTGTTCAAACGTTATTTAGCTAATTTAGCGAGTTTGCGAAGTGTAAAATCTTAATCTGTAGATGCTTGTACAGATGGTTAAAAGTAGATAATTACGGAGGGTCTGGGATCGAATAACAGTCGTAATAGATTAAATAGAGTAAAATGATAGTAAAAACAATGGGAAATTTAAATTTATTTCATCTTGACCAAAAAATGGCACCACAAAATAAAAACCTTTTTTCTCAACAAATGTTTACAGTAAACACGAATAAATATTTGTACAGGTTGCCAAAGTAACGTGTCTAAAAATTTCTCAAATTTTGGTGAAAAAAAATTGTAAATAAGTCTTTTGCTTATATTTTCTACACTTTCTGCCTTAGTTTTGTTAAGTTGTGTAGCAGCGGGTAATAAGTATGAATGGAAACCACAGTCAAAAAGAAAAAGTCTTTTGGAAATTGAAAAAAAAACACGAAAACACGACAGTAATTCATTGTTTGCAATATACCTTGACGATGTGTTACTAGGTAATTTTCAAGATAAAAACAGCTGTGTTTGCCCAAATGTGAAACCCAATAACTAGAAACGAATTGGGACATCTTTTGACAGCCTAATACCTTCACTTAAGCCTAATTATTGTCGAGTTTTTCGTGTTTTAACCGCGTTTTGTGGTTTTACTTATACCTTAAGAATTTTTCCTTGTAGGAATGTGACGGTACAGTAGGCAATAGACCAAATACATTCCTATTAGGGAACTAAATTTTAGGCCAAAATTTTTCTTTTCAAACCTTCCCTTTGATCCGTAATTTTGTCTTCCGTATAGTACACAAGTTTATAAAATGATCAAGTTTTACACAAAATAATTTTTATGGCAATTGAACTAATTTTGGTTTTATGAAAATAAAAAAATATTTAAGCAATTATCACACGGAAATATATAATACTCTTTTTTCTTTTCTTAACACATAACGGTTTCTTAAAAGTTCCTTTGAGCTTTTGGTGGAAGAAACTTGTCTTTGGGCTAATTAAGCGATGTGATAGATAAACAAATTTAGTGCATGTACACGTAAATTGCGGCGTGTTAAAGTTTTCTTGCGCGGTTTACAGTTTCGTCTCAAACAATGTGGATAACGAAATTTTAAATTATTGGAACTCTACTGGTTTGCTTCCTATTACAAAGAGTTAGCATAATGCCCATCTTTTTCCACAAAATATCACTTAGCTGCTTTTTTGCAGTGTGAGATATTTCACAAAAAGCACAAAAACTCGGGAATTTTTTTATTAAAAACCTTTATGTTCAAGGTACATTTTTGAAGTAGTAAACTTTAGATCATATGCATCTTCAAGCTCTTTGCGAACCCCCGCACATTGTACCATGATCAGTGTGAAATATCAGGTTTTTTTGACGTACAGAATCAATCTTCCTAGATTGAAAATTCCTCTTCTTTTTCATCTATTTTGCAAAATCATATCAATGCATTGCTTGGGAAAAAACATTAGATGGAACAATAAAAATTTAGGTTATGTTTAAAGTTGCTCTGGAAGGAATGCAGCTGTATGGCAATGACTCAAAACCGCCACACGAAATAATTACTCGAAACTTCACATAATTAACCTGTTCAAGATTATAAAAGAGCGAAAACAAGAACCCCTACGAACGTGTTGTATGGAGAGTGAAAAAGCTTTGAAATAATGCTTTCACGCCCTTGTTTATCTAGGAAATTAGTCACAGTTCAATGATTGGGTGTCAGGGACTCTTCTCATAACAGTCTGGGAGCGACTGATGAAAGTGACTCTCTACTTACTGATTAGATTACAGACATTTAAGTGATAAAAAGCGGGCTTAAGATAGCTCCTCAAGATAGGTGCCGCGCTTCACTGGAAAATGGAAACCAAGCGATGTTCTTTTCAAGCTCATCGGATATTCAGATTGAATTAGACTCTAGTAAAACAAAAGCTAACAATTTAAAAAGCTGACCAGTTGAAAGAGCACTGCTGTTTGGCCTTTTTGCACGTCTACTTTCAGAAACTCGGTTTCGTCTACCAATAAAAAAGTAATCAAGTAGTTTTGATATCAACAAAAATTTTCCTACACCACTGCTTCTCTCGGAAATTGCAAAGTTTGTCATCAAAGAGTTGGTGACCCCAACATAATTTGAGCAATACCCAAAATATACAGTAATGTGAAAAAATAAATTTCCAAGACGAATAGGCTGGAGTTTTTCCTCTTCAGCTCTTTGGTGACTACTTTTGTTACTTCACTTTTCAACCTATCACGTCAGGTGATTGAACTATGCCTTCACGCATGAACGAACATACGACTTGCTTCTTGTCTAAATAAGCCGAAGCAGTTGTATATCTTAGCTGATTAACTTAAAGGCAATACGAACTGATAGAATTTAGATAAAACAATTGCTCATAAACCGCTAATTGTCTCAAAATTTGACGAGCATACCTGCTGCGTTTTACCAAAAGGGTCGTTTTTTTGCTTTGCTTTAAATAGTGAACGATTGACCACGTATGACCTATGTATGCAAATATAAATTACTACAGCTAAACTGAAAAGTTACTCTACAGTATTTCAGATTATTTGCAAACTTCAAAAATCTCTTTGTACCATTCATAAGCTGTGTTAAAGTTTAAACTTGAACTTAATGTATAGCCAGTATTTAAAGCAAATCTTCAATAGAACTGGTAAAATTAACCGCTTATTGGCAAATCTCCGTTATGAATATTTAACTTTGTGTTGATTTTATCCTATAGTCGCGATACACAGATACTTTTCAAATGCCATAGCAAAGATAGCCCTAACAGCACCTCAAGATTCAGCATTAAATTGCTTATTTATTAATTAGTAACAAATATCGAACGTTTTCGACCACTCCCATTGCGCCCTCATCAGGATCTAAATGCAATAACAAATATCGAACGTTTTCGGCGTCTCACATTACGCCCTCATCAGGATCTAAATGAATGCAATATTGCATTTAGATCCTGCTGAAGGTGTAGTGTGAGACGCCGAAAACGTTCGATATTTGTTATTAATTAATAAGCAATTTAATGCTGAATCCTGAGGTGCTGCTAGCGCTAGCTTTGTTATGCTTTTTGTCTTAGATGATTGGTGTATCTTTTTTGCAATGTTTTTGTCAATTTTAATTTATTTGAATATTTTTGTATTTTTCGTATTACAGTAAAACTGCGTTGTGCTCTCAGTGTTCTTAAAAAGTACTCAATTTTTTGTATGTTCATCAGTGATGTGCTGAATATTTTTTATATTATTGGATTTTGTTTATAATAACTAAAGCTGTATTTTTTTTTCTGTACTGCGTTTGAAAAGCACTGCGATGAACAAAATACAGAAAGAAAAAAATCGTTTGTAATCCCTGAAGAATTACTACAGCATATTCTTAGTTTGTTTTTTTTTTCCTTTTTGAGTGTTTTTGCATGTGGGAATTTAGCGGGAAGGCATAGATAATGTTTTGGCTTAATGTGTTAAGTCACTTGGGAATACTTGGTAACAACTAAAACAACGCTTTACAATAGAACCAAACAGTATTTCATGCGCTGATTATATTGGAAGGAAATTAATATTAAGACTGCAACTATGTACTGCTCATTTAACACGGAAGTCGATAATTATCAAATCACTGAATAAAGGAAGCTCTGTTCAAATCAATCAAAAAAGTTCTTCATTATACTCACTGTATTACGGCGAAGCGTGTTATGAGTTACGGAGCCCATCTCCAAGTCATTGCACCCAGGCAACACAGCTCCTTTCGAAAAAATATCGTAGCGGTGGCGAACCATTGGCAACACAGTATTCAATTTAACCGGCCCGAAATTTGAATTTCAAACTTCTCTCTCCAGAGACGAACGCGTTACCGCTCGACCAACTGGGAGTTCAATTTGTTTAAAAATAAAGGAATTAAGCTTATTTTGAATGACTATCTTACGATATATAAAGCACAAATTATGGTAGACAACTGACTACAAAGTATCCATAAACACCTTTTGTTGTTTCATTTCTTGCTAATTATTTGGTAATGAATTTGGCTGAACCGGCGCAATACACAAACTCGTTACACGCTTTGGCGTAATACAGCGAGTATAATGAAAGATTTGATTGATTTTGATTTGAATTTGGCTGGTAAAGATTTCGGCGTTGGCAATTATATTGATTAAATAAGAGTGATATTTAAATTGCTTATTATTGGTGAATATGACGTTTAGGCAAAAATTTCAGCATTTGGTAATGTTATCGTTTTGGCTTAGCCAGTCCAGCTGAAGAGCTTTAATATTTGGCGAAACAGCTGTCTTTGGCTGGCTGCTGAAAATTATTGTCCAGTTTGAATTTGTTAATTGATCGACCTTAAATTTGCTCGTTAATTCTCATTTGTGTTTGTAAATAAATTTAATAATCATTACGTAACAAAAATGAATTGCCCTGTCTATCATCATGGACTTGCCGAGTTTTTTTTAAGTGGTTGTAGGTTGTTGACCAAGCTTTAAACGTTAAAGCTAATTAGAATACTTTTTGTCGAATTTTTCTTTTATTTCAAATTAAAAAAAAAAAAAAATACAAGACCGTAATTTCAAAAAATACTGTGTCCAATTGCATAATGCATTAGAGACAACTTATTTTGTTGCTAAATTAATCATGTTTCAGTATTGTATTGCATGTGCTAAACGACGACTTTGGAGCAATATCCTTCAGTAAAAACAAATTTCATTGCAGTTTGAATAGTCAGAAGGATTGAATTCAACTTCAAACTCGAATGTAATGAATATTGCAAGAGTCACTCGAGAAGAAAAGTAATTTTGTTTAACAATCCTTAATTATGATGGTTTCATCTGTCCATAGTTGAATTCATTGTAATAATGTAATTCTTACAGTTTCTATAGCGTAACAATAGAAATGTAACAAGGCTTTTTGACAAGGCAAATGACAATTGCAAATAAAAAAATACATTGTAAATGATCTTTCCACAACTCGACCTTAATTCGAAACAAACTTAATCCAGGCAACAGGCATAACAAAGCTTCAAACAATAATAATTGGAACAAATTATTTACGTAATATTTATTTTTAAAAGTTGATTTCAAATAAGTAAAAAAAATCGATAAAAAAATTTGAATGTTTTTGAATTACTGAGAAAACATGATCTGAACCTTTTCATTAGAATACATTTTAGAAAGAAATTTGAAAACCTGTTGTAGATTTTACGTGAATTTAATCTCATTTTAACTGAAACCTGTTCACATTGTGGAATGCACTACATGTGAAATTATCGTAATCATGTTAAATTTTCACAACCTTTCAACAAATAAGCAGATAAATATTTTTTATGAGTTAATACTTACCAATCCATATTCACAAATCTTCAATACCATCAGTAATAAAGCCAGATGTTTCAAAAACATCAAAAAATTTGGGCTGGTTTCTCCCTTAAAGGCGTGTAATTTAACAAAAAAAGAAACTTACTTATGTCTGCTTCGACTCACAAAAAAAAAGCCTGATGCTTGTATTAAAGTGACCCCAGCAGTGCGCTATCACACCCGCAAGTGAGATCAAAGCTTTAATGTAAAATCTCCCATACAGCAGGTCATTTAAAAGCATAACGATCAATTTATTCGCCACGTGATGCACAGATACATCTTTGTTCAATTTTAATGGATGTTTTGCATTTTAATAAAAGCAAGCAGAATATAATATGAGTGACTGTTATGAGAAAGTTTAGATAATAGCAGAAAAATTCAATGGCTACAAAACACATTGTATAACGTTGTAAAACCTACAGATAGACGAAAAACAGATTCAAAAAACCACATGTGGCAAAGTTTGTAAATTGAAATAATATAAGCTATTTCAAAGTTCTCTCTACTAATGTAAAAGAAATCCCATATGAAAGGAAATTGCAACCCATTTGCATTGTGTATCGGTACTAACATTTTATAAAATATGTTTGCTATATTCGGAAAAGATTTTTTTTAAAGATTCTTGTTACGTTTGATATAATTAAAGGGTGATTAATTTTGAACCAAAAACTACGTATTGTTTTTACCAGAGCAGATTATTGCATTATTAAAGCATTAAAAACCTATAAAACCCAGCCATAAATGGGATCATCAAGGGCAAATCTAAACAATTTAAAAAGCTAAAATGATTTTTGCCAAAATTGATGAGCCATATTTATTAGTACAATTAATAGCTTCAGTAATAATGCAATTTGTTAGTAATTTATTGTTTGACAATAACGGATCGTCAAACTCAATTCGTAAACCTGGAGCCATTCAGCTGACATTGGATTAAATTTTTGGGAACTTTGTGGTGACACTTCATCCCATAATAACGGACCCAAATAGACAGCGTGCCCTGAAGGGCAAAGGCGTCGTTTCTGCGACGATTCTGATCGCACGATCTGGGTTCAACCTGCACCTTGGTCAGGTTGTTTGGTCCTTGGATAAGATGCTTTACGATGGCTATCTCTGCTTGGTGGCTTTGAAGAAGCAGAAAATTTATTGGACAAGAATTCGAATGAATCCACGCAAGCATTGGATCATAGGAAACACTTAAGCAGCTGCGGATTCCTCCGAACCCAAAGTAATTATCGCAATGAAAAGTGTACGGATCATCCAATAGTTTGCGTTTGCCGCTGTCTTGTAACAAGGAGAAAAATATGCAACAAACAAACAAATACCAATCATCATACATTTTGGATAGTTTGTGCTTTGTCAACCAAAATTTTGTTGCTGTTGTCGTGAAAGCAATTTTTGTCAAATCTACTATAAATGAGATTTAAACCAAATAAAATGTTGATTTTATAGTAACTTTGAAGTAACAATTATTTGTTGGTGGGAAAACGTTCGTTGTTCTTTTTATCGCAGAAAAGAGCCCCCATATTAGATTAAAATTTGACCAGAACGCTTTGTTCAGTGTCTGAGACATCGATAGTAGTGTTTTAGTCCGCAATAAAAGCTATTAACTAAATCGATACGCCTTATTCACTCGACCTTACATTAGCCTTTAACATCTACGGCATACCACCCGTAAATTCTATCAGCTTTTTAAAAAATGAAGTTTTGATGGTGCAATTCGTTTTTTGTTGTTTTTTTTTTTGCTTGCAAATACAATTTCGATAATTTCAAACTATATGATTTCAATTTTTTTTCGTCGGTACGCTCTCAATAGTGTTCTGACTGAGAAATAACAGCTAAAAATAATTCAATGAATCAAAGAGGTAGTTGCCAGCAGCTGCAGACTTTACTATAAGTTTTTAATTCTGCTGCGCCGTCATTTTGTACTTGTATTCAGGAGGAAGATGTGCAACAAAGAACGAAGTGAATCTTAGTTTTAATTTTTTAGTTGATAAAACTGCTTTGTTTCATCAAACAATCAAACTAAGATACAGACAGACATACAAACAAACAGACAAACAAACATACAGACAGATGGACAACAAAAAACAATACAAAAATTTAAGTACCTACTACGATACTGTAGTATACTTGATAAATGTTGTAGTGACTACGGCAAAAACATATTGTTTCTGCATACATTGTTTTGTTTGAGAAATCAGATGATTTTTCACTATTGCAGTTTCCACAGCAGTAGCGTGTAAAAGTTTCAACAATTTTAAGCAATCACAAGTAGTTTAATTTTCCAGATGTAAATACTGATGCAGTGATGCCTTATCCGACTTCCGAAACGCCTACGTGTTTGCTTGGGTTTACGATTGTTATAAGTTTGACGTGTATAAACGCATTTGAATATTCAACAAACACTCGAAGATACTGTTCGACAATAAAGTTGAAACGGTGGCCCGCTAACGCTGATAAGACTTTGCTCTATCAAAATGAGTAAAGTTATCAAAGAAAACATTCGTATCATAATCAATAACCTTTGACCTCTGACATGTACAAAATATGTTTTGAAAAGTAACTTCCGGAAATCAACAATCAAAAGGCAGTCATTTCTGCTAATGTGTGACCCAAAGTGGAGGTTCAGTAAATAAGATCTGAAAGTTCAAAATTAAGACAATGAACATTGAAATTCATATTACAGTAAAATAAATATTAATCTTGTTGTCTTTAGGATAGAAAATTGAGTTTATTTTGCATTAAAATACTTCCTGGTTCTGGTAAAAGAATTTCAGCTGCATCAAATGCTATCTAAATCAATCAATCTTTGCTTAAAAATTCTGTTCGCTTTTCAACAATATTGCAGCTATAACTTTTACAATACATTTTTGAAAAGACGATTTGAGTTTCATCATTATTTTCAGCTCTCACGTCCCAGGTTTGTTTTGCATCATTTGTTTGCGATTGCTACGATTCTACTCTTATAACTGACTGCCACGAACCCGAAAATATAAGCCCGAACCCGGAAAAAAATTTGAAACTCAGAACAGGTCCAAAAAAGACCAAAAGTTAAGTTACAGCTAAAAACGTCTAGAAACGCAAGATACGTAGCAGGTCTGAACAAAGCCCGAAGTTTTGTCAAACTATTAAGTCTGAACGCGGTCTGAACCTGGCCCGAACCCGTCCCAAAAAGCCCGAATTACAACTCTGTATTTTAGTGAAAGAGCAAAACCATCTTGTCATTTTTGCTGCTGATCAAACCTAATCAAACATTGGTGTCGAGTAAATGGACCTTTTGACCTCTGATAAGTTAACAAGATTGCTACTTTTAATTAAATGCTTTAATTACCGGATGCATATGTCAACTTAAATATTTAGTAGTATCAATAGCAGATGTAGCAAAACATTGTCGGCCTATTTGAAAATTTGGAAGCGGCAATAGTTCGTCAAGATGAAAGTTACGAGAACTGGAAGCCTATGAGCGCGAAATGGCCTTTTCGCAAGATTAAGCTGCTTTAAGAACATTTCCAAACAATTCCATCATGACACAAAGTCAGTAACTTTTTCCATGCATACTTGATACAGTACGTTCGATATCCGAAATCAAATCTTTACCAATCCTGTATTGTACTCACAACGTACTCAGGTTTGTACTCCATCAAATTGAAGTTGACTTTATTCAACGCTATGCAATTAACACAGGAAATGGCTATAGTATGTTCAACTGATTTTACTTTGAAGTATGCGTAATTTGATTAAAAAGTAAATAAATAAAAAAACATAATAAATTTAGAAAGACTTAATGAAAATTGTGAGGAAATATACGCGATAAAAATGTCGAAAAGAATTCGCGCCCGGGTTTACGCCTTATTCGCGGTTCATCAAGAAAATGAAGAATTAGCGGAGCGAGAAGAGCTCATACAGGAATTTTTAGATGGCACCCGAAGACTCGAATCCTGGACCTTGAAAGTCAAGTCAGACAACATACCGCTGTACTATGCGAAATCTCACCAAAGAAACTCGGCAATAGACTAATGTAATTATGATTGTAATTACATTTTGTTCACCAAATTGCCTGGGCCAGGAAACAGCAAAGGGATCTTTCGGCCTTTAAGTCAAGCCGTCACCTGCTCTTCTGATTACCACACAGCACGGTGGAGGTTTCACTATTCTTTTTATCGCTGAACGTCGAGCAGGAAAACTGTATATACCAATTTTTATAGTCTTTGGTTTGGCCTGACCGAAAATCGAAACCGAGTCTACCGCTTCAATTGCAGACGCTTTATCCAGCACTCGAACACTAATAAGCTGTAGAACGCGGAAAAAACAAGCCGCCATTTTCACTCCATTCAAAGAGAGTAAATTCGATCAATTCGCTTCCGTCAACGACTCACGACTTCCCAAAGAGCCGTTGGTGGCTTTCTTGCAAACTGCAGGGTGGCCGGCTTCCCTATTTGCCCCATAGGTACACGAGCAAAAATACTGTTGTTGATTAGATTACTCTAAAGTCTAAATGAAGAAAGCAATGTCTTTAAATTTTTCGAGAGATTTATCTCTCTAGGTTAAGCCTTCGGTTCGAATTTAGGCCGAGTCAAATTTTTATCGAAAGCTAGGTTTTCTTGTGATAACAAAGCTATTCAAAAAGAAAAATGTGATAAAAGAAGAACTGGGCACTGGCACTCCATCATAAACTCCCATTAACCTCCAACAATCCTTTCCCGTTGACAGCTTAAACCACTGAAGGTAAAAGAGATACTGCTCGAAATCGATTTTATTGAAGAAATGAGAACTACTTAGAGGTAATAAAGAGGTGGCCCATTCTCCCTTTTTCCGTAACCTTTTCCCACAGTTCTTCTTATTCGCGAAAATACCATTTAATCCGTTTGACCCTGTACCATAGGCAACCTGCGTTTCCCGATTTTGTGACGTTACAAAAGGTAGATTTTGCGAAATTTCTCGTAGACTAAGAAACGCGATTGCCAACTGGTAGCAGTAAGTAGCCAAACTAAATCCGAAAACTTGGCTACTGCTACTGGTACCCGTAGACCTAGGCTACCAGTACTAATCTACAGTATGATCGTTTTTGGCTTCAAATTCTATATCATTCATTTCCTAAAAACATCATCAAAACTGATCTAACTTTACTGCAGTAGATTATATCACTCGTATAATGTCACTGGTAAATTTAGTTTGAATTAAAGTCGCAGGCTAAAGTAAAAGCCTAGGCTATTATCTCTTCATTGAACATCGCTTCTCTTAGTCCGCGAGAAATTTTGCGAAATCTGCCTTTTGTGATGTCACAAAATTGCGAAATGCAGGGTTGCCAATGGTGCGGAGTCAAACGGATTAAATGGTATTTTCGCGAATAAGGGAATGATGAAAAAAGGTTTGGGGCAACTCTTTATCACCTCAAGTATTTTTCATTTCTTCAATAAAACCGATTTCAAGCAGTATCTGTTAAAGCAGCGGCTAATTTACGTTACGTAACGGCTGTAAAGAAAAAGACGAGCAAAGAATGGGTGCTCATTTGCTCTTTTTGTATTTTATGATTTAAATTTAGGTTTGAATTAGCAGCCATTGCCTTTTTTTAATTGCAATGCTTGTTGCATTTGAGCTTACTCAAAACTTTCTTTGTTATTGACTTTGGCTATACTGGCAAAATTAGCTTGATGGGCAAGATCAGCATTGCTTTTGTTTTATTGTAGATTATCGAACTTGGTTTTATGTCATAATTTCAACTTTTTTGACTGGATTTTAATCAAATTTAAGCAGAAGCAGTAGTTTGTACAATTTGATTAAATTCTACAAGACATTTAAAATGAAGATTAACTGGGGACTGTATCGAGTCGACGGTTTATAGCTGCTCTGAGTGTTAGCTTTTGAAATTTATTTCAAATCTTTAACAGAGGAAATAGAAAAATACATTTAAGAAGGCTGAGGATTATTGATTTGGAGATGAATTTATTATAACTTAAATTTTGCTTGCTCAACTTTTATGCATAATTCGTTACTTGCTTTATTATGACTGTACTGTAGTTCTCACTGGATCAATAAAGTAACACAAAATACCCATCAAACTTTTTCTTTCCAACGCAACGCACGTGATTGATTAGAAATAAACATAGAACATGTCGCATGGCTAGGTATGTCACTCCAATATCTTTCAGCGACAATTGGAAAAATTTCAGCTTAATTAGAATAAATGAGCTTACAGATGGCAATTAAGTAACGGTCAGAATGAAAATAAAATCGGTTCTACAATCACGTCCGTGTCATTGTCATTGCAAGATAATAGATGGTGATTATCATCCAAATCCATTTTTGCTATAGAAAACAAAAGACTAAAACAGAATAAGAAACTTACTTTTAACTAATTATTACCATTTAAAGATGATTGAAATGAGTTCAACTAAAATATATTTGGCGTGAATTTTTATATCGTAAATAAAATTTGTAACAAAATAGACTATATGTATTCTATAGACTTAACTTCAAAGTAAAAATCCCTTATTACTAGATTTTAATATTTTTATCATTTCCAAAATATCAAACCTTCGAATCACAACCTACAAAGGATCTGATGGCAATTGCAATTTTTTGGTGATAAGCCTATGTTCAAACTAGGGCTGCGAACTCGATCGATTTTTATTCGAGTTCAAGTTCGAGTTTAGCCTACTTTAGCAAGTCCGAGTTCAAGTTCGAGTTCTGAAATTTAGTTTTTTCGAGTTCAAGTTCGAGTTCGGCAAAATAACCGAGTTTTTTCGAGTTCGAGTTGAAGTTCGAGTTTGCAGCCTTTTTACTTAAGCTGTTTTTCTCGGTTGTCTCGACATGAATAAGACCGTGAAGAATATGCACTTATGCAGCTGTTACAAAAAGCGCAATCTCAATTTACACGACTTCATTAACAACAAATATTTTTCCGACAAATTTTAATCTTAAAATTTCTTTTTAATGAACTCGAACTCGAACAATTTTATTCGAGTTCAAGTTCGAGTTCAAGTTCAGAAAAATTATTTTTTCGAGTTCAAGTTCGAGTTTGAGTTTGGCAAAATAACTGAGTTTTTTCGAGTTCGGGTTCAAGTTCAAGTTCGAGTTCGCAGCCCTAGTTCAAACTGGTCACTGCTTTGTGCTTATGTTGCCAATCGCAAATTTGATAAGTGCACAGATACAGTAGTGTAAAGCACTTCAGATTTCGGTAAAATATTTTAGAATTTTTTCCATACTGTTTTAACAAAAATTATTTGTCTATTATTAGCAATCATGCTGGTGGTACCATTTCTCTCACCATTAATAACTGAATTAGTAGGTTGCCTTAACCCTGTTTTAAACAAGGGAGGCAAAAATGTCTCTTTTCAGTTTTTTTCGTAATAAACATTTTTAGAAAAAAAAGATTTTTACTTCAAACCAATTTGACTTTAAGTTAAATTTATTCACAATAACTCCTAAAATTTGAAGTTGCTAAGGTAAAGACAAGTTTCCCAATTTTGAAGTTTCCCGAAATTACTTTCCGAAATCTGAGCTAATTTTGGCCCATATTCAACTTAAATGACGTCATGAGACAATTTTGTGACTACTACTTTGACTCGGGCATTTTATAATTCAGTTTCAAAAAACATACCTATGTACAAAATTTGAGCAGCGCATGACGTCATTAAAAGATAACGTAATTTTTTGAAAATATGGTACTGATGTTACTTTGGCGACGTCATCAACTTAAAGCCAGAACACCAATCTGTATGCCAAATTTAGTTTTCCCATAATTTTCGATATATGAGTTAAATAGGGGAGGAGCATTTTGTAAAATGCTTTGGTCAAATAGCCCGAGTAAAACAGGGTTATAAGGGCATTCAGGACGTTTTTATTTTGAAAATTTTACTGTGAAACCATGGTGAAGCAACTTTGGCAAGTTTTTAAAAATTTTCGCACCAATTTTGATTTCCTTCGGCCAAGAAATCATAAGATAATCGCAATCATTTTTCCCCTCAGACGAGGGAAAAACGCTTTCCGAACCGTACCAAGCCAAACGGAAGTGCGTCAAAACCATTCCAAATGACTGACTACAGCTAGGACATGGTATAGAATGGAAGACGATTTTTCCATATCCATACTGGCAATTTTCTTCCATTCCATTTCCATTCCATGCTAACAATCTTCCATTCCATATTCCATTCCATGCTAAAATTGTCTTCCATATTCCATTGCATACTTCCATACCAAAGTAAGTTTAGACCGGAAGCTATGCGTAATTTGTATTGCACTTTTGCAACGTTAAGCGTACCTTTGCAAGTAAGTAGTCGCTTGCAAAGGTAAGCAGCACGATACGATGAATCTCATCCCATGTTTGAAGCACTATCGCAATGAACTACCATAAAAATTCACTCAGCATGAAAATATTAACCACTTAATCAACAGACAATAGGTTGATGGGTATGCATTGGGTTTAATGAATGCAAGTTTTAATCATACAAACTATGAAATTTAACATAGCCAAACTGCCTACAACATTTTACAAAAATACCGAAAAAAAGTTTAAACGCAGGCAACACAACAAAGAATTATGCTTATTCGAGAATAGAAAAGTAAATACAAACTTTTGTTACGGTAGAAGAGAAAGTTTTGTCACTTGGCAAATTCTGTGCCGTTGCTAAAGGGGGCCAAGGGGGCCTTACCTTCTCTTTTGGTTTACCAGAAATACGTTTTTGGAACATCACGCAACGTCAAGAAAAAAGATAATGATGCAAAAAGGAATCATAACATTAATCCTACCTAAAAGTTCATTAAAGTTATCTACATTAACAGTATATTAAAGTTTTTAAATACCGAAAGTTTAACGGTTCAAGTTTCACACACCAGGTATAACATCCGAAGTTTACACCTCTGAATCTAATCTGTAATGGGTCCCTACGTACCAATTACTGTACACTAATAAGTCACATCAATTTCAAAACCACAAACGTTTGCATCGTATTCAATTCAAAGTATTCTAAGCCCGAAGCCAGTGTTTCTCAAACTATGAGTCAGGATGCAAAACCGGGCCGCTAACCGTTTACGGATTTAGTGGCGGAACTACGAGGGCAAAGGGTTTTTTTCCCCCCCAGCCAAGTCATTTAAAAAATTTAACCTTAAAATGCAAGCGTTTAAACGTGTTTTTGAATTGGTTTGTTGGTAAAGCAATGGCTGAATGGGCTAAGCAATTTAACTTTTCTACTGGCTTCTAAAAAATGTGCGAAATAAGGTCAAAATGGCGTTGAAATAGACATTTTTTCTCGAAAAATTAAAAAATCGCCCAGCGACATAAAAACATCGGTTTATACAAGATGATAATTGAGTTGCAGCACCTTGCTCAGCTCGCCACCCAATCGAGGTATTTTTCAAACAAAAAAGCTTTAATTTCAAAGCCACCTCCTCCAAAAAAATTTTGGTTGCTCGCCTGTTTATAAATGTGTCGTAGAGTAGAAATGTAGACCAAACAAAATCGTTTATTTCGTTTTTTAAAAGACCAGCTGTTTTTGTTTTTTTTAAGCACACTCAAGGTTGTTTAGGACTTTAGATCGCAGTCACGGCTGCAGATAAACTTTTCAAGTGATTATGGGACGGAAGCGAAAGGAAGTAAGAAACGCTACTGAACTTACATGTACTCCTTTTTAAACATGATTGCAGAATTTTGAAATTGCGCATAATTTACAGGGGTACAAGATCAGTTTAATGTGCAAAAGTTCAGTCTATTTACGTGCCCCTCACTTTGTTTGCTCTGGTGACGGCACTAGACAAATTGTCATTCTCAAAGCAAAAATTAAGCCAGTCAGCATCAATGCAGCTGCAAATAGCAATGAACATATTCTATGATCTGATGATGCAATGTCTACACTGTTTGCGCGATGTTCATGACCAAATTAACTTATTAATTTGTCGACAGATGATAAGCTGCTATACGTTTCCACATATTTTTAGTTATCATTATCCGTGTCTATTTTTCTGTTAATGCCATGAGCGAAATCTAGTATGGAACTGGTAAGGAAGTATGGAAGATTGTCTTCCATTCCATTCTTGAAATCTTCCATTTCATTCCATTCTGGCATCTTCCATATTCCATACCGATATTTCCGTTCTATTCCATTCCATTTTCCATTCCATTTCATACCTTGCCCTGACTGCAGCTGTAGCTGTCAAGGCGGAGGCTTCGTAGGCTCCGGCTGATAAACGTAGCAAACCCCATGCGAGAAATGTAACCTAAAATGGTTTGCGTTGAAGTTTACAATTCCATAATTACGAAAAAAACTAACTGGCCTTCTGACCTTTAGCCTAAACTGATTGTGCAATAACTTAATTGCTTAAAACTTACTGGCTAACTAAAAACTGGAACCTGAGTCTAAGATCTAGTCAGCTACAATGCTTAAACATGCCATCATTTCTTCGCATAGGCTATCTACAGGAAGCAATAGCCACAATAAGCTACTACGCCTAAAGCACTAAAACCTTATCTTGATTCCGAATACTAGTACTTTGTAAGCTCTTGGCGGCCAAAACGCTGTAGGAAAACGTCTAACCTCTTTGCATTCAAGCGGCACTTGTTCCATTAATTCATTTATAGCCATATCTTCAGCACTCACCTAGCTCCAAGAAGCCTGGTTCTCAACAAGACTCGAAATTTATTGCGCAATGTACTTGAAACAAGATGGTCGAAATTTGGATTCTAAGAGGAAAACATGAAATTTTTTCACTTAGACTTTCTTAATCTGATGAGTTGCAAGAATTGCAATAGGGTCATGTTGGTAAACCTATTTTTTAAGATTTTTCCTCTGTTTTTCAAAAGTAAGGTTGAAAGCTCTTTAATGATTTTTGCACAACGGTATGCATCGCAAATTTGCTGTCTTTATAAATAATCACTGTCGGTATCACACTCAGTGGCGGATTTAGGGGGGGGGATGGGGGGATGCATCCCCCCCACCAGCCTAAAAGTTACGATTTTGGCCGAAAAATCAGCCCTTATTTTGAATAATTCGGCTCCATTTCGGGATGCATCCCCCCCCACCGACTTAAACGTAACGAATCCGGCCGAAAAATCAGTCTCAATTTTGGTTAAGACCTTTTTTTTTTTGGTGACCACCTGATTTTGGGCGAAAAAAACGTTTGAATTTCCGATTTCGGCCGAAAAATCAGTCTCAATTTTGGTGAAGACATCCGAATTTTTGAGGTTTTGGCTTCAAATCCCCCCCCCCACCAAAATTTTCTGGATCCGCCACTGATCACACTATCAATCATATGAGCTTTTTAGCATTTATAGCATGATACGAGTATGCATTCAGGTTTAATTCTTTGTACAGCACAGATTAATTCTTTGTGCTAACTTCTATTTTTCATATCTCTAATAAATTTGCAGTACTTTGAGGGATTGTAAGGTTTTTCAGTGGAATAACGTTGATTGCTATAAATTCCAAAATTGGGATAAAACCAAAAATGTTATTTCTTAGTATTTTTTTTTATTGAAAACGGTGGATTAGATAGGATTTTAGAGAAGAAAATGCTAAAACCTGCTGATCTTCATCGATTTGCTATTAGCCTTTTATGCGTAAACAATCTTAAAAAATTACGGTAAATTTATTCTGCAAGTATAAGACATTCCGATCAATGTTGGTACAATGCTAATTTCATTTACTGCTTTCAAAAATATGACCAATTTAACCTTAATATTGAACTTTTATCGCAAAGACGGTTGACTAATTACTGCTTTTTCCTCGAATTGAATTAAACTTTTGTAAAAGATTAAGGGTGCGTTTAGACTAGAGGCGAAGCAACGCGAAGCAACCAAAATTTGACGTCATCGACAGCTCGCGAAAGGTTGTGACCCGGTTTCAGCCTTTCGCGAGCTGTCGATGACGTCAAATTTTGGTTGCTTCGCGTTGCTTCGCGCCAGTCTAAACGCACCCTAAGTCATTTAAAGTGGCACAGAATTTTAAAATTTGAATAAAAATAAGATTTTCTTGGAAGTTTCATTTAGTGTGTTTGTTGTTTGCATTACCGTGCAATTTTTATTATTTTCTGGAAAACAAAAAAAAATTATGAATTCTCAACAAAAATTCTTTCTTAATTCTTTTTAAGTTTTTTTTTCTTTATTTACATGGTATAAATTATCAATCCTTTACATCCAGTATTATTATTTCACAAAATTATGAACTGTTGCTAATCGCCGTGACGTAATTTTTGTGATGTAAATGCAATCATATATTGTCGCTATATTATACGTTCATAACTCAAATTCTAATTCCATGTAAACAATTTTATGGTTGACCGAACATTTCAGCATTTTTGAAAAATAAAAGTAGACTAAAAAAGGGCAATATTCACACAATCGAATATTTGTGAAATAAACTGTTTTAAGTGGTGATTGATCGGTTCAAAGTTCACACTTTTCAAAATGTCTGTCAATGTAAGCGTGGAGAGGAATCTCTTTATACGCGATACAGGATTATTCGTCATCCCAAAGCGACTCCTTGACCTGCTGGCCATACACTAGCCGTTCACACTATAAACTCTTCAATTCTCCAGAGAGGAAAGCGCCTCATAATATCGGGTTGCCTGGCATCAAAGACTGCGTAATTTCGTATCCGCTAAGCATTTAACATGTTTGATTGGCGTTACACGTGTTTGACACTCAACAATGATCGAAAATGGCGGATATATCAAAAACTTAGCAATTATTTGAGCACTGCATCTTTTGGATCAGGATTAATGCGTTTTGCGGTTAAAAAAAAGGAAATGAACAATAATGACATTTCATTTTGCTTCATCAAACAAAAAATACTTTAAAAGCTGTAAGCTCTCTAATATAGCCGATCAGTGGTCGATTGGATAGAGCGTCTGTTATGAAACGGTAGACCGGGATTCAATTCCCGATCGGGTCAAACCAAAAACTATAAAAATTGATATTCACAGCTTCTCTACTTGGTGTTCAGCAATCAAAGGAACAGTGTGAAGCCTCCACCGTAGACAGGTGGTAGACAGGTGACAGCTTGACTCGAAAACTGAAGGGTCTCTTCGCTGTTTCCTGGCCAAGGCAACTAGGCGAAGAAAATGTAATTACAATTACAATCTATACCCAAAAAAATTTTTGCAAATTATTTTGCAAAAACGCAAGAAAACAAGGCGTATACTGTTGGGATATCCTACCCTATTCCTGTATTCCATTTCTAATTAATAATACGAGTAATAGGCACTGATGATTACCATGCAGCAGTTTGGATTAATAACAACGTCATTACTTCTGCGCACTTCGCACCCGATGATTTTCATGCAAATCTAATGGAATTAACAAAAATCAAATACTGACAGCATTCAAATGTAACTCTGTGATTGCATTAATACAAACGGGATTTTTTCTACGATTACACTTTTTTATATTAGTCAAGTCAAAAAACGCCTTTACGAGTCCCGGAAAGTTTTTTTTAACCTATATAGCGATGTTCAGTATAGTCTGAACTTTCCGACTAGGGTTGTCCTCATGCCGCTTTTCCCGCCCATTTACGCCATAATGACGTCATTTCCGCAATAGTTGGCTAAATTTTTTAGCTTTGTTGACTTTTACTTTATTCATTCTCACTTTTCTTGTGCTTGGACCTAAACTTTCAAACATAGTTCACTCAACACGTGGGACATGGACAACCTTCAGATGAATTTATGACACCATACGATTATGACGTCACAATGCAGGACCAAAGAAGTTACCAAAATTGTAAAAGATTACCATTTTGAGTGGTTGTCGATACCTATAACTTTTGTTATATTTGATTTAGAGCCTTGATATTACTATTGAAGAAAGTACATGCATACTTAAAGATACTGCATGAATTTGGTTTACTTTGATCAACATTTTCATACAATAAATTACACTTAAAATACGACACCCATTTTGCAATATTTATCATATTTCAGCGTTTTGCTTGTCATTCAAGACTGAGTTGATTTCAAAAATGATATTTGCTTCCATAATTCACTTTTTTTCAAAATTAGAAAATATTTAAAGCATTATGAAGGTGAAAAAGTTATGACGTCGTATTGATGACGTCATATGCTAGTAAATAATCACAGAAACGGCCCTAAGTTTGTGCTGGTATTTTAGATAAGATGATATCAAGTTTTTCACGGACCGCACAAATGAGAGCAAAAAAAGTGATGACGTCATCGTTTATGACGTCATATTTTTGAGAAAAAATGTCTTTTTGGAATTATTGCTGTAATTGATAAAGGAAATTTTTTACGCAAAGTTAAGGAATGTACTATACAATTTAATTGACTTTATTGAATTTTAATTTTGCACGTGATGAACTGATGATGTCGCATTTAAATAAAACATTTTATAAGTTTTATTAGTCATAAATTGCCTAACCTCACTAATTTAATTTTTTGCCACAAGACAAGTAGCTTGAGCTTGACCATCAGATCGTTGAGAAATCAGCATCCTCTTTCTCTTCAATACAATCATCAAATTCATATCATTCAATGACAGTTTCTGCTCGGATTCTTGTTCTACGCTATCTATGATGTCCACCAAACCGCTTGGAAGAATGGGTCCTACTTACCAAATCGATTTCAAAAGGTTATTTTGGTTTTTGAGCCAACCTTGTTTGTCGTCATAAGGATTTCGTGCTTCAATGAATGGTTCAATTGCTCGTTTATAAATTTATAATGATTAGCTTTGTATATGTGAAGAAGCAGATTACTACAGCACAGTGGAAGTTTAGCCAAACCAATTTTAGAATTTGATGTAAGGGTGAGATCGTCTCCAACCACTGTTTTATCATTTTGCTTTGCAAAAATGTAGTGATTGAGTTTATTGTTTTCAACTCTCCATACATTAAGTAAATGATTCCAGGTCTTTACATATTGGTTCGAAACTTCGCACTCTTTGCCAAGTTCTCTGCAAAACAATATTTGCATGTTAAGGAATTTGTCTACTCATTTTAACCCTTATTCTACTAGTGTTGCCACATCGCAACAGGTTTAAAAAATTTAAAAAATAATTTTTTGACCATGTTTCTTGGATTTCAAAAACTTTAAGTACTCTGCATTTCATTGTTGTTGAATGTCTATTTGCAGTATAAAATAATTGTTCCAATCGTTTCAAGTTTTGTCTCCACAAACAGAAATTTGAAGAAATTTTCAAAAACTAGCTTGATCATTCAGATTAATTTTTGTATATCTAGTTCTTTTTCGAAAATCATTCTTTGTTGTTTGTTTTATTGTAAGAGCATAACGCGACATTATGACATGTGGCCAGAAACACCCGTCATAGGATAAAATGGAATGGGGAGCAATAAATTAGAGCGTGTCCATATCGCAACACTAGTAAGATATGGATACTTTATTATTTTTGTTAGTTATAGATTGCTGTTATAAAATGTTATTTTTTACAAAATACGAGTATTAAGTTATTTAACTTTTGTTATGGCATGTTTGATGAAGAATCAGCGAGGTCTACATTGTCCAGGGATCACTACAAATTTCTTCTTTGAGCTGGAGGTCTGAGGTTCGAATCGCGGACCGGCTAACTTAAACCTAAAGTTAAATACAGACCAGCTTTCTTTCCAATTTGTAAAAGTATAGCTGCTGATATACGTTGGCGTTGTAGATCTCTTAAACTTGGTCTGCGGTTGGGTGTAATAAGTTGAGTTTGGTATATTTAGTTGAGTACCAACCAACCATAGTAGAATTCGAACTCAAAATTATATGCATTTTAATTGCATATTGAAAGTAAATTGAAAGCTGGAAAACACAAAGAGCATAGCCTATAATAGTTTTGAATAACCTGCGGTAAAAGTTCAATGCAAAAAAAAAGTTAAGAAAAAAATTGAGCAATTTTATCTTTAGATCCTCGCTCTTTTTATTAGTACCCAACTTATTACACCCAACCGCAGACCAAGTTTAAGAGACCTACTACGCCAACGTATACCAGCAGCTATACTTTTACAAATTGGAAAGAAAGCTGGTCTGTATATAACTTTAGGTTTAAGTTAGCCGGTCCGCGATTTGAACCTCAGACCTCCAGCTCAAAGAAGAAATTTGTAGTGATCCCTGGACAATGTAGACCTCGCTGATTCTTCATCAAACATGCCATAACAAAAGTTAAATAACTTAATACTCGTATTTTGTAAAAAATAACATTTTATAACAGCAATCTATAACTAACAAAAATAATAAAGTATCCATATCTTACTAGTGTTGCGATATGGACACGCTCTAATTTATTGCTCCCCATTCCATTTTATCCTATGACGGGTGTTTCTGGCCACATGTCATAATGTCGCGTTATGCTCTTACAATAAAACAAACAACAAAGAATGATTTTCGAAAAAGAACTAGATATACAAAAATTAATCTGAATGATCAAGCTAGTTTTTGAAAATTTCTTCAAATTTCTGTTTGTGGAGACAAAACTTGAAACGATTGGAACAATTATTTTATACTGCAAATAGACATTCAACAACAATGAAATGCAGAGTACTTAAAGTTTTTGAAATCCAAGAAACATGGTCAAAAAATTATTTTTTAAATTTTTTAAACCTGTTGCGATGTGGCAACACTAGTAGAATAAGGGTTAAAATGAGTAGACAAATTCCTTAACATGCAAATATTGTTTTGCAGAGAACTTGGCAAAGAGTGCGAAGTTTCGAACCAATATGTAAAGACCTGGAATCATTTACTTAATGTATGGAGAGTTGAAAACAATAAACTCAATCACTACATTTTTGCAAAGCAAAATGATAAAACAGTGGTTGGAGACGATCTCACCCTTACATCAAATTCTAAAATTGGTTTGGCTAAACTTCCACTGTGCTGTAGTAATCTGCTTCTTCACATATACAAAGCTAATCATTATAAATTTATAAACGAGCAATTGAACCATTCATGGAAGCACGAAATCCTTATGACGACAAACAAGGTTGGCTCAAAAACCAAAATAACCTTTTGAAACCGATTTGGTAAGTAGGACCCATTCTTCCAAGCGGTTTGGTGGACATCGTGGATAGCAGAGGTGGAGTCGAGGAGACAACGTTCGAGGCCAAGACCAACGACTTAAAAAAAACTGAGAACAAGGACCAACTTTTCAGGGGCAGACCCTCTCGAGGCCTAGGGCAGGAATGGTCTAGACCAGGGCCAAAGACCAAAGACGCAATTTTTCTAAATTATGATTGGCAAGTTTTCCATATTTTTTAAATGCAAGAGTGTTTAAGATATTGCATTTCGTAAAGTTTTTGATGATAATTCGAAAATAGTAAAAATAATAATGATTCCATAAAAATTGGTCTGAAGAAACTGTTTCACTAAGAATTAAAGTGCTAAAGCTGTCGTAAACATTTTATTTTACAAAACAAAGAATTTATAATATTCTATAAAATTAAATTATTTTATAAAATAAAATGTTTACGACTGCTTTGGATCTTTCATTCTGAGTGAAAATAAATGAATGCCATTTTAACGTTTAACACGTCAGCAGCTCATGTTGATTACTTACCGCAGCGACATCGTGGCAATGAAACAAGGCCATAACCCCTGAATTTGCCAAGTTAATTTGATTATATTTTTGTGCACCTAAGACAAAAAGTACGTTTCAGGCCCGAATTAAGCCCGATATTTTGTCAACTTTAGGCCCGAGCCCGACCCGGAAAGCCCGACCCGACTTACAACTCTGCCCTGAATGGAATATATATAAACGTAGAAATGGTCAATAATAATGCATTGATTTTATTAGTTAGGTCCCCCGGTGCTAACGTCTACTGATTATGGATCCCCACTTTTTTAGTAATTTCCCATACGCAAACCCTATTGTTTGGTTAAACGATTCTATTCACGGAATTTTTTAAAAATTATTATAGGAAAAGCAGTATTGCAAATGCAATAAATTTATGTTTTAACGTGAACTGAGGTAACCGTACTGGTTGTAAGCTCAAGGTTGTGACATTAACCCCTTCGATTATTGTATGTGATGTCTTTCTCATATCTAATGTCTATCAACAATGATCGCGAACGTTGAGACCGTCAAAAGACACTTTGTTAAATTTAACATAAGGTATCTAATTTCAAAAAAATAACCTGAGGATCCCAGCAGGGTCGTATTAAGAAGGGAGGCATTTGAGACATTTGTCCCGAGCCCCCTTCAAAGGGTCCACAATCGTCGAAACGGAAAAAATAACTATTAATTTTTATAAAAATGCCCAAATTTTTCGCAGGAGCTTCGCCTATTCATCTTATAATGACGTGGTGTAAAAAAAAATTATCAAGTGCAGGGCGCATCTCTCCAGGCATTCAAACAATTATTATACTATAGTTATATTTAACTTCACTTTTAATTTCTCAATAATTCTTCATGCAACATTTTTTGTGATCCATTATTTGTTATTTGGGATTCCTAGCAGCGATTTCCAACATACAAATCGTTCAGCGAATTTGTTTTTATCCCGACCGCTTGGCCAGTGATTACTATTAGAGTTGTTTTTATCTCAAAAGAAATTCTACGCGCTCGTGTATTATCAGAACAAGTTGTCGTTCTCAAGATTATACTAACATATTTACTGAAGTATATAACATCAATATGCCATCCCTGGTAATACTGCATCACCGTACATTTCATTATCACAGACATACTTTCTTCTAAATTCACACGCAGGATGGGCTCGGTCATGTACGTATTAACGTTAGCACCTCAAAATTATCCCCGGATTCTTGTTATGGCTCTGAATTGCTTTAGTGCGTTGCAGTTTGTACCGACTGCTCCAAAAGTATTAGCAGAATTAGGAACGAAAACTTTGTACAAGGCTTTTTGCCCCCTCATTTTTCCGATTAGAGCTTTCACACAATGCCATTTAAAATTATGTTTCAGTATGACTTGGCATAGTTGGCTATCACATTTTATTATGTTTCAAGTAAGGAAAGGAAACGAATTGACAGACCAGAAGTTTATGTTGTCTTTTGCTTGGTTATTTTCCCTTTTAACCAATAAAAATGCTATCCTCGAGCCAAGGAAAGAACATATTCGAGTACTTGTAGTCTTTGAGGCCAAGGAGGGACTCCTCTAGGCCAAGGACGTCTTGGAGAACTCCGCCTGGGACGTCTTAATGCGACATCATCAGTTCATCACGTGCAAAATTAAAATTCAATAAAGTCAATTAAATTGTACAGTACATTCCTTAACTTTGTGTGAAAAATTTTTCTTAGCAGTTACAGCAATAATTCCAAAAAGACATTTTTTCTCAAAAATATGACGTCATAAACGATGACGTCATCACTTTTTTTGCTCTCATTTGTGCGGTCCGTGAAAAACTTGATATCATCTTATCTAAAATACCAGCACAAACTTAGGGCCGTTTCTGTGATTATTTACTAGCATATGACGTCATCAATACGACGTCATAACTTTTTCACCTTCGTAATGCTTTAAATATTTTCTAATTTTGAAAAAAAGTGAATTATGGAAGCAAATATCATTTTTGAAATCAACTCAGTCTTGAATGACAAGCAAAACGCTGAAATACGATAAATATTGCAAAATTGGTGTCGTATTTTAAGTGTAATTTATTGTATGAAAATGTTGATCAAAGTAAACCAAATTCATGCAGTATCTTTAAGTATGCATGTACTTTCTTCAATAGTAATATCAAGGCTCTAAATCAAATATAACAAAAGTTATAGGTATCGACAACCACTCAAAATGGTAATCTTTTACAATTTTGGTAACTTCTTTGGTCCTGCATTGTGACGTCATAATCGTATGGTGTCATAAATTCATCTGAAGGTTGTCCATGTCCCACGTGTTGAGTGAACTCTGTTTGAAAATTCAGGTCCAAGCACAAGAGAAGTGAGAATGAATAAAGTAAAAGTCAACAAAGCTAAAAAATTTAGCCAACTATTACGGAAATGACGTCATTATGGCGTAAATGGGCGGGAAAAACGGCGTGAGGACAACCCTAGCGGGGAAGTTCAGACTATACTGAACATCGCTATATAGGTTAGAAAAAACTTTCCGGGGCCCGTAAAGGCGTTTTTTGACTAGACTAAATTCTAAAAGAACACGAGGATCATTTTTACTCAAAATTTAAGAAAAAATTAAGAACAATGCCAGCCTCAGCATGAAAAAATAATTAATTAAGAATACTAGCTGGTACAAGTTGTACAAGGCATTTGTAAATAATCAGCAAACTTTTTGGCCTTTTCGGTACTGCCATTGTTGATTCGTCAAACAGTAATGATTATCTACTGCAGAGCAAAAGACAACTTTTAACCAAGCAAGAATAAATTTATGTCCTTTTATTCTCTAAAAAACTTAGGAATAATTTAAGAACAAATAAAAGCAAAAAAGCTGAAAATTTGTGAAAATCTAAAAACAGCCAGCTCAACACTTTTATAAAAGGACAGTGTGAGTATAACAAAAAGTAGATCGCTTTGATAATAGACTGCATGTTATTTCAATTTGCATTCGAACGTTGAGGAAGCAGTGCCGCATATGAAAGTTTCCAGTGCTGTAGGTTTTTTGAAACAATCTCATTTACAGTTTTACCTCAACCGCAGTTGGTTTTTGTTGTCAAAACAAGCAAAATAACTAGTAAACATCATTGGTTTATCAATGTAGTCTATTTTAGGTCACATTCTGCAACTTTCCGTGGACCCCCTACCGTGTCCTTATTACAATATTTCGATCACATTTCAAAACACCAGGCTTTTTACGGCTTGTCTTGTTGATTGTAGTCAAGGAGGTGTCTGCTGTAGGCCAAAGGAATTTCTCAAAAGTGCGAAATAGGTTAAATACATAAAATTCTTGTGTTGTGTATTGTGCATATCACAAAATAAAACTATACGAATGACCATCAAAACAATTGTTTCATTATACTTCCTTTTTTGACGCAGAGCGTGTAACCGGTTGGCGGGGCCCATCTCCAAGTCATTGCACCCGGGAAACAAAGCTTCTTTCAAAGAAATGTTGCAGCGGTGGCAAGCCGTTGGCAGCACTCCATTTAATTTGGCTGGCCCAAGATTTGCACCTCGGCCCTTCCGTTTGCGTGACGAACTCCTTACCGCTAGACCAACTGGCCGGTATAAATGATCATCACCTATATCAAGTATATTACAAGCTTATCGACCGCCTACTATTTACTATTGTTCACTACTATTTTTAGAGTCGTCAAAAATACTGTAAATGTTGTCACAATCATTGTAATTCTTACAAGTAAAACCAAGTTAAAAAGTGTAATTGCATAATTCCAAGCAAGCTCAATCCTCAGCGCCTACCTATGTTGGCTTACTGCTTGCTTACAGTGTAGGTCATCAGCAGTGCCGTCTTTTAGGCTCCTTTTCTATGTCTTGTTTGCCTGCGCTAATCATTATTATATTGCGGACATGCTACAGCTGTCACTGCACGACAATTCAACTCATATTTTAATGAGATAAAGCTAATAAGACTTTTAACACTTGAAAAGCCAAGTAATTAGGTCAAAAGTTCACGAGCGGAAGGTTATCGTTGGTAATTAAGATGTGGAATCGAGTTAATGCAGTGTGATAACAAGAAGCAACTGTCCCTACATTTTATAGCATCCAACTTGTCATCATGTCAAGCACAAAGACGACAGAACTTTGTCTTTCAAGGCATGAACAAAGTGGAGCGAACTGGAGAATCAAGAATAGGATTCAAGAAGGGATTTGAAAGCTACTAGCCATCAACTTTTTAAACTAAAAGTTTTGAGGCATCCAAACTTATATAACTGCAAGTGCAAATTTTCCATTTTATTTTGAATTTTTTCTGCTGTTCATGTTTCATAATAAAGTGATTTTTTATGCTTTTGCCGGCTAGATGCTGGCCTCATTCGTCAGTTGTTGACTAAGAGCCTCTCTCTGCCCCTAAACCTGGAGACTTGGATTCGATTTCTAGACTGGCCAAAACCAAAGCGTCAAAAAAATGGTTAACAGCTTTCTTGTTCGATATAGATCAGACAGTATGAGACTTCTACTGTTAGTGGAACTGGTGGTAGTGGGTAGATCAAGTACTGGGAAACTGGTGGGGGGCACTGTGAACTGGAAAGGGGGCACTGTGGAAAACCGCTAAAGAACTAGGGGAAAGCGTGGATGGGGGAACTGGTGCAGTGGTGGGAGGGGATAAAACTGGTGGGTGAGGCTCTTAAAACAGGTATTTGTGTCAAGCTGTCACCGCCAAGCCCAATGCACACCACCCGTTTCCATATCTTTCTCATGGATAAGTTTTACGGCATTTGTAAAATAAAATTTTGCGTTTATTTATTCAAATGATGCTCTAGTAGCGTCTGTTGGCAAAAAGTGGAACATAAAAATGAAGTATAAACAGCAGAAAAGCGTTTGCTGTCCTGAGGTAAAGACAATTTAGTACGTAATGGAAGGCATCCCACGCATCACAATAGTGCAAATTACGTAGTTGAAGTTACAAAAGTGAAAAATTTAACTACTGAACGTGTGTGTGTGTGTGTGTGTGCGAGTGCATACAGCTCAATATAATGCGGAATGTAAAACTTGTGTGAAAACTCCTTATCAAAATAAACATCACGCTATAACAAGAAAATCATGGTTCTCACATTTATGTTTACAAGAACAATATGTGGGATCACTATTTCAATAAAGAAAAAATTGAAGATTTTGTCTAAATCTCAATTCGGAATATTTGTTCAATTATCTTGTTGTTAACTTAAAAGGAGTTATTTTTATAACGTTTATGCCGAAATTTTCCAAGTAAGTAATGCTTCATTTAATGAAAAGATAACAAGTTTGAATTGAGGCATAATATTAGTTTTTCATAAAACTTGCATTGCGGGAGCTCTTACTGCTTTTTTATTGCATTATTATAATTTCCCTGCAAAAATTACAGCATTGTCATTCGTAGGCAAGTGAGTACAGCTAGTCGACTGGAAGCTTGACTTGGGAGACACTACGGTCCCTGCTCCATCTCCTAGCCACGACAGTAACGGTGCAAAACTGCAACTCTTCTTTAAAATCTTTCAATATTGGCGTCCCCTAGGGCTCCATATTAGGACCTCTTTTCTTTCTCCTTTATATTAACGATATGCCAAATGCCACTTCCTGAATTCCACGCCTTTTTGCTAATGATACTTGCTTGATTGTGCGTAGCTCTACTTTAAGGCGGGTCACGCAGAAGCCGTCAACGTTACCGTTCCGTCGCAGTTACGTCTAACGTCAAGGTGTTCACACAGAAAATTGTAGCGGTGACGGAAGTGATTTTCTTGATTTCATCCGTCTTACGTTGAGTTAAAATAATTTTAACTTTACGTAAGTAACGTAAGCGATTTCGAGCATGTTTTTGGTGGTTGGGGCAAACTTTGAGCCACAAAAACTGAAAATCTTGAAAAAATAATTGGTTTTTGTTGAAAAGTAGCTTTCAGCAGGCAATGTTAAGTGCTTAGAGCTGTATGTAGTAGGCTAGGTCTAGTCATGTTCCGCTACTTTGTAATATAGGTTGTGTACAGTAGCAGTGATACTGGTATCTAGCCTAGCGGTACTTCAGACTGGATTGCTTTTTTTTCTGCTTGGGAAAAGAAGAGAGAATGAGATATTGGAACTACCGGTAATTGGTACTGGGTAGGCATGTTAAATCTGAGTTGGTTGCTAGCAGCCAGTTGAGAAAGCCAATTCAATTTGGCTTTCCTTGCTCTTGTTTTGGTACAATTGGCTAAAGTTCAATTTTGAACTTCAATTGACTTGACTCTTGAAAGCTGAAATTATAAACTACTGGAAGCAATCAATTTCTACAGTAGAGACCTTTCTGATGTCTGAAAGTGGCTATTTTGCCTCTAGAGGCAAAATAGTGTTTTCCTTTGTTTGGGTTAGGGTTTGGGCTAGGGTTGGGATTAGGGTTAGGATTAGAGTTAGAGTTTGGTTTAGGGTTTGGATTAGATTTTGGATTAGTTAGAGCACAGTTTGGGTTAGCATGAGGCTTAGGGCTGATTTGGCATTTGCGGCAAAATAGCCGTTAGGACTATTTTGCCTCCAAATTGCAAAATAACGTGGGGCTATTTTGCCTCTAGAAGCAAAATTGCCACTGCCTTTAAATAAAGTGGCCACTTTTGACCATTTTGGACACTGTATCATCAATAGCCTAGTCATGATCATATACCGTAGTGCACCGGGATACTTTGATACTGGTCTGTGGTCATGATTATTGCCATGATGCATATAAATACTGACCAGTGATTGCTTAGCTACCAATATCATAGACTCTTAACTTTTGTTTATTTTTAGGAACTCATAAGCCTATCTATTTGTTGATTTAATAATAGTCAGGTAGAGGCTACTGGTAGTTGTTGTATCTGTATACTCTGCAGTTTGTTTTGTGTGAACGCTGAACAGTCACTGAAATGAAATTGTATGATGTTAGAATCATCTTGTATTCTTAGCAGTGGATCACTAGATGCCAAAAAATAGCTGGTTTACTTACACAGTGTTGGTACAATGCACATACAAAGTTGGCTGTGGTTTTGAATTGCATTGAGCTTTATTTGTTTTAAGCTTAATGTGGTTTGGGGTTATAGCTACTTTAAAAAATCAACGAACCAGTACCATACAATCAAATTGGAGTGGAGAAAACATACTGTACACTGGTACAGTACTGCACAAATCAAGAGTTGAGTAGTGATAGTTTCCGTACAGTTCAATTGTCGCTGCACTTCACGCATATGCTAGTACTGTACCAGTTTGTGATAGCCTACCAGTACAGTAGACCATCACTTCGCAATACAACAGATGCCGAATACGCGAGATCGATTTCTGACAGTGCACACATACCTACGGTACATAGTGGTACTGAACCTAACCAAAACCGCATGGGTTTGGGTTAGGTTTTTGTGCTGCTGCACTTATGATTCTGTATGTTCTAGTACTAGTACAGTAGTATGCCATATGACAGATAACAAGTGTATGATATCGGTTATCGAAACAATTCGAGATACGGTAGCATACAAAAAAATAGACTTCTTTAAGCGTCCACATACTGTAATAGCAATTTTCAATTTGATTGCGCGATAACGATTTCTGATAATGAATGCCGTAATAAACTGCATGTGCTGCATTAGATATCTTTTTCCTCACTTTCTGACCTGCTAACTGTTGTTATCGATGTTAGTCAAAAATTGCAATCACATCAGATATTGAGAGTTGAAACATTTCAAAAAACTCAAACACTGATTTACCGCAATTTTGAGTATAAAAATTTCTAGTTCTGCAGATTTTACCAGTACTTTTCAGTTTTTAAAGTAATTTCTGTCAGTACTTTCAGCTTTTTGAAGTCTTCTACTTCTTACATTACTCACTATTGCAGTAAGCCTACTGATTGACCAACCAACTCTGCCAAATTCAAATTCCACTTCAGTACGGTACCAACCTATATCTTATCTACCAATTATTTCTGAAAAACAAAATCTAGTGATTAGGCTATTTGAATTCATATCATATTGCTTACAGTAAATTTAAATTTAAGTTCTACACCACCTTAAAATTGTTCATACAAATCTAATTTAAATGATATACAGGGTGGGCCATAAGTAGGTATACAGCCATCGCTCAAAAGTGCTTCAAATTTTTTTTCCATTACAGTTTTTACTTGATTTTAAGTCATATTACAGTTCCAGTGCTGAGCAAGTAATGCGAAGTCTTTTGGAATGTGCTGCTTAGGCCTATTAGAAGTGAAAAGAAATTTAAAGTGTTTATATTGTGATTGCTGTATACCTACTTTTGGCCCACCCTGTACTCTAAATGCAATTACTTACTAATCACTTTTTTACTTTTGCAAAATAGACTTAAAATCTGTGATCATATCAGTATTAGACTGTTAAAGAAATTTAATTATTTAATAGAAATTCAACAAATATGTAAGCTGTAACTTAACAAAAAATCTCAGCAGTTTTTTAACCCAGCAGCAGTACCATGAAAAAAATTACTTGAGCAGTACCACTGTACAACTAACCAAAACTAAAGTTAAAACTCATCACTTGTTTCCACAATTATCACTGATACTTGATAAATGTTTGTTGATGATTTTGGCAAGCACTTCAAAACCAGCAAGTTAACCCCACAGGATAAAGTGCATTAAATAGCCTGCACATATTTTCAATAGCTCTCAATTTAAGCATAGTTTGATGGTATAGTGATTACTGATTACAAAACCCAAACTTGATAGGCCTATTGATTTATTACGGTGACGGATCAGTGTGAACCTCTCACGTTCAGGTTACCGTCACCGCCTAATAACGGTAGAACGCTGAACGGTGACGGAACGGTGACGTAAACGTTGACGGGTTCTGTGTGAACCCGCCTTATAACCGGGAAATGCAAAAACTCCATAAATGGTGTTGCGCCATGGAGCTCCAGATTATTCCCGAAAAATCGGAAGCATTCAGTAGCGTAGCCAGGGGGGGCTCGAGCCACCCCCCCATTGGCCTGTAAAGTAAGCAAATTCGCATGTTTTTGGTGCTTTTGAGGCCGATTTTTGGTGAAAAAATGAAAACAGCCTCCCCCCCAAAGGAAATTGGGTGCCGAAGTTGTGAAGTAGATGTCGTGATTCGGCCTGAAAAAGCGTTTGAATTTCCGATTTTGGCCTGAAAATCCGTCTCAATTTTGGTGAAGACCTTTTTTTTTTTGAGATTACCTGTTTTTGGGCTGAAAAAGCGTTTGAATTTCCGATTTTGGCCGAAAAATCCGTCTTAATTTTGGTGAAGACCTTTTTTTTTGAGACCACCTGTTTTTGGGCTGAAAAAGCGTTTGAATTTCCGACTTTGGTCGAAATTTCCGTCTCAATTTTAAGAATAAATCGGCCGAAATCGGATAAACCGTGTGATTCTGATTCAAGAACAATGAAAATTTGGGTCAAGGTCGTTTGCAGTTTTCTCACTCTTTCAAAAAAGCCCCCCCCCCCTTTTTCAAATCCTGGCTACGCGCCTGGAAGCATTAATGATCCCCTCTCAACTTTCTGCACCTAAAACAAATCTTATTATCACATTCAATCATAGTCCAATAAACGGCATGAAAACATCAAAATACCTTCGCGTAAAGTTAGATTTCAAATTGAATTACGAATCCCCACATTACCTTGGTCGAGAACAAAATAGCTAGATCGGTCGGAATATTGAGTAAACTAAGCTATCTTTTCCCTTCCTCTACAGTATTTCTCTTGTTATATTATTTGTTGATTCAACCCACTTCTTATTTGGTCTACTTTTATAGGGAAACACGAACCCAACTTATCTTACCAACCTTCAACGACTACAAAATAAAGCCGTTTGTATAATAACTAACGGTGAGCTAAGAGCGTTAATTAATCCCCACTATTTCAAATTAGGAATATTAAAACTACCTGAACTTTCTAATTGGAAATTGCTAAACTAATGCACCAACGTTATGAGCAAAACCTTCCACATTGCTTCACAGAATTTTTCAAATCACTTTCCGCTATTCATGAGCGTTCAACCAGATCAAAGTCGGAAAATAAACTTTATTTACCGAAATTTTCTCCTTCACGATGTCAAAAATCTTTCAAATATCATAGTGCTAAAATTTAGAATTCCATCTTATTTGAAGTAAGAAAGCAACCGTTCAATAAATTCAAGATTTAGAAAAAAGTCTCGTCGAAAGCTATCGCTAAATGTGTAGTATCTTATAGATGGGCCCAAAATATGGCATATTGAGTATATTTGCAAGATCTTCGTTAGTTTCTATTTTTTAATAATATGTCGCAATTTGCAGTTTCTGCTGGCTGCTTGACTAGAAGACCTGAAATATTCGTCATTTCGCAGTCTCGTGCTGAGATTGTTTTGCGTGTCATTTTTGATGATATGATTTATTTTACTCGGCGAATAAATTCTGTCTGTCTGGCAGGTTTTGGGTGAAAAACGTAAAAACAATTTCGTTCATAATCGTGGGATATGGATGGTCCACTTTCGACAAAGTATGAAAACTTACTTTCGGCTAACGCCAGAAAAACAAAATGGCTCATACTTGGAAAAAACAAAAATCAAAAATTGGTAAAGGGTACCAAAAGTACCAAACTTCAACTTATGGCAATCTGCCTGCTTAAAAGGGGCATCAAACGTTAATTTAACTCATTTATTGTATGTCAAACAAAAATTTTATATTTTTTGACATTTTTTGCAACTAATTTCAAAATTCTGCCACTTCTAGATCGAGAAATATTTGCATGTATTTTTTCCGCTATATTTTGAATTCCTTTCATTTTAAGAATAATTTTTGGATCACTGATCCGTGACTGCTCCTTTTGCCATGGTTTGACGCTAGCTTGAACGTTATCTAGTAGGCTTACAACTATTATAGCTCCGACCACCATTAACAACCTACCATTACCAGTTCATTTTAAACTACTAGCCTAGTCTGTTTTTCAGACAAGGTTTTACTCTTAGAATAGCAACAAACAACTACTTAACTAACTTATTGTAGTTAATCAGAAGGCTGTGCTAGCCTACTGGCCTAGGCCTTTTTTTTCGGTTCTTTCCAAGGGCAGCAAATCGCATATGCTTTTCCTAAAAGTAGCAAATTCAAACCAACAAGTGTATTTTTACATTTGAAAAGCAACTTACTTTATCAAAGTCACTGCAGAAACCCATCCTACACAGAAACCTACAATGACAAAGCTTGTTTAAAATCACAAGTGCAAACTTGATGTTGTCATCAGGGGTGCTGAAACGCGAGGGGATGGTGGGGATATATACCCCCAATAATTTGACTGTATTCCCCCCAATAATTTGAGTATGGTCTTCATCTGCATCCCCTCCAATAATTTGACTCTGGTATGCATCTGAGCGCAGGTCTCTACTTGAATTCGGGGAAAAAAAGTGTTCCATTTCTGGTGAAGACCTTTTTTTTTAGTCTTCACTTAATTTGCTCACCTGAAAAAAATCGGGGCGAGGTTTATCTCCCCCAATGTTGAAAATAGGGCAAAATTGGAGTAAAATTGCAAATTATCCCCCCCAATGCTCAACAAAGATTTGCATCCCTGGTTGTCATGTTGCTACAGCCGAATTTTTTCCCGTTGAGTCAAACTCTTACCCGTTAAAGCTATTTAACGTCAAACATTGAAAAAACGCGACAAAAAACGTTGGTAATCAATCATTTTTCACATATCTAGAGTTAAAATTCAAAAATTAGACCTCAATGCCTCTTTGAAAGGATCGAGCTATACACGAAAGGCTCAAAATCAACGACAAAAAAAACTTACTATTCAAAAAGACAGCTGAAGTTAACGTTAATTTGTTCGATAAAAAACGCTTTTTAACTGTAATTATTGAAACGATTTGCTTAAAGTTAGCGTAAGGTTACACTCAATGACTTTCCAAGAGAAAAAAGTTTACTTTTATAATGATTCAAGAGAGTTCTATAGCGCAAAATCAAAGACATCATCGCCCCTCCGCTTAAAAGAGTAAAAGGTACAGGTTCACAATCAAGACCACTGGATGACCTACGACTTGCTCACAAGCTGATGTTTATTCCAATTTGCAAAATTAACGTTAAATGGACATTGTTGTTAATCGCATCCGATTTAGTTAGCAAATGTTAGCGGACAAACAAGCTAAGACATCCAATTTCCGCAAAGAGCAAATATTCCTCGATTAGCTCGAAGTCTCCTGATAAGCATTTAGGAGAGGCTTTATTGATACAACGTATATCTGCCCGTGATTCCGACTGCAATTTGGTATATTTAATGAAAAACAATTGAAGTTAATAATCTTGGTATTAGAATTTTTGCTAAATGAGTTTGCGATGTTACTGACTCAGAGTCGTGTTCCAATGGCGATGCTTGAGCCACTGCTTTATCGATATTTCATTACTTAAGTAAACACTACAGTTGGTGACTTGTCAGTTCTAATTTTAACGCTCTGACCTGTCTCCAAATAAAATTTTAAGATACTGCTGCGATAAATTTTTGCTTTGGATTTTCAAAGCAAGCTTTATTTCACCGAAAATTTTTTATCTTCGAAACTTTCAGATATTTATTTTCGTTTGCTGGTTATGGTGGTTGAAAACTTTTCGCTCTTTTGCAAATCGTTAAAAAACCAAAGTTGTTTTGATGTGTACTGAGGTTTTGCTCCCCAAAAACCGGAGTGCATCATCAAAAATAAAGTTTTGTACCCAACAACGCGACGGTTAAATGTAAATATTTTGTTTAACCAACTGGCATCTTTTTAAACCAATAAATAGTCTCAATATTTGATTTAATTATCTGTAGGTAAAATGTGTTTTGTTTGTGTAACCTATACAAAAAGTGTTAAAGATGTTGGTTTTACAAGCACAAAGCAAGCGTATGAATTACTAATCAGTGGGGTTGTAAAACATGAAGACAATTGTGCTGGCGAGAATGTTTAATCAGCAGAATTACAGGCGAGTCTTGAAAAAATATCATAAATCTATCAGTCAATATAGCGAAGAGAAATTACTTGCTGGAACATTAGAGGAGCCGCGCTTGTTTAAGATTGTAAAGCGACTCTTTGCAACTAATTATTCACAACATGCAAGCCATGCAGCAAACTAACAACCATGTAAGGCCGTAAAAATCGTCATAATTTGCCTTGGTCATAAAATACGAACTCCGAATGACTTGGAGAAGGAGCAACACTACAAAGCAACCGATAATAGCTTTCGGTGGTTCTGCACATCATAGCACATATAAAAACGTTCTGAGACACATAAAACAGAAATTATCGAACAAATAAAACCAACCCTCAAACGAGAAAAATACATACAGTACAAAGAGAATAATTGTTGGAAATGAATGAGTTTGAACACTAGAATTTCTTGCATTTTTTTAAGCCCGGTTTGCCGTGGGTGTAAAGTCGTGAGCGCATGAGTGTGTTTTTAGTTTAGTTTAGTTTAAACAGAAATTTGTTACGTATCGCCAAGCGTACCGCCTTTTTAGCTTACAAGCTGCCAGTCAGTTAAAACAAACTAAGGCTATACGCTCGTACACTGACGATTTTACCCACAGTGTTAAAACCCCAGTTTTGTTTCTGTGATTATGGTTGATGTGATTTTTGCAGATTTTTTACTTTGCTCAAAAATCAGATTTTTGCAGAAAACAGCTAATATCTGTCTAATACATCACCTGCGTTGTTACTTGGGTTTGAGCTGAACTTGGAATTCCATTTCGGCTTTTTATAATGGCCTTTTCAGCTGTTCAGCTTTCTTGCAACGCTTTTCATTGTGTGGAAAAACATTAAACAGCGTCTGGAAAAAAAATCTAAAAATCGTTGATAAAAATACAACTAAAGCAAATGCATGCATAACAGCACAACACACTATGGACCTGATGTTTTTTCGAAGTAGCTTTACTAACCTCATTTTACACGGGAGGGGAGAAACAAAAATGACCCCTCTAGTTTTTTTCGTGATAACTGCCTTCAGAAAAAAGATTTTTGCTTTAAATCGACGTGATTTTGAGTCAAATTCAGCTTAATTCAGAAATAAGCCTTGGAATTCGAAGTTACTAAGGAAAGGGGAAGTTTCTCATCTTGAGGTTTGCCAAAGTCTATCTTCGAAATCTGAGCATTTTTGGTCCATATTTAACTTGAGTGACGTCATAAGACGTGTTTGTGACGTAAACATTTTGACTTGGGCATTTTGTGATTCAGTTTTAAAAAATAAGCTTATGTGCAAAGTTTTAAACCGCGAATGACGTCATTGAAAAATGACGGCATTTTCGAAAGTATGGTCGTGACGTCACTATGATGACGTCATCAACTCAAATCAGTTTTTCTAAAAAGCTTTGGTAAATACCAACCCATATGCAACATTTGGTGTTCCATGTTTTTCGGTTTAGCAGTTAGATAGGGGGGCATTTTGGGCCACTCCGTGTAAAATGCGCTGGTTAAATAGCCTGTGTAAAATAGGGTTACATAATATCCATACGTGGCGTGTTCGTTAAGAGTAACAATTACTGTAAGCTCGTTTTACGTTTGCATGTCTAAAGTCAGCAGTTAGCAAAATGATGTGTCTTTTTGTTGCTCTTGTTACTTGTCATTTCATTTTGACAAGTTGAACTAATAGGTTTGGGATTGTTTTGTAAATAAAGATTGTTAAAAGATAGAAAATTAATGATTTTTGACAAGGCCAACGTAGTTAATTACTGTTTTACAACACTGAATCCAAACATGTCAACATAGTTACAAAAAAGATTATGACACCATATGGTACAAAACGCAGAATAGGCTAGGGAAAACAAGCTAAAATAAAGGGTGTAAAACCCTAAATCATCAGCTGTCTCTTCAGCGTCTGTTAAAACTAATTGTTACGTTGGTCATAATTGGCTTTCCAAAGCAAATAAAAGTAATCATACACGGGCAGTAACAAGATATAGTTCGCAAAGAGGTGTCGAAGCTATGCAAATAGACTTATTAGCTATAATCTTCCACAAATTGTTACGAAGTGTCTGTGAAACTTGACACAATGGTGAAACTTGTACGAGAAAATGTTTATGATGTTTCTCTTCTTTTGAGCAAACTTGTTACAATGTAATCCTATCGATGAAACTGTACGAAACAATTAAACGCATTTCGAAGATTAGTTATATATTTTCTTTGGTCATATTATTGATGTTTTACATCGCCACAGGGTCAAACACAATGTAAACAAAACTAAAACAACCCAAAGCAAAATTTTTACTGATTATTATTTTTTTTTTTTTCCAGACAAAACGTACGTCGTTTGGACATTTTTGGACATTTCGTACAACAGTGTAACTTAGCCATCTATCAATACTTAATTTTCTCAGAGGCTTTGAAAAGTGCTTAGACTGAATATTTTGCTTAATTGATTTTTCTTCGCTATTTTTACTCTTAGACTGTTTGTTAATTACTTCAATTATTTTTTTGATGATTAATTAAGAATCAGTGATAAACCAGCTTAACCTTGAGACGTAATGTGACAAATTCATTAAACATTTTTCTATTTCGACAAAAACAAGAGGCTTGATCATTTTTGATTACTACAACATTTCCGAAACGATGTTGAAACGAGTCGTCAGGCCTGGTCACATGTCAAATATGTTTACATGTAAGCAGATGTTATGTGAGTTTGAGATATTCACAAATATAAATATATTAACATGAGTATATCGACTCAAAATTTAGATAACACTAAACCACATCGATCAAAATGTTTTATCATTCAGCATTCATCTTTCTTCCTTTAAGCTTTTGATGATAAAGCGATAAAGACTATTATTCAATAACACAACATCAGATTAAGATTCACACCAATTAACCGCTCAAAATTATCTTGTTTTTGATATCGTTTTAGCTTATAAAGAGACATCATTTTTTTATCTGGTCTTGTTCTAACGTCAAAAACGATGCCGATATTATAACTTTTTTTGTTATTTTAACACAAAAATTTTGTAGAAAATATTTTTGCTTGGACTAACTAACTACGTTCCTTACAAACTATTACAGTACGTTAATCCGATCAATGCAAGTACATAATAAATTATTATATTATACAGTAGTAATTATTTTAGATTTTAATTTTTTCTTGAGTGCAAAAGTTTACTGTCAACAATTGCCAGATGCCGAATTTTGCCCCAAGTTTGGGATTTTTTTAACCGAAATTGAGATTTTTTCGAGGTTTTTAATGCTAAAAAACCTTAGAAATTTTTTTCGGATTTTTGGGTTTTACTTGGGATAATTTTAAGATTTCCAGAAGCAGCAAAAATCGAACATCAAAAAATTGCTCTTTTGCCCTTATTTTCGTAGTCGAACGGTTAAAAAACGGCTTACCATGTTGTATACAAGACTTTTTTGGGTCTTCTCTTGAATTCAGATAGTTTGGCATTTCATCAAAGCAAAACTCTGTAGTTTGGCGGATTTTTGAGCTCTGAATTGGAATTTTTGATCTGGCAATACTGTTTACAATTCCATTTTTCCACAAGACATTTTTAAAACTGTTGAATTACAATTATTGGGACTTCGCGTGAGCGCGCAGTACCATTGTTTTTGTTCCCGAATTTTGGCAGATGAGGATTGATTTGCTTAATAACTAGCAAATGGTAAAACCTTGAAGATTGAAATTTGGACTCAGCATAAGAATTAATGAAAGCGTCAAGTGTGCCAATTTTAGGGATCCTAGGTTACGTGATCGTGAATTGAGACACAAAAACAACATAAAAAAAAAACGATGACTTTTGGCTTGAAAATTTATTAATTTGCCTGTAAATCAAAAACCACTTGACGTGCAAAGCTGAAATTTGGGCCCAATATGGGTGCTAAGAAATGCTTTTCGCAAACCGAGTTTGGGGGCGCCCAGTCACGTGACCAAAATTTTACAGGTCGAAAATTAGCAAAAAGTTGACGAGTTTGAGCCGATATGTCTCGGTAATTACCGATATTGATGAAAAATGGTTTGTGGTTTTTGAGAACACTATCAACCACCTTTTTTTTGCTTATGATCGTTTATTCCAACTTAAAAACTGTTTTTCTTGTTTTGCATTTTTTTCTTACTTTTTTTTTCTTTTTTCTTTTTCTTTTGCCGTTATTTACTTTTAAACCGCTAACCGCACTGTATTCAAAGTTTGATCGATTGAAGATATCAAGGAGGACTTTTGTGTGACTGAAATTGGGAGTGCCAGGTTGGGGGGATGCCCCTCAATCGAGTTTTCCAAAATTTTGAACTTTTTAAACGTTAGAGCTAGATGAATCAAATTTTCGGAATGGGTAGATATTAAAAATAAAATAAACCTAACAAAAATTAGGTGTGCCACGATGGGGGTTGTTTCTCCCTCAACGGGCCCTCCAAAATTTAAACTTTTTAATCTTTTAAACTAGATAGATGAAATTTTTAATGTAAGTAAATATAATTTAAAGATAAAATTTGGCAAAATTTGGGAATACTAAAATGGGGTTCCCTTCAAATGGGGCCGCCAAAATTCAAACTTTTTAACTACTCACGCTAGACACATGAAATTTTCAGGATAGGCAAATATGAAGAAACGATAAAATTTGACTAAATTTGGGGGTTCTAAGATAAAGAAATCCCCTTCACACAAGGACGCCAAAATTCAAAATTTAACCACTTACGATGGACTGATGAAATTTTCAGAATAGGTAAATGCGAAAAGATAAAATTTGACAAAATTTGAGGGTACCACAATGAGAGGTCCCCCTTAAACGAGGATGCCAAAAAATTAAACATTTAACTGTGTGAGGCAGACATATCACAATTTCAGGATACGCAAGCAAACATGAAGGAAAGATAATATTTGACAAAAATTTTGCTGCAACAAAATGGGGTCCTTCAAAATTCAAACTTTTTAACCATTCAAGCTAAACACTTGAGACTTTCAGAATAGGTAAATATAAAATCAGAATAGGTAAATAAAATATGACTAATTCCAGGTGCCACAATTGGGGAGTACTCCTCAAACGCGTTCTTCAAAAATTTTAACCTCTCAAGCTAAACAAATAAAATTTTCAAGATCGGTAAAAATATAATATGAAAAAATTTGAGGAACTCGTTCTATAGGGGTCCTCCAATTGTATTGATACCTCCCCCCATTAATTACAAAAACTAAACAAATTAAATCTATTGGATAAATTAATACGAATTAAAGATTAAAGATAGCAAATTTGGTTGGCCAGATTGAGGAGACCATGCCAAATGGGCTCTTTAAAATTTTGAATCTTTATTACGAAGGACTCCAACTAGACATAATCAAACTTCAAGAGTACCAATAGGCTAATATAAGAAAAAGATAAAACATGCCAACCTTGGCAAAGCCATGTTGGACAATTTGCCCTTACATGGACCTTCAAACTATAAGTTAAATTCTCACAATCAATTGGTATCACAGAAAAGTAGAAGAGTCAAACCAATGGAATTATTGCAGCATTTCAGACGTTGAAGTACTTGAGCTTAATGGCTTTGTTAGATTTAAGCTGTATGGCCGAGTATTTTTACTAAACTGCAACTTGTGACGTTGAAAAAATCTACTAGCTCTTCGAAGTTTTTTAACAATTTTATTAAGAAAGCTTTTGTGCTGAATGATGGATATAATACAATATACTGTACAATATCTATGTTGGCCGCTGTATCGCATTGTTAAATAGCGTTCTTAGAATAAAAATAGTTGTAAAATGTGTGCATATTTCTGGCCATAGTTAGCGTTATGCTAAATAAGGCTGATTTAATAAAGTCGCTGGAATTATAAAGATCGCTCGATGCTATTTCATAAAAAGGTGAAAAACTGTTAGGAACTCCTAATACCTTTTTGATTAACGTTACTAGATTATTTTGATAACTTTTTGAGACCTTTAAACTTTAAGAGTGAATAACCTCATAGCTGTAAAAATGAACTAAAAAGAGCGTAGTGTGCAAAAGAAGTGTAGATAATTTTTGGTAAATAGTTGCTTGACTTAAACATTACACCGAGGGTTCTGGAAAGCATAGAGTTGAGTAAATTATTATAAGTTTTCAATGTGAAGTCATCACTCTGCAATATCACTCATAAATTTAAAGAATTTGTTTTTTGTTTCTAAATTTTGTTTGTGTACGTATCTTCTTCCATGCTAATTGCTAAGGCAGGCATTGTCGGATTTAGTTCTTGGGTTTTGAGAAAAATTAAGAGAACTGTTCATACATGTCTTTATATAAAATTCTTCTTACAAAATATTGCAGTGGGCTAGTTGAGGGTGTAGATTTGATATTAAGGATAGTGTGTCAAATTTCTGGTCAAGATAATGCAAGTTACAAAATCCAAAAATCGTAATGGCATTTTCAGATCAAAAAGTTTTGTTCCTGTCGGAGCAAAAGATTACTGACGAAATATTTATTTTAAGAAGAATTTTGTATGTAACCGCAATTTTAACAAATGCGCTGCTAGGTGAAAACTCAACAAACTCCTTAAAAGCTGAAGCGAGAACTAATAGATATTTATTGCTACCTTCTACACATTCAAAGTTTGAAAGCCACTAACCTCAAGCCTGATCAAGTTATTGGAACATTATAAAATTCGAAAGCGATGTATTTCAGATCTGACTATCAACAACCATAAACAAGCTTAACGCAATTGTGAAGTTCTTTAGTTCAGCAAAGTTAGATACTTTCGAGAAGTCCCAGGATATCGCTTGCGATGTCGTGTTCTAGTTTATATTGATATTGTTCGCCATTTTCGAATGTAAATATTCATAAACTTATATGCGATTTGTTTGTGTGCATTTAAAACAAGCATACATACAAAAATAAATCCAATGCTATTAGCAATATAGCAAACAAGATGGATTAACCATTTACTGAGTGTTAGCTATCCACTACATCAGTCAAGAATTTCTGAGCCGCATGCTTTAATTAACTCTTCGACAAGATTAATATAAATTCATGGAAGTTTTACATTAAGAAATACATAGTTTGATCTCAGTCAAAAGTTCTTTTTTTCAATAAAACACTTAACAGCATAACAGGTCAAGGTAATATAGGAAGGTCATGATGCGAAGCTTTGTATCAGCACATCGAATCATACAGCAGAGCAGAGTTGAAGGGAATCATACAGGAATAAACTAATGTCAGCATCCAGGGCGTGATTTACATTACGCCTGGCCCTACGCAATTTTTGAGTTTTTGGAGAGATGTAACCTCTCCAGAAAAAGGTTTGCTAAAGGGGTTAGACTTTAAATCCAAAAGTTAAATTTTTCTGGGTCTCATAGATAGTTGGGGGTCTTTGGCGGAGACTCAAGCCACCGGAGGTCATGAGGGTCAGCCGCTAAACGAATTTTGTGATTATTCGAAAAAAATGGCCAATTTGACGCCGTTTAGTGACATTTTTCCCGTTTGCACAGCCAGTAGCGAAGCCAGGGGAAGGCGGCGGGGGGCTATGCCCCATCCTCATTGTATTGTCGACCAAATTGCAGAATAAGGAAAATACCACGTTTTCAGCACTTCTGAGACTGTCTTTTGCACTGAAATAGACTTAAAATATTATTTAAAGCATATTTTAAAATCTTTGTTTGGGGGGGGGGGGGGGTAATTTGCCAAAAATAAAACTCATAAACCAGTAAAAAATTTTTAAAAAGGTCAAAAATTGTTAATCAAATTTTATCGCTCATTGAAAAATGTTTAACATAATTTTTATCAAAAGATATATAAGCTCAGGAATGGGGGGGGGGGCTATTCAGTGTAAGTTAGGTACCAATCACTTGTCTCAACCTTCCTTCTATTAGCCCACCTAGTTATCTCTATCTCTATAAAATATTCACGAAATAGTTACTCCTTGAAAGATGTATTGAACTACTTATGGAGGATTTTATGATTTACCAGCTTGTAAATATGAGAACTAAAATTCTAACAATAGCTACTTCCCACACAGCCCATTTATGCAACTAATATAAATATGTTTTTGCACTGCTAATTTCTCGGCCACTTTTTAATAGAATTAATTTGCATCAAAACAAGCCTTAAATTAAGTTGTTTCTGCCAAAAAAATACTAAATTTTCGAGCCCTGGGGCCCCGCCCCCACACGCCCGTGCCTCCGGGGGCTGTTGGCTTTGCCTCCGGCGGTTGGCCCCCACATCCCCCAAACAGCCCACCCCCACCCTGATTGCAGATTTCTGGCTACGCCCCTGTGAACAGGTAAGTATTTGAAAGAACTACGGTATAAGTGCTAAGATTTTGAAGATCCTTCGACAAAATTAGATTACGCAACCACTTCAGCTTTCCTTCTTACTTATTGGACAAGTCCAAAACAAGTTTAAAAGCAATTATATTTAGGTTCATTTTTTTGATTTGGCTAAACATAGAGGAACTTCAACCCCCTTAGACCCCTGCGTTTGCACTACTGTCTCCAACACCAAATAATTCATAAAAAAAGCATATTGTGCAGCCAATTAAATAATTAGGAACTGTTAGTAAGCTACGCAATTACTTATAAAGAATTTTCCGGCGAGCTTATGAACAGTGAATTAGTGCGCGGCCCCTGGCACTGTGCCAAAATTCCATATGGCAAATACGGCCCTGTAGCTACGTTCAGTTCGAAAAATGCTTCAAGCCAGCCTTGTGTAACAATAAATGAATCAAACTCTTCCAAAGCATTAACCTAGAACCTCCTTTTTCTCAAGAAAGTAATACGATATAGACCCAAGTTGGGAAGATGAGGAGCTGCAGTGCTATTATCCCTTTCAACATCTCGGTTACCCCAAGCTGCATTGTTCAGTTCTCCCAAAACCCTTTCGTATTTTGCTCTTAGCATGCTTCAGTACTTAATACAGCACAAAACAAGATTCGCATCTAAAGCTATAGGCTATCAAACGCTAGAAATAAATTGTCATCATATCGGCTGAACACTAAATCTGAAATGAGAGTGGATCAAATCAAAATCTAAAATTTCGTTATACTGGCTGTTTTACGCCGAAGAATGTAAGGAGTTTGCGGGTGCCCATCTTCGTACCTTTATGCGTACAAGCAGCACAGCTCTTTTCGAAGAAATATCACAGCGGTGGCGAGCCATTGGCAACACTGTATTCGATTTGACTGGCCTGAGATTTGACCCTTAGGCCTACAGCTCCAGAGACGAAAGCGTTACCGCTCCACCAACTGGCCGGCTCCATAAAAGCAGCCCCAAGCAACAAAATCTGTGATAGACAGTCAGGGGTGCCGAAACCCGGAGGGGATTGGGGATATATCCCCCCCAATAATTTGACTGTATAACCCCCAATAGTTTGAGTATGGTCTACATCTGCATCCCCCCAATAATTTGACTCTGGTGTGCATCTGAGCGTAGGTGTCCACTTGATTTTGGGAAAAAAGTCTTCCATTTTTGGTGAAGACTTTTTTTTTGGTCTTCACTTAATTTGCGTACCTGAAAAAAAATCGTGGTCGTGGTTCATCCCCCCCAATGTTGAAAATAGGGCAAAATTGGGGTAAAATTGCTAATTATCCCTCCCCAATGCTCAACAAAGATCGGCACCCCTGTACACAGTAAAGTGTGTGATAGGTATTCAGCAGAGGTGGAGTCCTCAAGGACGTCCTTGGCCTCGAAGCCTCAAGTCTTCGAAAATGGCCCTGTCCTCGGCCCGAGGACAGCACTATTTTTTGAATGGTTAAAATTTTGTAGATCGGCTGAAAAATGTTTTTCTAGACCGTTTTCTTTTTGGAGATCGACGGAAAAAAAATTTTTAAGACCTTTTTTCTGAGGAAAACACTTGCATTTGTGTCCTTGGTCCTTGGCCTTGGCCTCGAGCATTCCTGTCCTTGGCCTTGGCCTCGAGCCTTATATCCTCGACTCCACCTCTGGTATTCAGTAAGTTCTTTTATTGCTAATAGATCGCGATGATATTTCTCTGCTGAATGCCTTTGCTACCCTCCTTGGTTTACTGCTAGCTGCAGAATGGTATCTAGCAGAAAAGATGTGTATCTCAATAAGTTCAAACAGATGTTTCCAATTAATCTATTGATGTCTTTCTTTGATAAAAACTAATAAGCTTACTAAATATTAAAAATCGTTCTGCATTAATCCGTAATACGTCAGTGTGCATATTATTTCGTTCGCAATACATCTCCGAAAAGAGCTACAAAAATTCTAATTCATAAACAAATAGTTAGATGTCTTAACAAGGCAGGTGCACGAAAAGTTACACGGTCATTTTTGTTTTCTGTTTACGCTGAATAATGCGAGTAGAGTAGATTATCGCTCGACGATTGGCAAATCCGACAAGCTACAACTACGAAAGGTGTTGCAGCTTGTTCAGCATGGATTAAGTAACAAGGTCATTACCGTCCGTGTCATTCGAAGCTTAAAAATGAAAAAGCACATGATGATGATGATCAGTGAAATATGTGTCTGAGAATGCATCATTGGAACAATCGCTATACCATTCTATCTCTCTGCCAGTGCAAATAATGATCACTAAAGACAAAAATAAATCAACTCCAGCTTTTAACAACATCATCTTTTTAAATTTCGTGTAGGCTTGAAAAAAGCTGTGTTCGATAAACAGTCTTTCTCAATGCTACCCAAATTTAAATACATGAAACTGATGTCTTGAAAGCGGTTCTAAAATTGTTTACCATCAATAAGTCTATTTGAGTATATTTGTATTTAAACAAACGTTTTACAGCGTTTCAGTTTCACAACAAAAAGTACAAAAATGTTCTGGAATGTCACAAAACTTGACCGTTTAAAACAATCTTGTTTATTGTAAAGTTGGATGTGTCGAAATCAACCTTTGAGGAATAGGGAGGGGCGACAAATGCCGCTGCCAAAGCTCACAGCTACAACCAGATACGTTTCGGGAATGAGAAAAAAAGAATAGGCTTTGGAATTGGATTAAAACCTTAAAAACGTCTCAACGCGAATAATAAACATCAGCAAAATTTACAGTTTGGTCAGTTCGATGTCGTAGTATGCGGAAACACTTTCCGAAAAAGGCTTAGGGCAAGTTACGAACAACTTAAATGTAATTTTGACCCCAAAACCTTATCTCTTACTGCTAAATACTATTGAATTTGAACTTTAATGCAGTACTCCGTTATGGCGAACGGTTTACAATATTTTACTTGTGATTAATGGCAATTTATATCGATTGATTGATTCATATTTATCCTCCGCTCACAAGCTGTAGCGTACGCAGGGTTTTCGAAAGGGGGGGGGGGGGGGCAGAAAATTCAGGAAATATGAGAACAATAAAGACCAGAATGAAAACTTTCCAGCCCAAAACCAAGCCCGTTTTCCTGCCTAAAATTAGGTGAAGACCAAAAAAAGAGGTCTTCACTCAAATCTAGTCCGGTTTTTGGCCCAAAATTTGGTGGAGGCCAAAAAAAGGTCTTCGCCCACCGTTTCAGTGCTCAAACCCTCTGCCCAAGTTACAAAGGGGGGGAGGCGCAATTTTGCATACTATTCTATGCTAATTATACTATCTTGGCGACCCAAAGGGGAGGCATGGCCCAATGCCCCCCCTAAATACGCCCCTGCTCACGAGGAAGCGACGGTGTCACTTTTGTTTTGAACGAATCCTCACCCACTTTGAAGTTGATCGTATTCCAAGCTTTTCAATTGACGTTTGACTTTTTCCCAAGTAAATTTGCTGCTTGTTCGAAGCCACCAAGCAGAGATAATTTTGGCAAAGCGTTTTATCCAAGTACACAACAACGTGACCAGGGTGCGGATAGAACTGAGATTATATGATCAGGATCGTCGTAAAAACGACGCATTTACACTCTCGGCTGCGCTGCCAACAATGTATACATAGGCACTGGTGCCGATTTATGTTGAGCATTGGGGGAGATAATTTGTAATTTTACCCCAAATTTGCCCTGTTTTCAACATTGGGGGAATGAAGCTCGACCATTATTTTTGTCACGTGAGCAAACCAACTGAAGACCAAAAAAAAAAAGTCTCACCGAAAATTGAAGAGTATTTGTACCCGAAATCAAGTGAAGACCATAAAAGAAAGAAAAAAATGGTCTTCACCGAAAATTAAAGAGTCTTTGTCCCCGAAATAAAGTGACGACCAAAAAAAAGTCCAAAGATCATCCAGCGCTCAGATGCAGACAATAGTCAAATTATTAAGGGGGGGAAATTTCTCCCCGGGTTTCGGCACCACTGTATATATAAGACCATCTCTGATAGTTCCACGATAATAGAATATTTTTGCTCTGCGTCTATTGTTTGAACTCCAATGTAACTACAAAATACAGCTGTTATTCTTTAGAATAAATACATTGTATAAATAAAGAAAATAAAAAATAAACTAAAAACTCAGATCAAAAATTGCAATTCTAAGATAGTATTGTAAATAGGGATTGTCTTCTTTAGAGTGGGGATATGGCGGTTTTTATTAGAATTTGCAAAGTGATTTGGAGGTACCGTAGATGTCTACTCAGCACACAAATGGATTGTTATAAAGGGCAGTCAAACGTGTGAATGGTTTACACTTACACCCTTTCAACTAAACACCGATACTTTTTGCTGTTAAAATGGCATGCTGTTTACGTTTCACGGTAATTTACATAAACCAATTTAAACAGGTGGTAATGGTTGTCCGATAATTCCAAACAAAACAAGAATATAAAGTTGTAACCAATGAATCATTGTTTCAATTTGATTTGCCGACAAGAAATTATCGCTGATTCGCGGTTAAAGTGATTAGAAAGTTCCTAGGTTTTCAACAAAAGATTTTCCAGTTCCGAATGACGTCATACGTACGTCATTGATCTGGGATCTACTCACCATAATTCACCAAAAAGGTCATAACCTTAAAGGTACATGTGTTGTACGAAAGGTGTTGAAAGACATCTGCTTGCACAATTATTTTGCGTCTTATTACCAGTCCACTACAACGCGCTGTTGTTGCTCAAGGTATTCTATATTCGACGCTTTGGTCGTTTTAAACGCTAGTGTCCTCTATTTTACTTGGGAAGATAAGGGGCAAAATGCTTCTTTTCTAGGTTTTTTCATAATCCCGTCAAAAAACGAGTTTTACTTTAAATCAACCTGACTTTGAATCAAATTTATTCACAAATAATTCCTGAAAAGTTGAAATTGCTATGATAAGGGAAAGTTTTCCAATTTTAAGGTTTGCCCAAGTCACTTTTCAAAATCTGAGCATTTTTTGCATCATGTTTAACTTAAATGATGCCACAATACTTTTTTCTTGCCTAATTACTCTAACTTAAGCATTTTATGATTCAGTATCAAAAAAACAACTTATGCACAAATTTTGAAAAAATGACATTTTTTCTTATGACGTTTTTCAAAAATATGAGTTTGACGTCACTATGATGACGTTATCAACTCAAAACCAGTTTTTCTAACAAATTTTGGTGGACACCAACCGGCATGCCAAATTTGCTATTTAACCATGCATTTTACACGGGGAGAAAGGCGTATTTTTGCCCACCCCCCTCTCCGTATAAAATGCATTGGTGAAATAGCTCGTTTAAAACATGGTTAAGATGGCAGGTACTTTTCCAATGTTTGCCAATAGGGTAAGTGTCCGTTGCAGCAATTAAAATACGTACACTGCACTTGTGCTCTACCGTTATACTGCAAACAGGTAAGTTTGGAAAAGGGCACCTAAGTTCTGAAAGAGAAATTAATTATCCGCTGATATTAATCCAACTTTATTGCCTATTTTTATAAGTTTATTTTTTGTTCTGTTGTTAGAAGTGAAGATCATCTTTGATGACAAAAGGTTTCGTTACAGCTTGGCGGCGACAGCAGCTGCTCAGATGATGAAGCGTCGGGTTGGAGGTCGAAAGGTTGCCGGCTCCCGGTTTGATTCTCAAACCGACAATGCGTCGTAGTGTCCTTGCGGGAGACACCTTAAGCTTATTTCCCATTAGAGCCCAGCAGTGTAGCCACTGTGGTGGCCCTGTCTAACGAAAGACTTAGAAACAGAACCAAAAAAGTGCTTAGAGTTGGCGTAGTTAGAAAAGTGCTTGTTTCAAACGCACGAATGAATAAACAGCAACTCATATTTAATGGCCAAATTGATGCTCAATCCAAGGTTGTTTATGCAAGGTAGTTCATTGGGTTATGGTGGCAATTGTTATACAACATCCAAACAAGACAACAATAGGTTCAGCAACTTGTTTGTAACGACATTATACCAAATTTTCTCCTGTGTTCTTCTGGCTATATCCGTTGATGTGGCGCAAATAATGACCGAAAAGTGCATGACTTGGCATGCCAGATGTAAAATTGTGTTCGTTCATTTTTGAAGAATAGAAAAACCTGTAGTTACGCTGCTTTCAATAAAATACATCTGTATGTCTATTTTACGACGAAACTAAACAATCTGTACCTCTATTAATGACTGTATTAAGCTTAATTTGGAGTAATTCAATATTCGTAACTAGTCCCTTATCATTATCGTCGTTTCGGTAGCATTTTCCTTGGTAACAAAGGCACGAATCTCGGATAATTGAATAGAATTCTCCACTTTTGAACTCTTGACGGATGTAAATTACATAACTGAGAGGCGCAAATATGTCTAAAGATTTGTTTGCGTGACAAAGAAGTCGCTTTTCAAATCATGGAACCCCAAACCTTTTCCCAGACTAGAAATTATTATCTATGGGAATGTCTCAAAAGATAGCTGCCTTGTCAAGCTTAAGAATTACTAAGGGCTCCGAGATCTAACTACATGTTTGTCTAATCACCATAGTTTTGTTTGAATCTTTACTCGCATGAGGGTATAGGTTAAATTGCATTCAGTTGAAAAGAACAGGTAGGCAACTGAAGGCAAAATGCATAAACACATTTTTGTTTACCCCAGCATCCATGCTGGAGCGCAACCAAAAATGGATTCGCTCTACATTTTTAACTTAAGAAACTCACCCAAAATTTTATGCTGATCAATTTTTATAATTTTTCTTTTAAAATATCTTTTTTAACTTGCACTTTGCGGAACTCCAACTGCAGCGTTCCATTTTGCGTCGTGTCGTAAGAATGTTGGTTGCACGCGATGCTCGTGCGTATTAATTATCCGGCGGCATCGCAGCTATTCTAAGTGTCAAGGTTTAAATTGTGTAAGTTAACTGAATCTAATACTGTAGTTCTGTTTGTCAATATTAAGTCCGGAAATTTATGTTTCTGCTATGACCGTGGTTATGACGTAACGGGAATTATTTTATGACGTTGGTCTGTGGCTTCCAACAATATAAAGTCCCAACGGACATAACAACATTTACAAGTCTACTGGACTACTACTACCAATAGTTAGTTAAAGCATCATTTTGCTTTAACATCCTCTGCAAAAATTTTGATAAAAACTATACATTACAACTTTTTAAAAATCATTTCTTATGATAAAATGTTTTGCTGTCTTTCGTCCGCTGTGAAAACCAAGCTAAAAGACATCTCAAGTTCAGAAAAATGATCGAAAAGGGAACATTTTTCTCTTTGAATTTGTATAACTATAAATGAAACAATTAAAAAAAATGTGGCCATAAAGATGCTTTATTGTTCGTTGATTGCATTAAACATATCAACTTATATCTCATTATTCTGCCAAAAAAACACGTCCCACAGTTAAAATTCAACAAATATGATAGGGAGTAATTTAACTGCTAATTGATTTAATTGAAGTATTTCGTTATGATCGTGGTGGTATCATTTGCGGCAATGCGATGATATTATGGCAATGCAATAATGCAAAACAAGGCCATCGCTTTTTGTGGTGTGAGGCCGGTAAATAGGTTGGTAATAATTAATCCAAATTAACAAAAGACAGTGATTATTTTGCGAAAAAAAAAAACATTAATGTTTTTTGTGAAAGCGAACCAAAAAAACTGATCAAATATAGTGATGATACAAAAATAAAGCTGTTAAAAAACAATCCTTTTGAAAACATTTCACATAATGTACAACTTTACTTAGATTATATTGCATAAAACAACTTAACAGCCTTATGCTTATAAACCTTACAAACCTAATTGTCACTTTGTTGATGAATTATTGAAAAAGTACAAGGTTTTAGTCACTTTTGGACAAACAAAAGAGATTACTAAACTTTTGTAAGCCATTTTGATCCTTTTTGTAAAACAGGTAGCACATTAACGTTAACAGATTGACCGTAGCATAACACGTTAAAGCGTGTTAGTGTTGTGGAAGTGCATTTGATTATGGCATGATAGGTGTTGGGTAATTGCAAAAGCTGACGTTCAAAATGGCGTAGGAAGATCGATAGATCATTCGTTCATAGAAGTTGGTGTTGTTTAGATTTTCGTCAAAAGAATCTAAGCATATTTCATTTTACTATATTACCTCAGTAACCCGTAATACACCTTTTTTCGGGTTAATTTTCTGGGCACAGAAAATCCCTCACTGAAAGGATTTGACTGTTAACTCAACTCTACAGCAAGGTTCATCAGACAACTTATGTCTGCAGCATATAAATACAAATGGATCTGCTTTGGAATATCAGTCATCCTGCCAGAATTAATCTATTTTCTGCTTTTTAATCACTTCTTACACATCGCCTTGCTTCTTTTTCTACCGGTACCAACATATGACTGGCTCCAAATTCCATTCTCTCCACTACAAAATTTTTCTCTTCCAATATGTTCTGGATAACTCGTAAAATCGAGAATAAACTTCCAGAATCTCCGCAACAACGCCTTTGGTTCGGACAATAATCTTAGCACTTTCAGCTGAAGACAATCACGCCATGAGCTAAATAAACATCTGATAGTTAGTGAAAGTAATTACGGATGTTGGTAAGAAAAACAACAGTAATCTTGTCGTCGACCTACACCTTTTGCAAACAAACAGCAACTGAACAGAAATAGCTTGAAGATTCTGCAGTCTGCATTTACGAAACGTTTATGTGGGTAACTCTGAGTGATCTATCTATGGTTGGAGTGGATGCACTGATCTGCTGACAAGGATTCAAAAATACAACTTGATTAGAACAAGCAGTGTTTATTGAAAAACAAACAACATAAAATAATGAACTTATTACACTACAATTTGCGCAAACGTAAATTTTGCACCATACCGGTACTGATTTTAGTCAATGCTGAGAACGTAATTTTTAAGTGATCATCAATACTGTAAGGTATCGATATTGAGCGGTGCTGACTGATCATTTCAAGACTGGATAATAGCGTAATTTTGGAAGATGCTCTTTGCCAAAACTAACAAAGAAGCTTTAGAAAATTAAAAAGCTTCGCTGCGAAATGCAATTTTGTACCTAAAAAATTCATATTGACAAAATGTCACTAGTGTTTTAAGGAAAGAGAACGTTTTGCCAAAACCATGAAATAAGCTAGGAAATGAAAAAATTGTATTTTTTGTTCACATCCTGTTTCACTGATTAACTTCCAATCTAAATCGCTTATTTTGGCGACGATTTGCAAAGATAAATGTACAGAAGCGTTGAAAGTGTCATTCACAGATCAAGCAATTCTGAAAGAGACCCAACAATGCCCATAATTTCTTGGAGAGAGTCCAAATCACTCTCCGCGGATTCTTTTGATCCGACAAATTTTAAAATTGAGACAGCATCTGCGTTTAGTGTTGAGGTGTTGTTAACCTTCCAATTTACTTTCCATCAATACTTTCAACTGAACTGTCACCGTGATAAGAACTGCTAGGCGAAGATCGACAACTGCAATGAAAAGACAATTTTTTTATGATAATGAAGTTTACCGGGCAAATTTGACAAAATCTTTAAAAAAGTTTAAAAATTCTCGATATTCGAAAGCAATATAAAAAACGTAGTATATACTTTATCATGTGTCGTCGAAATATAAAATGAGGATTAACATTCTCCTCTTTCCATAAACCTGCCAAGTATGCAAGGAAATCCACAACAGTGGAACCAAAATTCTCCCTCTCAGAATTATGTTTTCTCCATATTTTACTTGCATAATATTTTTTATCAAAAACTAATACTGTAGTGTTATTTTTTCAGTCCACACAAAGTACTTACTTATGGCTGTTTAATTTATCTGACGAACCGCTCTCCTTTAGTCCTGGAGAACTACGTTGAGGAGACAAAGAAGACCGCCCTGTGAAATCTGTGCAAAAAACAATTTATTGATAACAATAAAGGAACTGGATGTTACTTTTGATATCAAGAGCAACCATGATTTAATTTGGTATCAAGAGCAACTTTACTGTTAAAATAATAAACCTTTTTAGGCAAATTTAAGTTATTAGAGAAACTCTACTGTACTATTACTCGATATAATCTGATAAAATTTTTCGCAAAAATTGTTTTTCATCAAAAAGAAAATGTTTTTGTTCTGGTAGGCTTGTTGAAAAGCAGCAATTAAATAGCCCAAAATTCTCAGGCATATTTTTTATGAAAACCTACGGTATTAGTGCTCTATATCTTAGAATTAATGAAACCAACTATGTAGTTACATTGCATACAGTAAAATAATGCTCCCAACACATTGTTTCATTGCAAGGCTTTTCGGGGAGAGAGGGAGTAAACTAGTATAGATCTTATTGTTTTGTAGGGTGAATCTAATAAATCATTAATATTGCAGCATTTGCAATTTTACATTTTTATCATTTACCTTGTAAACCTTTTTCTGTTTCTTTTAAAGCAGCTTTTGCACCTTCAGGATTTGAAATAAGCCCCGGAAAAGTTTGAAATTGTGGGAATCTAGCTTGCGACAAAATGGTCGGGGACTTGTGGGGATTAGGAAGTTGGGACAATTGTTGAGGATTTATCCCCCCGGCAATACCAGCTGCTATTTTGTGATTCAGCACATCCATCCACATTCTCATATTAGATATCTCATTAGATGCGGAGATATTAGGGTATAGGTCTGTGCTCTCCTCATTCGTTTTCGGTTTGGATGCAGTTTTAGATGAGTCTCCTCCTATGGCTACATCAGCTATCGACCAGATTTTGGACTTCGGTGGAGAAGAAGGCTTCGAAGTGGATGGTGAAGATACTGGTACGTTTTCTGATGAAGACGAAGTAGACTTCAGCTCATCAGCTACTGGAACAGCAGTACTTGAGGATGTTTTTGGAGCTTCGTTTGTGGAATTCAATATGGGATTCACTGGCAGTCCTTGAAGAGCTTGCTGGTAGTGCAATTGTTGTTCGAGTAATGCTGCCATAAGGTGTGGGGGCAATCTATTTAAAGAAGTCTGTTGACTCAGTTGTTCAGCTAGACCAGGGTGAAGCATGTTCGGGTGAGGAGGAACAACTGGAAGTTGGGGTAAAGTTTGAGGAAAGGGTATATTGGGTCTTGCCATCGACGAGGAAATCGTTGGATTTGAACCCAAGCTTGTAAGAGGAGATGAAGATATTGAGGATTCAAACGGATTGCTATGTTGACGTGACAATTGCGAAGTAGAAAATCTCGATTGGGTCTCATCGAACCCTTGGGAATGAAGACCTGAAATAGAGACAAAAATGAGGTTCTGGAAGTCGCACATCAAAAGATATCAACATTTTTTCTTGATTGGTTGCATTCTACACAGTCGATGTAAATTAAATTGGAAGCAGTTGTCAAAACTCTTGAGTGCTGAATGCCTTTCCGATACCATAATGCAATAGAGGATCATTCTATGTAGGATTAAAGAGATTGAAGAGACATTAAACTGCTATCAGCGACCTAGACTTGACCCTAATCAGTGCTAAAAAGGCGATGAAGCTCAATGATAATTGATTAATTACAAAAGGGAATAAGATAACCGTTACTAAATCGCTTGCAAAGATGTTGATATGATTTCACAATGACACTGCCAGGCCTATTTTTCATGCAGTGGTCCGAAACAAAATAAATGGATTAAGCATTCTCGGTCATTGGTGCCACACCGATCACATTAATTAAATATTTGGTGCGTGCGACTGGCACGAGCAAAAAAAACTTTATTAAATTGCAAATGAAAATTGCTGAATTAACTCGATTAAAATCTCAGGCGTATCATTGAAACTTTCTTTGACGCTTTGCACTAACACAAAATACAAGGTCAGAACTCCAAATTGTATGAAAAAATGGATAAGTTTATATTTTTCTGCCGATTTAATTATTACCTAAATATGAATGTGTTTGCAATAATCCATAATCTAATATGCAATAGACTTGATTACTTCTTTCGATTGAAATGCCGTAACAAACACAAGAAGGCTAGTGCGTTATTTGCAATAGATTACTCATCGCTAACGAACCGATCCGCCATTTTTATTTGCTAACCGGCTTTGACTAGTTATGAAAAATATTTAACCAGCCTGCATTTACATAATGACTTACCGGGTGCGGGTGATAGTTTTCGCTCAGTTTTGTGCTCAGAGTCCTTCTTCAGTACTGCTCTTGTGCCCTCGCCTCTGACGTCATTGAATGACATCCCTTCGTCTGAGTTACTTTCCATTCCGCTATTGTGGCCGTTAAATTGGGGTCTGTCGATTGGATGCGTGCGACGGCCGTTAGGGGGTAAATCGGGGTTCATTGGCGTCGAAAGTCTGCTATTGGGAACATCGCTATTGTGATTTACGTCATCTGCGATGTCATCATCGTCGTCATCATCCTCACCACACCGGTTTCGTGGTGACCACGTCATTTTATTTTCTTTTTTGAGTCGTCGTCGAGCGTTGGCAAACCAGGTGGACACCTTAAAAAGATAACAATGTTTCAAGTTTCCCCAGTTTTATTTTTTAGAACAAAGAATCTTTTTGATTTGATCAAGAGTTTTAATAAAGTGACAAGCAAGAGCCACTGCAAAGTTCACTAAGTTTAAAATGTTACCAAAGTAGTTTGTTTCTTAATTTTATTTCTTTCGAACTTTATACCCAAGTAAAATTTACTGAACATAAATCACTTTCAAATATTATTCAATACGATACTAAAAATGATTTCTCGGAAATGCGAAAAAATTAATACCGGTACTAAAATGCATAATTAAATACTAATATAACTAAATTATACATTTAATAATTGACAGAAGGTCCAATGTTGTAAAAACAAAATAAAAAATTAAGCATGAAATCAAATAAAATAGAGTGTTGCATTTTCCAAAATCTGCAAACAGCAATTTTGTTGGGGAGTGCTTATGCATTGATATAACCTAAGACATCTCGAAGCAAAGATTTATGTCATTTTCAAATGGTCTGCGTAATATTTTATGCAAATAGATAGTTTAAAATGTTAGCGTTTTATTTTGCGTTGACATACCTGGGTCAGAGACATTTTTGTAATGATCGCCAGCATTATTTTTTCACCCTTTGTAGGATAAGGATTCTTTCTGTGCTCATTTAGCCATGCTTTTAAGGTAGAGGTCGTCTCTCTCGTAGCGTTTTTTCGTCTAGCGCCATCACTTAGACCCATTGGTCCATATCTGTTAAGAAGCAAACTTAAAGATTTAAAAACAAGAAAAATGGTTAGACATATACAGTGTGCATCATGTTTCAACATAAACCCTAAATTTTGGCATTTTGTACGGCAGCAATAAATTATAAATACATTTTATCAACAAACCGATTTTTTCAATAATGCAGCATAAACCTTGTCGTCACAGAACTACATAAAATGTTTAAAGTATTGTTATTCCGTAAATCCAAATTTAATTGATATTTAAAGCTCGAAAAGAGTGAGATAAGCTAAAAATTTACCTACAAAATATTTTAGTTAATTTCCCCTAATGATTGAGTAAAAGTTGTTAAACCGATATTTAAATTTAGTGGTGCTGTAGTTTTACTTTACTCAAAATAAATCCATATGACTCTCAATTATAACTATCTAGCTACCACAGCCTATAATTAGTACAATGCATCATACAGTATTTAAACGAAACATCAAAAAGAAAAGAAAATTGATATTTTGTTTTGCTTACCCATAGCCATAATGAGCCGCAAGGGCGGGCTCGTAGTACGCTGCCGCCGCCGCTTGGCTCAGACTCGCCCGCCAAGTTTCCGCGTTTTCACCGGGCCCCTAAGAAAAAAAAGCTCAATGATGATTGCTATTCAAAATACTAACCAATGAATTTTTAAGAAGAAATTTATTTTTGAAACAAACATTACGGAGTTTTGAAAATTCTCAACATTGTAATAAAACAATAGCACAAATTTGCATCGTTACTATTCACCTCTTATAATTTTTGATACCAAACTGAACTGATAACGCAAGAATAATAGCATTCTAACGTACTAAAATTGGTGCAACAGCAAAATTTGATTGACTAAATTCAAAATGCGTTTGAAAAGTAACCATACGTAGTACCAAGCTGATCAGCCTTATAAATTAAAACCGAAGTTTAAATACGTTTTAAGTACGAATGTAGAGCTTTGAAATCATCTTATAATAGGAATATACAAAAAAATAAACAACTCTAATATACTGTACATAAAAATACTTTCAATTTGCAGTTTTTTGGCACAGGCCACACTAGAAACAAAACTGAGCATATAATAGAAAGTTAGTATAATTTCACACTTATATGTTTAATGAGTTTGCTTATTACAACAAGTTTAACCTTATGCACGAAATTGGTAAAAAAACTTTGCAGTTAAATAAAAGCTAAGTCCTATATTGCAATCAATTTATATCTTTTTATTCTGCACAATCACAAACCACCATTTCATTTAGCTATCTTTACTATTTTTATTTTCATTTGCGTTATTTACTGTGCATGGATGTCTTAATTATTTCTGTAAGGGTAACATCTCTTGCATAAGATCTCTAAAGGTTTTGATTCATATTTTTGGAAAGGAGTTACTAAAGAATTTTGTTAGAGTGGCTTAAAAATATCAAAATGCAGTGTGTTTTCACAATATATTATCAATTTGACATTTATATTTCATGCAAACTTTTTGTATTAAAAACACCAAAAAACTTTATAAAGTTCTCAAAGCTATGTATTTTTTAATTAATAACTAAACTGCACCAAGAAACTTTTTTTTTGGTTGTTTGAATATCTTTATTTAAGAGTTATCAATAATTCGAAATCCTAAACTTGAAAACGCTTGTTGTGGAATTGCATTTGAGGCAGCGTAAGTCCGCCATTTTGTAAAAATCAGCGCAATATGACAAAATCTTCCAGGTTATTTGCATGTTTTAGCGATTTAAAATATCATCTTACCAGTGATGAGTAAAACGCAGATGTGTCAGCGGCAGCAGCTACCGCTGCAGGAGCATAAGGAAAATATCCCGGGAAATTTGGCGAATTATACGGGGCTCCGTAAGCTGAGAGCCCGGGAAGACGAGCCGCTGCTACGAGGCGTGCGTCCACCGATGGAAAACGAGGGCTGATTTGGGGAATAGTAGGAGAAGAAAATCGACTGCTCGTAGGAATAGAAACCTAAAATAAAAACTTTAACTTATAATGGCAATGGCAAAATTAGTGAAAGTTTTAAGACCATATTAACTGTAGCTTCTGCATTAAATTTCAAATTTATCTTCATTACTTCAGTTATTCTATTGAAAGCTTGATTTCCAACTTTTAAGTTTTAAATGCAAACATTATTCAAATTTTTAATAAAGATTTAGCCTTAACATAACTTAAATCAAAAGTTACATAACTTACCTTTTCTAAACCACCTAGCCCAAGAGATGTGATTGACATAATAGTCCAGAGAATAAAATCAAGAAATGTATCAATACTTTTCCAAAAAAATGAAAACAAACTATTACGCTTTTGCGTTAGTACTAGTTAGGATATCTAAAATTCACAAAAAATTACAAAATCATTTAATGAAATTATTAAATAATTCTTGAACGTCTAACTCCATCTCATCAAGCTAAAATTAGTCAGCAAGACTGGTTTCTTTTTCAATTCCTTTGTGAAGATTTTTGTTATATTTTTGATGTACTGTATATAAACAATGCTGTACTTGGCAAAAAAATTAATCTTTCCTTTCGCGACAACAACGACATTATCTGTCAAATCATGACCGTTTCTGTTTCTTTTTCGACGTGATTTTTTCACCTCTTCACCGCTGCCGACATTTTTTCGCTAGAGTCGAGAAACTTTTTTCTTTCTTACGTTTCTCGCTATTCATTAGACGACGTATCATAAGAGCTATGAACTGCGAGGTCAATTAATTTTTTGTTTTGTCTTTTTAGCTCCACCTAGTGTTTGAACTGATTAATAAAGTGATTTAGTGTAGCATAGAAGTTCCAAAGAGCACAAACCTCAAGTTAAAAAGTAACTAAAAAACCTCAGTTATTAGGTTAAATTTTCTTATGCTTGAAATCATAGATCTGCATGATTTAATTTAGTGCATCAATTGCCATTCATAACATCATTGCAACGTAAATGACATGATCATTAAGTATTTCAAGAAAATTGAAATCAAATGATTTTTTAAACTTAAAGTTTGAGCATTTGTGCAATAAGTTGGGTCGATATTTCCTTCCTACTGTCATGATCGACGGGAGCATACAGAGAATTCTAATCCAAACCGAAGAAGCACTGGATGACGATTTCGTGAATGTGGTTCATCCATTCAACCATATTCACCTAACGATTCAACATTATTCCATCTTTCTTTCCACTGAAAAGCTACCAAAGCATTTTCACGTGTGCAGAAACAAATTCCTGTTAGGCGTGCACGAACTGAAATTTTGTTCGTATATTCGCATACAGTCAACCCTCGATTTAACGGACCTCGATTTAACGGACTTCGGATTTAACGGACTCCGGATTTTACCGTTCCGTAAGCATAGACTGCTGTACATGTAATTGTTACAAGCGAAAATCAATAGCCGACGAAACGAGAAATCGTGCTACGTTGTCGCAGAGACATAATGATTCCCCGTTTACTTGCATTGTGATAAGCTATGTTAGCAGTTGAGGTGCACACAATTGTAACAGAGTGAGGAACACTGCGTTTTCGTTTAACGGACTTTTTCCAACAACGGACTGTCGTTGGTCCGCATTTGTCCGTTAAACCGAGGTTTGACTGTATTAACAAATCAAAAGTATTTTTAGCAGTTGGCGGTTGATAACGATGCAAAATATTGCCGCGAAACGATTTCTTTGGTAGCCAACAATGTCGTCTTTTCTTGGCTGTAGGTGCTTAGTTTTCTAGCCATAGTCATTACATGTTATCATCAGTTATATTTGCTTTTTAAAAGATGGAATTTAAATCATTCACTCACTTGCACCAACTTGCGGTTAAAAATCAAACATTTTTTTCTCAAAAATTGAGGTATTTTTACTTTTTAAGTAAGATTGTGAATGTTACATTAGAAATACAAATATTAATATCAAAAATATCCGTCTTGCGTAATGTTGTAATTAAATAAGCTGCTTTTACTTAGCTGCTTCAAAGGTGGCGCAAAATTCAAAAAGTATGATTCGCTGATTTATAAGTAATTTTATCATAATTATTTTATTGGTATGAACATCAAAACGTGTTTTATTTTTATTTCAACTTCAAAAAGCTATAGACAAATATATCATTAATGAGGTGTCATTTCTTTCCAGACGCTTGTGTTATTTGCCTACGATTTGCTAATTCGAATGGAATTAACACCCTAAAATCACACCTCGTATTAAATTTATATCAAAAGCCTAACTATCAGCCCAGTTTTAAGAATTTTTAAGTACAGAGTAATAAAATAGCTACAGTAAGAAATGATTTCTTGCTGTGATCTTTTATTCTTAAAAAAGCAATGCAAAAACTTAAAAGAGTTTTTTCGGAATGGTAAAGGGCGATTTAAATCCGCTGCAAATGCATCAGTGGTTTAAACAAACGAACAAAAAATAATCATAACTAATGAGAAAAAGGACTACTTAATTGTGTAGTTAATCAGTATAGAAACATAATTGCTTTCTTGGCAGTAGAATGTCAGAAAAAATTTTGAAAGTAAACCAAACTGATTATCACAATTGCCGAATTACTTCGTTATTGTTCTCCAGTTGCGGTCGAAAAGCAGCTGGTTTGATATGGTAATTTGACCGATTATCACTCCGTTGTTTTCATTGGGATGTTTTCTTGTTAAATTAGATTGCCGCCGAGAAATAGAAGTCCCATTGGTGGTAACAATGTTACAAAATATTTGCTGTTACCTCGTGGGGCGACTAGGAAATCACATGTAGTGATTTCGGTTAATTGAGAGTCTGGGACTAAATGAAAACATAAAACAAAATTCCAAAACACGGAATTAAATGTATACAAAAATACAAAAGGATTGTAAATGATAGATAGTCAAAGGAACTCTCACATGCCAACTAATATAAACATGTTATTTTATGAAAAACAGTTCTGTGCGACTCAAAAGGTTTTCCCAGAAACACGTTTTTACGATCCGATAACTTTCAAACACCGAATTTCCTAGTGACAGTCCTTAATCTTCAGATGTTGCTAAAAGAAATTGGCATCCAGCAGTAACAAGAACAATACCTTCAACTGAGCACCATTTGTTACTAAAATGCTGACATGCAGTAGGAGCTACCGTTCTTTTTAGGTTAGCATTTGCACAAATAAATAGGCTAAAAAATCTTGGAATTTTTTAGTTTTTATATCTTCAATTTCCATTTTTGAGATACCGGTAATAGCAATGCCGATTGTTGGTAGTTGGTAGACCAAAGAGCCCGTAAGCAGTGTTGTAGACAGAATTTTGCAATTTTTTTTTGTAATGGCGAATTTTGCAAAGCTTGGAATTTTTTAGTTTTTATATCTTCAATTTCCACTTTTAAGATACCGGTAATCGCAATCCCGATTGCTGGTAGTAGACCAAAGAGCCCGCAAGCAGTGTTGTAGACAGAATTTTACAATTTTTTTTTTGCAATGGCGAATTTTGCAAAGCCAAAAAGGTCCTTGCGCCTTTAGACCGGCATTTTTTGGCGATTAGACGATTGAACAAAATAAATATACAGGAGAAATACTCTCCAGAAAAGCTGCTTTTTTCTTCGGATGAAAAGTGAGGGGAAAAAACTGATTTCGGTATTTCCAGGTGCTCAAAACGAGATGCATTTAATGCCAATCTTGGTTCAAAGGGAGGACATCGACGATTCATGCTGGTTAAATAGAAACATTTTGCGGTTTGGTCATACCAAAGAGGGGGCATTGCACTATGATCCCTACCTCTAAATGCGTTTTTACGCAATTCAGCACAGCACGAATAAAAAGTTTACCATAACAGTAGAACTATATACAGTGATTACACAAATGCGCAAACATAAACGTGAAAAAAAAATAAATTTTTCTGAAAAAGGAGAAAACAATGTCGATCAGTAAACATGTCGATGATCACAACACCACAGGAATTGCACTGGTGAGCATCCGCGACCGGTTGAGCATCCGCGACCGATTTTTCTAATTGAATCGCTACGGTTTCCCGCCTGGAGTTGCGATATCTCTGGTACCCTTGTGGTTTCCTTAGTGGTTTTATGTAACAAAATTTTCCAATTTTTTGTTTATTTCATTAAACTACGAAAATTGTAAAAAAAACATTTCTGAGAATCGAATAACAAACTAAAAGGTCAATTTCTATTTCAAAAATTGAAATTTATGTGCCTTTTCAAGTTATTCCGTAAAAGCTTATAATATTTTGAGGGCACTAGTTGATTGTTTACATCATGAACTTTATATTAAGGCTTACTTGTACACTGTTTTTCCAGTTTTTTGTGTTTTTGTTCTTTTAATAAATTCCATGGAAAAAATATCAAAAATTCAAAAAAAATTGTGGTAAAGCAAATTACGGATCCAGCTTCGCATTTACCGTGCTGCATTAAATCTTCCACTTACTCCAAGTAAATACCGGTACTTTCTACGCCTTAAATTCTCTAACCACTGCAGGTACCCGATGATTTTATTTAGAAAGAAATGATAGCGCCCCACTATTTGTTAAACCACGGCAAGCTTGGAACCATTATTTCTTAAAATGAAAGGAGCTGAATGTAAAAAGTAAAATGTAACAACTGTTTTTTTTAGTAAACAGAAGCATTGCAGGCAGGCAGAAGTCTGGGAGCGGCAAAGCGATTTCAGTGATTTTATTGGGTAAATGTATAAATTTCACGCATTTTTAACCCGTTCCAAAATATTAAATTGCAACGCATAGTTCATTCAATCTTGTTCATTAACTAGTCACGACCACGACATGTTCGAAAGATACATTATGTTAATTTTTTTTATCACTTGATTGATTAGGGAAGAGCTGCTTCAGTCTAACTGTGACTGCTGAGCACCTGCGTGAAAGATCTAATTTAAGCAACTTCATTAATTTTTTTTCTGATTTTTTAAGGAAGCGATAATTACTTTTTTAGTCGAGCATAGTGTATGTTTTGAAGCAAGCTTTTTCGATACAATCAAAATGAATAGTGTATCATTTGGCTCCGAGTAAGACTTTGCATTCCAGTTTCGTGAAATTTTGTATAAAGCTGGGAAATTTTCGCATTCAAGAATCAGTCAAATAACAATCACCATAGAGAAACTTTAGAGACAGACTACATGAGGCAGACTATAACATCTCGTATATAACGTTTAAAGAGTAAAAATAGGTTGTGTTATTATGATAATTACATTTTTTTAGTACCAACGATATCCTAGTAGTCAAAATATATTTGCTTTTTAATTTAATCTGAGCGGACTTGTAGCTTACTTTTTTAAATTTTACCCTAGAAGAATGCACTTTTAACTTGAACTTAAAAATATATACAAGAGGATATGTTTAAATGTGCAGAGGTTTCACAAGCACGATGCTTTAATTTCAAAAGGAAACTTTCTGGAATCATCTATTTTGCAGGCTCAAAGTAAAATAACCAGTGCTGCCTAGAATTTTATTAGGTGCTTATCTGCGTCTCAGAATTAGTGCTTTTGTTGATGCTAGGATTGTTTTAGTGATGTATTTGCATGCATAATTTAAAAGACATGTTCAAAATTTTTGTCTTCTATGCATTAAACATGCCTAAATGTGTTTAAGATATAAACTATTACCGCTTTTGCGATATGGCTAAGTATAGAGCTGAATTTAGTCGATATAAAATGCGCCCAAAACTACTTTGAAAAATGAATAATGATTCCTTCCAAAATTATTAAAAAATTTATCGATATTTCAGTAAAACTGATGAATTTTCATTCAATTTTTTTTCTTTGTTTTCCATTTCTTGTGCATTGCCCGGGAAAACAGCTCGAGATTAAGCTGTCACACTTTACAGTCTTACCCCACTTTCTTTGTTTGCCTGGAAGCAGTCCTTAACAATTTCAACCCTGACTCTAACTATATGTCAGGGGTGTCCAAACTTTTTTGAAGCAGCACCAAATTAGTGTTTACGACAGCGCCAGCCGGCCAACAGGTCAGAGGAAGAGAGGATAAAACAAAAAGATTTTTGGCATATTTTAGGGGCATTTGGAGTTGTAAAAAAGGTAGAAGTCTAAAAAAACATCTTCGGCATGCTTCTTCAGCTGATTCAATTGCATGGTGAATCTGCTAGGTGAATTTGGTTGAAATACTTCTCGGTAAATTTGAAATTTGATGAAAAATTTGGTAAATCTGATGCAAATTTAGTAGGAAAAAATTGAGAGAAAAATCGGACAAAATTTCATCAAAAGTGCAAGTGGCCATAGGGCTGGACTTTCGACACCACTGTATTACGTAATCAACGTTGTCCAGCCAGCCTTTCCATTCTTACTTATCACTTCAAAATACAGTTTGTTATTCATTATGTCAAAAAATAATTGTAAGGCGGCAGTACCGATCATGCATATTTACGAGCGGAAATACGCCTGATATTTTTTTTAATGCAAACGCAAAAAAGAAAGAAAAAGCATGCAATCAAATGACCAGTGGCGAAACTAGGTGGGCTAAAGGGGATTGGACCCAAGTCACTTAAAAAATTCAACCAAAAATGTAAGCGTGTTGACGTGCTTTGAACTTGATCTTTAAATGAAGTTGTTGTTTTGCATATTTATCCTTCAGTCACCAGAGAGCGTCAGACGCTAACTATTGAACTATCCGCATTCCGCACACTTTTGATTGTGGTAACTACTTCGTAATTGGGGGAATCAGTGCTTACTTAGAAGTTTTCAGTGATTCAATGTTCGTGGAGATTTGTTCGAATTCTTGTCCACTGAATTTTGCTACTTGTTCAAAGCCACCAAGCGGAGATAATCATCGTAAAGCGTCTTATCCAAAGACGTAACAACGTGACCGAAGGGTGAACCCTGATCATGTGATCAGGGTTGTCGTAAAACAGAAGCTTTTACCCTCTCGGCCACGCTGTCAACAGGGGGCTGAAGGGGTTGGGCAATGTAATTCTTCAATAGGCTTTCGAATCTCAGCAGTTGGTTCTTTCAAATGACTCTAAAAACGGTCAAAATTTGATCCGAATATCGCTCAAAGGATTTTTTTTTTTTCGAAAAATTACATAAATTGCCCAGCACTGGGGACTCCGCCTCAGCCGCCCGCCTGTTACATTCTTAAGTTACTTTTCAGCCTGATCAATTGAGATATTTTTCAAACAAAAATAAAACTAACTTTTGGGTCAAGCGCCCTTCGCAAAATCATGGTTACGCGCTGGCAAAATAACCCGCGTGTATACAAGCGTAGAAACACACGTGATTGGTAGAATGAGCCTAAGATTATTTTTTTCCTTTGAAAAAATGAAAAGAGATTATTATACAAAAATGATTGATTTTTTCAAATTGCCACTGAAGGGTGAGCCGTATACTGCATAATGCATTGGCAAATACCGACCAGTTAGTTGGTCAAGCGGTAACGCGTTCGTCTTTGGAGCAAGAGGTCTGAAGCTCAAATCCCTGCCGTTAAAATCCGACATAGAGTTGCCAATGGCTCGCCACCGCTGCGACGTTTCTTCGAAAGAAGCTGTGTTGCCAGGGTGCAATGACGCGTAGAGAGGCCCAGCAAACTCGTTACAAGCTTCGGCGTAATAAAGGGAGTAATGAAAGGTTTGATTTGATTCGCATTGGCGAATGTAGCATTGGTGAAAAATTTGACTCCCATCATTAAAGCAGAGAATTCGAATTCCTTCGTCGCTGCAAAATCCAAAGTTGCACGAGAAACTTCTATTGAAAAATTGTCTTGATGCATTAGCCTATTTAGTATGATTTTGAGCTAAAAATAATAACCAATAAAGCAAAAAAAACTTTTCTGTACAGTACAGTTTAGGATATACTTAAACGTCCACAAATCAGTACAAGTCTCCTGCAAAAGTGACTATTTATCTTTCATTGCTTGATCTTATAAACGAACTGTAAAAGCGCAATTATTTGGTAATATATACCTTTGTTTGCATGAAAATTTCAAATAAGTGTTTTCATCCAATTTCATTTTTCTTTCCTTCAAAATCATCAGCCAGTGATACTAAAATGGCATCAAACATAGGAAATTGATTTGCTATATTATCTTGACATGGCTCCTTGTTTGGCCTTGTCAGACCCAGCGTCAAGATGATATAAAATATTCAAAACAATAAACAGCATGTCATTATTTAATCGGACTAAAATTGTACATCCAAACAATAAAATTTTATGATTGCACGGTCAATTGTGTTTAACACGTGAGGAGCAACCGCTTATCCATGATAATATTTATTGCTCGTTGAAAGCCTAAACAACAGCTTAAGTGCATCGCGCTGTTTTGCAATTTCACCATAGGTTGCAAGGACATAAGTACAAAGCCAAGTCTGCGCTTGGCGTACAAGCGTGAGCGTACCCGCCTCGGCTGTGTAAAATAGGGTGAAAATAAATAACACTATGAAAATCCGTGGATTTTTGATTAAACGATAGATTTTTATAGCGGTGTACAAAACGTCACAGATTCTCGATAGTATAGATCCTCGTTACAGATACTAAGTCCTACTGAATAGATCAGGGATTCTCAAGAAGGGGGCCAATGAGAGTTTTCTGGGGGCACGAATGTTTTGACAGCAAAGGGCTCCGAGAGATAAGAATTGCTCATTGAATCCCCAGCTGCACTGTATGTGGTCTACAAAGCACCTTTTCTTCTTTTTTTGCCAATCTTCTATCCTAAATTAGCCCGAAAATTGGTTCATTAAACGCATTATACTTTTTATTCTGTTCAATTTGTAATATTGGTACTGATAATGATGCAAAGTATTTTGGCCACCGTTTTTATTCATGCTAGGGGCCGCAAGCGTTGGAAGTCTTTGCAGTGGGCCACGGTTCATAAAAAGTTGGAAATAACAGAAATAGTTCCTGTTATTTGTATACCTTATTTTTTAATCATGGCTGGAAAAGTGTGCAAGCCACTTACGGTCTTTGCGTCAACAGTAATGTTACGAGAAAAAGTGTTCCGTGACTCAATTAATATGATCTTTGTCAAATTGACTTGAGAAAATATTTGCTGACATGTTTTTGATTGCTGCCCTTTGCCTCATTACGTTTAGCAAATATCAAACTTTACTACAACGTGTACACAATTAATTCATGCCAACAGAGAATTTGACAAAGGGAGTTTAATATCAGGATGTTATCAACAGTCGGATATTTGCAATTTGCTGTAAAACTTCAAAAGCAGTAATTGTATCTCACGCATAAACCGCCAAGAATGTTCTAAGATTCAGTGATTTGCTATTTTTTTGTGCTTACTTTTTTATTTTTTTTATTTTTTCTAAGTAAAAGATGTTTAATTTTCTCCAGTTTAGGCAGTATGGAATGTGAATTAAAATATGCAGCATTTTCTTTACCGAAACGTCATGTTAAGTTTGAAATTTCAGTTATACTGTTGTTGGCTGCTAAAATCTTTTGCCGTTGAAAAACGTTTGTTCTTTTGGTTCAATTCCGGAAATGCTAAAATCAGGTATAGAGTGTTGCTGACTGTTTTGACTTTTTTTGTACTCAGCTGTGTAGCCCCTTAAATCCTAACCCCTCCTTTTTTGCTGGTCAAGTACAAAGCGCGTTTAAATGCTGGCAGTTATGGATAAGTTTTTAGGTGCCTTGACGGAGGGGAAGCTTCAGCCTCCTTAGTAATAACGCGGCGATGTACCGAATCTTACTTATTTCTAACTTGTTTGAGAGCGATCTAGCGAATGCCTACCGTATAGAAAATTAATTTTGGTGGTTCTCTCTGCGAAATATCAATTTCGGTAATAATTTCATTCAGCCCTCTAACAATCGCTAGCTGTTCGCCCTTGCTCGACCAATGATAAGTGTTCGGAGAAGCTAAATTAATGTACTTTGCACCGGACGAGTAATGAAGAGTTTCAACAAATAAAGTATTTATTTTGTTTTATCATTTTACCATTGACATGTCTTCATAATGTGCTGAGCTAATTTGTTTAACCAACATTGTTCTCTCGTGTAATGACATTGCTAACGCCAGAACCAATATGGCTGCTATACTTACAACTCAATATTGAAAAGCTTTTTGTGTTACCTGTAAATAATATTAGGGTTTTCGTTTACCTGTACTTCAAACCTTGTCCTATATCGATTTAAGAATTTATTGCTCCATATTTAATTCAGCCTTTTACTCATTTTTCATCAAATGAGACATACAAATAAGATAAAGAGGACAGAAATGAAGTCAAGGAGTAAGACAGAAATTACTAAATAATCAAAATCAATTCATACGTAGGCTATTTCGCGGAAGCGTGCACAATTTTGAAACCCACCTAAACGTTATTGCAACTGGGCTGCATACTGTGCACAGTACTGCACAACAATTTGCACAGCTCCTTTTAAAGAAACTTAGCGGTGGCAAAAAACGCTGGAATCATTGAAAACACTTTTCTTTTTGCAATGCCGCTTTTTTAGAAAAACAAAACACAATGCAACACAAGACAATTTTTTAAGTTAGGTTTTAACACACACTAGCAAAGAATCGAACTTCCAACCTTGAGAGTTTAAGCCATTTCTTTGCAACTGCGCCATGTGCAAGTACTTTCCAGTTTCCAAGGTAATCGACTGTCCTATTCATGTCCGATTCTTGCTTGGTGATCGACTGCTTTTTTCTTTTTTGTTTTGTTTCGGTCGAAAACATTATTTTTTCAAAAATGAAACCAAAACCGACATGTAAAATGGAAAAAGGGCCACAATTTTTTCGTCTTAGACTTGACTGGCCGTGTAACGAGCTAATCGCACCCATCTCGGTGACAATGCTTCTGGACTGTGATACTTATAATCTTTTTACGAAAAATGTTTGCAATACCGTATGCGAGTTTATCCTTCCGAGAGTCGAACCTCAGAACTCCAGCTCCATTGGTGGCGTGAGAATCACTCCATACTAACTTTTTGGTATGCAAAGCTACTTTGATCGATTTTAGTTTGGCTAGATGTCATGGAAAAGTAACATTCTCGGTTTATTTTTAGTGCTCCGTTCATCACTAAACTGTGCCTTAATTTAATATTCATTGCACAATTTAGTATAACTGGTATTTTGGGATTTTGTACTGTATATTATTTGGACATGCGGCTATTCAAGATGATCATAAAATATAGCTCTCATTCATCATATGACAATATCAGAAAGCATTATTATTCTAAATGAATCGATGTACATCTGCAGATGAATTATTAATCAGACAATGATAAGTGCAGTCATTTTCTCATGTTTAAACCCAAAACATATCGCATGACACGCTGCAAAATTTCAAGCCAATTTCAGGGATAACAAAGAGGCCATCTTTTGCTAAGATCGCTTCTTAAGGAATGTTATAGAAACTACCATTTAGAGGCATAAAAAATAATCTTGACCTACATCAGTTCAAATTAGAAAACCATACGCATCATAACTTTTTTTTTGAGAAGGCCAAATCAATACATTTTTTGGTCTTTAACGCCAGCTTAGAGCCGACGCTGCAACACTAATCAGCGAGCAAGCCTTTTAATCCTTTTTAATTACCGGTAATAAAAATAATATCGTGAGGCAAACCTGAAGCTGTTTCCTTTTTACTCTTCATTTCCTTCAAGCGGCAGTTAATTGTAATGAGGCACTTTACGTTTATTTCCTATTAAGGTCAAGCAGTCCACCAGTTGTGGTGCCCGAACTGATGAAAGACTCGCAAACAGAACCCAAAAAAGGGTGCTCTGCTTCGATGTGGTAAGACAGACGAGAGCGGAGTTGTAAGTCGGGCCGGGCTTTTCGGGTCGGATTCGGGTCTAAAGTTGACAAAAATTTCAGGTTTGATTTGGGCCTGAGATGTACTTTTTGTCTTAGGTGCACAAAAATATAATCAAAATAACTTAGCAACATTGCTAAATTTTTCAGACCAAACTTAACTTTCGGGTTTTTTTGTGGCATGATTTAGGCTTCAAATTAGTTTTCGGGTTCAGGCCGGGTTCGGGCTGATATTTTCGGGTTCGGGCTTGAACTAGTCGGCCCGTTTACAACTCTGGATGAGAGTGCCTGGTTCATATACGTACCAAAGAACAATTATACTTAGGCAATATGTTCTTTGTAGTTTGAAAAACCATTTGACGTTGTTCAGTAAGCACGACAGTCGACATCTTTTGGCAACAAAAATCGGTAAAAAAGTAGACAGGTGAAAATTAGCTGCAATTGCACCTCATGAGTTAGATTCAAAGTTATCGAAATAACAGTGCCGTTGATAGAGAGCAGTGAAAGTGACAAATTTGTTTTCTGATGTTAATAATAATTTAATTGTGATGTTTTGACGTGTGCAGGGCCAGAGTTTTAATGTTTAATCGTTTACGTGCTATCTGACCTAAGGCCTAATCCGGTAATCCGAAAGCTGCAGGTTCAAATCCTGCGGGAAGACAACTTTTTCGCATTCCTTGTTTTAAGTAGTCGCCGTTCTGGTGGCTCTTCCCTCGGCTTCCTCGCTGGTGGCCTTTAGTCCCAGAGTTGTAAACGGGCCGACTAGTTCAGGCCCGAACCCGGCCTGAACCCGAAAAAATAAACCCGAACCCGGCCCAAACCCGAAATTTAATTTGAAGCCCAAATCATGCCCGAAAAAATCCGAAAGTTAAGTTAGGTCTGAAAAATTTAGCTAGTTTGCCAAGTTATTTTGATTACATTTTTGCGCACCTAAAACAAAAAGCACGTCTCAGGCCCGAATTAAGCCCGAAATTTTTGTCAACTTTAGACCCGAACCCGACCCGAAAAGCCCGGCCCGACTTACAACTCTGTTTAGGCCAGATAGCACGTAAACGATTAAATATGTTTTCATCGCTCGTTCGTTGGGTAGCAGTAGAGCGCCGTGCTGAATGTGCTCGCCGTCCATCCGGGTGAGCTATTGCAGCAAGAAAATTTGCATTAGAAATACCCAAAACGCAAAATTAACTGCTATAATTAACATTAAAGAATTAAATTTTACATTTTACTGGATTTAAGTTTCTTTTTTCATTGGCGTAACTGACAGGTGACCAACACATTCTAAGCCCCCCAAATGGGCCTCAAGGTGCAACCAAATTCTGGAAAGCTGCAACGAATCTTTGGCGAAGCAAACACTTTGCATAACTTTTGCTTTTTGAGTTGCTAATACGTCGGCAGAGTTTCCGAAAAAGTAAAGGCGTCGTTTTTACGACGACCCTGATTACGTTATCTGGGTTCAGCCCGCGCCCTGGCTACGTTGTTACGTCATTACGATGATAAGACTCTTTACGATGATTATCTCTGCTTGGTGGCTTCGAACAAGCGGCAAATTCAGTGGAAAAGAATTCGATGAAACCCACAGGAGCATTGGATCATCGGAAATCCCTGAACAGTTGCGGATTCCTCCAAAAACGAAGTAGTTATTGCAATGAAAAGTGTACGAATCATCCAATAGTTAGTGTCTGAACCTGCGTGGTGACAAGACGATAAATATGCACAACCATAACAACGTGTTGTTAATAGACAAACAAAAACCAGAATGTATTCGTACGTTAAATTTAAAATGGTTTAATCCAAATTAAACTAGTGTGGTTTCAAGGTGAGTCACCAAGGAGATAGTTTGCAATCTGCTCTGGCCCAATGACGACAAAAGTTGTTTTGTATCAAATCCTTCAAAACAATTTTATCGTAGCGGAAGCAATCTGTTTTGTGAAAGTATTTTCTGAACTAATTCAGCACTTAATTGCTTCCACCAGAAAATTTTTGTTTTTGCAACATAATGCAAGCCTATCGCACAAAAGCTGAATAGCCGTAGAACAATGATCCGTTTTTAACGATTCTTTAGAAACTAATGTTTGGCTAGGTTGAATTCATTGAAAAAAGTACACATTAATATCAGAGCAAACTTTTGAGAGTTGGTGGTGGTGGTGGTGGTGGTACTACCCGACCCCTTCCGAGGGATGGGGGCGCGGAGGAACTCCGCGGAGACCCAACAGTCGGGCCACACCCAGTAGCGTAGCCAGGGGGGGGGGCGGGGGGGGCTATAGCCCCCCCCATTGGCCTGCCGACCAAAATGCTAAATAAGAAAAATAACACGTTTTTAGCGCTTTTAAGACTCTCTTTTGCACTGGATTAGACTAAAAACTGCTTTAAAGCATAGTTTGAAACGTTTATTTAGGAGGGGGGGGGCTAATGAACTGCCAACCAAAATGCAGAATAAAGAAAATACCACGTTTTTAGCATTTCTAAGACTGTGAGTTTGCACTGGATTAGACTATTTCGAAACGTTTATTTAGGGGGGGGCTAATGAACTGCCGACCAAAATGCAGAATAAGGAAAATATCAAGTTTTTAGCACTTCTAAGACTCTCTTTTGCATTGGATTAGACTAAAAAATGCTTTATAGCATAGTTTGAAACGTTTATTTAGGGGAGGGGCTAATAGACTGCCGACCAAAATGCAGAATAAGGAAAATATCACGTTTTTAGCATTTCTAAGACTGTCTTTTGCACTGGATTAGACTAAAAAATGCTTTAAAGCATAGTTTGAAACGTTTATTTAGGGGGGGGGGCTAATGAACTGCCGACCAAATGCACAATTAGGAAAATACCACGTTTTTAGCCAGTAGCGTAGCCAGGGGCTATAGCCCCCCCCCCATTGATATGTCGACCAAAATGCAGAATGGGAAAAACACTACGCTTTTAGCACTTTTGAGACTGTTTTATGCACTGGAGTGGACTAAATAGTGATTTAAAACAACTTTTGAAACATATGTTCTGGAGGGGGGGACTAATTTGTCAAAAATAAAACCAGCAAATAAATGAAAACTTTGATAAATGGTAAGAAATAAGCAATCAAATTTGATTGCAAGTGTAAAAATGCTAAACATAGGTGTCATCAACAAAGATACTATTAACTAAGAAATAGGGGGGGGCTATTCAGTATTTGTTAACTACCAATCATTTCTCTCAAATCTCTTTTCATTAGCCCCCCCCCCAATTATTTTTCTCTATAAACTGTATGCGAAATAGATTACTCCGTTTGAGTTTTATTGAACTATTCGATTTTATAGTTTAATAGCATCTAAACTAGAGAACTACATTTTACCATTAGCCACCTCCGAAATAGCCCATTTATGCCACCAGTTTAATCATGTTTGCACTGCCAATTTCTAAGCCACGTTTTAAAATCATTATTTTTTATTCAAAATAGCTCTAAAATGAAGTTATTTTTGCAAAAAAATGCAAAATTTTCGAGCGCTGGGGGCAAAGCCCCCAGCCTCCGGCAGCTGGGGGCTTCGCCCTCAGACCCCCATTGGCCTCCGGCGGCTGGGGGCTCCGCCCCCAGACCCCCCAAACAGCCCCCCCATTGCGAATTTCTGGCTACGCGCCTGGCCACACCCCAAGATCTGGACCATAGATCGAGAATAGAGAGAGAGGAGCAAAAGATAGATTTGCGAAGGGGTTCAGAAGCAGGACAGTCGAGGAGGAGATGATTGAGGTTCTGTAGAGGGGGTCCACAGGCACTACAATCAGAATTCTCCTTCCGACTGATCCTGTGAAGATATGAAGATAAAAGAAGACTGTGACCATGGCAGCGAAGACGAGAGAGCTCACTGCGCATGGAGCGAGAAAGAAGAAGTTCCTCCGAAGAGACTTCGGGTACTTGGAAGTTCAGATGGGAGTGAGAGATGTGACGTCTCCAATTGCGGTATTGGGAATAACGGACTTTGGCAATAACTGGGGGGAGAGGGCTTGGGATCGCATCAGTGGGCAGAGAGGCACCAGTTTTGGCAAGTAAATCAGCTTTTTCATTTCCGGGAAGACCTGCGTGTCCGGGGACCCATTGGAAGCTCAAAGTGGTATTGTTGGAGAGGGAGGAGGCAAGGGACCAAACATTCCATAGGGACTCAGGCAGGAGATAAGAGGGGGCTGAAGAAAGGATATAGAGGGCTGATTGAGAGTCGGTTAGGAAAACAACTGACTGAAATTTACAGGTCAACAAATGGCTACTACACCAAGAAAGACCTTGCTTGAGGGCAAAGGTTTCAGCTGTGAAGCTGGAGGCAATTGGACCGGAGGAAAAGGATAAGGAATGGGATGTGTTGCATTTGGAGCATGTTGCATACACTCCAGCGCCACCAGGACCAAAAAGGGAGGGGACAGATCCGTCAGTCCATACTTGGATATCAGAGGGGGGGAGGGAGGATAGTCTGCTTGAAGCAATTTGGAGTCGGGCTGTACTGCTGCCTGTGCAGTCGGGAATGAAGGGGGAAACAGTGAAGTGGGTTGTGGACCATGGTGGAAAAGGGGGGCACGTGATCAGAGACTCGCGTGGGGATGGGAGTGGTTGTGTGGCTGAAGAACAGAATGATCTCCAGGAGGGTTTCTTCTTTAGTCGACAGGGAACGTTTTTAATTGCCAAGTTTTTAATAAAGGCTGGAGAAGTCGGGGGGAAGGCGCAGAGCACGTTCAAAGGAGTAGAGGGTCTGATGCTCTAGAGTCAGCTTTAGAGGAGGGAGTTGGGCCTCGAGAAGGAGTAGTGAGGAGGGGGTGGAGGAGAGGCAACCAGTAATGACCCTGCATGCAGCTCTGTGTAGAACTTCCAGGTGATTGGTTGCAGTGTTGCAGAGGAATGGAAACCATCCAGGAGAGGCATATGTGAGCACCGGACGGACAAAGGCTTTGTAGAGTAGGGAGAGAGATTCTTTTGTGGAACCCCAAGAGGCAGTGGCAATTGAGCGAAGGGCTTTGTGGCGTGGATAGAATTGGGAACACAGGGATTGGACATGGGCCCCAAAGGATAGAGTCCGATCAAAGGTTACTCCAAGGAATTTAGGGGTGGGATTGAACGAAAGAGGGAAGCCCAAGAGGTTCAGTCGGGGTTGGAAAGTGGCTTGATGGGGATCTGTAGAAAAAAAGGAGGATTCACACTTCTTTGGATTGAGTGGAAGTCTCCATAAGTTGGACCATGTTTCTAGGACGGTGAGGGAGGATTGGACAACAGAGGAGGCTTTGAGCGGGTCTGGGGAAGAGGACCAGATGGCCAGATCATCAGCATACAGGGAGGCATGGGCATCCCGAGGTAAATCCTTAGTGATGTCATCAACAAACAGAAAGAAGAGGACTGGACCAAGAACCGAGCCCTGTGGGACCCCACGTCTGATGCGGAAGGAGCGGCTGTGGGAACCACCAACCTGGACTTTAGCTCTACGATCAGAAAGGAAGGAGCGCACCCAGAGAACGAAGCAAGGGGGAAGTTTGAGCGAGAGGAGTTTGTGGAAAAGAGCAGAGTGCCAGACCGAGTCAAAAGCCTAGGAGAAGTCAACAGAAGCCAAAATGGTTCGGTCTGGAGGTTTTTTCTTTTGGAAGCCGTCCCAGATTGATTGAGACAGAGTTAGAATTTGGTCAAGGGATGACCTACCAGGACGAAAGCCGGCCTGGAAAGTGAAGAGGAGATTATTAGATTCAAGGTGAAAAGTTAGGCGAGAAAGAATCAAGCGCTCAAAAAGCTTGGAGATGCAGGAGGTGAGGGAAATGGGGCGTAAAGAGGACGGAGAGGAAGTGGGTTTTCCAGGTTTATGAATGGGAATGATAGTGGTAGGTTTCCAACAAGAGGGGAAGGTGTGAGAGTGCCAGGACCTGTTAAAGAGAGAAAGAAGGAGGAGCTGTGCAGGTTCAGGCAGGTGCTTTAGTAAAGGGTAGGCAATCTGGTCAGGGCCAGACGCAGTGGAAGAGGAGAGATTGCTGATGGCAGTGGAGAGTTCAGTCAAGGAGAAGGGGAGCAGAAAGAATCGTGGAGGGAAGAAGCATCCTCACAGCTAGCTTTCCGGAGTTCATTCATGAACTGTCTTTCAGCTCTGCACGAGGAACGGGGTGTCGCTTGAGATAGATGTGAGCGAAGATAAGAGGCGTAGTGGTTGGCAGTATCAAGAGGGGAAGTGCAATCAGGAAAACAAGGGTCTTGGGAGGTGTTCTTTTTGCCCGAGATGGCGTTGAGAAGCCTGATGACAGCACGAGGATCAGAACGGGGAGACAGGTTAGAACAGGTGGCTTGCCAGGTTGCAGATTTGGCTCTAGAAATGACTGAGGACGCCCTACGAGAAGCGTCTATGTATCTGAGGCGGTGTGACTCAGATTGGTGTGCTACGGAGCGGGCCCTCCGTCGTTTTCGCACTGCAGATTCCGCTTCCTGGAACCACCAGGCTTTGGGGGAACGACCAAGGCGGCCAAAGGAGATAGAGGCCTTGGCAGCTTCGACTAAGAAGAGGGAAAAGGAGTGGGCAGCCTGGTGAATGTTGAGTGCATCAAAATCAAGTGAGGGAAGGTGCTCAGCAATATAAGATTGGTAAATATCCCAACTGGCCTTTTTGTAGTTGAATTTGGGAGGACGAGTGTTTGGGTGACGAACTGGAGAGAGGGGGAGGACAATTTCAATGGGAGATGGTCCGAACCAAGGCCAGGGAGAGTTCGCCACTCACAGTGGGGAGCGAGAGACGCAGGAGCTAACGAGATATCAGGGGAAGAACGGCTCCCAGTGGAATGGTGAAGGAGCGTGGGAGAGGCGGGGTCATTCAGAATTTCCAGACTGGAGGAAGTGATCCAGCGAAACAGGTCATTTCCGAGCGGGTTAGGGGGAATGAGACTGTCCCATGTTGGGTGGTGAGCATTGAAGTCTCCGAGGATAAAAGTGTCAGGGGAGTTAGGAAGGATGTCAGGATAGAAGGTTCTGGTGCGAGAGTCAGAAGGAGTGTTTCTGATGGGAGGGGAGTAGAGGTTAAGAAATTGAAGAGGAGAGTGGTTGGAGAGAAGGACTTTAACACAGGTGTAGTCTGAGTAGGGGTCCTGGGAAGACAGAGAGGAGACAGAAACAGGAGAGAAAGCCAGGTCAGAGTGGATGAGAGTGAGGACACCACCACCAGTGTTATGAGTATCGAAGGAAACAGGGCCTTGTCTACCGAATGTCCGGTCCGTGCGGAGGGTATAATAACCAGGGATTTGGAACTCTTTGGTTGAGGAAAGATGTGTTTCCTGGAGGAAAATGAGGTCATAGTGGTTGCCAGAGAGAAAAGCGATCAGTTCGGCACGGCGGGAGGAGGGAAGACCGCCGGCATTCCACTGAAGAATTCGGAGATTTTGTGAGAGGCGTGGATTTCCTTGAGGGTGGGGTGGCAAGTTATGGACCGGCTGTGAACCTGTGGGTGGTGGTGATGAGGCAGGAAGGGTGAAGGCGGAAGGAGGGTAGGTGTTAAGGAGGGGAGGATGTGAGGGGAGAGGCAGAGATGAATCCATGAGATCTGAGCAAGCAAGTGGAGGGGGTGTGGGTGGGGGCGGAGCTGGAGAGAAGGGGCGGGGGAACGCTGGCCGGAGGGTGGGAGAGGCAAGGTCCCCATTAAGAAAAGCAGGGCAATTCCAACCCATGGGGGAGCCGGCCGCGCAGATTTTGCGAAAGTCAGCCCGGGTCAGAGAGGAGCAGGAGAAGTGCACCCACTTGGAGCAGGTGGAGCACTTTAAAGAATCCTTACCAACCTCGAGAGAGCAAATGGAGCAAGGGTAACGTGGGGGGCCCCGAGGTGGACGTGATTGGTAAAAGCCAGGCGGTAGTGGGGGGAACCCTGGGGGAGGGGGTGGAGGGGACGCAGGCGGCGTAACAAGGAGACTGGTCTAAGTGGGGGACCCAGTTGTGTTATGGGAATGGCACGCTGGGCATCGCCAGCCCACTGCAGTGCCAGTTGCACAGATTGTGCGAAAGTCAGCACGGGTGAGGGAGGAGCAAAGAAAATGCACCCACTTAAGGCAAGCAGAGCATTGAAGAGAATCTCTGCCCACATCTAGATGGCAGATGGAGCAGGGGTACTTGGGGTGAGGATGGTTGCTGATGGGGCCTGGGTTAGGGTGGACATTGCCACTAATAAGGAGCAATGCCAGGATAAGGAGACGCCGAAAGGGGGTCCGGTCAATAAGAAGAAGAGGAGCCGCCCAGTTGTGACCGGTCAACGGGCGGCCCAGCGAAAAAACAGTCCGAGACAATGGGGGCGACCTTTCGGTCGAGCCCCTCGGGAGATCTGTCCTGCCGTTTCGACCCATCCCCATTGGGGAGGGTACTGCACCACCACGTTGAGGTGGCAGGACGTTGGTGCAGTTGGAGAGTTGGTCGGCATCGTGGTCGAAAAGGTAAAGGCGTCGTATTTACGACGACCCTGATTACATGATCTCGGTTCAATCCGTACCCAGGTCAAGTCGAAACCCGACATAAGGGCGCAAATAAAAGTTCGCAGGACATAAGAGCGCAGACAAAAGGCCGCAGGACATAAGGGCGCAGACATAAGGGCACACGGACATAAGGGCACACGGACATAAGGGTGCAAGGACATAAGGGCGCAGAGACGTAAATCTGCAAGATGTGCTAACATTTTCGTGCTTCGGAAATAACATTGATTGATTAGTATTTTAGTTAATTTTTGAAAGTCATGTTTCGAAAAAATTTTTTTCAGTTCGTTTCCTGTTTTTAATGTTCAGTTGTCGCACAAAACACAACCCTTAAACCAGTGGTTTTCAACCTGTGGGCTACAGAAGTATTTTGCAGTGGGCCACAGAGCATTTTGGTTTGAAAAAGTCGTAATTGCACGATGAGCTATTTATTGATTTGGTTTGAAAGCTTGCAAAGTAACCGTTTGAATATTGGTGAAGACCTTTTTTTTTTGGAGATCACCTGATTTTGACAGAAAAACCGCATCAATCTAATTCAAGACTGATGAAAATTTGGATCAAGTTCGTTTACTGATGTTTCAAGCTTCCAAAAAAGCCCCCCCTTCCCTTTGCGAAATCCTAGCTACGCTACTGCTCAGGATAGTGGAAAATTGCAATCGAGTAATACTTTGAGAATAGGGCCATAGAAAAGTTTTCAAAATGAAAATGGGCCACGGTTAGAAAAAGGTTGGTAACCACTGCCTTAAACTGCTGTTTATTTTTTCATCATTTTATCTGCTTTAGGTAACCGACGAACGTCAGCGGTTGTTGTCAAACGCAATCATTTAACTGTTTTCACACGCCGTCATTAAAGGATTGTAGTTAATTTGTTAAGCAAACAATAATAATTAGTCTTTTGTTCCGCTGCGAAGCAAAATCAATTCTTTTATTTTCTCGCTCTACTAAGCCGAAGGCGTGTAAAGGAGTTTGTGAAAAAAATATCAACAATGTGACAAGAGAATTTCAACTCTTACAAATCAATTTATCGGAAACGATCCTTACGCTCCTCCACAATCTATGTAGGAATTCTTAAGAGGCATTAGCCATAACTATCAAATGAATCCCTAGATACTGTCATTGTAGATTTTGTATTGACTTTTCTGTATTTTTCGCCACGATATTGTTTGATTTTAATTGCTTTCAATAATGATTTCGATTGCTTAGAATATTTCGAATGCTTGCCTGTTCAAAATTCTTTTTTGTCACACTTATTCTTGAATCTTGATAATAATTTGTCTCCTAAAAATGCATCAGTTTTAATCTTCCTTAAAACGAGTAATTTTTTTGCATGAACTGGAAACAAAATTTCTATAAAGTAATAACCTCTGCGATAAAATCAAAACCACATAAAAATTTATAGCTCAATTGCAAAAATGTTTCTATCTCGTATTTCAAAACTCTTTAAAAAGCAAATAGGTGTGGAGCCATTGCGCTCTCATGTGTTTAGCGCACGTCTCCGCGTATTTCACGCACGAAATTAGTCAGTTTTTCAAATAAATTGTAAGAAGCAAAATTTCCGAACAAAACAAAAAAGCGATAGATTTCTGTATAACGACTACAATCAGTACATGTGCATGTGATTAGAAAACGCTTTTGCTGTTCGTCTTTGAAGTGGGAGGCCTGAGATTCAAATCTTGGGCCGGTCAAATGGTACACAGTGTTGCCATCGGCTCGCCACCGCTGGGACATTACTTCGAAAAGAACTGCGTTGCCGGCGCAATAACACGGAGATGGGCCCCACAAACTCCTTTACACGCTTTCGGCTTAGTAGAGCGAGAAAATAAAAGAATTGATTTTGCTTCGCAGCGAGACAAAAGACTAATTATTATTGTTTGCTTAACAAATTAACTGCAATCCTTTAATGACGGCGTGTGAAAACAGTTAAATGAATGCATTTGAAAACAACCGCTGACGTTCGTCGGTGACGTAAAGGAGATAAAATGATGAAAAAGTTTGCAACAACAGTAAACGAACTTGACCCAAATTTTCATCAGTCTTGAATTAGATTGATGCGATTTTTCTGTCAAAATCAGGTGATCTCCAAAAAAAAAGGTCTTCACCAAAATTCAAACGGTTTTTCCGGCCGAAAACAGGTGACCTCCAAAAAAAAACAAAAACAGTCAACTCGCCATTTATCGCAACTTTCTGCAAGCTTTCAAACCAAATCAATAAATAGCTCATCGTGCAATTACGACTTTTTCAAACCAAAATGCTCTGTGGCCCACTGCAAAATACTTCTGTGGCCCACTGCAAAATACTTCTGTGGCCCACTGCAAAATACTTCTGTGGCCCACAGGTTGAAAACCACTGGTTTAAGGGTTGTGTTTTGTGCGACAACTGAACATTAAAAACAGGAAACGAACTGAAAAAAATTTTTTCAAAACTTGACTTTCAAAAATTAACTAAAATACTAATCAATCAATGTTATTTCCGAAGCACGAAAATGTTAGCACATCTTGCAGATTTACGTCTCTGCGCCCTTATGTCCTTGCACCCTTATGTCCGTGTGCCCTTATGTCTGCGCCCTTATGTCCTGCGGCCTTTTGTCTGCGCCCTTATGTCGTAGATTTGTTGCGTCCTTTAATAAGTCGCTTTACGATGATTATCTCTGCTTGGTGGCTTCGAACAAGCAGCAAATTCAGTGGACAAGAATTCGAACAAATCTACAGATAGAATGGATTGCTGGAAATTCTTACGCAGGTGCGGATCTCCAAGCGCGAAATAATCATTGCAATGAAAAGTGCGTGGATCGTCCAACAGTTAACGTCCGACGCTCTCCGGTGACAGGAGGACAAATATGCACTACAATAACAACAACAACATTGATGTTGATCGAGTCATACCAAGCCTTTGATAACTGTTACTGCTTTTGCCAAATGCTTGGCATTTAAGAGCTGCTGCAGCACAGAAATGGGGTAATTATTACAGGTATAATGTAAGGATGTAAAATACAACAGACAGCGGCAAATTTTCGAGAATTCTGTCAAAATTTCCTGAAGAAACTGCACTGCTTCGTGAAAGTTTTTCGATATGTTTTACAAAGAGAAAGATTTGCCTATTTACATTTTTATTTGCCAAGTTGCCTTAGGAGACAGCAAAGGAACGTTTCGGTCTTCGAGTCAAGCTGCCACCTGCCAACCTATTTACTACACATGGTGAAGGCTTTACACTGTCCCTTTAATAGCAGAACAATAAGCAAGGAAACTGTGAATACCAATTTTTATAGTCTTTGGTTTGACCCAACTGGAAATCGATCCTTAGTCTACCGTTTCAGGAGCCGACGCTCGATCCACTCGATCACTGATCGGTTTTAAGAAAGGAAGATTAGGGAAATTCTTGGTGGAGATAAAGCCTTAAAAAGGCATTCAGGTCGGAAATTTTTTGCTCAATTTTTGCTCAAAAAATTTTGACAGACCTGAAAACAACTTCACCGAATTTGAGCTGTCTACGACCTTCTGTTCCTGAAATATAACAGATTAGATTTCCCTTTAGAAAGGTTTTTCCCCTTAAAAATTTTGCCAGGGTTGTCAATTAAATACAAAATTTCAAAAATTGACTGCATGTTCTTGATTCTCCATAAATATTGTGCGGCAGAGTTATTCTAAAACAAAGCACAGGTTTAGAAATGTAAAATTAGCTGCTTTTCAATAAATGTAAGCCAGCTTTCCCAAAGTTAATGTTCTGTCACAATACTGATAAAATGGCAACACTAAAGTAAGTGGAAAACGGCTAATTTTAAACTGCAATATCTTCAAAACGGGAAGGAGTAAAAACTTCAAATTTGGTGAGAGAGTATTTTAGGCATATCCCGAAAATTGGTCAAAAGTGAAAAACTTGACTTGAATGCTTCTGTAAAAGATTGCAATGTAATTGAATATTCGCTATTCTGCTCTTGGAATGTATGAAATCGCAAGCTTGTAAATGTATTGTTGTGTAGCAGTTACAGTAGAAAGAAATTTGAAAGATCAAATTAAGAATCCAAAAAAATTGAAAAAAAATTGAAAAAAATTGAAATACAAAACACATACAAAAGAATAAAGAAACAACAATGCGAAACTAACTGAGAGCTAAAAACTCAGCAAAAAATAAATCAAAATCAGTTTTAGAGATTTGAACGGTGTTGGATACGTTTGAAAATAAAGTTTTTATTGTCAAGGTTTTGTCCACTTCAAAATTTTGCCAGTGAGCAAAATTTATGTGAAATTTACAAAAGCAAATTTTAGCAAATTTTGTAGAAATATTGTTTTGAATTAAACTGACTGAAAGATGAAGATTGTAACTGTGTTGCTATTTGCTACATTTCTGTTCTTCACAAGTTTTATTTCTTCCTGTTTTGGAAGAAAAGTTCAATGTTCCACCAACTCTTTATATGGTTCGAAAACGTATAAAATGTTTGGAGTTCGTACGCTATATGAAGCCATGAAAAACATCACAGAAAATGAACTACCAACTGCAGAAAACAGAACTAATCCCAACTTAGGTAAGAATAATGAAAAAAACGAAGTGATTAGGTTTGAATTAAGGCACAAGGGGGCCGTGAGCAGATAATTAGGATCCCAACTGGATTGAATCATGGTAAGGAAAGGGGGGCTTTGAGAGTGAAAGCGTTGTCAGAGGAACGACAAAAACTCACACATTGAAATAAACCGAATTTATATTTCCACCAAAAACAAAAGAACCTGTTTGTCTGACTCCGCTTAATTTTAAGCCCAAGATTTACTGACCTCCAAAAAAAGTTTTTCACCCCCTTTTTAGATGCAAATATGCGTTTGGGTTTTATCAAAAACGTCTCAGGGGAAGGGGCAGGACACAATCTACTTTGTTTGACGGCCCAATTATGGTGAATGATAAAGTCTTACAGAGATGATGCGACTCGATACTTTAAAATTGAAAATTTGATTTCCTCCAAGTTCTACAGTACCTCGTCATAGAAATTGTGCAAAAAAAACTTGCCTAGAATGTCTACACTGTAGAGTTTACTCTAGCATCAAAGTCGCAAGCGCGGCCGAGAAGGCAAAAGCTTTATTTCTAGGAGGACCGTGATCGTATGATCAGGGTTTAACCCTCGCCCTGGTCACATTGTTGCGTCTTTGCACAAGACGCTTTACGATGATTATCTCTGCTTGATGGCTTCGAAAAAACAGAGAATTCAGTTGACAACAATATTTGAAGAAATCCTCAGGAACATTGGATTATTAGGAACTTCTAAGCATGTGGATATTCCGTCAAGCACGAAGTAGTTATCGCAATGAAAAGTGTGCCCATCGTCAAATAGTTAACGTCTGACTCTGTCCGGTGACAGAAGACTAAAAATAAATAAGTCCTAAGGGGGAGAGGATGCGTCCAAAACAAAGCGCACCGTCGCTTCCTCGTGTGTGGAGAATAAATATGGATCATTCGATCAATATGCTCTACAACAACAACATGCAATTTATTGTTAAGATATACTATATACTTGCGTTTACTTAAAAAATTGTTTTGTGATGGACGTTTGGGTTACCTTCATTTTTTACGAACGAGTATTTAAAAGTTTTTTCTGGTTTTTGGTTAATACAAAACTAGTAAAGATTGAAGTTTTAATATTACAGGTTGCAATCCCGTCCATATTTATATGGTTGTACGGCATGGAGCACGTTATCCACAACAAAAAAGTTTTGAAGCTCAACGCCAACTGTTGAACATTTCAAGATTGATAGATACCACTCGAAAAGCTAAACTGTGTACCCAAGATTTAGAAGTGAGTTTACTGCTTTTATTTGCTTTGGTAAACTTAAACTGATAAAAATATTCACCAAAAACTTTGTCCATCTAACAGCAGAGGTAAAGTGAAAGTGTCAAAGTCAAGAGTCAAAGTATTGATGAAGGTATTAAATAGAGAATCAGGCGAGCGGTAAGTGAGAGAGTCACTTATCTAACACATTGATTTTAGGGTCGTCAAAAATCAGAATGTGAAGACTTTTTTTAAACTTCACTGCAAGTCTGTCAGGCAAAGCGAAAAATTTTTTGTCTTTTTTATCTTGACCAAGCTTCGGCCAAAAAAAGAGGTTTCGACTCCGAGCATTGGATGTGAGTGAATCAACCATATACTATGAGTTGCAAGTTTTTTTGGAAAAACCTAAAAGTGTGTGAGAAAAGACGATTTAACACTATTGAGTAACCTGCCGAGTTATTATTTTGGTGAAATAGGAATTAAATTGACTTTGCGTATTCTAGAGAGGTGATATTTCGCAACAATTTCATTGAAGTACAGGATATTTAGAGTTTAATCTGACTTATTCAATCGTTTTCAAAGTTGTTGCGAAATTGGAGACCTTGGATGACCGAGTATGATCACCAAAATCAGACAAAGTATGGAGATAAAGAAGTTAAGCGAATTGCTCGTCGCTTTGCCAAAATGTTGCCAGAGCTTTTTCCCTCAAATCCTAATCCAGATAACTACAGGTAAAGTACCGTGAATTCTTTTTCTCATTTTGTTAATATACAGTATTTATTTTTTATATTTGCGCAAATTCAGAAAATATCAATTATGATTCTATAGTCAAATAAAAGAACCACCACCACCTCCCACTCTCACTAACGAATAAAAACATCCTCGAACATTTAATTGGAATGCAAATTGCATGATTTTTTTTTTCTCAACTAAAGGTTGCGCAGAACAAAATTAGTTTAGTACTTTATTTTTAAACTTTAACCCAGCACCGAAGGGGGCCCACACGGGGGTCGGGGGGCAAATACCCTGCAGTTGCGAGGTTTCATTTGACCCTGCAGAAAACAAAGAAGTCGATTTCCCTTCAAAAAGATGTCCGACGGCACCATCAATTTGGAATCGAAATTAATCAAATATTGATTTTATATTTGAAGATACCTTCCTGGAGAAATTAGTATTTTTGTATGTGGCACGTTAAGAAGAGAAGTTTTTTTTTTATACTGTATATAGTGAGTTTTTACTAGTTTTTTTTGTGTGTTTATTTTATGCACAAAAATGCAGATTTGTGAGTTCTGATTATCAGCGAACGATTGCTTCAATGAATGTGTTTGCTGACCTTACCTTGGCAAAAAATGAAAGTCGAAAAGCAAGAAATCGTGCAAGGTCTCAGGCAAATATGCAGGTAAAAAGGAAGAAAATAAATTTGTTTTGAATAGACTCTTTTTTTCCTAATGCGTCGCAAACTTCACGGAAGGTGAGAAAATTATCGGTATAGTGTTCACTTGTCTTCAAAAAAATTAGTCTCTCAGGGACTTGGTTGAGCGATAACGAGTTCGTCTATGGAGCGTGAAGTCCCGGAGATCTGCCCCACAAACTCATTACACTCTTCGGTGTAATACAGCGAGTATAACGAAAGATTTGATATTAAAATCGGTTTGCTGACAAAACCAGGTTCTTCAAAGTTCAATGTTAAAGAAAAAACAAAGTCAAAATTAGTACTTATAGTACATGTGTGGAATGGTGGAAAGCAATTTTTAGCAAGCATTATTCACTTGTGGATTGTGGAATTTGCCTCTTCAAATAATAGCGGACCATTTTTCTAGTAAATTTCTTGTCCGATTCTTTACCGCTTCACAAACTGTGTCCAAGTCCAATGTTTCATAACGGTAATGACAAAAATATCGAGTTTCTCTTCTCGAAATCTTTTTTTTGTAAAAACGCTTTAGGTAACAACAACTGGAAAAGATACTTTGATTCGATTTGCAAAAGCGTGTAAGAGATTCAAAACCAGCGTCCACAAAAACGACAGTCGATTTGATGAGTTCAATAGATATCTTCAAGGTTGTAAAAGTGTCCATGGTGTTGCTCTTTTTTCTTCAAGAATTAAATTTATCAAGCTTCCTTGGCCAGGAGACAGAAGGAACCTTTTCCGTCTTCAAATCAAGCTGCCCACATGTCTACTACACATGAAAGATGCTTCACACTGTCCCTTTTTATTGCTGAAAGTCAAGCAGATAAGCTGTGAACGCCAATTTTTATAATTTTTGGTTTGACCCGTCCGGGAACCGAACTTGAGTCTACCGTTTTAGTAACAGTCGCTCTATCCACTCGACCACTGAGCGGCTTAATATTGTCTCTAATGGCATCCAAACTTAGACAAAATAGATACGGGTATGCAAATAAAAGATGTTGCAGAACAACTGATTTTGTCATTAACGTGATGAATTTCAACTTATTATCCTGCCCTATTAGGCGATGGTGTTCAGTCTTTGTTGAGGGGGTGCTGGAAAGTGAACAATAAAGTGCCATGGTAGCATTGATGCTTGGAAATATAGGAAATCAAGCAATATGCGTGATATGTGACTCCAAAACTAGTCTAAATGAGCAGCAATTGCCAAAAGTCTCTAGCAACATCATCAAACGTCACTATCTTGTTGATTAGTTCGTGGCTCCAGAATGAAATCAGAACTTCACGACGTTTTTCCTGGCTTCTTCTTAGTACTTTTATCTTTCTGATTCTAAACTTGAGCATAACAAACATTAAGGTTTGTTTAACCCTCTAAAACATATCTTCACTAATTATTTCATTACACAGTACATGTCACACCTTGTCAAAATTAAAAATCCTTCAGTCTGTTTCAGCTATAATCGGGATCATCAGGGCCGTCTGCCAACAGTAACACAAAGTTTATAATTGAAATTTTTTTGCCCCTGATTTTCTACGTTAGTTTTTAAACTTTGTGTTTTCGATTACGGGTGAAACACACTGTAGGGTTTTAAATTTTTAAGTTTTACAAGGTGACGTGTGGCCTACGCTGTCGCGTACTTTGTTGAAATGGTTGAATTCAGACTCCACTCATCTTCACCAATTTCAATATTCTGCGACCGATAATGTTTAAATTTCATTACAAACTTAGTGATCTCTCCTGCAGCGTCAACAAAAATTTAATTTTTTATGTTTTGGACTCTTACTTAACTTTCCTAATAAGTATTTATTGTATAACACTAACCTGGTGACGAGTTGCTGTAACCTTGTAATCATGCGCTTTCAAAATACTTTTGAAAATAACTTGGGCATACTTTGAGAAAAGTTTACATGTTAACTAGCAACATTGCCAGGAAGATCACCCTGTAATTTTAGCATTCAAAATCTCGGAAATGACAGGTCGTAAAAAGCTGATAGTTGGTGAAGATATGTTTTAGATGCTTCTTTAACTTGATGCGGCTGAGCACTTACTTTAAAATAGTTTTTTGTGTGATTATTCCTTTTAAGCTAAAGAAGACTTGAATTATGAACAATTTCTAATGAAACTACTCAAATCAGCAACTCGTAATTGGTACCAAAATCTTGCTAGTGTTTTTTTTTTATATAAAATTTATTTTGAGAAATTATTTAGCTCTAATCAACGAAAAAACAAGACTCATTTTTAATACCGTAAAGACTAAAACACTTCGTGTTCACCATTTAATCTTGCCTCGGTTTCAATAAAATTTTGTGACTGCCCCCTCCCATTGCGTTCGCCCAAAATAAATACCGGTGGTTTTACGATACTCCAGCGAAGATAACTAAAAATAAATACAAATAGCTCAAAGTGTTATTTACACTATAAAGATTCTGTCAGTTTAATATTAGCATGCCTAAAATTTTCCTTTTTTTTACGTGTAGGTCCAATCGTAGAAGATATTGTCAGATCAGTTGCATCAAGACTTGGAATAAGGCGTTCTCAATTAACTCCGGAAAATATTTTTCAAATGTATTTCGAGGGATGCGTTGCGCAGCAATATATTGGCGCAGAAAATGGACCTTGGTGCTCAGTTTTTTCCAAACAAGACTTGCGAGGTAAATTAAATCAATTTAACTTTTTCTTGATAAAATATAAATAACAAAGATAAAAATCAACATTTCTGCGCATATTTTCACGCGGTAAATACATATTAAAAAAGTCCTGCTCGAGATCTTTTTTTTTTTATATGAGAGTTGCTTGAGGTAATAAAAAGGTGCCTCCAACCTTGCCCCACTATTCCTTTTTATCTCGAAAATAGATAAAATCCGTATAACTCCGTATCATTGGCAACCCTGCGTTTCGAAACTTGGTGACATCAGAAAAGGATGACTTTGCTAAATTTCTTGGAGAATTTGGAACTTCGCGTTTCCTATTATGCAAGAAGTTTTGCGAAGTCATTTTTTGCCAATGGTACAGAGTCAAACGGATTAAATCTATTTTCATGGATAAGGGTAATAATGGAACATGATTTGGAGCACATCTTTATTTCCTCAAGAAATTCTCATTTGACAATGAACCCAATATAGAGTCAAACGGATTAAATCTATTTTCAAGGATAAGGGTAATAATGGAACAAGATTTGGAGCACATCTTTATTTCCTCAAGTAATTCTCATTTGACAATAAACCCAATTTTGAGCAGTTTTTCTTCAAAAAAACTATTTTATAAAAGCACAAGGTTAACTTTTGCGCAAGATTTAAGAACAATGTCAGTCTCCGTCTGTATGCAAAAGTAATTTTAGGACACAGGTTAGTTGCTCAGCACAACGTATATGTAAATAATCAGCAATTTCCTTGGCTTTCACTATAATGCCATTAAATCTATTTTCAAGGATAAGGGTAATAATGGAACAAGATTTCACTATAATGCCATTAAATCTATTTTCAAGGATAAGGGTAATAATGGAACAAGATTTGGAGCACATCTTTATTTCCTCAAGTAATTCTCATTTGACAATGAACCCAATTTTGAGCAGTTTTTCTTCAAGAAAACTATTTTATAAAAGCACAAGGTTAACTTTTGCGCAAGATTTAAGAACAATGTCAGTCTCCGTCTGTATGCAAAAGTAATTTTAGGACACAGGTTAGTTGCTCAGCACAACGTATATGTAAATAATCAGCAATTTCCTTGGCTTTCACTATAATGCCATTGTAAATTTGTCTTATGGTACCGGTAATTATGATAAGCGGAGCAACCGGGGGGATCAGAGGAATCAGCCACCCTTCGCGAAGTCACTTAGAATACCCCAAAATACTCTACAAGCGTTTAAACGTGTTACGGACTTGACCTGTAAGTAAGAGAATAAGTTAGATAGACAGTTTGAGCTGGGCAATTTAATTCTTTTAAATAACTTTTAACCGGCCAGCTGGTTGAGTGGTAAACGCATTGGTCTCTGGAGCGGGAGGGTTGAGGTTCACATTTCGATCTGGTCAAATCGTTGACACAGTGTTGCCAACGACTCGCCATCGCTGCAACATTTCGAAAGGAGCTGTGTTGCCCGGGCGCAATAACACATAGATGGGTCCCACCAACTCGTTTCACTCTTCGGTATAATACAGCGAGCATAATAAAATATCTGATTTGAAATAACTTCCAAATTATGGAAATTTAGTTCTGTCATATGGCTTTGAAAACGCGCGAAATGTGATCCAAATAGCGCTAGAATGGCTATTTTCGCTGAAAAATTACAAAAACTGCCTAGCGACTTGGGGCGAAGCCCTTCTGTGATACGCTAGAGTTGCATCAGTTTGCTCAACACGCCGCCTAAATCAGACATATATTAAACAATACTATTTTAACTTTTGGTTCAAGCTTTAACAAATAAACAAACCCTTAGCAAAATCCTGGTTGCGCGACTGATTACGATCTATAACAACTTTAACCCAAGAAAAAATACATTTGTGTCACATTATTTTACGATAAAGTTAAAAACTTTTAAAAAAATGTTTAAAAGTTTTTAACTTTTAAACATTTTTTTAAAAGTTTTAAGAAACGTGGCTGAAAATTCGTGAAAACTTAAGAACAGGCAACTTCACCCGAAATTACCGGTCTTATAAAAAGAAAATATAGCCATCTAACATGACCGAATTTAGATTGCGTGAGGCCATTGGCACTTTTTACTCTTTGGAGAGGCGAAACCTCCGAAGAAAAAAGTCTTAAACTTTATAGCAACTCGCTTAACTTGTTACAGTTCAGCCAGTACTTAAATTGTAAAATTTTGCATGGGGGTCACTTTTGCAGCCTTGACTGAACCTTAGTGAAGATCAAGCGCGTAGCCAGGATTTCGCAAAGGGGGGAGGGCTTTTTTGGAAGTTTGATTCGACCGTAAACGAACTTGACCCAAATTTTCATTAGTCTCGAATTGGATTGAGGCGTTTTTTCAGTAAAAATTAGGTGATTTCCAAAAAAAAGGTCTTCGCCGAAATTCAAAGGCTTTTTCTGGCCGAAATCAAAAATTCAAGAGTTTTTTCCGGCCAAAAACAGGTGATCTCCAAAAAAAAGGTCTCCGCCGACGGTAGAAGTGTTTTTTCTTCTGCATCACTATTCCCGCGGTATTTGGTGCTATATTCGACCGGACTTTGTACGTCTTTTTCCTCTCATCAACCAGCGCTCAAATCTCGATGGGGGGACGCCCAAATCTCGATGGGGGGACGCATCCCCCCCTGTCCTCCCTACAATTTAAGTAATGAGTACAGCAAAAATAATTACAGTAAGCTGTGTTGAAACATTGAAAAAAGTCATTCGTGCCTAAGCGCGTAATCAAGATTTGCTAAAGGGGGTTTTTGCGCTACTAAATGTTCTGCAGAGTCGACTACCGCGCCATTTCTATCGGAGGTGGACTCTTAGTCTTTTCGCAGTGACTCGGAGGAAAGACCATGTTGTTTTCGTATTACCGTTATATTTTTCTGTTTCACATTGTATTTCTGAACAACATAAATGAATATCCAAAACTAAAATTTGTCTGCGTCTCTCAGACGGGGTCTGTGGGCGAAATCCCAGCCGCTCGGCAATTTTTGGAATTTGTTGCGAAAAATCCATTTTAACGCCATTTCAATGACATTTCACAAGTTGGTTTAAGCCATTTAAAAAGAATTGCAAAGATTTGGAAGCCCTTTGACAGAATTAAATCAGTTAGCCCTCTTCAGCTCCTTTTAGTTCTTGGTCAGTTCAAAACACATTTAAAACCAATTATGTTTGGGTTAGATTTTAAACCTTAAGCGCGGGGCGCCTGGCACCGCGATATAGTAGATCCGGTCGGGCCTTCTAATAATGACAAAAATTATGTGGTCTAAGACTGTCGTTGATCCTGAAACTCTGTCGTTGGTCTTCTACAATCTATTACTGTGTATTTGCGACTGTGTTTACAAAATTCTGTACCGGTATTACCTTGAGAAAAAAGTTTCTTGCAGAGCTAGCATATGCTTTGGATTTGAAGGAATATTGGTTTCGAGTTAACGAAATTTCGACGAAAATGAGTTGTGACTTAGCGAAAGACTTAATCGCGACATTGACGAACGTCACAAAAGCCAACAAGCGAAACCGTACACATTTAGCCGGAACGTTTCTTTTTGGTCACGTGACAACCGTTATGTCGTTAATAGCTAACCTTCGGATGTACGAGGTACGATAATATTGTAAGTTGACGCCAGCAATAATCAGGCAACTATTTTTATAGGTATCTCTTTTTCATGTAGTTCATATGTTTCTGCAATTTAAGTTTGGAATGTCGGAAGGTCTACTGTTACAGTCTTCGAGATTTCGGATAAAAAAATAAGAAAAACGACCGGCCAGTTGGTCGAGTGGTTACGCGTTTGTCTCTGGAGCGATAGGCCTTCGGTTCAAATCTCGGGCCAGTCAAATCGGACAGTGTTGCCCACGGCTCGCCACCGCTGCAACATTTCTTCGAATGGAGCTGTGTTGCCTGGGTGCAACAACGCGGAGCTTGGTCCCGTAAACTCGTTACAAGCTTCGGCGTAATACAGCAAGTATAACAAAAATTTTGATTTTAACCACACACTAAAAAAAGACATCCAATAACAAACATATGACCAATTAGTTGAGCAGTCGAATTTGCTTCAAGCCGCTAGAGGAAGCGATTATCTACAGATCGAATTCGAACCCATGCCTGCAGCAAACACACCATAGGCGTAGCCAGGGGGGGGCCCCGCCCCCCCCCCCCCCCCCCCCCCTTAATCAAAATACCACTAACGACAAAAAGTTATGACAACATAGCCTAGCGCACATAACAGTAATTAATAATAATATTAATGACAACAAGTGAGTCCCGGGGCCCCTAACTAACAACCAGGGGCCTTTACTAACAACTATGGGGCCCTGGGATCCTTAACCGACAACCAGGGGGGCCCGGGATCCCTAACTGAAAACTAGGGGGCCCATAACTGACGACCAGGAGGCCCAAGGGCCCCTAACTACCAACCAAGGGGCTCCAAACCAACAACAAGGGCGCCCCCTAACTGACAACCATGGAGCCTCAGGCCCTTAACCGACAACCAGGGGGCCCCTAATTAACGAACAGAGAGCCTTGGGGCCATTAACTAATTACCAGGGGCCTCCTAGGCTTCTAACTAACAACTAGGGGCCCCAGAGTCCCTAACTGACAATGAAGGGGCCCTAGGGCCCCTAAACGACAACCAGGGGACCCCGGGGCCCCTTAACGATAACCAGGGGGCCCTGAAGTGCCTAACTGACGACCAGGGGGCCCCGGAGTCCCTAACTAACATCCAGGTGGGCCGGGGCCCCCAACTCACAACCAGGGAGCTCCAGGGCCCCTAACTAACAACCAGGGGGCCCCTAACCAACAACCAGGGGACCCCGGGGCCCCCTAACCAACAACGAGTGGCCCCTGGCCCCCCTAACTGACAACCAGGGGGCCCCTAACCAACAACCAGGGGGGGCCTGGAGTCCCTAACTGACGACCAGGTGGCCCCTAACGCACGACCAGGGAGCCCCAGTGCCCCTAATTAACAACCAGGGGCTTGGGGCTCCTAACTGACAACCAAGGAGATCCGGGGCCTGTAACTGGCAACCAGGGCCCCTGACTGACGACCAAGGTTCCCGGGCCAGGAGCTCCGTAATTCAAATTTTTAACAATTTATATGCAAAACCTGTGAGAAATCTATGAGTTTTGACCTAAATGTTGCCCCCCCCCCCCCCCAGGCCCTCCTTTAACGTTATTATGAACTTAATGCTTTAGCACAGGCGGTAATGCAAACCCCCAATTGAAATACTACCAATGATAAATATAAAGAGAGCATGGCCAGTATGTTGTCCCTGTCCGGAATTGCAGTTTCTTTAATTTAGGATTTAAGCGTACAAAAGTAAGCAATAATAATGAGGACCACATGTCCACGTCATAATAATGTCATGCAATTCTTGGACGTTTCAAAAAACTGTCAAGTGATTGACTCGAGTCCTCCACGTTTGGGAAAATAAGTTATTTTAATTTTGATTTAAATGTTGTTTTTTTTTATGAAAGAACTTATTAGGGAGCGATCTTGTCTCAAAATCATTGGCGTAGCCAGGGGGTGGCCGATGGAACCCTGGCCCCCTAAATCAAAATGCCACCTACGACAAAAATTTGTCAAAAAAGCCTTGTTTCTTCATTTTCAGTTTCTTTTAGCATCTTTGCGTACATCAGTACACGCGTACAACAGTAATTAGCAATAAATAGTATTGACGACCAGGGGGCCCGGCACAGCCCCTTAATTCAATTTTTTCCAACCAATTTAAACGTATAACCCGAGTGAAATCAAGGGTTTTTGTCCTAAAAGTTGCTACCTCAGGCCCTCATCTAAACTTTTTATGAACTTAATGCAATAACCAGCACCGTATTTGCCATATGACACAGTGCCAGGGCCCTGCCCTCAGATTAGAGGCGTTGCTAAAAATGGTGGCACCCGGGGCGGGATTTATGGTTGCACCCTTTTTCGTACCAAAAATAGGTGAATATCCCCCCCCAAAAAAAGGTCTTCGCCTAAAAATCAGTGGGTTTTGAGTCCAAATGAGGACGACCAAAAGTGAAAAAAGTAAGGTATTTACCACAAATCGGTGGAGTTATGGTCTCACATCACAATATGGTGTCACCCCAAAATGGTGACACCCGGGGCGGGCCGCCCCCCTAGCGACGCCATTGCCTCAGATAGTAGGCCTTTTTTTGGTCTTCATTTATATTTGGCAGGAAGATGTTGCAAAAATCCCCTAAGTGCCAGGGGCCCTGCGGGCACAATGTAAATCCGGCCCGGGAATAACATGTTTAGTAAGCGTAACCATGTATTGTGCCATTTTTCAATAACGATTCAATTCCACCTCGCCAGTTTTTACGTACAAAATACTTTTAAAAAACTAGCTAGGGAAAATGCTCATTGAACAAACTATTGAATTTCAATTGAAGGGGCCTGGGCCATTTGGCCGTACATGTACTCCTATAACTGGCAAACTTCATGGCAAACCAAAAACCTCTAAGGAAAATCTTCGAGAGGATTATTATTTACTGCTAAAGTATTGCAGGAGGCAATGTGCCGTACTTCCCCCTATAGACCAAATCACTTACAATTAAAATTTTACACCATAATGCAAGATTTTAAACGTGTTTTGGGATTTAATTGCAAAAGGAGGATTGAACAATTAAATTTTTTCGATTGGCTCTGAAATGTTAAAAATCTAGTTCTTTGAAATGGCTCTGAACTCGTGCGAAATGTGATCCAATGGGATTTAAATAGCTTTTTTTTCCAAAATCTTACAAAAATCGCCCAGCGGCTGGGGGCTTTGCCCCCAGACCCCCATAGCCACCGGCTGGGGGCTCTGCCCCCAGACCCCCGTCTGTGATACGTTTGAGTACACTAGCTTACTCAACACGTCTCCTAAGTTAGTCATTTACACTTTTTAACTATTAGTTTTCGCCCTCTCCCTTTACCAAAATCCTGGTTAAGTGCCATCAGGCTACGGCTTCAGATCTTCCATTCTACGATGTCTTGGCCCCACAAAAAGTTCCTCTTTCGAAAATTTCTGATGACGTCATTGCACGTGATTTGTGGTTTGGGCCCCCACCAATCAAAAATCCTGGCTACGCCTATGAACCAGACACATTCACTTGACTGAATTTTACCACGCCTATGGGTGCAATTTAGAGATGTTTTTGAAAACTTTCATGAAATGGACCGGTAACCGTTCATCTTAATCTTAGTGACCGGTTCGTTCAATCTAAAAGAGCAAGATGTCAATGCAAGCAATTTTTAACAACATATTGGTTATCGAAATTTAGCATCCAGTTCGCGCCAACTGGTGCAATTGTTTGAGATGAGAGATTTAGAACCTGTTTTGTACCGACAGGTAGGACCTCTTCGCGACCTTTTGACGCAAGACGTCGAAACGTCTCGCGTCAAAAAAAGTCGTGTTCAACAGTATGTGCTCCACATCATGCTTCTAAAACTGCAGTCCTCTTGCTGACCCTGCTGAAGGTATTTCAAGGTAAATTTCAGTTTTATAGGAACCAACTCTACCTCTGATGGCTGACAACTACAACAAGCAGAAGCGACGCAAGTATAACCTTGGCAAAATGATTCCTAGCGCTGGTAACTTGGCTTTCGTGCTGTACAAATGTGGGAAAAACTTCAAAGTCCAAGCTTTTTGGAACGAGAAAGAAGTTCAACTTCCTTCATGCGTCGGTAGCAGAGGAAATCTTTGCAACTTCAGTAAATTTTTGAGGTTTTACAGAAAATTTGTACCTGGGTCGCCAAGCGAATGCAATTTCGAAGAAATTTGCTCAGTTACGACTGCAGAAGCATCTACCTAAATTAACACTGCTGGTGGATTATACCTAGATCCACTTCATGGCGGGAAAATTCTGAAATAAACAATTTACACCTCTTGAGTCTCACTAATCATTCAGTCATCCACCTTGTCTTTCAAAGCTTTAAGTTCGTAGTCTAGTTCGATGATGCGGATCGATGGTCTTCATTTATATTTAGCAAAGTGTAGCTGTTATTCAACAGCCAAACCGATATCACTTACAAATCCTCAGAAATGTCAAAATCAAAGTTCTCAAATTTTATTACTCCGGTTGGTGAAAAGAATTTTATGAAGTAGTCTTTTGAACAATTTTATCTTTTAAAGCCTCGCTAAGTTTGTTAATGGCGGTGTCCTACTAGCAATATTTTTCTTGCAAGTTGCAACAACATACGATCTTTCGTTCAATTTTTTTCAAGGTTACGAAGTAAATTTGACAGATTAAAATAAGGTAACACTGGCTACTTGTAACTTTGTATCAATCTTAATGATCTGACATTGCTGGTGAAGGAGATATTGTTGGTTTTGCAGGTGAAATACACTTTATTTGATGCATTGCATTACTGAGCATGGCTAGTGTGCTTGTGAAAATTGTGGCATTCTTCCACGCTTGTTATACAGGGTGTCCATAAAGTCTTTTTACAATTGAAAAAATTACTACAACGTCAAACGATGAGATATTGCTATGAGGGTTTTTTTTATGTCACGCAGTATTTCATTAAGTTTTTGTTGACACTAAAATTTGTTCCAGATATAATTTTAACGTGTTTTATGATTGAGTTATATGAACCCCCATAAAATGACTACTCCTGAAGAAAAACCCCATCAAAACAACCTGCTCAAACAGCTTGTGATGCAAACAGCAATAGCGACGCTAAGTCACGTGATTAGCATCACAAGCTGGTTTAACAGAATTAGCATCACAACCTTATTCTGTTCAACGAGCTTGTGATGCTGATCAAGCAACTTCACGTTGCTGTTGACATTTGCATCACGAGCTGGTTGAACAGAAAAAAGGCTTCGATTTTTAGTGAGGTGACAGCCATCACGTCCCTGTCTCCATGCACCATAAACGAATTGAAGGACGTGGTGGTGGGTCTCTTCCATACTTAGTTCCGTGGTCTCGATAGGTCTAAACATCTGATTTTCTCAATAAACCAGGAAACACATCGCGCTTTTTCTTGAGGAGTAGTCACTTCTTATTTTAAGGGGGTTCATGTAACTCAATCATTACACTTGTAGAAATTTTATCTGAAACACATAAAAATTTTATCTGAAACAATAAATTTTAGTGTCAATGAAAACTTTATGAAATACTGATTAACATAAAACAACCCTCATTGTGTTGTCACATTATTTGAAGTTGTAGTAATTTTTTTTAATTGTAAAGAGACTTTATGGACACCCTGTATATTCATTCACTATTACTAGTATCTCGCTTATTATTAGTAAGAAACATAGAGTTATTTCTGAACGATTATGCATTGAAAACACACACCAAATGCAAGGACAAAATAATTAATCACCACACTGTAGGTCAGTCACAAAAAACATATGTTAATAGATATTCGAAAAACTCTTCTAGAATCTAAGAAATTCAACAGCAAGTGCAAAATAGAGGCCTTTCCGACTACAATCAACTTTCGACTTCTGTTTAGGGGAAGATTAGGGCGAGGAACTATTCTGGGCGATGGGAACAACAGGCCGTTTATTAAGGTATACAAAAAGAAAATCCAAATTACAAAATGCGTTGTAGAAAACAAGTCCCTGTGGCTTTTGTTCGCTGGATATGATACTAAAAGGTAGTATAGGCATTAGGCCAGTGGCTCTCAACCAATAGGCCACAGAGCATTTTGCGGTGGGCTACCGAGTTATCTGAAAAATTGGCTATTTGGTTCAAAAAAGTTTTATTTGTGCAAATACTCGCGCATTCCGACGCAACGACCTCTTAATTTTTATCAACTTTGGGGATCGTTTGAAAAGTGATAAGAAATCGCGGACTACCATGCGATGACCCTTTTTTTGGGGGGAGGGGAGTCGTCTGGAAGTCCGCAGAAAATTGCGGTAAAGGGCCATGGAAAATTTTCTAAATGAGTGGGCCACGGTCATAAAAAGGTTGAGAACCACTGCATTAGGCAAAAGTAGGCAAGCTGAAACAACAGCTTCCAAGGATAACAGAGAATTAAAACCCGGACAGCAAAGTGAATATGTAAAAAAGAAAAACAAGATAACACAAAATCAAGCTCAATTCATGATAAAGCGTTGGGTTAGTGATTGAAAGCTAATGGCTCTCCGTTCGATTCTCGAACTTGCAATGCGGCGTTGAGTGGTTGGGAAAGACACTTTCCAATCCCCAAAAAGGTTTGCTTCGATTCTTAAACTGGCAGTGTGCCGTTTTGTTCATTCTTGCGCATGAATCACGCACTTTGCGTCTGTCTAACCACACCAATCAAACAGGAAGTCGCCAGGCCCAATGAGATAGACATTAACGCTAATATCTTAATAGGGTACAGCAGTCTATCCATAGTGGTGGTCCAGCCGACGTAAGACTTGTAAGCAGAACTGCAAAAGTTTGCTCAGGGTTGGCGCAGTGACTGGTTATAAACAAACGCAGAGTGCCTGATTCAAATCATGGGTGATATAAAAACGAAGTGACCAACTGATTACAAAGCAAACTATCTGGTGTTCCCCAAGCTGCACTTTTCAGTATTATAAAATAAGGTAGGTTGGTCGAGCGGTAACACGTTGGTCTCTGGAGCGGGAGGTCTGAGGTTCAAATCTCGGGCCGGTCAAATCAAACACAGTGTTGCCAACGGCTCGCCACCGCTGCGACATTTCTTCAAAAGCCGTGTTGTCCCGGGCGCAATGACACCGAGACGGGTCCCGCAAACTCGCTATACGCTTCGGCATAATACAGCATGTAAAATACTTGATTTTAATATGGCAAGGCATACTGCTTGGAATGACGCAATTTTTCGCGAGTCATTTCCTTTGTATAATAAATTGCATGTGTACACAAAACGAACAAATGACTTCAGAACGCAAACTCAGTTGTTGTCTGAGGTGGGTTCACAGCTTTTCACTTGACAATTTAGGCGTAAGTTTGTTTTTCTATAAAATGAATTCATTTTTTTTAACGTCACTTTAAGAATCCGCTTCAATCGCTAACAGCCACTGAATTAATGAAGCGAATTCAGAGATGTTCAATCAAACAGTTATCCTCAAACGGAGAAAAAGCTTTAACACCTGCACTTCTACCCAGTTTCAACCACTAAACGTAGTTTTCACTACGTAGCAACAACAAAACCTTAACTGTTACACAGGATTGCCCCCAACTTCAGTTGATTGTTGTTGTTGCATATTTATCCTCCCGTCACTGAAAAGCATCAGACACTAACTATTGGATGATCCGCCAACCTTTTTTTTGCCCAAACTATAGTAACAACTTCGCGTTTAAAAGAATCCGCACTTGCTAAGGAGTTTCCAGCTTTGGATTTTTGAGCTGCTCAAAAGTTTCTATTTTGAGTTTTAGAAGCAACGTTTCTGTCGATTTCTCGTCCACTGTTTGAATTACTATTTGTTTGAAGCTTCCAAGCAGAGATAATCACGAGACCAGTGTTGACCCAGATCATGCAATCAGGATCGTCGTAAAACCGACGTTTTTACCCTCTAGGACACAATATCGGTTCGCAGTTAGTTGTTTCCGAAAGAGTATGCTAATGAAATCCGAAAATGCTGTGAGATACCATAAGCACGAGGTCTTGAACAGCAACGAAAAATTAAATGAAACAGCAATACAAAATTAATTACTAAATAAATAGTAAAATTTACGTAACTAAAAATTTTGAAATGGCCTATTTAACTCTACAACGCATAGAGAACCATCCTGCCCAGTAAGAAGCAAAAAAAAGCAACCAGAATTTAATTCATTACTGATGTAACTACTCTTTCACTTAATTCAAAATGACGAACGTTTAATCGCCCTCCACAGGAAATAAGTGGCTTATCATCAGTAAATATCTTAGCATTACACTAAAAAACGTTGTAATTGCAGATATCGTACTGTTGGTGACAGACTGCCGCACATTTGGATATAGATATCACACAGATGGATCGGCCTGTAGGTCGAACGGCAAGGCTCTAAAACGAGAGGCATAGGCCTAGGGTTTAACTACCGAGCCAGTCAAATCGAACAGAGCTAACAACGGCTCGTCAACACTGTGACATTTCTTTGAGAGATGCTGTTGTCCCGTAGGCGCAATTATGGGCCCAGCTAATTCGTTATGCAGTTCAGCGGAATGGAGATTTGGATATTAAGTTTAATTGGAGTTCATCAAAACTATGAACGGTAATAAATTCCCTCTATGAAAAAATTCTCAAGTTTCCGCCAAATAGCTAATTATGAACAGAGGGAAGATGTCAGCTTCTCGCTGACTCTTTGCATCAGTCTTCGGTAACCCATCATAAATTAAAAGTGACACGAAGACATCGATCCCTCGACTTAGCTTCTTTTTTGCTTTTACCATTATAATCTACAACGTGATCACCGCCGCAGCCAGAAGAGGGATTAGGGGGACCAGTTTCCACCTTTTTAAAGCGCACAATTTCACAAAATTATTTAAAAAAGATGAGATATCAAAAAGCTAATTTAAAAACGCTCAACTTAAGTGTATTTCTACCCCGAGTTGCAAATAAGCAACGTCAAAACTTTTGCAGTTTTTGAAATTTTTAGCTTCTCTATCTCGTTCAAAAATTTCAGCTCTCTAGCTTATATTGTTTCCCAGATATTCGGATTGAAAAAACGTTTGCCGCAAAAAGGCAAAGAGAATCGTTGTCAACGCAACAACGGAAATGAGTGCAATCGAAAATCAAATTTAGTAAATATGATTGAAAAAGTTATCTATCACGTCACATTAATATAACAATCGCGCATAAAAACTTAATTCTATTGAAACCAGAATTTAGCCACGTTGCCTTTTTGCAACTGACACAGGGTAGAAACAAAACCGGGAGAGTGGAAATGCTTGTACAGTCTAGTATTGATATTCAATGGAAATGCTCGATCCTCACTGCGTAGACAGTATCGCGGTATCTTTGAATGAGAATATCTCGTCAGCATAACGCATTGCTTTTGCGGAGAACGCGAACGAGGCAGATAGCAGCGCGATTTTGCACCAAAAAACGCAATCCATTTTGTTTCAAAACTCATTATTTTCCAAAATGGTACCAGTAGAATCAGATAATGGTAAAAATTTGGGGCGGCCGATATCTGAAGCGTATCAGTCCATGAATTAAATGTCACCATAGTCAAATTGTATTTCGACCCTAATAAATTTCGAGAATATTTTAATGAAAATATTCGAAAAAAAAACACTAATTGCTGAAGGAAAGCAAATCTCTTCTAAAAGAATGACTCTCCAGCGTTTACGTTGAAAAAGATATCAGACGTAATTAGTCTAAAACTGCCCTACTTAGGCCTACATTTAGATCAACAGCCAAGAGAGCCCGTATACCTGAAAAACGGCGGAATCAATATAATATTGCTAAAAAAGTTTTTGTTGTTTACCAAAAACGTAACTAAGATGTCAGCTTGATCCTTTAATTTTATTTGCAGCAGGGATTGGGGGAACGAGTGATCGGCTGGTTTGAATTAATCTTACAGCTTCAAACTGCGCAATGTCAAATGTCTATTAAAGTGCATAGCACGCTAAGTTATTTTTAGGAAATCTTTTTCAATAAATTTCATTGTCCGCATATTGTTCATAACAGTGTTCTTGTCTATTAGAGCAGAAGTCCCGCGACGTAGTCCAAATTGTGTCGAAGTCTAAACTGAGCACGCTGATATGGTTGCGAGCAAAAAGTCGAGCAGACGCCGTCCACGTAATCCCGGTCTATACTTGAGTAAAACCATGAGCGCAAAAGCTCGTCTTTAGTTTATTTTTAACCGCAATTCGGTACCCCCGGCGTATCGCCTTACCAATGTGCAAGCAGCCAGTTGTTTCAAACGAACTAATGATATGCCTGTACGTTCATTATTTTAAGCAGAGCGTAGACCAGGCCAAAAAATCGCTATGGAAGCATTCTAAGCAGTTTTCGGCGCGAACCAAATTTTGTTCGCGGGCGTGCTGTACAAACTCATATTATTTTGTTGCGACTATTTTTCAGCGATAGCCGCGTTCAGATTCGCATCATTTAATTGAGGCAATTAGCCGAACGCAAGGAATGGCCGATCGCTATTCCATTATTCCAGCTTTATGCTTATATCCCTATTTCCTACCGACAATAATAACAACAGTAGAGTAATCAATAAACGAAACTTTGTATTGGCAAACCACATAACAGAGAATTGTTTTCTATTTAAGGTAGCAAGCAGGACGTAGTGTCAATTAAGATAAATAGCAATAGGGAGCACTTATTTTTTTCAAAAACCGATCATTTTCGGGTGTAGCCGGGGTTGTTCGTATGTTTTTGCGAATTGTACACCTCAGTTGTTCTAAATTTGTTACAATAAACTGCGTTTGAAAATTGAAATTATTATGCCAGCTTGCCTGAATAATAACGCCAATCTGCGATTTTCTCGTATGGCCCAGGACCTACGTGAAGAAAACATTTTTTTGCATCCGTTCTTGCATCGTCAAATAAAAACGTAAAACCACGAGAAACCACTTTAGCTCTATTCTCATTTATTTATTTTTTTATGCCTCAGCTGCATGAACGACGGCAGGATTTCTGCCTCTTGTCGCTAAAACTTTGTAATATGTTACAATTTGCCTAAAACTTTCCGATTTGCATGTGCTTTAATCATAGCAAAAAAGTTTAGTCCCCCTCCCTTTTAATATTTCTGGCTGCGCCGGTGAACGTGATATCTAAGATTGATACCAAGAGTCACAACGAGAAGCTGACATCTCACCGTTCATAACTTGGATATTTGGTTAGGAAAATGAGATCCGTTTCATAGAGAGACTTCGAACCAAAGTACAATGTAAGAGAAAATAAATACGGTAATAAAAACAACAGCAATTTCATCCAGACCAAAAATTTAGAATGTCAGGTTTGAGTATTGAGTTCCCCGTGCCAACTTGGAGAATTTCGAGCCTGGTCTGTACTTGGCATAAAATCGTGATAACACGAGCCTATCTTTTGTTAATTTTTACAAAAATTAGGCCCGAAGCCCGTTTTAGCTGCGCCCAAAAACCTGAAGGAAGACTTTTTGTAAAGTTCATTGGGAGAGTTCCTCCTTTTATTTTGACCAGTCCCACCTTCAAAACGGACAACACTGAGTTTGTATACAAATAGCTTAGGTAACTCAGCTCTCACTCGGCCTGGAGTTTAATGAATTTGTGTACCTGGTGAATTAGCAGTTCATGCATTTGAAGTCTACACTCGCTTAGTCGTTGAAACAATAATAGTACATGTCTGTACTAAAGGCTATTTTTGGATCGGTTTTATAAAGTCATCCCGTTCGATCAAGTGCATAACTAAGAATTGAGCGCAAAGCGACAGCAGTAAAGTTCATTAGTTTGTGTTTATGATTATTGCAAATCAACAGAAAGATGAGAAATTACGGCTCTTCTACATTCTTCTGGTGAATGATCAAGCCTATGGTTATACATTTGAAGTTTGGTGCACAATATTTTGTTGCAAACATCACATTTGAGGTTCTTTTTCATGCGACAATGTCTGGTGTAGTTACTCTTGTCCGAAAATGCTGTTTCGCAAATGCTGCATTTGTATGGCTTTTCCCCTGTATGAATTCGAATATGGACTTTCAAATCAGCTGCATTGTAACACGAACGACCGCAGTATTTACAAACATGTTTGTTTATGCGGTTGTGTGCCTGAATGTGGTGTTTCTTTAATTTGTGATAAGAAGTGAACCATTTTCCACACAATTTACACATCTGCGTTAGTTCATGATGAGTTATTTCATCTTTTTCATCAGATCTGCGAAGAGAAAAAGTGGACAAAACTTTCATCGTAGGGTTTTGTGAACTTTCATTTGATGTACATTCAGTTCCGTTCATTGTGTTGAACTTTTCCATTTGAGTCGTACCATAACCAGTGGATTGCATCTCAGATGAAGAAGATTGCTGTTGATCAAAATTGTCTCCTGGTTTCGCAAAACAAGTTGTAAAGTTGGGTGCTGGGTGCTGTTTTCTTAGCATTTTTTCACAAATTTTGTCAATTTTACTGCTGCTTGAAAAGCTAGATTGAGGCACAATCTCAGTTTTGATCCTCTCCGGCAACTCTTGTTCAGTTTTGTTTAAAGGAAGGTTACAATCATTATGTTCAATTTCAAATTCTACCTGATCTTTATCTATATGAGGAGGATCATCATTAAAGTTTAAAACATTGTCAGAGTTGCAAACCCCATTTTTTCTTGAAAAGACATCAAGAATCCGCGGAGGTTTAAACATTGGTCGAAGTAGTTTAATTTCATCATGTAGTTTAGATATGCCCAAATTCAAATCTTTTCTGAGCATTTTTAATTCTTGCAAAATAAGCAATGCAGTATTGTCTGCAACCGAGGTGCCTTCTGACGCAGACAAATAAGTTGTTTCCATATTGAATAGCAAAACTAAACCTACTAAAAATTTAAGTCTGAAAAAATAACGATAAAGAAGTAGAGCTCTAGTGCGCAAACACAATTTAAAATCGTATAGCAATAGCATAACTTCTGCAACTACAAGAAATTGACTTTTAGTGATAAGCAATTTAGTAGTGTTTGCAATCCATTTGAAGTTCTTCGTGATGATTTAGGGTATGCTTTCTTCCAGAGAATGTAGCTTTACAACTGCATGTGACACAGCTGACTAAAAAATCAACACAGCTAAACCATAAGTATCAGTAAACTAAAAACCCAATTTCTTTCCAGAAACTCTGATCAGTGTTTGTAGCGAGTTGGCCAGATCAAAACTGAAACAGGCCTGTGGAAAAATTCATACGCACTTTATGCAGTAGCTTCTACATGTATCACTCATGAGTCATGTAAAGCAAAACAAAGAACTGGATTCTGAAATTGGCAAAGCTAGTGCAGTAATGCAAGTTATGCACCACCAAGTTGTCAGCAACCATAAATTTCTGAAAAAAGCAAAGCTCTCAGTTTTCAAAATAGTCTTTGCCCCCCATTCTCAAATATGGTCAATGGTCATAAGTTTTGTGTAATAACCAAACAAGTAAATATGATCGCATCTCACATGTGAAAGTGTCTCTTTCTGAAAAAAGATTTAACGTTTTTGACAAAATGCATAGCCTGAACTTGAAATTCACAAATCTTTTAACATTAAACTCAGGTATAATTTTCTGAAATGAAAAATTTCAGCTTTAATGGTTTGACTACTGTATGCAAGCAGTATACCTTTGAAAAGACATCTAAAACAACCTTTAATCACACAGACCATAACTTTTAGGCAGATGTTTAGGCACAGGACGTTTATGCACCACTGATTATGCACGGGGACTTTTATGTGCCCAAGGTGAAAAAACTTTTTCAAATTTTTTTTCAAAAAAATTTTTGCAGTAAATATATATATACCAGTTTTTTTGTTTTTTTTTTGAAAAACATGTTTTTTTTCTAAAACTTTTTTTCAAAAGGTTTTTCTAAACAAAAGTTTTACTTTGATTAAAATGATATTTTCTTTGAAGCTTTCCACCTGACACTTGTCAAGAAGAATCGTCAGAATAGAGAGCGCAGGAAAAGGAGCAGCAATAGGAAAAAGCCGAGCAGTGTTTGGCTGGAAAAGGATCAATGAGAGAACTTTATTTGTGTACAATCTTTAAGCTCTACACCAATTATTTTTGTCAGCAGATGGCGGGGTTAGAAGTTTTGATAAAAGTGACTTCAAATACAGATGGATGGAAGGAGAGCAAAAAAGATTTTACAAAAAATTGATTTCTTATTGTATTTTTTCAATGGTAGAAAATGTTTTCCTCCATCAAAATGTTCACAAAGTTTTCTTACCTAATCCAGGCGCATGCAACCTCCAGCCTGCAATCTCAAACTTTGCGGTGCACGAGCACAAGTTGCTTGTGTAATATTGGCACATGCAGCAAGCCGTGTGACGTTTCATGGTTATGTTGAGTTTACCTCTACCAAACATTACAGTACAAAGTTTTTCAGGAATTAAGGATTTGTCTATCTGCAGACTCCTGTTTATGATCGTTGCACCTTGTTGTAAATAGTAAAAACAATCTTTAAACAGATATTTTCAAGTTTAACCTTTACAGCTTGTAAACACACTTATAGTAAAAGCAATGTTAAATTCTTCCAGTTAAATTCTTCAGAATTGCATCAAGAACTTTTGAAATTGAACAGGATTGTATGCTGCTTCAAATTATTGCTTTGCTTTTAAATTATTTTTTGTTGTGTGAGTTGAATAAGAAGTGGCTGCTGACTCCACAACTATTTTCGACCATTTTTTATTTAAAATTTTGCATACAAGTGCTAGAAAGTTTAAATTTATCATGCTCACTGCATTCCCTTCAATGAAAATAAAAAGATAGACGAAAGATAATTTAAAAAGAGCTTTCTCAATACCGCACTCAGTGCTGTCATCAAGGGTAGCCCTCCAACCAGTTATTTCACCTCATTCATAAGAGGGTTGAGCTCTTTAACAGTTACTAAGTCTTTTGTCTATGTTTGTTACCTTTTGTTATTGTTTTCCGCTTTTTTTCATGCTGATAATTGCCTGTTTCATTAATTGGTTCACTTCGCTTGAATAACGTGGTAAGCAGTTTTAACATCCATCCTCAATGAACTATGATGGCATTTTTTAGCTTTTTTCCCCTCTCGTTATTGTTAGTTTTTGCTTATTTGCTCTTTTTAAGCAGACGCTTATTCCTTTTCATTCTTGCAAAGAAAATTTGTTTAATTGTTTTTTTTTACCATTTTGCCAACCTAGCCCAAAAAGGTCATTGCGAGAGGTAAGATTCCAGCAACTTAAGGAAACTTAAAAATTAATAATTTGAAATGCTTCATATTAATCTTAAGCAAGTATATACTTAAAAGTGATGAAGAGTGGAGCTCCAGTGAAACATGAAGTTAATTAGAACAAAACTTTTCTTTTTGATTGTTGTTGGTCTTTACCTTACATTTGAGAGAAAAATATAGATATATGAAATGAAAAAGTCACAGCGTGGGTGTGAACAAATTACCCTCCTGTTCAAAAAACAACCAAAAGCAATCGATTTTGAAGCACAAATAAAATGAGTTTTAGTCAAACGCAAACTTCATTTTCAGGCTGATCTCGTCTGCATATCCAGACTTTATTTGGGGAAAGCCAAACCCAAATATAACTTAGTCATTTGTTTCACTTGCATGTGTTGAATAAGGTTGTCTTTAACAGCTTACCAATTGGATTCTGGGGTGCTGAACAATTGCCATGAGTAAATTGATAACTTATTTTTATAACAGGGAATGAGTGATAAATTTAAACTATCTAGCACTTGTATGCAAAATTTTAAATAAAAAATGGTCGAAAATGGTTGTGGAGTCTGCAGCCACTTCTTATTCAACTCACACAACAAAAAATAATTTAAAAGCAAAGCAATAATTTGAAGCAGCATACAATCCTGTTCAATTTCAAAAGTTCTTGATGCAATTCTGAAGAATTTAACTGGAAGAATTTAACATTGCTTTTACTATAAGTGTGTTTACAAGCTGTAAAGGTTAAACTTGAAAATATCTGTTTAAAGATTGTTTTTACTATTTACAACAAGGTGCAACGATCATAAACAGGAGTCTGCAGATAGACAAATCCTTAATTCCTGAAAAACTTTGTACTGTAATGTTTGGTAGAGGTAAACTCAACATAACCATGAAACGTCACACGGCTTGCTGCATGTGCCAATATTACACAAGCAACTTGTGCTCCTGCGCCGCAAAGTTTGAGATTGCAGGCTGGAGGTTGCATGCGCCTGGATTAGGTAAGAAAACTTTGTGAACATTTTGATGGAGGAAAACATTTTCTACCATTGAAAAAATACAATAAGAAATCAATTTTTTGTAAAATCTTTTTTGCTCTCCTTCCATCCATCTGTATTTGAAGTCACTTTTATCAAAACTTCTAACCCCGCCATCTGCTGACAAAAATAATTGGTGTAGAGCTTAAAGATTGTACACAAATAAAGCTCTCTCATTGATCCTTTTCCAGCCAAACACTGCTCGGCTTTTTCCTATTGCTGCTCCTTTTCCTGCGCTCTCTATTCCGACGATTCTTCTTAACAAGTGTCTTGACAAGTAAAAAAATAAAATCAATGCAGAGTTTTAAGTGCAAGCACATCACCCACTGGTGCAAACAAGTAATGGTAAATTGTCACTAAGCTACCAGAACTTTAAAAATTGATTGTGCTTGTGACCTGGTGACAATGCTTTCAGTAACCATATTGCAACACAACTAAACAACATCGCTTCATTGCCAATTATCACATGGCACATCCATCTTTTCAATCAGTGAAAGCGCAGCCCAAAATGCACTTAAAATTTAATTGTTTTAATTTTGAAAGCGCAGTTCGATTCTACCTCTGATAAACCGCTTAATTTTGATGTATTTTGAAAAAAAAAATTTTTACTTTAAAGTCGTCAAGTGGTGAAAGCAGAAGCAAAAGCAATTTAAAAAACTGGTGCTTCCACACCCCTGGTTGAAATTCGGCAATTGAGGAGTGACATTTTAGTACTGGTACCAAGTCAAAGTGCAATTTAACTTTTGAAATTAAAATTTGAAGACACAAAGCAAATACTTGATACGGTATATACTAGAGTGCATCAATCCCTCCTCATATTCAAAATCCATGTTCTACCTAGCGTTAAAATGTTGCATTTGGGCTAGAAAGAAGCCATTTAAAATTTTTTGAAATTTTATTGGTGCCTAGGGGTCCCACCGAAGGGTCAAAAATCTCAAATTTTGAACAAACTAACAATTACCCTACAAATAGGAATTTTAAGTGATCTTGTTATTGATAATTGCATTCAGGATAAAATTCTGCACCACTCAGAACTTTATTCCACGTTTTTACACCAAATATGAAGCAGCAATTAACCAAAATCATTGAACTGGAATGAAATCGCTACAGCGAATTTACATGTTATTGCCCAGAACTTCATTGTTTTGGTAGACAAAGACAAGGAGTTTTTTGCAGTTGATTTATCTACCAGAAAACTGTGCATATCTTGGAAGAGATATTGCATGAAGGTTCTCAGTTTATGCACATTTGTAATTCTCAGTATATCACTAAAGGTTTAAGCAAAAACGTCTAGTTTGCAAAGTAATGTACATTAGGCATTGCTTTGATGCTAACCGTCAAGTCTAACTTTGTCTGTGTTATGCCGCGACTACCTATAGTGTGGCTATTGCATACTGCGCATGATTGGGAAAACTCGAGTACTGTATATCATCAATTACAATGTTGCATGCAAATTAATTAACTTAATTAAAATGCTATCTGCAATATATTAGTAGCTATGTGGTAATTTGCATGTGACATTGCATCTTAAACATTCACAAGTTAGCAAGAACGAGTTCCACAGTCACACCCTGAAATGCCTCAAAAACTCGTAAAACAAGAGCTATGTTTGGGTTAGAAAAAGGAATCACAGCAGCTGATGGCACAATCACAGACTCTTGATTGTCATTGTCATGCCAAGTCCTTTGCTGTTTGCTGTATCATTATCAACAAGGTATATCACAAAGCAAAACAAGGATACAGGCAGCTAAGCAAGTGTTTGCTCAAGGAAGCACCTTTTGCAAGAAAGCTAACATACCCATGGATGATATCAGAAATAAAAGCTTGCCAAAAAATGTTAAAACTGTTAAGACCAAAATTTAAAACTAAGAGCTATTCCAATTGCAAAGCAACCAGCAGTCAGCACCTTAACTAATCTGCAGCAACAACAGCTAGAATAGGACAAAATGTTCAAATTTCGCCACCTACTGCAGAATCATTGATTAAAGATTTTGAAGATCAACAATTTTTTCATTCTATGAAGATGAACAAAGTTGCATCATTTGCTTCTCGTGAACAAGTACTGCAAGATAAACTGAAAAGCAAGCTGCTGAGAGACAAGGCAGCCAAGCAGCAAGTAAGCAAAACTTGTTCTTCTGAGCAAAGCACTTTGTTTTTTGGTAGCATGAGAGTCTTGAGCAGTAGTGACTTGTGAAGACAGTGGCAGTTAAACTGAAGCTTGTAATACTAATGTATGAAATGACAACCAAGAAATTCTTTCACTCTTGCAACTCATAAGTATGTTGGAAAACTGGAACAAAGGCTTTCATTTTATCCGACGTTTTATCTTCACCAAAGTTAGTGGCTATGGCAACACAAATGAAAATAATGCCAGCTCAACAAATTGAATTTGCGTACGCATTTGTTGAAGAAACAGATGGAGACCCCGCAAAAGTTAAGCTCTCATATGCTCGTGCAAACAGATCTCAAAGAAAAATTACACAAAATCTGTGGTAACCTCATCAAAAAGTCAGGTGGTTCCACCAAGTTTTGCTTCTCTGCATTGGGACTCTTAAAATTTTGCAGTCTCATAACCGTAAACTTGTTACTGAAGAATGCCTTGTAGGTGAAGTGGGTACAAGAGATGAAATCAAGCTACCTTGCGCTCCATTATTTTCCACTAGCGCTCATGGCAAAGCTATCTTTAAAGTGCTTTATTATGATCAGGATATCACGTTGGCAAAGTTATTCTAACCTCCATTTTTAACAACTTAAAAGAGCTAGATTTTTCCAGGATCTCCATTTGTTTCTTCAACAAATGCACATGTAAATGCAAATTGTTGAACAGACGTAATTTTCATTCATGTTGCCACAGCCATTATCTCTGGTGAAGGTAAAATATCAGATCAAATGAAAGCTTTTGTTCCAGTTTTCCAACATTTATGAGTCGCAATAGGAAAAGAATTTTCTGGTATGTCGTTTCATACATTAGTATTACAAGCTTCAGTTTCACTGCTACTGTCTTTACTACTGCTCAAGACTCTCATGCTACCAGAAAACGAAGTACTTGGCTCAGATAAAACTTGATTGTGCCATCAGCTTCTGTGATTTCTTCTCCTACCCGAAATATAAAACTTGTTTTACGAGTTCTTGTAGTATTTGAGAGTTTACTTGTGGAACTCAATCTTCCTAACTTTTTAATGATGAAGATGCAATATCACCTGCAAATTACTACACAGCTACAAATATATTGCACATAGCATTTTGCTTTATTAACTTCACCAAACCTTATTTTGTATCGAATTATTTGGAATGTCTAATGTCTAATATAGAAGCAATGCCTAATGTACCTTACTTTGCAAACTAGACGTTTTTGCTTAAACCTTTAGTGATATACTGAGAATTACAAATGTGCATAAACTGAGAACCTTCATGCAATATCTCTTCCAAGATATGCACAGTTTTCTGGTAGATAAATCAACTGCAAAAAACTCCTTGTCTTTGTCTACCAAAACAATGAAGTTCTGGGCAATAACATGTAAATTCGCTGTAGCGATTTCATTCCAGTTCAATGATTTTGGTTAATTGCTGCTTCATATTTGGTGTAAAAACGTGGAATAAAGTTCTGAGTGGTGCAGAATTTTATCCTGAATGCAATTATCAATAACAAGATCACTTAAAATTCCTATTTGTAGGGTAATTGTTAGTTTGTTCAAAATTTGAGATTTTTGACCCTTCGGTGGGACCCCTAGGCACCAATAAAATTTCAAAAAATTTTAAATGGCTTCTTTCTAGCCCAAATGCAACATTTTAACGCTAGGTAGAACATGGATTTTGAATATGAGGAGGGATTGATGCACTCTAGTATATACCGTACTGCATTTTTGTGATTTTAGACACAAAAGAGTACCGGTAAATAATTTGATAGAGAAGACTGACATTTATCGATTATACAATTGAAATAATAGAAAATTAAGTCAAGTACACCTAGCCAAATTAAAACAAAATTAAGTTAAAGTAGCCTAGGCTACACAAATACGAACTGCACATTAAGCAAAAAAAATTAGGAAGTCTGAAGTGTAGGGCAATTAAAGCATAACAAATTTTAAAGACTAGTTTTCAACTCAGCTTTTACAATGTTTCAAAATATACTGTAAAGGAAGTGGCTAGTGTTACGTTATGTAAGGCTTATGTCTGCGAAGAGAATACAAGAGCAAAGAGTTAGCGCTCATTTGCTCTTTAATATTTTTAAAATTATCATTATGGTTTGGGTTAGACTTTGAGTTTGGGTTAGGATTAACATGAATGTCATTAAGTACAAGATGTCCGCTTTTTTTTAGAACCTCTGCCACCCGTGTATGAGCGCGTTTACACTCTCTCTTCTTTCATGCAAACATTAATTAGGATTAGGGCTAGATTTGGGAAATAGCTTAGATCATAGAGGAGAGAATGCACTTGCACTCATACATGGGTCGCAGAGCTTCCAAAACAAAGCGAACAGCTTATACTTAACAACATCCGATCAACATTAGGGTTACAGCATAGAATCTTTTTAGTAGACAGGAAACTGATAGTTTTGTCTTTTTTTTCTTCACGATTCACTTGTTTTAAAATATTCCAATTTGTTGAATCAGCGTGACATTTTATTCACGGTTCTTTTGTGCTAGAAATATCTGATAGTGATATCTGATATGGTATTTTGAATCAAATTAGTCAAATACGCATGATGGAAAAAAACCTTTGCAAAGCACAACAAGAGCAAACTTTTTTTCTTCAATGCTCTGTTCATTTTCTCCACACAACAGTTTCTAGTCTAGCCTACCAAACAGCTAAACTGCAAATAAAGAGCCTATATGGTAGAGTTTGGGTTAGGTTTAGGGTTGGAGTTGGGATAGTGATTTTCTTAATCTTATGTCAGAACAACTTTCGATAGGCTAGTTAAAAACTTCAATTATACTGCTAATGTAACGGTACGTAACTTTAGTCAAGTAGGTAAGATTGAATGTTATTTTCCGTTTTGCATCATTGTCAGTTTTCTTGTTGTTACAGGATGGTCCAAACAAAGTATTTTTAGTGAACCAAAACAGTGTAGCGATAGCACTGAATTTGCCAAGTCTGCAAGTGACAAAACTTTTTTTTCATGGAAACGAAAACTTGAATTTACTTTTTTATCAGTTTATCCTCCTTCCTTGATAGAGCTTAGGCCTACTTCTTTGTTGTTGTTTTTTTCGTTTCAACTTTTTTTCAGTAGGCCTAGCTGCCTAGTTCGTCAAATGTTTTTGGCAGTTTGACTATGCATCAAACCATAGGCTACTGCTTACCAGTACCGGTACCTTCGCAAGCGACTACCGGTACTAACTGCTTGCAAATGTACGCTTAACGTTGCAAAAGAACGATACAAATCACAAATTACGCGCAGCTTCCGAGTTCCGGTCTAAACGTACCGGTACCTTCAGCCTTGGTATGGAATGGAATATGGAAGAAAATTTTAGCATGAAATGGAAAATTTTTAGTATCAAGTATGGAATGGAAATGGAATAGAAGAAAACTGTCAATATGAATTATGGAAAAATTGTCTTCCATTCCATACCGTGCCCTGCTTGTTAATTACCGGTACCGGTATACAGTCTGACAGTATAGCAGAAATTACGCTAATGCCCATCTCTGGCAGTCTGACCCGTAGATAAATCGGCGGTTTCTTTTACGCTGAAGACTTCCTCCAGTTAAAATCACGATTTCCGCCAGCGAAAATAGGGGAAAATGTATTTCCGCCATTACACCGAAAATCTATGAGAGATTATTTCTTTAAATGTTAAGTTGGATTAGCCTACTTGTTTAAATTTTCTAACTGATTGCGCCGGATCTTTGCGCCAAACTTGCACTAGCGAAACTTTTGCGCCACGCCGATTAAACTGCTTCTGAAAAACTCTGTCGCAGTTCCTGCTTCATCCAGTGGCGATGTGGAAAACTAGCGTGGAAGTAACCACAAACGAAAGATAATTCTAACCAATGGCTTCTTAAATCAACAGATCATCGCTCACTCGAGGTTGTACAACCGAGCCGATTAACTGCAATCGGAGCGCGCTCCCTTTTGACACGCCACACTGGTGACCCCGACGTGATTGGATGATCGGCGCTCGAGACAACGTTAGCAGGCCCCTTCCTACCACTGCTTTCAGAAAGGGGGAAGTGTGTCACAGTTCCTGCTTCATCCAGTGGCGATGTGGAAACTAGCATGGAAGTAACCACAAATGAAAGATAATTGGAACCGATAGCTTTATAACACAACAGATCATAGCAGCTCATAGGTTGTACAACCCAGCCGATTAACCGCAATCGGAGCGCGCTCCATTTTGACACGCCACACTGGTGACCCCGACGTGATTGGATGGTCGGCACTCGAGACGATGTTAGCAGGCCCCTTCCTACCACTGCTTTCAGAAAGGGGGAAGTGTGTCGCAGTTCCTGCTTCATCCAGTGGCGATGTGGAAAACTAGCATGGAAGTAACCACAAACGAAAGATAATTCTAACCGATGGCTTCTTAAATCAACAGATCATCGCTCACTCGAGGTTGTACAACCGAGCCGATTAACCGCAATCGGAGCGCGCTCCCTTTTGACACGCCACAACTCTTTCAATCATTAAAATTTCAAAACAGGTCTTTATTTTGCTCTTGCACTTGAATCGACAGCCGTCTATGTCAAATATTGCAGTGCGACATACAGGACTATAGCGTGTGATTAGTTTTTGCGGAACATAAAAACTTGGTAGGGTTTGTGCCGCATCTGAAGATGACCACTAATCTTTGGAAAGTTATACGTTTACATTGGTCCAGCTCCAGAGTAGCGTAACTACTGAGAGGGTGGAGAGCAGAAAAATTTTCGGTGGGGCACAGATTAATTTTACCCTTATTTTCTGGAGAAAGACCAAAAAAAAGGTCTTAGAAGTGAGATCTTAGGCTTAGTCTTGGCGTCCAATTGTGTTTTTCGTCCTGGAACAAAACTTTGCTCACCCTTGGGGGGGCACAAGCAGTATTTTGAGAAGAGTATAGCGCTGAAGCTGAAATATTGGATTAAATTAAACTGCAATACTCAACCCCAGTGCCTCAACTAGAACGTTGTTCTTAGGAGGGCACAATTTGTTTCTGGGGAGGACTACGGGGACAATTTGTTGCCCCCTAGTTGCGGCCCTGCTCAACCTTCAAAATAACTGGACATTAAACTTGGCGTAAAGTATCCAGCCAGTTGCGGTAGGTTACAGCCTAATAAATTAAAAGTAAAAAATAATTCAAAAATTTTTGTTTTCGTTTTGGGGTTACTGTTACAAAAATATTCAACAAATGCAAAAAAATCCCCCCAAAAAAATTTTTTGAAAATCCTGAGTTTGCTCTTCCATCCTGAATTTCAAGATAGAGAAATGGTTTAACCGAAATTGGACAGGTTATGTAATGTTCCTGGAAGAGTAAAATTATTCAATTTCTCTTTTTTTCTTGGATGTTCAGAATGAGAAAACTGATTTTGAATATGATTTTCACTAAGTCGGTTTCATTTTAGCTTTTGCAATAAGTTTTTCGGATAGAACTCTTCAGTTGTGATCTCGTTCTGATTTGCAGAGATGGGCAAAGCACAATTAGAAGCGCTAGGTGCAACTTCTGCAATCTCCGCAATTGCAAAAGTTGCGTTGCGTTTTAATTTTTTATTTTAAAACATTGCGGACGTTGCGTTGTCGACTGCAGTCTTTACAATTTGTTGCGAGTTAATTGCGTTGCACTTTCAATTTTTTTTTCAATTATTAACGCAACTCCACACATTGACTTAATTTTGTTTCACTTCGATCGTAATATTCATCAATGTCGGCCTTCATCAGCAAATTATTCAAGTTACTCTTTTTCTGTCAAAATCGCAAAAAATGCGGCATTTGCATTGTGTTGTAAAACTTCAATTCTAAAAGTTAGGTTGCACTTTAACTTAGTACGAAAATGCCGTTCCGCAATAGTGGAATTACGTTGGATTTCAGAATTAAAAAAGTTAAATTGTGCATTTTGCGCTGCACTTTTACTGGTTGAAAATATCGTCGCGCTTTGTTGATGCTATTTTGGTATGTTATTTTGCGCGGAAGTTGCGCTGCGTTTCAGAATTAAAAAAGTTAAATTGTGCATTTTGCGCTGCACTTTTACTGGTTGAAAATATCGTCGCGCTTTGTTGATGCTATTTTGGTATGATGTTATTCGTGCCCATCTCTGCTGATTTGGTATGTGGTGAGCAGGATCTTTTAAAGAGCAAAGGCATTAAGAAGAAATGCTATCTACAGTAAGGAGAAATGCATTACAAGGAGATTGCACAATTAACGATAAAGAGAAATGCAATCTACCTAGTCACAGCCAAGGATGGCAGTACCGTACGGTTAGAATTTACGTACTACGTACCTCGCACCTTGAACCGCACCGTACCAGCATACTGTGTTTCAGTTCAATTTTTGAAGCGTATCTTGCCAACGTATCATACCCGTACCATTACAAAAAAGGCGTACCGTACCCAACGGTGTACAGTAGCGATCACTAAAGTAATGAATTATAGTAACGAATTACTCTTTTAGTAATTTTTTAATGACACTGCTTTTTCAAAAAAGTAGTTTTTGCGGTAATTTTATTACTTTTTAGAGGTGTGAAAATTACTAATTACATATTACTTTTCAAATGTTACTTACAGACAAGGTGCAGATCACAAAAAAGTGTTTGCAGTTGAAACAACGCGATGTGCATCAGTTTGCAACGTGTTTGTGATGACGTCGCCATTCTGGCACTATCAAAAAATTGATTAGCTGCTTATATTAGGTTTCCACCAATCAAAACGATTTGTGTCTGAGAATAACGCATGTTTGTGCTAGAGATGGCAACCGCACAGCGTACGCGGCCGCGCTCTGCTGTTGGTGCAACGTGCCACGCAGCGTGGTAACTAAAATCTGCTTTACGTAACAGCGTCAGAGCAGCGCTGCGTACTGTATTTTTTACGTTTTTTTACCGTTATTGCTGGTGAATTATTTCTTTGTGTACATTGTACTACAAAGGTTGGTGATGATGTAACTATATTGTAATATGCATTGAAGACCGTAACAATTCCACATCAGAGGTAAAAGTAGAAAACTTTTCTTACCGTTTGTTACGTCATAGCCTTAAATCCTGATTTGCTGTATAGCATTTTTCGAATTCTTGATTTGTTTGCCTTCACGCAAAGAGCGCGGTCTGCAGGGCATTTTTGCAGCTGTTGTAATTTAGCTCGAAACTTGTCACAAATCGCTGTAGTTTTGTGAAGACCAAAAATATTAGTGAAGACCACAAAAGTCCTACTACCTGAGGGCGGGGCCCTGGCACTGTGCCACATGGAAAATACAGCGCTGGTTATTGCAATACGTTCATAAAAAGTTGAGATGAGGCCTGAGGTAGCAAGTTTTAGGACAAAAACCCTTGATTTCACCTTGGTTATACGATGAAAGTGGTTGAAAAAAATTGAATTAAGGGGGAGCGCTGTGCCCCCTGGTAGTCAATTTTATTTATTGTTGATTACTGTTGTACGCGTGTACTGTTGTATGCAAAGATGCTAAAAAAACTGAAAATGAAGAAACAAGGCTTTTTTGTCAAACTTTTGTCATTAGTGGCATTTCGATTGAGAGGGCCCCGATCCCAAAAACCACCCCCTGGCTACGCCTATGATTTTGCGATAAGATCGCGCCCTTAAAGGCGGTGAATCATCCAGTCAATTCCAGTGGTTTACAATAGCTAAAATTGTACTATAATTTTTGATATTTTTTGTTTTAATTTTGGGACTGCGTTGCAAAGATATTCAACAAATAAAATAAGATGTCCCCCCGAAAAAAGTTTTTGGAAACTCCGAGTTTTGTTCTTCCCGCCAAAACCGCAGTAGGCCTAATGGTTTAGAGAACTGTGGTAGGCCTAATAGTTTAGAGATAGTTTATTTCTAAATAGTTTATTTCTAAATGGTTTAGGCCTAATTAGGCCTAACTATCTCTAGACTATTAGGACTATTAGTTTGGAATTAGTTAGGCCTAATAGTTTAATAAGATTACAGTAGGCTTAATAGTTTAAAGAACTGTGGTTTTGGCGGGAAGATCAAAACTCAGAGTTTCCAAAAACTTTTTTCGGGGGGACATCTTTTTGTATTTGTAGAATATCTTTGCAAACGCAGCCCCAAAATCAAAACAAAAAATATGAAAAATTAATAGTTCATTTTTAGCTATTGTAAACCACCGGTATTGGCTGGATGATTCACCGCCTTTAAGTTCTTTCAAAAAAAAACTACATTTAAGCAAAATCAAAAAAATTTTTTTTCCAAAACGTGGAGGACTCGAGTCAAGTCACTTAAGAGTTTTTTAAAACGTCCAAGAATTGCATGAGATTGACGTGAACACGTGGTCGTCGTTATTATTACTTACTTATGTACGCGTAAATCGTAAATTCCGGATAAGGACAACTTATTGGCTACGCTCTTGTTATATTCGTCACTGGTAGTATTTTAATTGGGGGGCTTGCATAATAGCATTAAGTTCATAAAAACGTTAACGAGGGCCTGAGGTTGCAACTATTAGGACAAAACTCTTAGATTTCTTGCAGGTTTTGTATATAAATTGTCAGAAATTTGAATTAAGTGGCCCATGGCCCGGGACTCTTGGTCATCAGTTAGAGGCCCTGGAGCTCCCTGGTTGTCATTTAGAGGCCGCGGGGATCCCTCGTTGTCATTGATATTATTGTTGATTACTGCTATGAGCGTAATTACTGAAAAAAAAAACTGCCACTAATCGATAGGCTATGTTGTCATAATTTTTTATCATTGGTGGTATTTTAATTGGGGGTAGGGCCAAGGCCACCTAAAGAGAGAAGGCCTTTCGCGTGCGATATGACGTCACTCGATGTAGGGACAGATAGATTCACTAGTCATTACGCATTAGGCAAAAGCGAGAAACCCAAAAGCGCATAGCTCGGCAGAACTGAGTAGTAAAACGTTAGAAAGTAGTAGCTTGGGAAACTGCTAAAAGATTGAAGTTTTGTATGTGTATAGGCTTTTGTGAAAGTTTTGTTAAGGTAACGTTAGCCTGCAACCTACCTTTCAAGACTGCCTTAGAAGCTATTGCTGTTACAGAAAAAAGTTTTAATGCAGCTTGTCCTGTCATGTAGCAGCGTAGATGGTATTTGTACCGTGAATGTAGAAGTTATCAAGGCATAGGCCTAATGGTCGCAGCAGTAGTTGTACAGTTAATATTCATATCTATTGTTGAGGATTACAAGTATATACATCATGTGAAGTAAAATATTTAGCAATATACCGGTACACGGTGGTATAAAATTAGGCACCGGTAGGTAACGTAAACAGTTATGATACAATTTTAATGCGGTAGTTTTTTTAATATTGGTGTTCTAAGCATCATAGCCAACAGGGTGAACCAAAACACAGTTTTTTAATCAATTATTATAAGCCTATGCTTTAAAAAGTGCTTGAGTAGTTATGATCTGAACCAAACCCCCACTTTTAGTAACTGTTACGGCGAGTTTTACTTGGAATGGCTTGTTTTCTTCATTTCCGTGCGGAATCGATTTTAGTTGTGACTTCGGGGATTTCCCACGAAGTCTTTGCTCTGTTTCGCGCCACTAACCACGAGTCAGTCGTGTGAGTTGTTAGTAGTGGCAGGTGTGTACTCAATATTGCTTGGCGTAAACTACACTATAGTTTAAGTGTATAAATTAGTGTTTAGTGCAGCTGCAGTTTTACTACAGTACAGCCTAAAGCTGGTTTAGCCTTCGGGCAGCTATCACTGGCTGTTTGGTTTGAGTTGGTTTGGATTAGCCTATTGCAGATGTTTTCTGAAGTGTAGTTCTGTAGCATGCAGTTGCCTATTGTAGACTGTTGTGTAGTCTAGGCGTGGTTACTGTATTGCCGGTTGTGTGTGATGGTTTAGTTGCCTTTTGAGCAACCCTCTTGGGCTACTTACGTATTGCTGCAGTTACCGTAGTTCTTTATTGGGCCTAGTTGCGGGCTAGTAGTTTACCAATACCGATTTGGCTGTTGTGTACCGGTATCTGTTTGCCGTCTGTTATGTTCGATTGTAGTAAGGTTTGGTACTGTACCCAGGCGAGTGTATGTACTGTATCTCGTGTTTGCTTTACTGCGTTGTGTTCAGATCTTTGCGTAGCAGACTTTGACACGTCTTCGATAGATAGGTAGGGTTGCTAACTGCGTTTTATTAGCTTAGTGAGTTAGTATAGGTTGGTGATTGTGCTTGTTACTGTGTCGATTACTGGCGATTTGGATTTTGAACTGCCAAGAACTTCATTACAATTCGTGACCGGATTTCTGGGGTGTTGGCTGCTCTTATTCCTTATTGTCAGACGTTGAGAGCACGAGGGTTTTATTCAAGTAGATTCTACCGCTAGGTTGTGGTGTTGTTCCCCCACTATCTGACGGTAACAGTAACTGTATGAGTGTATGTACTTTTTGCCCACCCTGTATATATCTGCATACAGTAGCGTAGCCAGAGGGGGGGGGAGGGATCGGCTGTAGCCATTGGCATGTCGACCAAAATGCAGAATAAGAAAAATACCACTATTTTAGATCTTTTGAGACTGTTTTATGCACTGCAATGGATTAAAATAGTGATTTAAAACATTTTTTGAAACATATATTCCGGGGTAGGGGCTAATATGTCAAAAATAAAACCACAAATAAATGAAATATTTGAAAAATGTCCAAAAATAAGCAATCAAATTTGATCGCCCGTGTAAAAATGCTCAACATAGATGTCATCAACAAATATACTAGGCTATAAACTTAATTAGGAATAGGGGGAGGGAGGGCTATTCAGTACTAGTTAATTACCAATCATTCCTCTCAAATTTCTTTCATTAGCCCCCCCCCCCCATTTTTTTTTCTATAAGCTGTGGACGAAATAGATTACCCCATGTGAGTTTTATTGAACTATACGATATTATAACTTGCCAGCATCTAATTACGAGAATTAAAATTTTGCCATTAGCCACCTCCCAAATATCCCATTTATGCAACCAGTTTAACCATGTTTGCTCTGCCAATTTCAATGCCACGTTTTAAAAGCATTATTTTTTTATCAAAATAGCCCTAAAATTAAGTTATTTTTGCAAAAAAATCCTTAATTTTCGAGCGTTGGGGGCTCCGCCCCCAGACCCCCAAAACAGCCCCCCCATTTCGAATTTCTGGCTACGTGCCTGTTTGTATATAAATATGAAGATTTACTGATTTTGCTCAATGCAAGATGTTTAAACAACCATGAACCAGTTTATGTAACAAAAATGGTTGCTTTTATTTGCTCTAAAATTTTGCTGAATAACTTCTGTTCTTTAAAGAATGATACCATTACCAACATGAAAAAGAGTGAGCGTAGGAAACTTCAAACGTTGGTATAAATCCCTCACTGATAGTTTTACAATTTTGCTGTGGCCTTGAAATGTTTTTTGTTTAGTGTAGTTGACACAAACATACGATACGTAAATGTTTCACAATTTATGACTGCTGTATATTCTCAAATAACGTGATACGTCTAATCGTCTATAGCATAAATTTTGCATAAATATGTATTCTTTTCTTCCTACTCGAAAAGTGTAGACCCTGCATGGATATGAAATGTGATTTAAGGTGTTTTTTTGCGGCCGAATTCACAGTTAGAAGTTTTTGGTTTGACTTTTAAGCGTAAACAAGTGTACAAATGACTTGTTTTGTTAAACTCAATGTTGAAAATCATATCACACTTTAATGATTCACTTTTACGTTGATGCGTTATGTTAAAAAGTATTTTTATGCATCCTTTCGTTTTACTGCTATGCGAAGTTAATACATTTTCTAACAAGTTTTGTTTTTGCTTTGCTTTTGCGCAAAGTAGGCGACCGTATGTCGCATCATTGCTATCGCGAGACAACGAAAGCGTAACTATTTGTTGTGACGTCACGCGCTCAAACGAAAGCACGCGAAAGGCCTTCTCTCTCTAGGTGGCCTTGGTAGGGCGGGCCTCCTGGGCCCCATCCTCTGGCTACGCCTATGACTGTAACCTAGTTGCTTTTTTAGAAAAAGTAACAAAAGTGGGAACTAGTTACCGGAGGTGGAGTCCTCGAGGACGTCCTTGACCTGGAGGACACATTTTGAAGTCCTTGGCCTTGGCCTCGAAGCCTAAAGTCCTTGGCCTTGGCTTTGGCCTCGAAGCCTTAGGTCCTCGAAAATTGCCCTGTCCTCGGCTCGAGGACAGCATTATTTTTTAAACCGTTGAAATTTTGCTGGAAAACGCCAGAAACATCGCGGAAAATTTGCAAATACCTTTTTTGTTTTCCGCAATTGGAGCATTGGCTTAGCCAAGCGGGCCTCCCCCCCCCCCCAATTATAATTTCACCAATGACAAAAATGTGACAAAAAAGCCTATTGTCGCTTCAGTTTCGGTTTCTTTTTAGCATTTTCCGCTTACACCAGTAGCGAACAACAATACTGAAGACCAGGGGCCCCGGGACCCCCTCAATTCAATTTTTGCCTGCCAATTTAAACGTAAACTAGGAAGAAATGGATAGTTTTCGTCCTAAAAGTTGCTATCTCAGGATCACATCTAGCCTTTTTATGAACGTAATGCATTAACCAAGGCCGGATTTACCACAATATGGCGCAGTACCAGCTAGGGGCTCTGCGCTCAAATCTTATAACTTTTTATGGTCTTCACCTACATTTTGCAGAACGATGTTGCGAAAATCTCCAAAGTGCCAGGGGCCCAGCGCGATGTAAATCCGGCCCGGCAATAACATGGTTAGTAAGCGTAACCATCTATTGTACTATTTTTCAATGACAATTCATTAATTTACCTCCACCTCGCCAGTTTTTACGCACAAATTACTTTTTAAAAAAAATTAGCCATGGAAAATGCTGCTTGAACAAATCGTTGATCCTCAATTGAGGGGGTCTGGGTTCCTTGGCCTAACATGCACTTCAATAAGTGGTTATTTTCATAACAAAACAAAAATCTCTAAGGAAAATCTTCGAGTGGGTTTTCATTTACTGCTAAAATGTTGCAGGAGAAAATGCACCTTACTTTCCCCCACCTGGACCAAATCACGCACAATTAAACTTTAACACCAAAATGCCAGATGTTAAATGTGTTTTGGACTTAAATTGCAAATAGAAGGAGGATTAAACAATTTCATTTTTTTAATTGGCTTTCAAATGTCAAAAATCAAGTGCATTCAAATGGCACTAAACATGTGCGAAATATGATTCAATGGCATTAAAATAGCTTTTTTTTTCAAAAAAATTACAAAACATCGCCCAACAGCTGGGGGCTTCGCCCCCAGACCCCCAACCCTCCGGCCGCAGACCTTCGTCTGTGATACGTTTGAGTTACACCAGCTTTCTCAAAACATCTCCAAAGTTACGTATTTGCACTTTTCAACTATATTAGTTTAAGCCCTTTCCTTGTGCAAAATCCTGATTAAGTGCCAACAGGCAAATTTTTGATGACGTCATTGCATGTGATTTGTGTTTTAGGCCTCCCCAATCAAAGATTCTGGCTACACCTATAAAGTGGAGATTGCCTGAAAAACTTTTTTGAAGACCTGTTTTTTTTTGGAAAACACTTGCGGCTGTGTTCTTGGCCTTTGCCTCGAGCATTCCTGTTCTTGGCCTCGAGAGGGTCTGTCCTCGGAAAGGCTGTCCTTGGCCTTGGCCTCGAATTTTTTTTTGTGTCCTCGACTCCATCTCTGTCATTTAGTCGATTTTCGGGCATTACGATTTCGAAGGCATCTTCTCCTCCGGTAAGTGTGAGGGCTGTCAAAATTGCAGACCAAACCAGGCTGAGTAGAAACAGCACTGAAATCAGAACGGATGATATCGTTGACGCAATGCTACACAATGAATTCAGAAAAAACATGTTGTAATGCCGAATACGTGCTCATTGCGCTCGGAACACGGTCTCACGGTATGGGTCCTGGATAAGTGATCATTTAGGAGGCGATCTATCCCCAGCAGACTGAAAGCCAAGACGTTTGAACTTATTTTGCATTTATTGTTTTATTCACGCATTTATCACCGTTAATTGGAACGACCGACGCTTGCGTCGCGTGTTCTTTTGTTTTTACTCGGCCGTTTTCCAACTAACGAGTGCGAAATTTCAGACTTTTGCTTATAACTCGAGAACGGTTGGGTCTAGCTACATGAAATTTTGACAGCTGTTTGAGACTAATGAGTTGTATGTTTGTACCAAACTTCGAGGCAATAGGTTACGTGACTTTGGTTTTAGGACCCGAAAACCGCCCCGCAAGTTTGGCGTAAAAAGCGGTCTCAGTCAAAAACGGCTTTAGTACGGCAAAAAATATTTCACACGGTTATATGTCTTAAGATACCCTTTTATCCCAAGCAACCCACTTTTGGCCGCGATGAGGTTTATTCCTTTTTTTTCCTTTTTCCTTTTTTTTCTTCCTAAATTTTGTACGCTCCTCTTCTAAACCACAAAACATGGAAATTTAATTTTTGTGTAAAGTTGTTGAGCTGCAAACGGAATTTTTTCTCCCGAATTTTTTTTGGGCAACTCCCCCCGGAACCCCCCAAAAATCCATTTTTTTAACGGTTCAAGCTAGAGTGCTAGTTTTTTTGATATCAGTAGATACTTAACAGACAAATATTTTGGCGTAGTTTGGGAGTGTCACCCCCCCCCCCCGGGAATCCCTCAAATGGACCCCCAAAAATGAATTTTTTGAACGGCTCAATTAGTGCCAGTGTTTTATGATTTTTCTAATCAAAGGCATTCCCCAGCTGGACAAGACTTTTGGCCGACTGGACAAACCTTAATGGCTTGCACAGTGGCAGAGGCTTTCTAGGGAATAAACGATTTGTCACTTGTGGTACTTATAACCGAAAGGTTTGATGTCCGGTTCGGCCAAGAGTCTTGTCCAGCTGGGGAATACCTTTGATTAGAGAAGCTGAGGGCTGCGGATGAGACCTAAAAGCTCGAACACAGCGCTGTCCAGCTCTGTGCATATTATGACTCGAGCTGCTTCGCAGCTGCAGGGTTGGTGGTTGATCTGGCCACCTAACTGCCAGTGGAAGTCGTTCTAATTTCCCAGTAGTCGACCACGAAGGACGTCAAACTTTTCTGTGTTTTATCATATCAGCAAATATTTAACGGACAAATATTTTGACATAGTTTGGGGGAACCTCTCCAAGAACTTCCCTCCACCAAATAAACCCCCCGAATTTCAATTTTTCGAATGGCTAAAGCTGGGAAGCTTACTGTTTTTAACATTATTAAATATTAAACAAATATTTTGACATAGTTTAAGGGTACCACCAGTAGCGTACGCAGAATTTTAAAAATAGGGGCCAAGAAACTTTAGAAAATCTGAGAACAAAGATCTGAATCAGAAATAGTTCCGCCCAAAATCAGTCCGATTTTTCGCCCAAAATTAGGTGAAGAGCAAAAAAAAGGTCTTCACCCAAATTTGGTCCTATTTTTCGCCCAAACTTAGGTGAAAAGCAAAAAATATAAAAAAAGGTTTTCACTCAAATTTGGTCCGATTTTTCACCCAAACGTGGATGCAAGCCTAAACGAAACGCACAAAACATTGCCCTTTGTGTGATCAAACCTTATGCCCAACTTGCAAAGGGGGGGGCCATGCCACAATTTTGCATACTATTCTATGCAATTATACGATTCTGGCGACCCAAAGGGGGTGGGGCCATGGCCCAATGCCTCCCTCGGGTAACCGAAAATTGGACCACTCCTAAATCAATTTCTTTAAATCACTAGTCAGAGAGCTAATTGTTTTTAATATTAAGTCTGTAAAAAATAAATTTTGAGAAAGGCTAAGACTAGGGCATAGGCGTAGCCAGGGAGGAGGCCCAGGGGGTGCGGGCCCCCCCAATTAAAATACCACCAATGATAAAAATTATGACAACATAGCCTTGCGATGTTTAGTTGAAGTTTTTTTTTTTCAGTAATTACGGACATAACAGCAATTAACAATAATATTAATGACGACGAGGGAACCCTGGGACCCCTAACTAACAACCAGGGGGCTCTGGGGCCAGTAACTAACAACCAGAGGGCCTCAGGGCTCCTAACTGACGAACAGGGGGCCCTGGGACTCCTAGCTGACAACCAGAGGGCTCCCAACTAACGACCAGGGGGCCTCTAACCGACAACTAGGGTGCCCCGGGGCCCCTAATTGAAAACCAGGAAGCTCCTTAACTGACAACCTGGGGGCCCCGGGGCTCCTAACTAACGACCAGGGAGCCCCGGGGCCCCTGCCCCTAACTGACAACCAGCGGGCCCCAGAGCCCTTTACTAAAGACCAGGGGGCCCTCTAACCGACAATCAAGGAACCCCGGGGCCCCTAAATGACAAACAGGGGGCTCTGCGGCCGCTAACTGAGAACAGGGGACCCCACGGCCCCTAACTGTTAAACACTGGGGCTCTGGGGCCTCTAACTGATGAACAGGGGGCCCCGGACCTTAATTAACAACCAGGGGACCCAAGGGCCCAAACCGACAACCAAGGGGCCCCAGGGCTCCTAACTGACAACCAGGGGGCTCCAGGCCCCCTAACTAATGACCAGGGAGCCCCTTAATTGACAACCAGGGGACCCCGGGGCACCTAACTGACAAACAGGGGGCCTCTAACCAACAACCAGGGGGCTCCGGGCCCCTAGATGACAAACAGGGGCCTCTGGGGCCCCTAACTGACGACCAAGGGTCCCAGGCCAGGGGACCTGAATTCAAATTTTTAACAATTTATATGTAAAAGCTTTACGAAATCTGGAAGTTTTGTCCTAAAGTTGCAACCCCAGGCCTTCGTTTAACGTTATTATGAATTTAATGCTATAACACAGGCGGTAATGCAAACCCCCCAATTAAAATGCTACTAATGATAAACATAGTGAGAGCATAGCTAGTATGTTGTCCTTGTTCGGAATTGCAGTTGTTTTAATTTAGAATTTACGCGTACAAAGTAAGTAATAATAATGACGATTACGTGTCTACGTCATAATAATGTCATGCGATTTTTGGAGGTTTCAAAAAACTGTCAAGTGACTTGACTCGAGTCCTCCACGTTTTGGAAAAAAAGTTATTTTGATTTTGCTTTAAATGTTTTTTATCAAAGAACTTAAAGGCGCGATCTTATCTCAAAATCATAGGCGAAGCCAGGGGGGTGGCCCAGGGGGCCCGGGCCTCTTTAATTGAAATGCCACCAATGACAAAAATTTGACAAAAAAGCCTTGTTTCTTCATTTTCGGTTTCTTTCAGCATCTTTGCGTACAACAGTACACGTGCACAACAGTAATTGACAATAAATAATATTAACGACCAGGGGGCCCGGCGCACCCCCTTAATTCAATTTTTTCAGCCAATTTAAACGTATAACCAGGGTGAAATCAAGGGTTTTTGTCCTAAAAGTTGCTACCTCAGGCCCTCATCTAAACTCTTTATGAACGTAATGCAATAACCCGCCGTACGAGTATTTGCCATATGGCACAGTGCCAGGGCCCGGCGCTCAGATAGTAGGACTTTTTTTGATCTTCACTAATATTTGACAGGAAAATGTTGCAAAAATCTCCTTAGTGCCAGGGGCTCGCGCAATGCAATTCTGGCCCGGGAATAACATATTTAGTAAGCGTAACCATCTGTTGTACCACTTTTCACTAACGATTCACTCCACCTCGCCAGTTTTATGCACAAAATGCTTTTAAAAAAAAACTAAGAAAAATGCTCATTGAACAAATTATTGAATTTCAATTGAGGGGGCCTGGGCTCCCTAGCCAGTACTTAAATTGTAGAGGGGACGCGTCCCCCCATCGAGAGTTAGCGTCCCCCCATCGAGATTTAGGTGTTCCCCCATCGAGATTTGAGCGCTGTATGATCAGACAAAAACTACCTAATTCTTCACCTAATTTTGGCGAAAAACCACTTCAGTTTCCGGCGAAGACCATTTAATTTCAGCGACGGAATTACGTAATCTTCACTAAAGTACTTTCGCATGCCAAATGCGTTTGGTCAAGGCTGCAAAAGCGTCCCCCCATGCAAAATTTTACAATTTAAGTACTGCCCCTAGCCGTACATGTACTCCTACAACTGGTTAACTTCATTACAAAACAAAAATCTCTAAGGAAAATCTACGAGTGGATTATTATTTAGTGCTAAAATATTGCAGGAGGCAATGTGCCTTACTTCCCTCTACATAGACCAAATCACTTACAAGTCAAGTCAAGTTTATTTTCACCATACGCTTAAAAGTACGCAGGCAGGAAACAGCGAAAAGACCATGCGGTCATCTAGGTCAAACTGCACCTTTCAGCAATACTTAACAGTTGCAGGCATTAAATTAAGCTCGTCATTGACTAACAAGAAAGAACTCTAAATAACATTTACAAAATACCACGAACAGTGTTGCCAGCTAAATATTGGGAAAAAAGAAACTGATTTGTGCTTGATCAAAAAAAAATTTTTTTTTGAATTATATAGGCATTGGATATGGTTGAAAGCCCAACTTGCTTAGTGTTAAGGAAAGTGAGTTTGTTTTGGATTGACAACAACAAAAACCAAGTAATAATCGCTTTCAAAAGAACAACACGTCTATTAATTTTGTCAAATCTTAGAATGTTATTTGCAAAAGCGTTTCAAGATTTTAATTTACTTCTTAAAATCCCTGCTAAAAGGAGAAAAGAAAAAAGCGCACTAAAAGGAAAAAGCGAAAAAAGAAACACACAACATTACAAGACAGAACTGCCCAAATCTGGGATAGAAAAAGTAATGATAATAATTAAGTAAAGCATGTGCTTCTATACGTCTCCGATTAGCCATAAAAAAAAAAAATGTATATAAATATATATATAGATACTCGTTTGTTATTAAGAAAGATTATTATTGTATTTGATCAGACACGACGCACCTATACAACATTCATATATTGCACTGTACTCCAAATTTATAGTAAAAGGGCAGCACTGTCTCTAAGCCAGCAATATTTACAAAAGTATTTACAAACTTATTCCGATAACAAATTTAACTTACAATTAAAATTTTACACCATAATGCAATATTTGAAAGGTGTTTTGGACTTTAATTGCTAGTAACAGGAGGATTGAACAATTAAATTTTTTCGATTGGATTTCAAATGTTAAAAATCTAGTTCTTTCAAAAGTCTGTGAACACGTGCAAAATGTGATCCAATGGGATTAAAATAGCTTGTTTTTCCAAAAACTTACAAAAATCGCCCAGCGGCTAGGGGCTTAGCCCCCAGACCCCCATAGCCACCGGCGACTGGGGGCTCCAGACCCCCGTTAGTGATATATTTAAGTACACTAGCTTACTCAGCACGTCTCCTAAGTTAGACGTTTGCATTTTCTAATTATTAGTTTTCGCCCCTCCCTTTACCAAAATCGTGGTTAAGTCCCAACAGGCTACGGCTTCTGATCTTCCATTCTACGATATCTTTGCCCCACAAAAAGTTCCTTTTTTTGAAAATATCTGATGACGTCATTGCATGTTATTTGTGGTTTGGGCCCCCCCAATAAAAAATCCTGGCTACGCCTATGGACTTGGGTCATAGTCAAGAGATTCCTTAACCGAGAGTGCTGAAACCACAAACTTGGTGAGCGTAAATCGAATTCAGTTTAGGGGGTTCAGGACAAGAGCACTTGGGACATTGTTTCACAAAATGAATAATGATTTAATGACAATAAAAAATAAATATTTTGGCATGGTTAAGAGGTGACACCCCTTCCCGGCAACCCCCCCAAATACATATATTCCTCAAATCTTTACTTTTCATTTAAGCTAAAACCGTTTTTTAGTAGATATTTGTAAGACAAAGAATTAAAAACACAAATCGTCTTCCGTTCGAGATAGAAGTTTAGAATGGTTGTTATTAAGGCAAAAACATAGATCTGGGACCAATACAATGCAGAGTGTCGTATGTAAATAAATAGTATGTTCTAGAGTAGACATTACACGATAGCTTTGTACGCATTTTGAATTTACGCTTGAGCTACGATATATGTATTTATAGTACTGATGGTGAAAGCTTTGACAGACAAATTGCTCTTAATCACTTAAGTTGTTGGTTTAGCACGTAGACTATTTTAATATGATAGGATTTTCTATGCGCTATAAAGACTTTTTTATTGTTTCAACCTACAGTATTGTAGACTGAAAACGTATTTAACTGTGTGAACCGTACAATTAGGGTCGTATTCACCAAGCGAGTTTAAACTCCACTGAACCGTAAGCGTCGCTGAAACTATGTTAAGTCGCGCATGTCGTATTCACCAGACGAAAAAATGTCGAATGCTTAGTTAGTAGCAGTGATATACAAGAAATCGTATTTCTTGCTCAGTTTTATTAATCAGAACTGTTTGTTGTGAGAGTTCATACAGTAAATTTATGGTAGCGGTTACTGCATCTGCTATTTCTGCCGAGTAGGTTCGTGGATTACCTGAACTGGTTGCGATTACGGATTAGGGATCAACTTCAGCATTTGGCCAGCTCTGTCAGTTACTAATACTGGTCACTAGGTCAGTGGTTAGCTTTTAGTCTAGAATACTAAATGTTTCGTAAACCATGATGAACTCTGAACAAATAGGACTAAGGCAAAGAAATACATTATAATTTTCAATAATCTATTCTGTGCTTTAGCAGTTTAGCACTGTTGCTCCCTTTGAACTGAACTACAATTGTAATAATAACAACAATTACAATTTTTATCCCGCTTGACATAACACCAACCAGTATCAACGCATCTGACTAAGGGGCCATAGTAACACTCAAATAGCTTAACAGAAATGAAATTAATACTCCACTGATGTACTAATTCTACAGCAATAAGTAGCAAAATACTGGCATGAAACCAGTAGCGTGCAAGGATGGGGGGGGGCTGTAGCCCGTCCCATTGGCTTGTCGACCGAAATGCAGAATAAGGAAAATACCACGTTTTTAGCACTTTTAAGACTGTTTTTTTGCACTGGAATGGACTAAAAAGCGATTTAAAGTATCTTTTGAAGCATAAATTTTGGGGGAGGGGAGCTAATTTGTCAAAAATAAAACTCACAAATCAATAAAGACGTTGAAAAATGACCACAAATACGCAATTAGATTTGATCGCTAGTGTAAAAATGCTAAACATGGGTTTCATCTACAAACATATTATTAACTTAGGAATAGGGGGAGGGGGGCTATTCAGTATAACCCAATTACCAATCAATTGCCTCAAAAATTTTTTCATTAGTCCCTTCCGAATTATCTTTCTCTTTAAAATATAGACGAAATAGATTACTCCGTGTGAGTTTTCTTGAACTATAAGATTTTATGATTTACCAGCATGTAAACAAAAAAACTAAAATTTACCATTAAAGCACCTCCAACATAGCCCATTTATGCAAACAGTTTAATCTGGTTTGAACTGCCAATTTCTATGCCAAGTTTTAAAAGCATTACTTTATATCAAAATATCCCTAAAATGAAGTTATTTTTGCAAAAAAATGCAAAACTTAGAAGCGCTGGTGGCTCCGCCCCCAGACCCCAAAACAGCCCCCCATTGCGAATTTCTGGCTACGCGCCTGCATCAACACAGTGGTAATATTCTCAAAGATTAAATTCAAAAAATATGCTTCTAGGCGTTTCTTGAAAAGGTACAAAGTTTCAATTTTACGCAAAGATAGTGGCAACGAATTCCATACCTTGGGTGATGCACATAAAAACATAGATTGGGATCTAACAAAGTTTAAGCTAGTTACGTTTGAAGCAGCAAATTATCATCATTAACACGCAAGGTATATCTTGCCGAAACAGAACGAGAGTTGATTAGATTTTTCAAATATGTAGGAGCATAACCATGCAGGCACTTGAGTGCTCGAATTTTGTTATGAATCATGTCTACAAAAGAATCTCTATGAAAAGAAAAATAACTCTGCACATCATCAGCATTTCATCATCATCAGCAAGAACGCACACAAAGACATTTCCTTACATCTATCACAGTTAACAGTTAAAAAGTGAATAGCTGACTACTGACGAATACGAAAGCCCACCCATGTTGATGATGGTAAACCTACGAGAAGGCTATAGTTCGCACATGACGTCATTTACTTCATAGATCCAAATCGCTGTTTTGAGCTTTTTCTACATCAAAACGACTTTTTAACAACTATAAAACTCGAAATATTGTTGCTGAAGAACTTTTTTTGACGTACCAATTAAAACCAAAATTTTTCGGTTTAATCAGCGATAACATTGGAAAAATCCTGGTTTATCGCCTTTAAGGAATTAATTTGGTGTAAAAATCGCTTTGTACAGTATTGTAACGAAACAGGAATGCTGTGTAGGCTATTCGAAAGCTACAAAAAGTTTTGCAGTAGCATTGTTAATGCAAGTGATACAAACTATTGTAATTAACTATATATAACAAACAAATTACTTTTTATGCAGTATTAAGTATACAGCACCGGTATATATTTTTTATAAAAGCGATTTTATAAAAATACGAGGCCCAGTTTTTCTCAAGATTTAAGAACAATGCCACCAGGTTGAGGGTGAAAAAATAATTAAAAACCAGAGCTAGTACAACGCACTTGTTACGAATCAACAACCAATAACTTCGTTACCGGTACTTCGTTAGCGATTATGATCTGAAACAATACGTGAAAACATTTTTTTAAAACCAGCTGTTTTTGTTTTTTTAGGGGACACAAGACTTTTTTTTAGGTCGCAGTCAGTTGCGCAACCACGGGGAAGGGGCTACGAGAGATTCAGCCCCCTTTAGCCAAGCCATTTAGAAAATGTAACCAAAAAAACAAGCGTTTAAACGTGTTTTGGACTTGAATTTAAGTATAAGTGGGCTGAAAGGGCTAGGCAATTTAATTCTTTTAATGACTTCTCACCTTTAGCAGTTTACTATAATTATACACATGGCTTCAAAAACGTGCGAAATGTGATTGAAATGGTGTTAAAATCGCTATTTTTGCAGCAAAATCACAAAAATCTCCCGTCGGCTGTGGGCTCTGCTCCGGGGCTCCCTCTATGTCACGCATGAATTGCATCGGCTTGTTCAGCAAGGGGTCTAATTTAAACAATTTTTAGGCACAAAAAAACCTTTGGTTCAAGCCCCTTCTTTCTTAGGTAAATTCTGGTTGCGCTTTTGGTTGCGCGTTTGCTCTGGCGACGGCACTGCTTGTATTTAATAATCAAATTCAAAAGCAAAAATTTTTCTTGCTCTGTAAAGTTCTTACTACAATTCATTTTTAATAGTCAATACTGTAAATTAAAAAAAATCAACAACAAATTCCAAAAAAATTACTTTATATGGGCCTATATGTACACGACAAACTAAACAAATCAAAAAAATTACGCTTCAACAGTAAACGTGAAATCTTAATCTTACGGCAGTGTATCATTGGAACGACCGACGCTCGCGTCGCGTGTTCCTTTGTTTTTACTCGGCCGTTTTCCAACTAACGAGTGCGAAATTTCAGACTTTTGCTTATAACTCGAGAACGGTTGGGTCTAGCTACATGAAATTTTGACAGCTGTTTGAGACTAATGAGTTGTATGTTTGTACCAAACTTCGAGGCAATAGGTCGCGTGACTTTGGTTTTAGAACCCAAAAACCGTCCCGCAAGTTTGGCGTAAAAAGCAGCCTCAATCAAAAACGGCTTTAGTACAGCAAAAAATATTTCATAGGGTTATATGTCTTAAGATACCCTTTCAGCCAAAGCAATCCACTTTTGGCCGCGATGAGGTTTATTTCTTTTTTTTCCTTTTCTTTCTTCCTAAATTTTGTACGCTCCTCTTCTAAACCACAAAATATCGAAATTTGATTTTTGTGTAAAGTTTGCAAACGCAATTTTTTCTCCCGAATTTTTTTGGGCAACTCCACCGGGAACCCCCCTCAAAATGGGGCAACAAAAAATCCATTTTTTTAAAGGCTCAAGCTTGAGTGCTTTATGATTTATGATATTAGCAGATACTTAACAGACAAATATTTTGACATAGTTGGGGGGTGCCACCCCCCTGGGGATCCCCCCAAATGGACCCCCAAAAATGAATTTTTTGAACGGCTCAAGCTAGAGTGCCAGTGTTTTATGATATCAGCAGATATTTAACAGACAAATATTTTGACATAGTTTGAGGTGCTGCCCTCCTCCCCCCCCCCCGGGAATCCCTCCAAATGGACCCCCTAAAAGTCAAGTTTTTAAACAGCTCAAGTTAGGGTGCTAGTGTTTTATGATATCAGCAGATATTTAACAGACAAATATTTTGACATAGTTTGGGGGTACCTTTTCAAAAATTCTCCTCCCCAAATAAACCCCCCAAAATTCAATTTTTCGAATAGCTAAAGCTGGGAAGCTAACCCTTTTTAATATTATTAAATATTAAACAAATATTTTGACATCATTGAAGGCCGGGATTACCTGATCAAGTTTTCGACACAATTTGTTTGCATGAAGAATTTTGGAGCTATCACATCTAGACGCTATTTTCTTGAAAAACTGATTGCCAGACGGAAGCAACTGGTTTTTTCTGCCAAGAAATTGCTAAAGGTTTCGCATATACTTTTTTCGCTGTAAAAGCATTTATGCAGTAGTTAAGGAATTTCTTTGAAGTTTGGCGTGGCGGTTGTAGTATAATGCGTTTTGTCGATTCATTGTCTTCCTAGAGCTGCAGCTTTCGCTTTGCCAAACAATGATACAAGCACC